>CM072522.1:42359489-42451811 GCA_036898135.1 Oncomelania hupensis | reverse complement strand
GGCATACAAACTGCTGGCCACACACTCGAAAATGTCAGCTCTACCAGGTACCTTGGCATCAACATCCAGGACGACATGAAGTGGGGAAACCATGTAAGCAACATCACTAATAAAGCAAACAAGACACTAGGCTTCCTCCGTCGCAACCTCAGGATTGGCAACAAGAAGGCAAAGGAAACTGCGTACAAGGCCTTTGTCCGTCCAATCCTTGAATACGCAGCAACAGTATGGGACCCTCACACAGTCACCGAGACTCTAGCCATCGAAAAAGTACAACGCAGAGCAGCGAGATGGGTCTCAGATCGACATCGGCGTTCATCCTGTGTAGACACCATCATGGAATCCCTCAACTGGCCCTCTCTTCAAGAACGACGACACAGAGCCCGCCTAGAGATGATGTACAAATATCACTATGGCCTAGTATCCATCAACTCCAACTACTTGCCCAAACCATCAGAAAATAGGCTGAGTACCAGGAAGAATAACAGCTGCTGCTACGACATCCCCCACTGCAGAACTCAGTATAGGCAGATGTCGTTTTTCCCAAGAACAATACCTGACTGGAACAATCTGCCTGACGATGTCGTCACTGCAGAGTCCCTGGACACCTTTAAGTCCAGGTTGACCTCCTGCCTGTAACATGATGCTCCTTCCCACACTCCATGCACCCTCTCCTCCCCTATCCTCACTCCCCACGTATCCCCCCCCCCTTTCCTGACCCACCCCAACCCCCCAGTCACTGATTCCCCCCCCCCTCCCCCGATCACCCCTGTACCCTTCCCTTCTCCTATTATTATCTAAATAACAATGCATAGCCTCCAGTATCCTCAAAGTACACCCGACCTAAAATACCTCAAATACAAAGCGCGTCTTAGCACCCAAAAAGCGACAAAATCATCAAAATACTGATGTTGGTCGTCTACAGGAAGAAGAAGAAGAAGAAGAAGAAGAAGAAGAAGAAGAAGAAGAAGAAGAGAATAATGTGCCCAGTAGTCGCCTATACGCTTCAGTGTCGTATGACTATAATCTACAGTTACACCACCGACCTGTAAACACAGGTCCGTGGTTACACTTACGAATAAATTTCTATCCTATCCTATCCTGTCCCGTAACCCGTAGGTCGTAAGGGCACCAAAGATGATTGTTTAACCAGCATACTCCATCTTTCTCTGTCCTCAGCAGCCCTGATGGCTTCGCTCAGTGTCAAACCAGTCCATTCTCGAATGTTGTCCTCCCACCTCTTTTTCGGTCTCCCTCTTCTTCTACCTCCTTGCACTGTGCCTTGCAGAATAGTATTTGCAAGGCCTGATGATTTGGTGACGTGGCCATACCATCGGAGTTTCCGTTTCTTCACCACTGTGAGCAGGTCATCGTGTTGTCAAATGGCTTGTGTGATGGTCTGTCGGACTTCGTCGTTGGTGATGTGTTGGGTATAGGAATGCCCAGAAGTCTTCTGTAGCACTTCATCTCCATGCTTTGTATTCTTCGTTGGAGGTCTGCTGTGAGGGTCCATGCTTTCGCAAGCATATAGGAAGATGGAGATGACAAGGGAGCGCAGCAGTCTTACTTTGAATGTAGACTGATGGTCCTGTCTTTCCAAATGGGCTTCAACCTTGTCAGGGCAGCAGTTGTTTCTGCGATCCTGGAGAGGACGTCCTGTCGGGACCCATTGTCTGATACAATGGCTCCTAAATATTTGAAGCTATGCACTGTGTTGAGGGATTGGCCTTGGACTTTGATGTCCGTGTTGATGCCATTGGTGTTGTTGGTCATCATTCTGGTCTTCTCTGTACTTATTTCCATTCCATAAGCTCTGGAGGTGGTGTCAAGCCTCTGTACCAGCTGTTCAAGTTCTTGTTCCTCTCCAGCCAATCCATCAATGTCATCCGCAAACCAAGATTGGAGATTGCTCTACCCCCTATGCTGTGCCTTCATGATCTGCAAGAGCATCTGACATGATGCGCTCTAGGAAGATGTTGAAGAGTGTTGGAGAGAGTAGGCATCCTTGACGCACACCGATTGTTGTTCTGAACCAGTTCCCGATGGCGCTGTTGTGGAGGGACTGCACTAGTAGCCTTGTCATACAGGCTTTTGATGACTTCAAAAATTTTAGGGCTGATGTTGTACACTTTTATTGTTGCCCATAGAGCTGCATGCCAGACTCGGTCAAACGCCTTCTTGAAGTCTATAACACATGATATAGATGTTGTTGATGCAGTAGGTATTTCTCACAAAAAATGGGGATTCACTCGGTGGCAGCGAGTTGAGCAGGGTGGCAGACCTGCTCTAGGAGACGTTCAAACCCACAGGCGCTTTAGCTGCTGAGATGGAGATGGAGGACTGTCAGCTTTCTTGCATCCTCCACCGGCGTCGAGATTTAGGGGTCCAGAATTCGAAGTCGAAGCAGCGACAGAGACCTGAAGGAGATGCCCGTTATGACACTCCACCTCATAACGTGACTTACGAAACAAAATATTTATATTTTTCTTTTCATAATATCATTTTAAAACAGCGTTATAATTCACAGCGTATAAAGGTATCTCAATGAATTAAGCTTGTATCGCGACAACATCAAAGACTCATTTTAGAGACACGATGGATATAACGAATGATTACAAAAACACAATTGGTCACTAACCGTCGAGTACGGGTACACCAAACTTCGGGTATAACAAATTTAAGGGAAAATATTTTTCTCTGGACTTGGTTGTAAGCGTGTTCCATTGTATTTAGGACTCATCTCGCACAGATTTGCTAAAATCGGGAATTCTTTTTTTTTGTTTTGTTTTGGTTTGGTTTTTTTGTGGGTGAATACATAGACTTACATTGCTATGCACGTGAGTAACAAAGTTAGTTAGTTTGTTATCCATGGCTTACAGGGTCCATCGCAAATTCTGAGCGGCCTCTTTTCGTTATAATCCATACTTCTAGATTAATGTGTCTGTGGCCTGTCATTGTGAATTTTATTTTAAATTTGCTTCCTTGCAAAATAGGATAAGATAGTTAGTTACTCATTGTTTATAGGGTCCAGCGGACTGCAAAAAGCCGAATCAGGACCACATAATCAGGACCATAACTTCGTTAAAAGAGGATTTTTCCATGATCCATATAACAGATATTCTGAAACAAATCTAACGGTAAAACGGAAGGCACTTCACCAGTCGTCCACTTTACAATAAAGGCATTTCATGAAAGGGACGCTGAGGCTTTACTCTAATTTGTCGAACCCCAGTGTACAAAAACAAAATACAATATAAACATCATTAAATATTAACAAAACACATATCTAGAAAATGCCTACATTGCTAAATAATAATGCCATAGAAAGCCCTAGTTTGCAGAAAGCGATCAATATCCCCAAGCTGTCCCAACAGACCCCATACACAAACGAGGAGTTCTGGGAGAGTTTTCAAAAAAAAAAGTAGATGACAGGTCTAGCGAAGAAGTAGTGGAGTAATATAACAGAGTATGAATGAGAAAGAACAAAGGAGAAGGACATGCACAGCGACAGTGGAATTTAAAACACTAAATTTCCAGAAAGTGGGGATATTATTTATACAGAAACCTCCGGTAGCCCCACTGGGGAAATAGGATAAGACAATACAGTAACAAAATGAGATATTTTTATTTTAAACTTTATTTTGCCAATAATAACATGTTTCGGAAACAGATCAACCACAACTAGAAAGGCAAAATCCACGTGACCTCACATGCCACTTGCAATAATTAACAGGAAAATCAGTATGCAGAAAAAATATGAAACGGTGGCATTAAAAATGCAAAGTAATACTGACTTTGATCTTTCTATGTATGTATCAGTTTATAGTCCCCTCTCTTCCAGATAAGGATTTTTAGAGAGGAGACTCTAAATACACACATGTGTCGCCGAGCGGAGACTTTAACTCCCGTCTCTCGGCCACCAACCGTTGGGAACATTGCTCCTTCGAGCTGTCATATTTTCATGTAGTCCGTCAAAAGAAGGACATAAAAATATTTGCCTTGCAAGGCTGTGGAGCGTGGTTGGGAGTTTGATTGATTGATTTGGTAGATTACCGTCCCCGGACACAGTAGCATATAGGGGACTTTGATGAAGGAGCTCCGTTGTATTAATGTTTCATGATGCTGTAGGGATCGCTTGAAGAAGGAGCGCAGGTTGCAGCTGCAACAACCAGTATGAGGATGAGATGAGTCGGAAGAGGCAGTGATGTACGGCAGCCAGGTTAGATGGTGGGCTGGTAGTCCAAGGATGTCCAGAAGGGCAGGCAGGGTCGCTCGCCAGAGGAAGGGAGTGAGGAGGGGAGGGTTATGGTCCATAAGGACACTGGTCGGAAGCAGGGTCAGTTCCGGGGTGGGTGGGTGAGTAGTTTGGAGTTTTGATGGATCTGAATCTGTCTAATAGTAGTGAAATGGTTGGGAGACGACGAAAAACGATGCTTAACGTCCTATTGCATGAGCGTTAAGGACAATAAAATTGGGCTAAAAAGCCCTTATCATACATATTTACCAGACCAACGAACGAAAAACGATGCTTAACGTCCTATTGCATGAGCGTTAAGGACAATAAAATTGGGCTAAAAAGCCCTCATCATACATATTAGAATGCCTGCCGACAATGTGGTCCCGTTCGGCACCAGACGCAGCGGACGAATGGTCAGCCAGGGAGAACATATGTCGTGTCGCCTTGTACTGCTAATCCAATGGCATACCCAAAGGATTCTGCAAAGCAGTAGCCACCCAAGGCCAGTCTATCCAAGAAAACTCAAGGAAGACAATTTCTCTCCCAAGCCTCAACCAGTCGCCTCCCTTTCCGCTACACATGTATGATCAAATAACCTGCAGCAAAACTTGTATTATGCACAAAAAAGTTACCTTGGGATGACCTTGACATTAGTTAGTTATTCATTGCTTACAGGGTCCAGTGGACTGCAAAGAGCCGAATCAGGAGCACAAAATCAAGACCACAACTTGGCTGCAAGAAGACTCACCCCTCATAGGAATAAAAGATCTGCCGAAACAACTCTAGTGGTAACGCTGAAGGCAATCCACCAGCCGGTCACTTTACAATAAAGGCATCCCACGCAGGGGACGCTGAGGCTATACTCTAATTTACCAAACCCCCGTTTACAAAAATAAAATAAAATACAAACATCATTATAAAATATCAACAAAACACATACATATAAAATGCCTACATTGTTAAATAGTACTATCATAGGAAGCCCCAGTGACCTTGGCAGAAAGCATCCAATATTTCCAAGCTGATCCAACAGACCTCACAGAATCTGCTGAAGACATGCAGAAGGCCTTAAATATTTTTAGATCTATACTGTAAAAAATTTGGATTGTGGTAAAATATTGCAAAAAACGAAAGTGATTTTTTTCCCCCCGTGGTAAAGTTAGAAGGTTGCTTGTTTTTAAGTTTAAAAATGTAATTCTTGAAATTGTTTGGGAATATAAATATTTGGGTACCCCTTTTTTAATATAATAACAAATTTCAAAAAAATCTCAGATCCATGAGTGTATCAGCTGAACGTGGTGTATTTGCACTTTAAAAAAAAAACTGTAGAAAACTGGATTTGCTGCTTGATATTCAGTTAGATCTTTTTGATAAATGTGTAAAACCGATTTTATTGTATAACTGCGAGGTATGGGCCCATGAAAAAATGATAATATGTGATCGATTACAAATAAAATTTTTGAAATTGATTCCTAATGTTAAAACTAGTATGCCGACCTGTATGGTTTTAGGTGAAGTTGGCTGTTTTTCTGTTTCCTTTGATGCTAAATGCAGGCTACTCGATTTCTGGTATAAACTTTGTATCGATTGTTGCAGTCATTCTGCTGGAATGTCAGTACTTATGTTTCGACTATGCTCTTATTAATTTTTTAATTCTGAGTATAAATTCTCTTGGTTATGTACTGTTCGTTATCTGCTAAATGATTTTGGTCTGGATTTCATTTGTTTATACGGCTGTAAATACTCTTTGAATTGTTTTAAGACCATGGTCAAACAACGCTTGAGAGACCAGTTCTTGCAAACATGGCATCAGGATGTATTCGATCATAATGCTTATTACGTATAGAATTTTTAAGAGTATCTTCTGTGTCGAAGATTATTTAGTTTAGTTGTCACCTCTATCGAGAAGAAACCTTGAAATTTAGGCTCAGTTGTCACAAACTCCCAATTCAATCACTTAGATATTTGAATATTCAGAGAGAAGATAGACTATGTGATCTGGGCGAACTAGGTGATGAATTTCATTATCTGTTTAGATGTACAAATTCTGTGTTGGTTGTTTAACAGACTTTCTTTAGTACCTCAATACTTCAGGAATCACCTGAATGCCTATAAGTTAAATCAGTTATTGAACTCTAAATCTAAACGCAGGTTGTCTGATTTGCGCCGTTTTATAGGGATTATTTTTTCACTTTTTCCAATATTGAAGCACAGTTCTCTTTTAATTTTATTTCACACTTCTATTTTCTTGGTTGGGACCTACCAGAATTTTTTTTGAGGGGGGGGGGGGGGGGGGGGGGAATTCATGTGTCTAAATATTATCGATTTGTTTATTTACATATTTTTTTTCTCCATCTGGTGCTTGTATATTAACAACTTAATGTTAGTATGTCATTTTTGTGTGGGTGCAATATTCCTGAACACAGTTATGCCGTTGTTGTTGACTTCTGCATGTTTGTCGTATCCCCATCACCTCCACCCCTCCCCCTGTACACGGTTATGCCGTTGTTGTTGAATTCTGCATGTTTGTTGTATCCCCATCACCCCCACCCCTCCCCACACCTTTTTTGGGTTTACGGCCCCCCCCCCCCCCCCCCCACTCCCTGGGCTCGGAGTCTTATTTAATATTGTTTGATGATGATGTATAAAATTAAAGGTACAAAAGTTCTAAAGTTTCAAAGATACAATAATGTACCTAGAGAAGAACGGTTATGTACTATGTGTGACTTAGAAGTAATTGGTGACGAGTTTCATTATTTATTTACAACTAACAATTCCTTGCTAAAAAAAAAAAAAAGAATTTGAATTTTTTTTTTAAAAATAAAAAATATTTTGGGACTCATTCAAATGTCGGTACATTTAACCAGCTGACGAATATTGAATCAAAGAGCAGGTTGCTAAATTTAAGCCACGTTATTGGAGTTTGAGTTATGTCATTATTTATGTATTGTGCATTCCCTTTTGTCTTCTTTTGTGAACCATGCGATGCTGTACATTTTTCTGTCCCTGTTGAACCAATGTAAACCTTAAAACGGGTGTTTGACATTTCAGAGGTTTCTCTTGTGATGCCTATGGAGCAGCTTTTTTGTGCCTTTCATTGTTTTTAATGTCTGTAATCCCCCTACCCCCTTTTCCCCTATTTTTGGCTAAAATGCCCCCTGGGCTATGAGCCTTGTTTCATGCTTGGAATTATATGTGGTTTGGCTAATAAAGGGACACAGTTCCAAAGTTCACACAAATGAGTAGTTTTGTCCCAGAAGAGATTTCAAGAAAAAATGTGGGTGACTGGTCTAGTGAAGAAAGTATAGTAGATTAATAGAACGGAGTACGAATGAGAAAGAACAAATGAGGAAGACAACGACAGTAGGAATTTAAAGCACTAAATTTCCAGAAAGTGAGATACTATTTATACTGAAATCCCCGGCACCCCCACGGTGGGAACTTTGACTTTAGAATAACTTTGACCATCACGTTACCTCTCAAGTTCGTGTATACAATGAAGAATACAAAGCATGGAGATGAGGTGCTACAGAAAACTTCTGGGCATTTCCTATAACCAGCACATCACCAACAATGAAGTTAGTTAGTAATTAATTGCTTGCATGGTCTAGCTGACTGCAAACAGCCGAATCAGGACCACTGGCACAAAATCAGGACCACTGGCACAAAATCAGGACCACTGGCACAAAATCAGGACCACCACTTGGTTGAAAGAGGTTAGTAAGTTAGTTATTCATTGCTTACAGGGTCCAGCGGACTGCAAAGAGCCAAATCAGGACCACAAAATCAAGATCACACCTTCGCTGACAGAGGACTCACCCCTGATCCGTATAAAAGGTCTGCCGAAACAACCCTAGTGGTAACACTGAAGGCAATCCACCAGCCGGTCACTTTACAATAAAGACATCCCACACAGGGGGCGCTGAGGCTAAACTCTAATTTATCGAATCCCAGTTTATGAAAACAAAATAGAATATAATCATCATTATAAACTATCAACAAAACACATACATATAAAATGCCTACATTGCCAAATAATATCATAGGAAGCCCCAGTGGCCATTTGGCAGAAAGCGTCCAATATTCCCAAGCTGATCCAACAGACCTCACACACAAATGAGGAGTTTTGTCCCGGAAGAGTTTTAAAAAAAAAGGTAGGTGACTGGTCTTGCAAAGAAGAAGATAGAATAGTAGATTGATAGCACAGAGTAGGAATGAGAATGAAAAAAGGAGAATGACAGCGAAAGTGGGAATTTAAAGCACTAAATTTCCAGAAAGTGGGGATACTATTTATACTGAAACCCCCGGCACCCCGTCGGGGGGTGAACTTGTTTTTTCCAACTTAGTTCCAGTCAGTCGCTGAAAAAGGCAATTACCGAAGTCGAACGAAGCTCTCCGAGTCGAGCGAAGCTATCCGATGTTTTACGAACGAATGCTGGCAGGACTACGTGAAACCACAGGCTGGGAAGTCTCGTCTTTCGTAGGCCTCAATTACAAACTATACTACGTACGTATGTAGGAGGCCCACGAGTTTACAAAGACGAAAGAAAAGACTTCAGAGCCTGTGGTGAAACATCCGTGCAAAAAAATAGCCGCTGTTGCTTCTATTTCGATCTGCACAGCTTCAAGCTGTATGTCAAGTCGAGATTCGCATTTTGAAACAATTAGTATTATTATTATTTTATGATGATTAATATACTGACACAATTAGTAATAAAGAGTAAAAGTAATACATAACACATAATGCACACATACAACGATTTCACATCTATGTCAACAATAAAACCATGACAAAACTTCAAAGCGCTATGGATACGTTGATGTCCCTTCAGCACAACAAGGCAAAGCAAGTTTATAATGGTCTAAAAAAACAGTGACATTTTTATTGCAAGCACCAAAGCAATTATTTATTTAACTAATATTATTCTTTTTAACTGATACAGTAAATTTGTTATATGTATTTCAATGATATGTATTTTAATGAGAAACACGTATAAAAAAAACGTTGAGTGGCAGGCGGAAATTTCCATAAATCATCTGAAAACTTTGTTAAATCTATAAGAAAAAATAACCAATAACACCATCTGAATATTTCGGGTTACACTCAACTTCAGCAAAAACTAACAAAACGTCACTGACCATATTTACACCATTAAGCACGCACAGCAGCACACTATTTTTTTAAAAGCAGGAATAATAATAATAATAATAATAATAATAATAATAATAATAATAACAACCAAACAAAACAAATAAATAAATTAAAGATTTAACTAAATAACTATACTACTACTACTACTACTACTACTACTACTACTACTACTACTACTACTACTACTGCTACTGCTACTGCTGCTACTAGCGAAGTTGTGGTCTTGATTTTGCGGTCCTGATTCGGCTCTTTGCAGTCCGCTGAACAGAATTAGAAGCAACAGCGATCATTGTTAATGTCAACTAGTCGTAGTCATGCAAGCATAATTTCGTAACACATCGGAGAGCTTTGTTCGACTTCGGTGATTGCCTTTTTGGGCGAATGACTGGAACTAGGTTGGAAAAAACAAGTTTGCCGTCGGGGAGGTTGAAAGAGGACTCGCCCTCGATCCGTATAAAATAAATCTGATGAAACAACCCTAGTGGTAACACTGAAGGCACCCCACTAGCCGATCACTTTACAATAAAGGCATCCCACGCAGGGGAGGCTGAGGCTATGCTCTAATTGATCGAACCCTCGTTTATAAAAACAAGTTAATCATTGCTTACAGGATCCAGCGGACTGCAAAGAGCCGAATCAGGACCACAAAATGAAGACCAACTTCGTAATAGCTAGACAAATAACAGCGACAGTGGAAATTTGGCACTAAATGGTGAAAAGTGATCCTATTTTTACTGACTCACGGGAGGGGTTGGGGGCTGTTTTACTAACTCAGCACTATTTACAAATGTAATACTTTGTTGGTGTGAACAAGATTTATTGATTGATTATTGTTCTATACCCAGCAACTCTTCCGATCTTAAAACAACAAAACAACCCCCGATGACAGAAGACCGCTGAACAACAGCTGGGAAATTGAATGCCCTCAACCGGATCACTTTACAATGAAGACATCAGTGACGGCTGTTTTACTGTTTATTGATCTCATTGGAACAGGGAGTTAAAAAAACAAAATAGAATACAAGCATCATTATAAAAAAAAACACATACATATAAAAGCTATAATATAGTCATCAAAATGTATTTGTACTATAGCACTTAGTTTGTTTTTTTTTTTCGATGAAAAGCATGTTACCGGTAAACTTTTGTTTTTTAACCGGGGTTCGCGTGAAGTCTAGAACATAACACACGTCCCCCATGTGATGTTCTTTATTGAGAACACGGCAGGTTTTTATTTATTTATTTATTTCTGCAGTTTTGTTTCTGCAGTTATATATTAAGTTTCATCGGTTGTTTTGTTGTTTTAAGATGGAACATTGGTGTAGGTAGTTGAAAAAGTAATTCCTTGTTGAAAATTTGCTGTATAACATTTGTAAAAGTGCTGCATGTGCTAAAAAACAGCCCCAACCCTCCCGTGATTTCAGTATAAATGTTACTCGCTGTTCTAGCCATTTAGTGCCTTAAAATTTCCTTTTCACAACTGTCGTGTCTGTCTGCAATGCGGATCAGGGGCTAGTCCTCTTTCAACGAAGTTGTGTGGTCTTCATTTTGTGGTCCTGATTCGGCTCTTTGCAGTCCGCTGGATCCTGTAAGCAATGATTAACTTGTTTTTATAAACGAGGGTTCGATCAATTAGAGCATAGCCTCAGCCTCCCCTGCGTGGGATGCCTTTATTGTAAAGTGATCGGCTAGTGGGGTGCCTTCAGTGTTACCACTAGGGTTGTTTCATCAGATTTATTTTATACGGATCGAGGGCGAGTCCTCTTTCAACCTCCCCCGACGGCAAACTTGTTTTTTCCAACCTAGTTCCAGTCATTCGCCCAAAAAGGCAATCACCGAAGTCGAACAAAGCTCTCCGATGTGTTACGAAATTATGCTTGCATGACTACGACTAGTTGACATTAACAATGATCGCTGTTGCTTCTAATTCTGTTCAGCGGACTGCAAAGAGCCGAATCAGGACCGCAAAATCAAGACCACAACTTCGCTAGTAGCAGCAGTAGCAGTAGCAGTAGTAGTAGTAGTAGTAGTAGTAGTAGTAGTAGTAGTAGTAGTAGTAGTAGTAGTAGTATAGTTATTTAGTTAAATCTTTAATTTATTTATTTGTTTTGTTTGGTTGTTATTATTATTATTATTATTATTATTATTATTATTATTATTATTATTCCTGCTTTTAAAAAAATAGTGTGCTGCTGTGCGTGCTTAATGGTGTAAATATGGTCAGTGACGTTTTGTTAGTTTTTGCTGAAGTTGAGTGTAACCCGAAATATTCAGATGGTGTTATTGGTTATTTTTTCTTATAGATTTAACAAAGTTTTCAGATGATTTATGGAAATTTCCGCCTGCCACTCAACGTTTTTTTTATACGTGTTTCTCATTAAAATACATATCATTGAAATACATATAACAAATTTACTGTATCAGTTAAAAAGAATAATATTAGTTAAATAAATAATTGCTTTGGTGCTTGCAATAAAAATGTCACTGTTTTTTTAGACCATTATAAACTTGCTTTGCCTTGTTGTGCTGAAGGGACATCAACGTATCCATAGCGCTTTGAAGTTTTGTCATGGTTTTATTGTTGACATAGATGTGAAATCGTTGTATGTGTGCATTATGTGTTATGTATTACTTTTACTCTTTATTACTAATTGTGTCAGTATATTAATCATCATAAAATAATAATAATACTAATTGTTTCAAAATTCGAATCTCGACTTGACATACAGCTTGAAGCTGTGCAGATCGAAATAGAAGCAACAGCGGCTATTTTTTTGCACGGATGTTTCACCACAGGCTCTGAAGTCTTTTCTTTCGTCTTTGTAAACTCGTGGGCCTCCTACATACGTACGTAGTATAGTTTGTAATTGAGGCCTACGAAAGACGAGACTTCCCAGCCTGTGGTTTCACGTAGTCCTGCCAGCATTCGTTCGTAAAACATCGGATAGCTTCGCTCGACTCGGAGAGCTTCGTTCGACTTCGGTAATTGCCTTTTTCAGCGACTGACTGGAACTAAGTTGGAAAAAACAAGTTCACCCCCCGACGGGGTGCCGGGGGTTTCAGTATAAATAGTATCCCCACTTTCTGGAAATTTAGTGCTTTAAATTCCCACTTTCGCTGTCATTCTCCTTTTTTCATTCTCATTCCTACTCTGTGCTATCAATCTACTATTCTATCTTCTTCTTTGCAAGACCAGTCACCTACCTTTTTTTTTTAAAACTCTTCCGGGACAAAACTCCTCATTTGTGTGTGAGGTCTGTTGGATCAGCTTGGGAATATTGGACGCTTTCTGCCAAATGGCCACTGGGGCTTCCTATGATATTATTTGGCAATGTAGGCATTTTATATGTATGTGTTTTGTTGATAGTTTATAATGATGATTATATTCTATTTTGTTTTCATAAACTGGGATTCGATAAATTAGAGTTTAGCCTCAGCGCCCCCTGTGTGGGATGTCTTTATTGTAAAGTGACCGGCTGGTGGATTGCCTTCAGTGTTACCACTAGGGTTGTTTCGGCAGACCTTTTATACGGATCAGGGGTGAGTCCTCTGTCAGCGAAGGTGTGATCTTGATTTTGTGGTCCTGATTTGGCTCTTTGCAGTCCGCTGGACCCTGTAAGCAATGAATAACTAACTTACTAACCTCTTTCAACCAAGTGGTGGTCCTGATTTTGTGCCAGTGGTCCTGATTTTGTGCCAGTGGTCCTGATTTTGTGCCAGTGGTCCTGATTCGGCTGTTTGCAGTCAGCTAGACCATGCAAGCAATTAATTACTAACTAACTTCATTGTTGGTGATGTGCTGGTTATAGGAAATGCCCAGAAGTTTTCTGTAGCACCTCATCTCCATGCTTTGTATTCTTCATTGTATACACGAACTTGAGAGGTAACGTGATGGTCAAAGTTATTCTAAAGTCAAAGTTCCCACCGTGGGGGTGCCGGGGATTTCAGTATAAATAGTATCTCACTTTCTGGAAATTTAGTGCTTTAAATTCCTACTGTCGTTGTCTTCCTCATTTGTTCTTTCTCATTCGTACTCCGTTCTATTAATCTACTATACTTTCTTCACTAGACCAGTCACCCACATTTTTTCTTGAAATCTCTTCTGGGACAAAACTACTCATTTGTGTGAACTTTGGAACTGTGTCCCTTTATTAGCCAAACCACATATAATTCCAAGCATGAAACAAGGCTCATAGCCCAGGGGGCATTTTAGCCAAAAATAGGGGAAAAGGGGGTAGGGGGATTACAGACATTAAAAACAATGAAAGGCACAAAAAAGCTGCTCCATAGGCATCACAAGAGAAACCTCTGAAATGTCAAACACCCGTTTTAAGGTTTACATTGGTTCAACAGGGACAGAAAAATGTACAGCATCGCATGGTTCAAAAAAGAAGACAAAAGGGAATGCACAATACATAAATAATGACATAACTCAAACTCCAATAACGTGGCTTAAATTTAGCAACCTGCTCTTTGATTCAATATTCGTCAGCTGGTTAAATGTACAGACATTTGAATGAGTCCCAAAATATTTTTTATTTTTAAAAAAAAAATTCAAATTCTTTTTTTTTTTTTTAGCAAGGAATTGTTAGTTGTAAATAAATAATGAAACTCGTCACCAATTACTTCTAAGTCACACATAGTACATAACCGTTCTTCTCTAGGTACATTATTGTATCTTTGAAACTTTAGAACTTTTGTACCTTTAATTTTATACATCATCATCAAACAATATTAAATAAGACTCCGAGCCCAGGGAGTGGGGGGGGGGGGGGGGGGGCCGTAAACCCAAAAAAGGTGTGGGGAGGGGTGGGGGTGATGGGGATACAACAAACATGCAGAATTCAACAACAACGGCATAACCGTGTACAGGGGGAGGGGTGGAGGTGATGGGGATACGACAAACATGCAGAAGTCAACAACAACGGCATAACTGTGTTCAGGAATATTGCACCCACACAAAAATGACATACTAACATTAAGTTGTTAATATACAAGCACCAGATGGAGAAAAAATATGTAAATAAACAAATCGATAATATTTAGACACATGAATTCCCCCCCCCCCCCCCCCCTCAAAAAAAATTCTGGTAGGTCCCAACCAAGAAAATAGAAGTGTGAAATAAAATTAAAAGAGAACTGTGCTTCAATATTGGAAAAAGTGAAAAAATAATCCCTATAAAACGGCGCAAATCAGACAACCTGCGTTTAGATTTAGAGTTCAATAACTGATTTAACTTATAGGCATTCAGGTGATTCCTGAAGTATTGAGGTACTAAAGAAAGTCTGTTAAACAACCAACACAGAATTTGTACATCTAAACAGATAATGAAATTCATCACCTAGTTCGCCCAGATCACATAGTCTATCTTCTCTCTGAATATTCAAATATCTAAGTGATTGAATTGGGAGTTTGTGACAACTGAGCCTAAATTTCAAGGTTTCTTCTCGATAGAGGTGACAACTAAACTAAATAATCTTCGACACAGAAGATACTCTTAAAAATTCTATACGTAATAAGCATTATGATCGAATACATCCTGATGCCATGTTTGCAAGAACTGGTCTCTCAAGCGTTGTTTGACCATGGTCTTAAAACAATTCAAAGAGTATTTACAGCCGTATAAACAAATGAAATCCAGACCAAAATCATTTAGCAGATAACGAACAGTACATAACCAAGAGAATTTATACTCAGAATTAAAAAATTAATAAGAGCATAGTCGAAACATAAGTACTGACATTCCAGCAGAATGACTGCAACAATCGATACAAAGTTTATACCAGAAATCGAGTAGCCTGCATTTAGCATCAAAGGAAACAGAAAAACAGCCAACTTCACCTAAAACCATACAGGTCGGCATACTAGTTTTAACATTAGGAATCAATTTCAAAAATTTTATTTGTAATCGATCACATATTATCATTTTTTCATGGGCCCATACCTCGCAGTTATACAATAAAATCGGTTTTACACATTTATCAAAAAGATCTAACTGAATATCAAGCAGCAAATCCAGTTTTCTACAGTTTTTTTTTTAAAGTGCAAATACACCACGTTCAGCTGATACACTCATGGATCTGAGATTTTTTTGAAATTTGTTATTATATTAAAAAAGGGGTACCCAAATATTTATATTCCCAAACAATTTCAAGAATTACATTTTTAAACTTAAAAACAAGCAACCTTCTAACTTTACCACGGGGGGAAAAAAATCACTTTCGTTTTTTGCAATATTTTACCACAATCCAAATTTTTTACAGTATAGATCTAAAAATATTTAAGGCCTTCTGCATGTCTTCAGCAGATTCTGTGAGGTCTGTTGGATCAGCTTGGAAATATTGGATGCTTTCTGCCAAGGTCACTGGGGCTTCCTATGATAGTACTATTTAACAATGTAGGCATTTTATATGTATGTGTTTTGTTGATATTTTATAATGATGTTTGTATTTTATTTTATTTTTGTAAACGGGGGTTTGGTAAATTAGAGTATAGCCTCAGCGTCCCCTGCGTGGGATGCCTTTATTGTAAAGTGACCGGCTGGTGGATTGCCTTCAGCGTTACCACTAGAGTTGTTTCGGCAGATCTTTTATTCCTATGAGGGGTGAGTCTTCTTGCAGCCAAGTTGTGGTCTTGATTTTGTGCTCCTGATTCGGCTCTTTGCAGTCCACTGGACCCTGTAAGCAATGAATAACTAACTAATGTCAAGGTCATCCCAAGGTAACTTTTTTGTGCATAATACAAGTTTTGCTGCAGGTTATTTGATCATACATGTGTAGCGGAAAGGGAGGCGACTGGTTGAGGCTTGGGAGAGAAATTGTCTTCCTTGAGTTTTCTTGGATAGACTGGTCTTGGGTGGCTACTGCTTTGCAGAATCCTTTGGGTATGCCATTGGATTAGCAGTACAAGGCGACACGACATATGTTCTCCCTGGCTGACCATTCGTCCGCTGCGTCTGGTGCCGAACGGGACCACATTGTCGGCAGGCATTCTAATATGTATGATGAGGGCTTTTTAGCCCAATTTTATTGTCCTTAACGCTCATGCAATAGGACGTTAAGCATCGTTTTTCGTTCGTTGGTCTGGTAAATATGTATGATAAGGGCTTTTTAGCCCAATTTTATTGTCCTTAACGCTCATGCAATAGGACGTTAAGCATCGTTTTTCGTCGTCTCCCAACCATTTCACTACTATTAGACAGATTCAGATCCATCAAAACTCCAAACTACTCACCCACCCACCCCGGAACTGACCCTGCTTCCGACCAGTGTCCTTATGGACCATAACCCTCCCCTCCTCACTCCCTTCCTCTGGCGAGCGACCCTGCCTGCCCTTCTGGACATCCTTGGACTACCAGCCCACCATCTAACCTGGCTGCCGTACATCACTGCCTCTTCCGACTCATCTCATCCTCATACTGGTTGTTGCAGCTGCAACCTGCGCTCCTTCTTCAAGCGATCCCTACAGCATCATGAAACATTAATACAACGGAGCTCCTTCATCAAAGTCCCCTATATGCTACTGTGTCCGGGGACGGTAATCTACCAAATCAATCAATCAAACTCCCAACCACGCTCCACAGCCTTGCAAGGCAAATATTTTTATGTCCTTCTTTTGACGGACTACATGAAAATATGACAGCTCGGAAGGAGCAATGTTCCCAACGGTTGGTGGCCGAGAGACGGGAGTTAAAGTCTCCGCTCGGCGACACATGTGTGTATTTAGAGTCTCCTCTCTAAAAATCCTTATCTGGAAGAGAGGGGACTATAAACTGATACATACATAGAAAGATCAAAGTCAGTATTACTTTGCATTTTTAATGCCACCGTTTCATATTTTTTCTGCATACTGATTTTCCTGTTAATTATTGCAAGTGGCATGTGAGTCACGTGGATTTTGCCTTTCTAGTTGTGGTTGATCTGTTTCCGAAACATGTTATTATTGGCAAAATAAAGTTTAAAATAAAAATATCTCATTTTGTTACTGTATTGTCTTATCCTATTTCCCCAGTGGGGCTACCGGAGGTTTCTGTATAAATAATATCCCCACTTTCTGGAAATTTAGTGTTTTAAATTCCCACTGTCGCTGTGCATGTCCTTCTCCTTTGTTCTTTCTCATTCATACTCTGTTATATTACTCCACTACTTCTTCGCTAGACCTGTCATCTACTTTTTTTTTTGAAAACTCTCCCAGAACTCCTCGTTTGTGTATGGGGTCTGTTGGGACAGCTTGGGGATATTGATCGCTTTCTGCAAACTAGGGCTTTCTATGGCATTATTATTTAGCAATGTAGGCATTTTCTAGATATGTGTTTTGTTAATATTTAATGATGTTTATATTGTATTTTGTTTTTGTACACTGGGGTTCGACAAATTAGAGTAAAGCCTCAGCGTCCCTTTCATGAAATGCCTTTATTGTAAAGTGGACGACTGGTGAAGTGCCTTCCGTTTTACCGTTAGATTTGTTTCAGAATATCTGTTATATGGATCATGGAAAAATCCTCTTTTAACGAAGTTATGGTCCTGATTATGTGGTCCTGATTCGGCTTTTTGCAGTCCGCTGGACCCTATAAACAATGAGTAACTAACTATCTTATCCTATTTTGCAAGGAAGCAAATTTAAAATAAAATTCACAATGACAGGCCACAGACACATTAATCTAGAAGTATGGATTATAACGAAAAGAGGCCGCTCAGAATTTGCGATGGACCCTGTAAGCCATGGATAACAAACTAACTAACTTTGTTACTCACGTGCATAGCAATGTAAGTCTATGTATTCACCCACAAAAAAACCAAACCAAAACAAAACAAAAAAAAGAATTCCCGATTTTAGCAAATCTGTGCGAGATGAGTCCTAAATACAATGGAACACTCTTACAACCAAGTCCAGAGAAAAATATTTTCCCTTAAATTTGTTATACCCGAAGTTTGGTGTACCCGTACTCGACGGTTAGTGACCAATTGTGTTTTTGTAATCATTCGTTATATCCATCGTGTCTCTAAAATGAGTCTTTGATGTTGTCGCGATACAAGCTTAATTCATTGAGATACCTTTATACGCTGTGAATTATAACGCTGTTTTAAAATGATATTATGAAAAGAAAAATATAAATATTTTGTTTTGTAAGTCACGTTATGAGGTGGAGTGTCATAACGGGAATCTCCTTCAGGTCTCTGTCGCTGCTTCGACTTCCACTTCTGGACCCCTAAATCTCGACGTCGGTGGAGAATGCAAGAAAGCTGACAGTCCTCCATCTCCATCTCAGCAGCTAAAGCGCCTGTGGGTTTGAACGTCTCCTAGAGCAGGTCTGCCACCCTGCTCAACTCGCTGCCACCGAGTGAATCCCCATTTTTTGTGAGAAATACCTACTGCATCAACAACATCTATATCATGTGTTATAGACTTCAAGAAGGCGTTTGACCGAGTCTGGCATGCAGCTCTATGGGCAACAATAAAAGTGTACAACATCAGCCCTAAAATTTTTGAAGTCATCAAAAGCCTGTATGACAAGGCTACTAGTGCAGCCCTCCACAACAGCGCCATCGGGAACTGGTTCAGAACAACAATCGGTGTGCGTCAAGGATGCCTACTCTGTCCAACACTCTTCAACATCTTCCTAGAGCGCATCATGTCAGATGCTCTTGCAGATCATGAAGGCACAGCATAGGGGGTAGAGCAATCTCCAATCTTGGTTTGCGGATGACATTGATGGATTGGCTGGAGAGGAACAAGAACTTGAACAGCTGGTACAGAGGCTTGACACCACCTCCAGAGCTTATGGAATGGAAATAAGTACAGAGAAGACCAGAATGATGACCAACAACACCAATGGCATCAACACGGACATCAAAGTCCAAGGCCAATCCCTCAACACAGTGCATAGCTTCAAATATTTAGGAGCCATTGTATCAGACAATGGGTCCCGACAGGACGTCCTCTCCAGGATCGCACAAACAACTGCTGCCCTGACAAGGTTGAAGCCCATTTGGAAAGACAGGACCATCAGTCTACATTTCAAAGTAAGACTGCTGCGCTCCCTTGTCATCTCCATCTTCCTATATGCTTGCAAAGCATGGACCCTCACAGCAGACCTCCAACGAAGAATACAAAGCATGGAGATGAAGTGCTACAGAAGACTTCTGGGCATTCCTATACCCAACACATCACCAACGACGAAGTCCGACAGACCATCACACAAGCCATTTGACAACACGATGACCTGCTCACAGTGGTGAAGAAACGGAAACTCCGATGGTATGGCCACGTCACCAAATCATCAGGCCTTGCAAATACTATTCTGCAAGGCACAGTGCAAGGAGGTAGAAGAAGAGGGAGACCGAAAAAGAGGTGGGAGGACAACATTCGAGAATGGACTGGTTTGACACTGAGCGAAGCCATCAGGGCTGCTGAGGACAGAGAAAGATGGAGTATGCTGGTTAAACAATCATCTTTGGTGCCCTTACGACCTACGGGTTACGGGACAGGATAGGATAGGATAGAAATTTATTCGTAAGTGTAACCACGGACCTGTGTTTACAGGTCGGTGGTGTAACTGTAGATTATAGTCATACGACACTGAAGCGTATAGGCGACTACTGGGCACATTATTCTCTTCTTCTTCTTCTTCTTCTTCTTCTTCTTCTTCTTCTTCTTCTTCTTCTTCTTCTTCTTCTTCCTGTAGACGACCAACATCAGTATTTTGATGATTTTGTCGCTTTTTGGGTGCTAAGACGCGCTTTGTATTTGAGGTATTTTAGGTCGGGTGTACTTTGAGGATACTGGAGGCTATGCATTGTTATTTAGATAATAATAGGAGAAGGGAAGGGTACAGGGGTGATCGGGGGAGGGGGGGGAATCAGTGACTGGGGGGTTGGGGTGGGTCAGGAAAGGGGGGGGGGATACGTGGGGAGTGAGGATAGGGGAGGAGAGGGTGCATGGAGTGTGGGAAGGAGCATCATGTTACAGGCAGGAGGTCAACCTGGACTTAAAGGTGTCCAGGGACTCTGCAGTGACGACATCGTCAGGCAGATTGTTCCAGTCAGGTATTGTTCTTGGGAAAAACGACATCTGCCTATACTGAGTTCTGCAGTGGGGGATGTCGTAGCAGCAGCTGTTATTCTTCCTGGTACTCAGCCTATTTTCTGATGGTTTGGGCAAGTAGTTGGAGTTGATGGATACTAGGCCATAGTGATATTTGTACATCATCTCTAGGCGGGCTCTGTGTCGTCGTTCTTGAAGAGAGGGCCAGTTGAGGGATTCCATGATGGTGTCTACACAGGATGAACGCCGATGTCGATCTGAGACCCATCTCGCTGCTCTGCGTTGTACTTTTTCGATGGCTAGAGTCTCGGTGACTGTGTGAGGGTCCCATACTGTTGCTGCGTATTCAAGGATTGGACGGACAAAGGCCTTGTACGCAGTTTCCTTTGCCTTCTTGTTGCCAATCCTGAGGTTGCGACGGAGGAAGCCTAGTGTCTTGTTTGCTTTATTAGTGATGTTGCTTACATGGTTTCCCCACTTCATGTCGTCCTGGATGTTGATGCCAAGGTACCTGGTAGAGCTGACATTTTCGAGTGTGTGGCCATGCAGTTTGTATGCCGGGGTGATCTTCTTCCTCTTTCTAGTGACGCTTAAGGTGGAGCACTTTTCTGGGTGGAACTGCATGGACCACTGTTCTTCCCAGGATGCAAGGGTGTTGAGGTCCTCCTGCAGTACTCTTTGGTCAGCTTCGGTTTTGGTGGTGTTGCTGCACATCGTGTCATCAGCGAATAGCCTAACTTTGGACTTGATGCCTGTCGGTAAGTCATTTATATACACGAGGAATAGGCTCGGTCCTAGGACTGAGCCTTGGGGGACCCCGGATTCCACTGGTGTGAAATCGGATCTTGCTCCCTCAACCACCACAGCTTGCTGCCGGCCATGCAGGAAGTCCTCAATCCAATTCTTGAGGTGGCCTCCTATTCCATAGCGCTGGAGCTTGTGGATCAACAGGGCGTGGTTTACCTTGTCGAAGGCCTTTGAGAAGTCAAGGACGATGGTGTCTTCCTGGTTTCCCCTTTCCAGCTCCTCAGTCGTCTCATCTACGTAGCCCAGGAGCTGTGTCTCGCAGGAGTGCCCACGTCGGAAGCCATGTTGCTCTGGTGCAAGGATGTTGTTATCTTCCAGGTGGGACATGAGATGGCTGGTGATGATGTGCTCCATTAATTTGCAGGCTATGCAGGTAAGGGAGATGGGACGGTAGTTTACTGCTGAGTATCTCTCCCCTTTCTTGAATACGGGTGTGATATTTGCTAGTTTCCAGTCTTGTGGGAGGATGCTTGATTTGTAAGAACAGCGAAAAAGAAGTGTGAAGGCTGGACTGATATCTTCTGCGACTATCCTGAGCAGTCTGGGTGTGATTCCGTCAGGACCACAAGCCTTGTTTGGGTTGAGGTTCAGCAGTAGCCTTCTAACACCTTCCTCCGTGATGTCTATTTCTCCACAAGTTGGAAATTCGGGTAGATCCTTAGGTGGAGGGCAGCGCTGCACAAACTCTTCTTCTGAGATGGATTCTTTGGGGCTGAAGACGGAGCGGAACTGGTCGTTGAGCAGCTGGGCTTGTTCTCTGGGGTCTGTGATCAATCTCCCTGCGTCTTTTAGTGGTGAGATGCCCATTCCTTCAGTTCTGCGTGCTTTAATGAAGCTCCAGAACTTCTTTTGAGGTGTGGTCTCACTCTCTGGGTTGTCTAGTATTAGACCTTCTATGTATGCCCAGTATTGACGGCGGATGTTTTTCTGGACAAGCCGCTTTAGTGATTTGAACTTCTCATAGAGGATATTGTCACCATTCTTCTTCCAGCGCTTGTGGACTCTGTCTCTCTTACGAATCAGCTTTTTGGTTTCGTGGTTTACCCACGGGTGGCTTGTTTTTGGTTTGGCTTGCTTGTGTCGAACATGCCTTTTTTAGGGCCTCTAGTAGGCCTGTCTTTAGTTCTGACCAGATTTCCTCAACTGAGCTATCTTCGTTGTAAGAGTTTATTATGTGGTCATTTAATAGATGTGCTGCTTGTTTCAGTGGTTCTTTGCTTTCATCAGTGTATATGGGAATCTGTCGGGGTAGCTGGCGTTTCTTTGGTGGGTGGATCTGGACTTCCATGTAGGCAGCGTCATGATCTGACAATCCTGGGAGGATCTCTGTTCTTGGTATGAGGTTGGGGTTGTTTGTGAGGAACAGGTTGAGGAAGTTTTCACCTCTCGTGGGTTCCTGAATCATTTGTTCCCAGCCGAGATCGTTCAAGCTATCCATGAACATATGGTGAATGTTAGGGTGTGGGGCTCCTTTCTTCAGTGTTTTTGATGGCCAGAGCCATCCCGGGAGGTTCTGACACCAGGCAGCGAACCATAAGGGGAAAATAATATGGTCACACATTGGCCAATCCGGGATTCGAA
This sequence comes from Oncomelania hupensis, assembly GCA_036898135.1. Taxonomy (NCBI): domain Eukaryota; kingdom Metazoa; phylum Mollusca; class Gastropoda; order Littorinimorpha; family Pomatiopsidae; genus Oncomelania; species Oncomelania hupensis. Next base: position 42,428,990 of record CM072522.1, on the reverse strand, counting down.
CCAGGTACCTTTCGGTTACTAGTAAGACGTTCTACCAACTGAGCTACCCGGCCCCTTTAAGTTTATTCATATTTGGCAATATCTGCTTTTATGTCCAAGCCAAACTGGTACACAAATTACACTAGTACCAATTACGGATTTCCGTCTCAGAACTGATCCTACATACAATCCTACAGTCTGCCTGACCCACTGATCTAAAAGAAAGTTTATTTAGTTCAGTGGCCTGACCAGTAAGTTGAGTATTTTCACTTCATCTGTATTGAGCAACCCACTGTGTAGTTATAATAGCACAGTTTAATAGAGTAGTTCTTTGTCATCATTTTGTTCATAGCAATGTATGTTGAAGAGAACATTCGCCCCATCTACCCACCATCACCCCAAAAAGAAATAAATAAAAGTTTTGTCCCTAAAAAAAACTTTTATGCCCAAGAAGGCTTATGCTCAAGAAAACTGTATGCCCAATTATAATAAATTGTTCAGCTTTTAAACACCAAAAACACACTTTCCACTTTACCTCAATCAATCCATGCCTCTTGTCCTGCATTTCTTTTTTAGTTTGCTCCCCCAAAACATAAAAAAACAGTCATCTTCCACCAAAACACAATTTTTATATCAAGCATACTACAACCAATCTGGTTTTATGCCCAATTACATGGTTTAGTGTTGCTCTATTTCCCTACAAATTGGGCTTGACTTGACTTGAGTAGATTAACGTCCCTGGACACATAGCGTTTAGGGGACATACAAATTGGGCTTTCGTTTTGTTTCGTTTGAATAGATTACAAATTGGGCATAAAACCGGATTGTTTATATAGTATTTAGGATCAGTTTGCAGTTCTAAGACGGAAATCCGTAATTGGTACTAGTGAAGTTTGTGTACCAGTTTGGCTTGGGCATAACAAAGTTATGGTTAGTACAAGTCACTGAACTAAATAAACTGGAAGTACCCTCTAAATGAGAAAGCGCTAGCCAATAGTGAAGCCGGCGGAAGTTTCAAAGACTTCTTCTTCTTCTTGATGTTGAGGGCCCACGATCAAGGCGTCGATCATTCTGGCTCCTATGGGTTGGTGAGGGGGTTTGCGGTTTCACTATATTTTGTGTGCTGTTGCAGACTAACTATCTTTATCAACTTTACAACGATTTTCAAAAAGTATTTACATAGTCCAATGCCATAGTTTGTAGCCACGTTGGTGTTTTCTGGCTGGTTGTATGGGGAGTGGTAGGGATGAGGGAAGGTGTTAGTATCTTGGAGAGTATCAGGAGCTGGAAGTTGGATGGGAGCAGGCTCTTGGCACAAACGTGCCAAGTGTATTAGCCTCTGCTACATCTTTTGGCAGATTGTTCCAGTCTCTGATGGTCCTTGGCAGAAAAGAGCAGCCTCTATATTGTGTTCTTGTTGTGATGAGCCTAAACTGCTTGTCGTGACCTCGTCGCTGTCGAGAGGGGAGAGGGATGAGTTTTTGTTGAAGGCTGGGGCAGTGGGCTAGCCCATTGTTTATCTTAAACAACATGGAGAGTCTGGCTAGTCGTCGTCTCTCTTCCAGTGTTGACCAACCCAGCGTCTCCAGCATGTTGCTAACACTTGACGTGTTTCTGTATCGGTTGAGGACAAAACGTGCTGCACGCCGCTGGACTGCCTCCAATCTGTCGATGTTCTTCTGGGTGTATGGGTCCCAGACGCTAGATGCGTATTCCAGGATTGGTTGTACAAAGGCTTTATAAGCCCTTTCCTTTACACTGGCATTACTAATCTTCAGGTTTCGTCTGAGGAACCCAAGGGTCTTGTTTGCTTTGTTGCATACATTGTCAATATGATCGTCCCATTTTATTTCTCTATGAATTGTAATGCCTAAGTATTTAACTGAGGAAATTGGTTCCAGAACATGGCCGTGCAGTTGGTATGGGTGGTGTAGAGGGTTTCTGCTCCTGGTGACGGACAGAGTCTGGCACTTGGCAGGATGGAACTCCATGTCCCAGCTCTTCTCCCACTCAGCGAGGTGGAGGAGGTCCTGTTGTAGCCGGTCTTGGTCCAAGCTGTTGCAGATCGTCCTGTACACCGCCGTGTCATCAGCGAACAGTCTTGCCAGCGAGGACAGCTTCTCAGGCAGGTCATTGATGTACGCTAAGAACAAACAGGGACCCAGCACCGAGCCTTGAGGAACGCCGGATTTGACGCTGACGAAGGAGGAGCTTGCGCCATCCACCACTACTGCCTGGTACCGGTCGCTGAGGAAGCAAGAGATCCATGTTTTGGTTGTGCCCTTAATGCCGTAGCGCTGGAGCTTGTGTAACAGCAGGCTATGGTTGACACGGTCGAATGCCTTCGAGAAGTCCATCACAAGGACGTCAGTCTGCTTGCCGCCCTCCAGATTGGTCGTCAGGTCCTCCACAAACTCAAGGAGCTGGGTTTCACAGGATCTCTTGCCTCGGAATCCGTGTTGATTGTCGTTCAGTATGTTGTAGCTTTCGAAATGCTTCATAACTGCACTGACGATAATGTGCTCCAACAGCTTACATACTACACTGGTGAGAGATACCGGCCTATAGTTGGCAGGGTCATACTGCTCTCCTTTCTTATAGATTGGTGTAACATGCGCTGTTTTCCAGTCTGTTGGAACGATGCCTGTGGACAGTGACGACTGGAAGAGGATCGTCAATGCAGGAGCAAGTTCGCAAGACGCCATATTGGTACTCGTAGTCCGTGGTATGCTACGATGTTTTATCTCTGGATTGTCCAGTGTTTGACAAACTCTTTTTAAGCATAAACGATGCCTATGTGCGCTGTTATTAATTGTTCAAGGCAAGACTGCCCTGATGAACGCAAAAATAGGAATCACCTTTCATCGGTAAGTAGCTTTTTTTAAATTTTTAATTCAATTAATGTCACGTAGGCCTACACTTGGTAAAATGTTCAGCGTTTTAGATTTGTCACGACTAGGTTGTAAACTCTTGCAATGATGAGTTTAGAATAAGTAATGAGTTTTATTGTAATGATTGAAGGTCTTTCAAACGTGTGTTTCTGCAATCGTCGTGTCGATTATTCTGTTATTTTGTGGGGGTTCTGTTCACAGGCTGTGAAGTATCTACTTTCGTTTTTGTAAACTCGTAGTATAGTAAGTAATTGAGGCCTACGAAAGAAGAGACTTCACAGTCTGTGTTCTGCTGTGCAAATGTGCACTAATACCTATTAGTTAAAAAAAAAAAAAAAAAAAAAGGTGGAGAGGGAAATTGTTTGGTTTGGTCAGAGATTGGGGTGGGGTAATGGAGGTTTCTGGTAGATGTACTCATTGACATTCTTAGATAACATTGTTCTTGACAAACTTAATTTTTTAATTATGTTTTTTTTTCTCTTCAGTTTTCTTTCAAGTACCCTGGGTTCTGGAAGGCATGGGAAAGAAATTGTTTTCGTTCAGGTTTTAAGGCCAATTCAAAATCTATGATCTGTTCACAACACTTTGAAAAGAGTTGCTTTGATGCAACTGGGCAGTGTATTCATCTGAAAGATGGAGCCATCCCAACATTGATGGCCTACCTTCTTATCTAAAGGTAAGTGTTTGGTTTGTGTACTTTTCTCTATGCATAAGGTGGCACGCTAGGTTCAGTACACATGTTACTTTATTTTGATATTTTCTTATAATTTATTTTGATTTTTTCTTAGTTATACATGGATTTATCAAAATCAAATGAACATCAAAATTGGTGTGATATCAAACAATTGTTTGAAGAAGATCAATAGAAGCAACATGTAATGCTAGGCATGTTAGAGCTTATTGTGTGCACATTTCTTAGTGTTAATTTGAATAAAACTAGCGTAAACAAAATTTTTGGTCCAGTGGGTTTAGTGTTGCATATTATTTTTAAAATAATATCTACACTAGTTTTGTACATTATACATTTTAACCAGAAGAGTTTACCTTTCCTGTAACTCAATAGCAAATGTCAATATGGCATGATCACTGATTTTTTTTGATAAATAATAACTTTCATGCTGTAGGAGCAAATGTACACAAATGTAAAAAATAATGAATGCTTTAACTTCTTATAATTAATTTTTACACTTATCTGTTACACTTGTTAAAAACATTTGCAGTCTATATGACAGATCCTTTGTCACCTAACAAAGAAGGTACATAAAAATGACACAAGGATGTTCATGCAAAAGTGAACACAAATATAGGTTTTTTTTATTAGCTGATATCACGGTTTATAAGCAAGTATGTCCACTACTAGAATAATTTAATCGTTCACATTTACTGCAACTCAACAGCAGGTGTCATGATACCTGATTTTTTTAAAAATAAATAATAACTTTCATGCTGTAGGAACAAATGTAAAAAAAAAGAATTAATGCTTTAACTTTTTAAACTTATCTGTTAGTGTTACACTTTCTAAAAACATTTGCAGCCTATGACAGATCCTTTGTCATCCACTGGAACTCCTTCACTTGGGATGTCAACATGTCAGTCTCAAACAAAGAATAAGAAGGTACTTATGAAAAAATGACACAAGGGTGTTCAACATTTTAATTTAACACCATTTATTTGTGTTGGACCTTCATATATTTACCACATTTGTCTGCTTGTTATGCCATCAACTCCTTAGTTTCAAGAATAGTAAGTAAATAGGCCACTAGCAAAAGTGAACACAATTAAAGATAGTTTTGAATTTGCTGATATCACTGATTTTAAGCAAGTATGTCCACTACTAGAATATTAATAGTTTATATTTCCTGCAACTCAACACAGGTTTTTATTGTGTCATGATACCTGATTTTTTTTTTAATAAATAATAACTTTCATGCTGTGGGAGCAAATGTAAAAAAAGCATGAATGCTTTAACTTCTTATAATTATTTTTACACTTCCCTGACAATTTTGTTTCCATTGCATGGCTAGGTAGTTGCAGATGATGAATTGAAAAGTAGGAATCATAACTGACATGATAATTTGTGCACTTTTGCTGTTGAATTTACTTTTAAGTATGTCATGTGTTTTTTTCCAAGTGTTCCCCTTACTAGATTTATTATTATATTTTATTTTATTTATTTATTTATATTTTTTTATATTTATTTATTTTATTTTTTCTTTTTGTACATTTTAATTTTTATTTTATTATGTTTTGTAATTTTAAAAAAAAAATCTCAATTAAATATTTGTATCTGAGAATATTTAAGTGAACCTGTTGGTAATAATGCTAATTATTATATTTTTCTTGTTATGTTATTATTTAATATTGTTTTATTATTATTATTCATCATGTTTGTTATTTTCTATCCCTTTACTGAATAAGATATTGTCATAGCTGAGTATTTCTTTGTATTTGTGTCTTATACTTATTATGGCAACACCAGTTATTTGTTGTAAATTCCCTGAGAGGATCTGTCACCTTTTCTTTCCAATTATGATTTGCCTGTTCTTGTTTATGTTAGTTGGGATTTATCAGTTGTTACAAATGTGTGAATTTATCTTCATTTGGAGTACTTCAGTTGTGTCCACTTTGTATTTGTGTGGGTGTGAATGTAGTATTATGAAAGTTCACTAATAATATATAAAACAACAGCCTCTTATATCATATTTTATTTTATTATCATCCTCAGTTAATCATTATCATAATATAATCATACTGCCATAGTGATATCGCTTTATTGTAATGTATGATAATGTTGAGGGATAAGATAGTTGAATTTTTTTTACGTTGAGTCTGAAGAAACTCTGGAATGGAAGAATTAAAAAGGCTGAAATAAAAACTTGTTGCAAAAAAAAAAAGATGTTATTTTAATTGTATTATTGTTTAATGTTGTATTGCCTTGTACATATAATATTTAATGGTTAATCTTTTAATCTTATATTGCATGTACTGTCAGCCTGTTTTATTTGTACTCCTTTTATGATGCTGCAACATTAAATACATTCCTTGTGATCACTTGTCACTTTGTATCTTGTAAGAGCGTATGGTATAGGGAAAATAACTCCATGTGTGATCACTTATCACTTTGTATCTTGTAAGAGCGTATGGTATAGGGAAAATAACTCCATGTCAGAACAGAAATAGAAAATTCAGACTTTTAGCAGTTGGTTCACTTTATCATTGTTTAATGACAGCTCGAATTTTTTAATAACCCCGTTTTCGCCCAAAATAAACAAAGCCTTCAAAGTGTGGCCCTTTTAGCTTATATACCTATAAACAGAAAGTATTTGTTCTTTAAACAGCATTTATAATTATAAACTTAATTAGCAAAGTTCTGAATGACATGTTACTGATGTTAAATAAATATTTGTAATAGGTACTGCTGTTGTGTATTTTGTACAGTTGTGTTGAATTTTGCTATCTTGACATGCACACAAATGTAATTATTGTGAACACCTTTGCTGGCGGGGTGGAATTTTTGAGTACAGGGTTTTTACAATGAATAAAATTTTCTATCCTTGCACACATTCATTTTTGTTCAGACTTGTTTGTAAGTAGTGTCTTTGTTCACATGGTATTGTGTTTCTCTATACAATTTTCAATTAGCAATAACATTACATCCAACCTAAATTGGGCAATCTCCTCTTTGCTGTCTTCATTCTCTACTCCTTCTATCATCTCTATGTGGCTTGATTGTTCTATAGTTGTTTGGATGATCTTATTTTGAAACTTGCTCCTCAAAACAAGCTTTTTTTTCCTTAGCACTTTGCAACACACACATACATATTCAACTAAAAATGTATCATTATTAGCTGTGTATTAGAAACAAGGACTTAAGATAAATAGCACATAAGAAATCTTGAAAAAAGCTCCCATGTTCTAAAATTAAAAGAAAATAACAAAACAAAATTAACAATAACAAATGCATCCACTACAATTAACCCCAGTATTTTATTCAGATAACAGCAGTTGATATAGTGTGCAAATGAGCTGACTGGGATAGTCCAAGGGCTACTTTTATAAATGACGTTTAGATAAAAACAGCCACACAAAATTTTTAAAAGCTGTGCCCTACTACTAGCTACTTTTAGCGAAAATGAAATCGTAGTGCCAATGTGACGATATAAAAATCCGTAAATCATTTAGTTCTTGACAATCTACTCTAAACCTATGTTGTAGCATGATATTTTATCGTAATTCTTTCAAAGTGCAAGAATAATTCAGTAATTTACCAAGAATTACAGAGCATAGACTGCCTCATTCCTGCTAGCGACAATAGCGAAAGTAAACTAGACTACGAGTACCAATATGGCGGCACTTTGGCTTCATACAGAGCTAGCCAGGGTATATCCATTTCTTTTAGATCAGTGGTACAAGTCAATTGTTTATTATGGCGATTGTCATGTCTCATATTTCTGTTGTAGTTGTACTGATTCACCATGTAACATTTCTTTTGTGAACCAGTGACACAGAAGAGAAGGTCATAATTAATTATATATGAGTATTGTATGATGATGACTAAACCGTGAAGCATAGAAATGGTCTTATAACGCTGTTTTTTTTTTTTTTTTTTTTTGTTTAGAAATTGCAGGAAGAGAAAGCCTACATGTTTCTCAGATCAGCAGTGAACAGATTGTAACATCAGAAAGAACTTGCATTTGCTGTAAGCTTGAGGTGAAGGAAGAATCAGAAATCAAGACAGATCCTGACACGATGGAGCCACATGACCCAGTGTTGTCCAAAGTGAAGACAGAACCTGAAAGTAACCCAGGAGGATATGGTAAGTGTATTAATTAGTATTTTATTACTTAGTAATAATGTAAAGCTATGGAGCGCAGTTGGCTAAGTGGTGTAGGCAGTGTACTCAATGTAGGGCAATAACATTGCAGCCTGTCAAGTGCAGTGGTTCAAATCCCATTGACAGCCTGGAGTAAAATAATAATAATAATAATAATAATAATAATTTATAGCTAAAATAAACAAAACAAAACAATACTTTTACAACCACTCCTACAGACACATGAATACACACCACCACTACTGTTAATAACAACAATAACAATAATCACAGTCTGATTATGACATATAAAATGATATTGCATCCAATCTAACAATACTAACATTATCACAGTTCTTGATGGTAAGACTCATTCCAAGATGATGATGGTGATGGTATGTAAATACATGTTCACATTGACAGCAGTGATGGGAATGACAACAATAGGAAAAGGTAATCATAGCACATTGCACAGGCTGTTTTTAATTATTTGCAAAGAACCAATTTATGTACTAATACTGTTGAGATAGCCAATAATGGTAATTACTACTAGTGTTGTTGTTGTTGATGATGATGATGAGGATGATGAGGATGAAGATGAGACTGCCAAGGATGAAAGACTATTTTTATTTCTCTTAACAATGTCCTAATAACCATAGCAGTGAAATAAACAACAGACAAGTTTCAGGTTTAGAATTTCAAATTGAATCAGAAAATAGCAGCATCTGGAACATAAATTTGTGTACATATAACTGCTGCAAATTCATATTATTTTTGACAGTGACAGTGTTTGTTTTTGATTGATATAAATATCAGTACAACTTATGTTAACCTGATGAATAAAGATTGATACAGCAACAAGATTGATATAAATAATGATGACAATGGGGATGGTGATAATGATGATGTTGATAACGAGGATGAAGGTCCTGGCAAAGGTGATTGAGGTACTCCTTTTGAATCAAGGCTAATTTTTCTACCTGGTGATTGATAATGATAGTACACAGTTAATCCATTCACTGCCATCCATCCTGGGTAACAACCATCAACTATTCTGAGCCTCGTCGTCCTCTATTGTTGAAAGTGCGGATTGCTGTTGGAAGGAAAGAGTCTCTAAAGCGACATGTTTTACGCCGCATGGACAGCATACGCCTTGATCCGCGTTTTGAAATGCAGGCAGAGACAGCATCATGCAGTGGATGACTTGAATCCTGCTTGATCTTCTCTAGCTTCTTCACTGCAGTCTGGTCGAACAATGTTGCTAGCGGCCTTGTGTCCTTCCCCATCAGCGTTGACGCCACAGCAGTGATTCTATCCAGTCTGTCCGTGTCGGCTTTCTTGGCAGAGCTGTAGTAGCACAGCTGGTTGTAAAGCACAACACTCTCAATGACAGACTGGTAGAATAGATACAGGATTGTGCTGTTGACCCTGAACTGCTTCAGTTTCCTGAGGAAGAACAGCCGCTGGTTCACCTTCTTATAGCAGGCGTCAATGTTGTCAGTCCATTCCAGTGTGTCATCAATGGTTGTCCCGAGGTACTTGTACTTTGAGACTCTGCGGACCTCTTCACCCTTGATAACAAGCGGTTTGATGCTATTGGAATGTCGACGGAAGTCAACCACCATCTCTTCCGTCTTTGTAATGTTGAGTTCCAGGTAGTTGCGGTCACACCAAGCCACCAGCTCATCAACTGCTGCTCTGTATGAAGCTTCATCACTGCTGATCAGACCAGTGAGTGATGTATCATCAGCAAACTTCACCTGGATGTTGCTTAGGTCAAAGGACTGGCAGTCGGCGGTGTATGTGGTGAACAGGACCGGTGATAATACACAACCTTGTGGAGCACCGGTGTTGGTCACCAGAACTGACGACAGAGTGCCTCCAACCCGAACCTGCTGTCGACGTCCAGTCATAAAGCTGTAAATCCATGAAACCAGCATCGGACTGACTGACATGGTCAACAGCTTCTCAATGAGTAGGTGGGGCTGAATAGTGTTGAAGGCACTCGAGAAGTCGAGGAATAGGATTCTGGCATAGGACCCAGGCCTATCAAGGTGTTGGCAGAGATGGTGCAGGAGTGTGAGGATGGCATCTTCTGTGTTGCGTCCTTTGCAGTACGCAAACTGCATGGGATCTTGGTGTTGCTCGATTTCCTGCCGCAAGTGTTTCAAAACAACTCTCTCGATGCACTTCATGGGTATTGATGTCAGAGCCACTGGCCGGTAATCATTGAGCTGAGTCAGCGACTTCTTCTTCGGCACAGGAACTATGGTTGACATCTTCCAGAGTTGTGGAACATTGCCTTCATCGATAGAGCGTTGAAAGAGCATGGTGAACACCGGTGCCAGAGAAATGTAGCACTCCCTCAGTGTCTTGCCACTGACTGCGTCAGGACCTGCAGCACTGTGAGGGTTAAGGTTTTTGAATATATTCTTAATCTCTTGTTCACTTACAGTGAAGGACGTGCGTGGGAGTTCAAGTACCTTGGCCATGGCCTGATGCTGTTCAGCACTGAAGTTGTGCTTGTCAAAGCGAGTGTAGAAAGTATTCAGCTCGTTTGCAAATACTCCTTCTTCATCAGCTGACAAATTACCACCCTTGGATTTATAGCCAGTTATGGTTTTGATGTTTTGCCAGTACTGCTTGGAGTTGCCCTTCTTGAAGTTTCCTTCCAGCTTTGAAGCATACTTCTTACGCTCAGTTCTTATCTTGGCGTCAATCTTCTTTTGGATAGACTTCATCCTGGTCTTATCGCCCTCCTTCAGCGCAACCTGTCTCTCCAGGAGATGGTGTTTAAGCTCTGTGGTCACCCATGGCTTAGAGTTGGGGTAAACTTTTACCTCTTTGGCTTCCACAGTCAGATAAACGCAGAAGTTGATGTAGTCAGAGATGGCTTCAGTGGCTTCATCAAGGGAGCTCCCCTCGAAGAAGACGCTCCAGACTGTGCAGTCAAAACAACCGTTGAGTGCTTCGATTGATTCTTCCTTCCACACCTTGACCGTCCTTACCGTGGGCTTGATGCGTTTCAGCTTCTGCTTGTATACTGGAGTTAGGTGCACCATACTGTGGATAGACCGCCCAATGTTAGGCAACACGTGAGATTTGAAAGCGCCTGGGATGTTGCCATAACATAAGTCAATCATACTGTCGCCACAGGTGGTGCAAGTCACATACTGTTTGAATGTGGGAAGGATCTTGTTCAAGGGACAATGGTTGAAATCGCCCAAGATGAAATATGGGGCATCGGGTGAGAGGGAAGACAACTGGTGGATAACCTGGCTCACCTTTTCTGCTGCCAATTTTGCATTAGCTTTGGGGTGAATGTATGCAACAGTCACAAAGATTTGGTTAAACTCTCTTGGTAAATAAATTGGGCGCAGTGCCACACTCAAGAGTTCAATATCTTGGCTGCAGTAGCTTTCTTTCACTGTGATGTTGCTGCACCAACGACTGTTGACGAGTATACACACACCGCCACCACGAGTCTTGCCAGTTTCTTCCACAGTCCTGTCACGCCTGTACACGGTAAAACCTCAGACATCGGGGTCTGCATGACATTCTTTCAGCCACGTTTCAGTCAGACATATAATGTTTGCTTCACGATATTCATGCATAAACTTGCAGCACGCCTCCAGCTCGTCGCCTTTGTTGCCCAGAGACTGGACATTTCCAAAAACGTTAGAAGGTAGTGGTAGCCTGTACTTACGGCGGCGCATGCGGATAACCACACCTCCTCTTCTCCCCCTCTTTCTCGGACGAAGTGAACGAAGCACAGCATCTTGCAGAAATGTAAAATCAATAGTTGATGCAAGTGGGGAGAGCTTGCGTAGGCTCAACAGAAAGTCACGGCTGTATTTCATGTTTGAGGTGGAAGTAGGACCACTTTGTAAACAAAGATGGCGTCCAGTGTGCGACAGTCACTCAAAATCAAAACAGTATAAAATATACACTTACAGTCCGTTCTCACCTCACAAAATAAACGTCTTTCACTCACTGGCGTACTTAGCTACATACTGTTGACACACACACTTGATTAAAATGTTACTGATACTAGTAAAACACAAAAAGACGGGAGACACTTGCGCAGCCGCTAGTCGCTAACAGAGTTGCGCCCCTTCAGTAAACAAGTGGTAAAACAGATGGAACTTGCAGCCAATTTTAAATAAAGAAAGAATCAGAAAATGAGTCAGGTAGTGACAAAGAAGGATATGGTTAGTACAATAATTTATTATTGTGATTGCCATGTTCATATTTCTGTTGTAATGTTTCCCCATGTAACATTTCTTTTGTGAATGAGAACAATAAATCATTGTGTATGATGAAGCTACATGACCCAGTGTTATCTAAAGTGAAGCTTGTGCCAACCATTGATGCAGCTGTTCAGTTCAGTTCAAGTAGATTAACGTCCCCGGACACATCAGCGTATAGGGGACTTTCATTGATGCAGCAGGTCATAATTAAGTATATATTGTATGATGATGACTAAACTGTGAAGCATGGACATATTCTTAAAAAGCTGTTTTTTTGTGTGTGTGTTTTAGAAATATCAGGAAGAGAAAGCAAACTTGTTTCTCATATCAGCAGTGAACATATTGTAACATCAGAAGGAACTTGCACTTGCAGTAAGTCTGAGCTCAAGGAGGAATCAGAAATCAAGACAGAGCTGACATGATGCACATGACTGTTGTCCAAGTAGCAGTGAGTAACACAGAAGGAATCAGTAATCAAGTAATAAGTAAAGTGGAGCGCATGCAATGGTGTAAGCAGTGAAAGTAAGGCAATAACATTGCAGCTGAAAGTAACAAACAGACAGCCTGGAGTAAGTAATTAATGTATTAATATTAGTATTTATACTTACTGAAAATGTAAGTATCATAGCTTAGCAGTAATGTAAATTATGCTACTCATGTGTAAGCGTCAGTAACAAAAGGCCATAATGTCAGTGCAGTGGTTCAAACCCCATTGACAGCCTGGAGTAAAATAATAATATATGATAAAATAATATTAGTCAATAAAACAACATATCACTGAAAACACTGTGCTGATGTCAATGGTGAGTGCAGTATACACTACTCATTTCTAGGTGCCTTCTCCACTGATCGCCCACATGATGTGCTCAGTGTAGATTATGGCCAAAGGTCTGCAGTTAAGCGTGGTATCCGAAAGTCAGTTGGTTCGAATCCTGTACAGTGAAGTGTGGTCATAGTTATGTGAACTTGTGTAGTCTTTAACACATTCTTTTGTTCTAATTATAAATGACTTTAAAGATATTGATGTGCTGATAGTGGTGTGATACACAAAAACTCAGCATTTTTCTACTGACTTTCAAAGACCTGATCGCCTGGTGCTCAGTGATAAATACAAATACTTGAGCACAGGTGTTTGCATTTATTCAGTTATGATGCCGTTGCTTTGTTTAGTTGCAGGAAGCCAACAGGTACATGGCATGTCAGGTGATTCAGCAGTGTGGAGTCAGTTACATTACATTTTGTTCGTTTTTAATTAATTCTTTTGTTCTTTTTTTTTTTTTTTATTTATTTTTTTGTTGTTGTATTTTTTCTTTGTTGTTTTTGCAATTGTTTGTTTGTATTTTTTAACAAATGTTGATAAATACAAAATGTGTAGATCTTGAGCACAGTTGTGGTTTTGTTTCATTTATCTCTTCAGTAGTTATGAATGCGTTTTTGTTTGTTGCAAGCCAACATGTTTTTCACACCAGCAGTGAACACATTGTAACATCAGAAGGAACTTGCACTTGCAGCAAGTCTGAGGTGAAGGAAATCAAAACAGAGCTTGACATGATGGAACCACATGACCCAGTGTTGTCCAAGGTGAAGACAGAACCTGAAAACACAGAAGAATGTGGTAAGTGTATTAGTATTGCATATTGAGTCATAATTGTCATGTTATTATCTATATTGTGATTGTAGCTGAGCTGCTTTACATTTTCACCTTTCTAATTCTAGACCTAAAATATATTATTATTATTATTATTATTTAATCGTTCTTACTTTTATAGTGCTTTTTTAGCTCAAGAGCTGCTCAAGGCGCTGACCGATACAGGATCTAACTCAAGCGGTCCGCGATTGGTGCCAACTTGCAGTCTTTGGGCGCACCGTAATAACGCTCCAGACAACTGAGCACAATCCTGGTCAGCCAGGGATGGGGGAGAAGGACCTAGGTGCATGCTGGGTGTGTTCTTGTCACAGGCACACCCGTCTAGGACATGAGTTTCAGGATCTTTAAAGTCCATTATGATGGAATGTATGCGACACAGACTAGACCTCGGTTTATACTTTCATCCGAAAGTGTAGGAAACAGGAGTAAAGTGTCTTTCCCAAGGACACAACACAATGCCCCGGTCTGGGCTCGAACCCGGGACCTTCAGATCAGCAAGCCAAAGCTCTAAATAGGCTGAGAGTAGTTACATGCCATGATCAGCCATGTGTGCGAGGGTTCAATTCCATGAGGGCAGGAAATTAGTTTATGTGTAGGAACCTTTCCTTTTATGAACCCCATAATAATTGAGACCTGAGAGATAAAATCTGCTCTATAGTTTTAAGAATAAAAAATAGATAAACAAGATAAAGATTAATAATAATAGTAACAATCATGGATGCTATACCTGCCATAGTCCTATGATCTGTATCCAACATAATACTCACCTGCTATCCACACCCCTTCATATACAACAAACGCCCGTTCATCTCTCAGTCATGTGGTCTAAAGGAAAGGGGCTGTTCAAGACGGAAAGAAAAAAACAACCTCATTTTTATTGTTGGATACAAATAAAACAGGTAGACTGCATCCAACACTATTATTGAAGGGAGTGAGGAAACCACTTACACTAGGTACTCCAAGCCCTTCATTGGCTCTTGTCCGCTCAGCAGTTTTGACTCAGTTTGACTTCACTTTTAACACTTATTATTAATGTAAAACTGCATTAAAACGAACAATGGCTGTATTCAAATAAAAATTTAAAGCTTTATCTTTACATCTGTGTTGTTTTTAATGCATGTTTATGTGAAAGATTCTGAGAAAACTGCTTTTGAATACGCCCCTATCCGAGCGCTGAATGCCGGTGCGAAAAAGTTGTCAGCGTCGTTTGCTGAGAGGTGGCTCGTTTCAAACTCTAAGCGCTTTGCGATACTTCATTGGATGGCCTAAAAATAAGAACCAATGAGAAGTTCGGATACTTAGCTTCATTTACATATCAAATATGGTGGACTCTCATGTGTAAAAGTGTTGTTACGAGCCGAACAAAGTGGATAAAGCGGTTTTGATGTAAGTTTGATTTTAACTAGAAGTTTAAAAATTAGCAAGAAATAAAGAGCAGACTTTCCTTTATAAAACTAGGGTATTTATTAATTTGTGCATTACTCTATCGCGGAGCGCTTTGCCGTAGAAAAGTGTACCCAAACGGTGTTCGGGTTTTCTTGCGGCCATGGCCAACTCGTAGGCCTATTCAGCTACACGAGTGCTGAGCGTAGTAGCACACTAGTAGGCCTATAATTTGCTGGCACGCACTGCGAATTTGATGATTTCACAACTTTGAAGCACCAAAACGGCTGAACATTACATGGGATAGGCCTGAAGATAATTGGGCTTGGAGTATAACATATGAAGAGGTTACCTGTCAAAAATCAGCTTTCTGGTATCAATATTGGCTTCACTTTGAGACTCCAAAGTTGTCAATTTCTTCAATTCCAAAACGTTTCCAAACAAACACCAACATTCGGCATTTTCAAACATTAATAACTTTTTACCTATTTGTCCTTTGGGGGAAAAAAATATACCACTGTGTTCAGAATAAAAAGCTCTTTAAATCTATGTCAGTTTTGTGATGAGGAAATCATTTTTATAAAATGGCTTTTGACTACCTACTTACACATGACATTTTTGCTGATTTTGTTGTTGCAGAAAGCAGTGGCTCATTGGAAAAGATGGTGTGGGTGAAGACAGAGAGGTGTATTGAGACAATCCCAGTGGAGTCTGAGGTAATAATTGAGCTTGACTTTTCTTTTTCAAATCTTCAATTCTGTATGGTACTACTATTTCAAATGTACCATAGTTGTTGTAAATTAACATTTCCTCTTAATTTGTAAATGCCCTGTGAGTTTTATGGCATTTAAATCATATAGTCTTGTTTTGTATTCTTGGTTGCTTTTATCATATTTATGTTAACAGTTTAGTCTGATTTTACCTAATTTTGTGTGTTCGTGAGTTGGCTCTTGGCAGTCCGCTGGACCCTATAAGCACTGAGCATTTATCTATTTCCAACCTTTGTTTTGCGGATGACATTGATGGATTGGCTGGAGAGAAACAAGAACTTGAACAGCTGGTACAGAGGCGTGACTCCACCTCCAGAGCCTATGAATGGAAATAAGTGCAGAGAAGACCAAAATGATGACCAGCAACACCAATGGCATCAACAAGGACATCAAAGTCCAAAGCCAATCCCTCAACACAGCACATAGCTTCAATTATTTAGGAGCCATTGTATCAGACAATGGGTCCCGACAGGAAGTCCTCTCCAGGATCGCACAAACTGCTGCCCTGGCAAGGTTGAAGCCAATTTGGAAAGATAGGACCATCAGTCTACATTCCAAGATAAGACTGCTGCGCTCCGTTGTCGTCTCCATCTTCCTATATGCTTGCGAAACATGGTCCCTCACAGCAGATCTACAACGAAGAATACAAAGCATGGAGATGAGGTGCTACAAAAGACTTCTGGGCATTTCCTATACCCAGCACATCACCAACAACGAGAGACCATCATGTAAGCAATTGGACAACACGATGACCTGCTCACAGTGGTGAAGAAATAGAAACTCCGGTGGTATGACCACCTCACCAGAGCATCAGGCCTTGCAAAGACCATCCTGCAAGGCACAATGCAAGGAGTTAGAAGTAGAGGGAGACTGAAAAAGAGGTGGGAGGACAACATTGGAGAATGGACTGGTTTGACACTGAGCGAAGCCATCAGGGTTGCTGAGGACAGAAAAAGCCGGAGTACTCTGTGATCGATGCCCTCTGTCACAGCAGGGAGGCCATTCAAGGCTTACACAGAACTGTTGGATTTTTCCTTTGTGTTGATTATTGATTGGATTCTTATTTCATTTCACATGCAAACAAAATTACAGATGCCCTCATGCAAACATAACTCATTCAATCATTTTCAAACTTATTGCATGCACACGTTATTCTGTAATCATAAGTTTTTCTCTAAATTCAACACATAAACTGATCAACATACTACAATTCTTCTGATTATATTCGTCACAATGTCTTTCATTCTAGATCATACCTTTTATTCCATTCCATATTAAATAGTCCTACCTGCTTTCCTTCAAAATAACTGAACTTCAGAGTTGTACGTGAACTCACTGTTAATGTTGATTACGACAGACATGGCTAAGACTCCATTTTATCATTGAAGTTCTCCCTGAAATACGAAATTTCCTCCAAGGTACAAAGTTCAACTCTCAGGTTTGTAGTGTTCCTCCTCCCATATGAAATGTTCTTTCTGTTGGTGAGCGCTCCATCCATTCGATGTACTCCTCCAGCTCGAAGTGTTCCTCCCGTTCCAAATGTGATTCCCGTTCAAAGTGCTTCTACCCCTCAAAGCATCCAATGTTGCGTGAATACGTTACGACTGTTCTTGTGCCCTTCAATGCTGGCTGTCCGAAGGGTCACAGGTCTGTCACTCCCTTTTCACTAGATTTTTATCTCACTTAAGTTGCTACTCCTACTACACAGTTCGCAGGCAGCATGCCACACCCATACACCATTTAGCTAATCCCAAAAGCATCACCCACTGTTTTGGGCTTCCTCGAAACTAGACGTGGACCGAGCATAAAGTCACAAACTCTGATGGCTGCAATTTTCATCCCACCATACACTTACATCAAAAACTAACTTGTTACGTCATGCACAAAATAACATCATCATGAATGCATGCAGCTATTTGAACTTTGAACTCCACACAATAATACACATATGCCTACGTAGTTAATATGAATTGTGACTAAAGGTGCCACTTTCTTGTGTCACATTGTGTTCATTTGTTATTACAGGCGGGGACTGAGATTCTTGTTTGGTATGGCAGTGAATACGGCAAAGAGCTGGGCATCATTCGAGAGGGTGACAAGAGGCGGCGACATTTGGGAACATCAAGTGAGTGTTCTAAACATGTTTATTTATTTTTATTTATTTATTCGTTTTTATACAGCGCTTTTTCCAGCTCAAGAGCTGCTCAAGACGTTGGCTGATACAGGATCTAACTCAAGCAGCCCGGTGCTCCTTTTTGAAACCTTTAGGCACATAGTCAGAAGCCCAGACGACTGAGCACAATTCTGGGTGACCGTGTATGGGGAGAAGGGACCTAGTGCATGCTGGGTGTATTTGTGTAGCCGACACTCGCTCATCTAGGACTGAGCGTCAACATCTTTAAAGTCCACGCGATGGCCTGCGTGAGTACACAGACTAGACCTCAGTTTATACTCTCATCTGAAGGAGTAAATTGTTGTGTTGGTTATTACAGATGATGATGATGAGTGGTATAATGCTGGTTATACAATATTGCCCAAATCCACACGTTGTAGAGTTTTGTTGTTTTTTTAAAATAAAATATTTAATATTCTGCACAACACAACTACAGCTACACACGCACAAATCCACACAAATATGCACTACATACACACGCTTAAACACTTAACACACATATACATACTCAAAGACACATGTGTACACTCACGGTAGCACAATGATATCTCTCCACAACCCATCCATTCTTCGCACCATGACTGTCATTTTTGTAAATGCTCATATTTTTCAGAGGAAGCTGATGGCAGCTGTGGTGATTGTGACTGTGACTGGACTTTCTGTGATATTGGCAGCAGTAGTCTTGAGTTTACCGACGGTGAGGAATTCAAGAAGACGGATACTATGGTAAAATGCAGAGCAATGTGTTCTCACTGTTTAGTTGTGCGTGATTCGTATAGTATGTCGATTGTTGCTTGATGATTCAGCAGGGTCATTGGATTCAAATCATCGTGAAATTTATATATTATAGTTACGATTATACTAAGAGTCCATTTTAGCTATAGGGGTCACGCTGGTACGTTGTTGGTATTTAAAATATAAAACAAATTCAAATGAAGTTTGTCTTTTGTAAATGACGTTAAGTAATATTTGAATTTGCTTATTTCTAATTGTTTCCGACCACTTCGATTAAGATTTTGTTATCTTCTTTGTGTGTTTTAGCAGAATACATCCACTATCGCCGAAAAGCGGCAACCAGCATCGAGTAACCCCAAAACATCCAAGCTACTTTCGCTGGAGAGGAAATACAAATGCCAGCAATGTGCCTCTGCTTTTGTACAGTTCACAAGTCTCAGGATTCATATGATGTCCTACCACAAACAGAAACTCTCAAACGTCAGCATGAATTCAGTTGGTGGGATTAGTAATATGCTAGGAAAGAGGGAAGAGGACCTGAAAGTAAAACGTTTTATCTGTGATGTGTGTGAAACGACTTTTACAACAGCTGAGTACTTAATAGCGCACAAACTAGTACACTCTGACAGCACCTCGTTAAGTGTCGCAACTAAGCTCACTGTATGTGGCAAGGCTTTCACACAGTTAGGCAAGCTGAAGACACATAAACTTATACACACAGGTGATAAACCTTACAAGTGCTCTGACTATGGCAATGCATTTTCACGGTTAAATGTTTTGCAGAAACATCAACGCACATACACAGTTGATAAACCTTACAATTGCACTGACTGTGGCAAAGCATTCAGACAGTTAGGCAGTCTGCATACACATCAACGTACACACACAGGTGATAAACCTTACAAGTGCACTGACTGTGACAAAGAATTCACAGTGTTATGCGATCTGAAGACACATCAACGTACACACACAGGTGATAAACCTTACAAGTGCACTGACTGTGGCAAAGCATTCACACGTTTAGGTAGTCTGAAGAGACATCAACGTACACACACAGGTAATAAACCTTACAAATGCACTGACTGTGGCAAAGCATTCACAATGATACATCATCTGAAGACACATCAACGTACACACACAGGTGATAAACCTTACAAGTGCACTGACTGTGGCAAAGCATTCACACGGTTAGGCAGTGTGAAGATACATCGACGTACACACACAGGCGATAAACCTTACAAGTGCACTGACTGTGGCAAAGCATTCTCACGATTAGACAATCTGAAGACACATCAACATACACACACAGGCGACAAACCTTACAAGTGTCCTCATTGTCCGGCAGTTTTCAGTAACTTGAAAACTTTCTGTGGACACGTACAAAATCACGCAGACATTTTATAAATAAAGTATTAAGCATTAAGTTATGGCATTGTTAGCTCAGCGGGGAATTTTTAGGGGAATCAATTTCACTTGTGTCTGAACTAATTTTGGGGGGAAAATGATGTCATGAGTGAAGAAAATGATGTTATGAGTGAAGAAAATGATGTCACGAGTGAAGAAAATGATGTTATGAGTGAAGAAAATGATGTCATGAGTGAAGAAAATGATGATATGAGTGAAGAAAATGATGTCATGAGTGAAGAAAATGAGGTCATGAGTGAAAAAAATGAGGTCACGAGTTCTTTTGCTAAAGACTTGGGTCAATCATTTTTTGTTGTGTTTTTGTACAGAAATATTTTGTACAAAAGCAAAATAAATGACTTTCCAGTGATGATATGCATAGCAGTGTGAGTCTGTGTAACCAGTGATGACATGCATAGCAGTGTGAGTCTGTGTAACCAGTGATGACATACATAGCAGTGTGAGTCTGTGTAACCAGTGATGAATGCATAGCAGTGAGTCTGTGTAACCAGTGATGACATGCATAGCAGTGTGAGTCTGTGTAACCAGTGATGAATGCATAGCAGTGTGAGTCTGTGTAACCAGTGATGACATGCATAGCAGTGTGAGTCTGTGTAACCAGTGATGAATGCATAGCAGTGTGAGTCTGTGTAACCAGTGATGACATACATAGCAGTGTGAGTCTGTGTAACCAGTGATGAATGCATAGCAGTGTGAGTCTGTGTAATCAGTGATGACATACATAGCAGTGTGAGTCTGTGTAACCAGTGATGAATGCATAGCAGTGTGAGTCTGTGTAACCAGTGATGACATACATAGCAGTGTGAGTCTGTGTAACCAGTGATGACATACATAGCAGTGTGAGTCTGTGTAACCAGTGATGACATACATAGCAGTGTGAGTAGTGTAATCAGTGATGACATGCATAGCAGTGTGAGTCTGTGTAACCAGTGATGACATACATAGCAGTGTGAGTCTGTGTAACCAGTGATGACATGCATAGCAGTGTGAGTCTGTGTAACCAGTGATGACATGCATAGCAATGTGTCACGGCCCCCGAGCGGGTTCCGTGACTTCAGCACATAAAGCGAGTGACAGGAATAAAACTCAAACAAAATAAACTAACACAAAAATGCCAGAATACAATCACACTCTTTTATTCAACAATTAACAGGCAGACACAGGACAAATGGGAAGCTAACCACCCTCAACCCCTATCAAGACCCCCGTCCCAATATTAACTAACAATTACCTCCCTTGTTTAACCCCAAACAGAACTAAACAGCAACAGTTTCTTTACAAAATGTGTACAACAAAATCACAATCGATAAATCAATTCACAATATAAACCTTCAAATAAGAAATGATGGCGTTATGAATCTTTAATCTTAAACTACTATCCAGGTGAAGCTGTAGCACTGAAGCACTGTTCAAATGTTTTTGTCAAGTAGCTCAGAGAGCTAAACAGTCTCATTCACAATAAGTGGATGATTCTCTAACTAAATGAATATGTTTTTAGGTGTGGTGCAGTGCGAGTCTGTGTGTGCGTGAATTAGGTGTGAAAAACTCCTGTAATAGTGTTGCCTCGACACATAGGCAAAACACGCAGCAGTGGCAGAGACCACCACAACACTTCCCTGCTGTAGAGGCAACGGCACAACCCAGGCTGGCTAGAAACCAATCAGCGCAAACATAGGCGATAACAGGTACAACAGCATCATCAGCATCAACAACAGCAACAAAACGTCAACAGCAACAGCATAAGAAGCAAACCTGTAAGCAGATACACAGTCTTAACAGTCTGCCTACAAAACATAAACACTATATAATATAACACGCCGTTCTCCATCCGCCATCTTGACCTGTTTATGCATACAATGATAATAATACAAGATGCTATGCACACATTTCAATAATATAGATCAACCTTTGATGCTTAATAATTCACATCTTCTATAAACACAGACATTTATATAAATATACATAATTATTGCAACCACACTTCATCATACAGTCCTGATTCATTCCACCTCCCTTCATCATCACCATCACCCCCAACGGTTATAACCCATCACGATTATCTCCCTTCATTCATACTATCTTGTCGTACTATACTGTAAACATGCTTTCTTCATAATCATCACTTCATCTTTGTTCAGCATAATACATTTTATCGCTCTCTCCATACATACACCCCCACCCTCTCTCTATCTCTCCCTCTCTACATTCCCCATCGTCGCCTTTGACCCACTTTTACAACAACAGCAGCAACGACATTTCTCCATCACATACACAATAAGAAAATCATATAAAATCAACAAAAATCATTATGCATCCTAAAATACATCCCCTTCCCCACACTCATCACCACTCATACGCGTACGCAGTCTCAGAGTGCGCCACTAAGGAATTGGATAACAGGGTTTACTCACCTTGTAGGCCCCGGCTTGTGATACACCTCCCTAACACAACAACACAACACAGCACTGTCACAGATACAAATGGTTAGTCTTTTGAGAGTCACTTTGTCTCGCTATTGCTGGTTATTTCACTTCCCAAATAACACTTATAAAATGAGGACGAGGTCACCTTAGTTCTGCAACAGAAGCTAAGTCTCGGTGGGTGTTCAATCGAGAACTACACACACCTTAGGAAGACAACCCTACGTTCATACACAAACGGCAGTTAATATTCCTCCTCTTTTGAATTCTAAGCATCCTTACCCCGACGAGGGTGTAAGACCTTGGGTGGCTATATAAACAATAATCACACCCTTCCAACAGAACCCTATACTACTATGACCTCTGTCACAGGGTTGCTGCCTGGTTAGAATCGACCTTCTCGCAAAAGCATCTCAAACCACTCTGCCCTACCAAAATGCACCGGCCACAAGCAAATAGTCGAGCTCTCGTCAGTATACACATTCCTTATTATGCATAGCCCTGTTCTGAATTTGGCCTACCCCCTGTCTTCTTCGTTACGCACGGACTTTACGATACTGCACCTTTCGTACACAAAAGTAAACCGGTCACGCTATTCTATGTACACTACATACAGAGAAGTGCAACTTCGTAAAAAGTATAATTCTCCCTGCTATCTGAAACTCGTGTCGTCACACAGTGTGAGTCTGTGTAACCAGTGATGACATACATAGCAGTGTGAGTCTGTGTAACCAGTGATGACATACATAGCAGTGTGAGTCTAGGTAACCAGTGATGACATGCATAGCAGTGTGAGTCTATGTAACCAGTGATGACATGCATAGCAGTGTGAGTCTGTGTAACCAGTGATGACATACATAGCAGTGTGAGTCTGTGTAATCAGTGATGACATACATAGCAGTGTGAGTCTGTGTAATCAGTGATGACATACATAGCAGTGTGAGTCTGTGTAATCAGTGATGACATACATAGCAGTGTGAGTCTGTGTAATCAGTGATGACATACATAGCAGTGTGAGTCTGTGTAATCAGTGATGACATACATAGCAGTGTGAGTCTGTGTAATCAGTGATGACATACATAGCAGTGTCAGTCTGTGTAATCAGTGATGACATACATAGCAGTGTGAGTCTGTGTAATCAGTGATGACATACATAGCAGTGTCAGTCTGTGTAATCAGTGATGACATACATAGCAGTGTGAGTCTGTGTAATCAGTGATGACATACATAGCAGTGTGAGTCTGTGTAATCAGTGATGACATACATAGCAGTGTCAGTCTGTGTAATCAGTGATGACATACATAGCAGTGTGAGTCTGTGTAATCCACCCTTTTCCCCCTCACCAAATGGAAAAGGGTGGGGGAGAGGTGAGGAAATTTCCCTCCTGTTTGTCCATCGTCCGTCTGTGCAAAAATTTTAAAGGGGCTAAGTGCTCAGAGCCTATTTCAACTATCACAACCAAACTAGGGTCATCAAATGTTAGTCAAGAAATGAAACTTTTTCACAAAATGTCATTTTTATCCTCTAGGTTATTAATATTGAACTTATGATTCTTTGATGCATGATAAATATCAATGAGACACACATACTTTGCATATTTGGTGAACCTAACGTCAAGGTCAATGGAGCAGTTCAAAGTTGGTTTGTATAGGTACTTTGAAATGACCTTGACCCAGTACGGCCGTATTTATTATGGAAAATCAAAAAAATAAACAGATCTTTCGAGAATTTTATTTTATAGTTTATTTGCCTGTTGCAATCAGCAAATTTCCTTCCAAAAATTAAAACGAAAGTCGCTGATTTTGCCTGCACATTTCCCTCCAGGTTTGCAGAGGAGTGGTTCCCCACCTCTGTGGAAGTTATTCCGAGTTAGCGCGCATGAGTGCTCTCATTCAGAATGGATGCGCATGTGAAGAGCAGCTTCTGGAAACTTCCAGAGGAGGCGAATATGGCACCTACGATGGCATGAGTATGTGGATTGGAAGAAGAGGACAGAGGCTGAGAACTTACACCTCGAAACCCCTCCCCCCATGGGAGTGCCGGGGGTTTCTGTATAAATAGTATCCCCACTTCATGGAAATTTAGTCCCACTGTCACTGTCTTTCTCCTTTGTTCTTTCCTACTCTGTTTTATTAATCTACAATACGAGGGTGGTCCAAGAAGTACTTAGCCTACAAAAGAAAAAGAAAATTTTGAAAAAGTAGCGATTTTTTTTTCAATATAGTCTCCTTTTAGTTCGATACACTTGACTCAGTGATGCTCCAACTTCTCTAACCCGTTGCCCGGAGTGAGCAAACCCGGCACTCATCGCGCCGACAGCTTTCTCATGGCCAAAATTTCATGCAGGATATGACCAACGCGATCTTTTGAAATGCCTACTGTCTCAGCAATCTCGCACCCCTTCAATCGGCGGTCTGCCAAAACGAGATCGTGGATTTTTGTCACGTTATCCTCCGTGGTAGCCGTTTTCGGGGCACAGGACGTGGTTCATCAAAAACTGACATGCGACCACGTTGAAACTCGTTAAACCAATGTTTGATGGTCGCTATCAAAGGAGAAGAGTCACAGCATCCAAACGCTCTTTGATTTCGCTGCACAATTTCCCTTCCAAAAACAAGAATCGAATCACCCGACCGATATTGCTCTTTTTCCATTTTTCTACAATCCGCGGACACGCTCGCTTCCATACGCTGTCAAAATAAAACTACAAGTCCGATCCGGCTGAAATTTCTTAAGTAGCCATCTACGAGAATGTACTATATGATAGTAAATTTCTCTTGAGATACTGGTGCCATCAGGCGGTGAAGCTAAGTACTTATCGGACTGTTGTGGTACAATCTTCTTCTTCACTAGGCCAGTCACCTACATTTTATCTTGAACTCTCTTCCAAGACTCCTCATTTGTGTATGAGGTCTGTTGTATCAGCTTGGGAATATTGGACGCTTTCTGCTAAATGGTCACAATGAGGCTTCATATGATATTATTTAGCTATGTAGGCATTTTATATGTATGTATTTTGTTGATATTTTATAATGGTGTTTGTCTTCTATTTTGTTTTTGTAAATGGGGGTTCCATAAATTAGAGTACAGTCTCAGCGTCCCTTGCGTGAGATACCTTTATTTTAAAGTGACCAGCTGGGGTTGTTTCGGCAGATCTTTTATATGGATCAGGGGTGAGTTCTCTTTCAGCCAAGTTGTGGTTTGATTTTGTGGTCCTGATTTGGCTCTTTGCAGTCCACTGGACCCAGTAAGCAATGAATAACTAACAACTCCAAAAGTACTATAGAAAAACAAGCGAAGGATTCAAAAGGACTACCCTGAAAAGCGGCCACATCTTGTGGTGGGCCACAAAGGAATAACTTTTTGATTTTGCACCACAGGCAAAGCGCTCTACTCATTGCCAAATCCAGACCAAGAAATGACTTTTGAGGGAGCTTGAAAGAATAGGATGATGTTGATATCCATTTATAACGTGCATGTTTCTATCCCTTGTCAAATGCTGGTGCACGATTACAGGATTAAGTCCCGGCCACACACTTGCGTTATACTTATGAATTCCTTAGGTACTTCCTTGCGCACTGGCTAACATAAATTTTACAAGGATAGCGCATGTTTGATTTCTTCTGCAAAAATAAAAAAAAGCCGGACTTACATGACCAATCAGAAGCGAGAGTGTGACATCACGAGTTTAGAGGTCAACCTAAACTCCTTCCACACGCTTGATTATACACAACAAATGTCTGCTACACATGCTTTGGTGAGCTAAGGCGGTTGAATTCACTTATTTATATTAGGTGTTAATCTTAGTAAATTTGTTTCATAGTATGGTCAAATGGTGAAAGAGTAGATTACATCGTCATTATAAAGTGCATTGTAGTTATTTAGTTATTTATTGTTTATAGGGTCCAGCAGACTGTGAATATAATACGACTATTGCTTTAGTTTATTTGATAGCACATTAGTACGAGTGCATTTGGAGCCAGTGGTCAATGTCATCTCAAGGTCAAGAGCATAGAAAGATCAAAGTCTGTATTATTTTACATTTTAAATCCACCATTTCATTTTGCTTTTTCCTGGGCACTCATTTTTATGTTAAATATTGAGCTCCATAAGAATCGTGTGAGTCATATGGGCTTTGCCTTTCTAGTTCTTTTCTGTGTGTGATCAAAAAATAACTTGACCACTTGAATTGGTATTTCCTTGTTATAACACTAACAATAGCAAAGAAGATTGAATGGTTTTTGCAGAGCTTGATCACTTCTTGTTTACCGCAGTGGTGCAATAGTTTTCTTTGTGTGTGCGTGCAGAATAAATACGAACACATTTTCATATTTGTTGTTGCACACATGCATGACAATATTGGAAATAAATGAGTCTGTTGGTTTTTTTTCGTGCCATTTCAATTATTCTTGTGTTTATAAAAATAAATTGATGAATTTTCATTAATTATTATTTAATTAAATTTTATTAATTTTTTCCCCCAGTTTTAGAAGTGCAATATGGGAATTGTCACGTCTCGATCAAACAACATTGCACTAGAACACAAGTGTTCTCATGAGTATTATTCCATCTCGGTTGCCACTCACCATATCGTATTGTAAATATACATGTATTATTAAATTACGGTCACTCTAACTATATTTGAGTTGTAGAAGCAAATAAGCAAATAAATTACTCACCCCGAATGATAAAATACAATAAAGCAAGATAATTTTTCATCACAAATGAGTGGTTAAGATATTGAAGCTGTTTAAATTTGTACAGATGTTTCAGTTTCTGACTTCAAGGTATGCTTATTTTGAAACTTAAGCATTTTTATATGGCACCCTGCCAAAAGTGGAGCACACAACAAGTTTTGGGAACTTGTTTTATATGAAGGTTTACATAAACAATATATGGTGTGTTCTTCTATGTGTGGACATAGTGGGGATACTTTGGAACATTATTATTGATTAAGCCATTGTTAATTTATCGCTGTATAAATAAGTGTTGGTATCAATAAATATAATTTTTCATACTTTTTCAGGCTGATGTTTACATTGCAATGAACCGAATTGTGCACGGTTAGTTTGGTTGGCCTCCTGTGATCTTTGTTAGAAATTTGCGATTGAAGAAATAAAACTGCATCTTGATGGTTAGGTACACACTGTTTGCATTGAGTCCAGACTTTTTGGTACACATAGCTAACCTTTTGTCATGACACTGTTTGCAGACAGCTCCATTTAGTTCTTTGTCCCTTTAGTCCCTTTCATGTGCGTGATCAATGGAATATCTCTGTAGTCAATGAAGTATTTACATCCGTGCGTTTTAATATAAAATTATTGTGCTTGTAAATATAAAACTAATGTATTATTCTTGCTGTAGTCTCTAAATTTCAGACTGTTTGTCATTAAATGGCGTATTTAACTTGTGTTGTCTTTTTGTAGTGTCGCTAGTTCAGCATTGATGCTGTTGCTTTTGTCAAATCAATGTTTTGTAATCTTAAAATTTGTGGAGTGGGCGTTGTTGATGTTAGGACTTACAATAAAACAAAAATATGATTGTGATATTTTGCATTTAATTGTTTTGTAGATGTCTAACGGATGTCAATGTTTTGGTGATTTTTTGCTTTATTTATGACTTTTTGTAAAATTGCACCTTGTGAACAAAAATCTGCCATCGATGTTACAAGGAGTATTGTTAACGATGTATTCTTAATGCACGTTAGTGTTGTAGCATTTAGCGAACACACATTTACATTACACTGTATTTGGCTTGTTTGTATCCAAGTATAATTTAAAAAATATTTTGAAAAACAAACAATTTCTCACTGTGATTGAAATTTTATTTTATTTTTTGTTATTTGACGCTAGTGTTGAGACCTTTGTAATTCATTGATGTCGTTTTGGCAATTTATCAGATAATTTAGCATTGATGTTTTTTTTTAAAATAATTTTTTAAGTGTTTAGTACTGTTATTGTCGTTTTTTGCTATTGTCGCAACAAAATATTACATTTCGAATTATATTGGTGTTCCCTCGCTGTTCTATACAGTTTGCATCATTACTTAAAATATTTGGACACTTTTTCACAAGTATATAAACACCTTTACCCCTGTGGCAACTCGCTGCTTTGTCTAGCTTTATTGCTTAGTGATTTGCTGTAGGGAAAAGCTTGTTACCGAGCACTGCATATTTAACTCCTGTTCCCAATGAAGATAAATAAAAAGTAAAACACTTTTACATTTTGATGGGTATTCTTCATTGAGAATACCGAGTTACAGTTCTTTTTTCTGCCTCCCCCCTCCTCCCTCCCACCCCCTGTGGAGTTGCCGGGGGTTTCAGTATAAATAGTATCCCCACTTTCTGGAAATTTAGTGCTTTAAATTCCCACTGTCACTGTCTTTCTTTTTTTTTTCTCACTCCTACTCTGTTTTATTAATATACTATCTTCTGCTTTGCTAGACCAGTCACCTACTTTTTTCTTGAAAACTCTTCCAAAATTCCTCAATTTTATATGAGGCGTGTTGGATCAGCTTGAGAATATTGGATGCTTTCTGCCATATGGTCACTGCTGTTTCCTATGATATTATTATTTAGCAATGTAGGCATTTCTTTGTATGTGTTTTGTTGATATTTTGTAATGCTGTTTATATTTTATTTTGTTTTTGTGAACGGGAGCTCGATAAATTAGAGTATATAGCCTCAGCGACCCCTGTGTGGGATGCCTTTATTGTAACGTGACTGCCTGTCTTTTACAACAGCGCAGTACTTGATAGCGCACAAACTAGTACACTCTGACAGCACCTCATTAAGTGATGCGACTAAGCTCACTGTCTGTGGCAAAGCATTCACACAGTTAAGTGATCTGAAGAGACATCAACATACACACACAGGTGATAAACCATACAAGTGCACTGACTGTGGCAAAGCATTCACAGTGTCAAGCCGTCTGAAGAGACATCAACGTACACACACAGGCGATAAACCTTACAAGTGCACTGACTGTGGCAAAGCATTCACACTGTTAAGCAATCTGAAGTCACATCAATGTACACACACAGGTGATAAGTCTTACAAGTGCACTGACTGTGGCAAAGCGTTCACACAGTTAGTTCATCTGAAGACACATCAACGTACACACACAGGTGATAAACCTTACAAGTGCACTGACTGTGGCAAAGCATTCACACAGTCAGATCATCTGAAGACACATCAACGTACACACACAGGTGATAAACCTTACAAGTGCACTGACTGTGGCAAAGCATTCACACGGTTGAGCCATGTGAAGACACATCAACGTACACACACAGGTGATAAACCTTACAAGTGCACTGACTGTGGCAAAGCATTCACACGGTTATGTCATCTGAAGACACATCAACGTATACACACAGGTGATAAACCTTACAAGTGCACTGACTGTGGCAAAGCATTCACACAGTTAAGCAATCTGCAGGCACATCAACGTACACACACAGACGATAAACCTTACAAGTGCACTGACTGTGGCAAAGCATTCACACAGTTAAGCAGTCTGAAGTCACATCAACGTACACACACAGGTGATAAACCTTACAAGTGCACTGACTGTGGCAAAGCATTCACAGAGTCAGGTCATCTGAAGAACCATCAACGTACACACACAGGTGATAAACCTTACAAGTGCACTGACTGTGGCAAAGCATTCACAGTGTTATGCAGTCTGCAGAAACATCAACGTACACACACAGGTGATAAACCTTACAAGTGCACTGACTGTGGCAAAGCATTCACACAGTTATTCAGTTTGAAGACACATCAACGTACACACACAGGTGATAAACCTTACAAGTGCACTGACTGTGGCAAAGCATTCACACGGTTAAGCACTATGAAGAAACATCAACGTAAACACACAGGTGATAAACCTTACAAGTGTCCTCATTGTCCGGCAGTTTTCAGTGACACGAAAACTTTCAAGGAACACGCACAAAATCACGCAGACATTTTATAAATAAAGTATGCATTAAGTTATGGCATTGTTAGCTCAGACGGGATTTTTTAAGGGAATTAACTTCAAGTCATGACTAAAATGACCTTTGGAAGAAATGACGTCATGAGTGAAGAATTGACGTCACACATTGTTTTGCTGAAGGCTTTAGGTCAATAATTTTTGTGTTTGTGTGTTTTTGTCCATTAAATATTTTGTTGATTTCTGTACAAAAGCGAAATAAATTACTTTCCAGTGATGACATGATGACATGCATAGCAGTGTGAGTCTGTGTAATCACTCCCCCCCCCCCCCCCACACACACACACACCCAACCCTCACCTCACCCCCCACCTCCACCTCATCAAAAGAAAAATCCAGATTTTTGCATATCTGCGAGATGAGTCCTAAATAGTCCAAAACTTAGCTCGGGAAAAAAATTTCCTTTCGTCCGTCTTTCTGTGCTCCGTCCGTGGTCTGTCTGTGCAAAAACTTTAAAGTGGCTATAGTACTCAGAGCCTATTTCAACTATCACAACCAAGTTAGGGTCATCAATTGTTAGTCAAAAAATGACAATTTTTTCCACAAAATTTCATTTTTTCTCCTAGGTTATTAATATTGAGATTATGATTCTTTGATCCGTGATAGATATCAAGGAGACGTACATACTGTGCAAATTTGGTCAACCTCACTCCAATATCAAGGTCACTGGGCAGGTCTAAAGTCAGTATATATAGGTACTTTGAAGTGACCTTGACCCTAAACTATGATCGAGATAAAAATTCCAAACTTGTATTTAGAGATGATAGATTGAACTTTCATATTTGTTCCCTTTTTGCGTTGATCTTAAAGGTAAAGGTCATTTTAGGCCTTTGCAAAATCATCCCCAATAAATAGGTAATCGTTCAGTGCAATGACTGTTTATTTCATGATGCTGATGATGATGATGTTCATTTATAGCGTCTCCATCCATTGTGGAATGCTCAGTGCGCTGGCTGACACAGGACCTAAACACATCCATTGTGGAATGCTTAATGCGCTGGCTGACACAGGATCTAAACACATCCATTGTGGAATGCTCAGTGCGCTGGCTGACACAGGATCTAAATACATCCATTGTGGAATGCTCAGTGCGCTGGCTGACACAGGATCTAAACACAGCCGTTGTGGAATGCTCAGTGCACTGGCTGACACAGGATCTAAACACATCTGTTGTGGAATGCTCAGTGCACTGGCTGACACAGGATCTAAACACATCTGTTGTGGAATGCTCAGTGCGCTGGCTGACACAGGATCTAAACACATCTGTTGTGGAATGCTCAGTGCACTGGCTGACACAGGATCTAAACACGGCCGTTGTGGAATGTTCAGTGGGCTGGCTGACACAGGATCTAAACATATCCATTGTGGAATGCTCAGTGGGCTGGCTGACACAGGATCTAAATACAGAGGCGCCCACTTGCAACCTTTTGGGTGCATAGTGAGATACCCAGACGACTGAGCACTATCCTGTGCGACCAGGGATGACCTCGTGCGTGCAGAGTGTATTTGTGTAGCCGGCACTCCCCCGTCTAGGATATGAGCATCAGGAGTTTTGAAGTGCATGCGATGGAATGCGTGCGTGACAGACTATATCTCGGTATATATTCTCGTCTGAATGACCAAATTTAACTCATAGTATTCAACAAAATTGGATTATTTGATCATCAGACGTGCATAAGAGATTAAGTGTGAGGGTCAAGGGCATACTAAAATCGATCAAGTTAACTGAAGGTCAAGTTATCCCAATTAGATTCCCTCCCCCCCCCCCTCCCCTTTTTTGGAGTGGGGTGTGGGGGGTCGTATAATACAACTTCTGCTGTACTTTATTTGATAGTACACGAGTGTATTTGGAGCCGGAGATCAATGCCAACTCAATGTGAAGTGCATAGAGAAATCAAAGTCATTATTTCTGTACATTTTAATGCCACCGTTTCATTTTGTTTTTTTTATTGGGCACTCATATTCATGTTAAATATTGAGTTCCATCAGAATCATGTGAGTCATATTCCCCCGTTGGGGTGCCAGGAGTTTCAGTATAAATAGTATCCCCACTTTTTGGAAATTTAAATAATCGTCCCCTATACGCTTATGTGTCCGGGGACGTTAATCTATAAAACTGGAAATTTAATGCTTTCAATTCCTACTGTCGCTGTCTTTCTCTTTGATCTTTCTCATTCCTACTCTGTTCTATCAATTTACTATACTATCTTCGTCTTCGCTAGACAAGTCACCTACAATTTTTCTTGAAAACTCTTCCGGGAGAAAACTCATTTGTGTGTAGAGTCTGTTGGATCAGCTTGGGAATATTGGACGCTTTCTGCCAAATGGTCACTGGGGCTTCCTATGATGTTATTATTTGGCAATGTAGGCAATTTATATGTATGTGTTTTGTTGATATTTTATAATGATGTTTAGATTCTATTTTGTTTTTGTAAACGGGGGTTCGATAAATTAGAGTTTAGCCTCTGCGTCCCCTGTGTGGGATGTCTTTGTTGTAAAGTGACCGGCTGGTGGAGTGCTTTTAGTGTTTCCACTAGGGTTGTTTCGGTAGATCTTTTATGTGGATCAGGGGTGAGTCCTCTGTCAGCGAAGTTGTGGTCTTGATTTTGTGGTCCTGATTCGGCTCTTTGCAGTCCGCTGGACCCTGTAAGCAATAAATAACTAACTAACATGCGAGTCATATGGGCTTTACCTTTCTAATTTTTCTTTGTGGTAGAAAAATAAGTTGACCACTGATTGGTATTTCCCTGTTGTAATACTAACAATATTAAAGAAGATTGAATGGTTTTGCAGCAAGAGTGATCACTTTCTGTTTACCTCATTGGCGCAAAAGTTTTCTTTGTGAGTACGTGCACAATAAATATGAACAAATGCTTCTATTTGCTGTTATGCACGGGCATGATAATATTGGAAAGAATGTAAAGTGGTCATGGACACGAGTCTTTTTTTTTTTTTGGCTAGTGCCATTTCTGTTCTTCTTGTGTTGTAAAAAATAAATTGATGAAATTGATACATTAATGGGCTTTTTCTTCCCATTTTAGGAATGGATAATGGGAATTGTCACATCTCGATAGAACAACACTGCACTAGTACACAGAGCTCGCTGGTGAATATTATTCCATCTCGGTGTGACAACTGCCACTCACCATTAACGTATTGTACATCAATTGATAAAGCACGGTCACATGAACTATACCTGAATTGTAGAAGGAAATAAATTACTGGCCCCGAATGATAAAATATAATAAAGCGAGATAATTTTTCATCACAAATGCATGGTTAAGATATTGAAGCTGCTTTCCCGTGAGGGTTTCAGTATAAATAGTATCCCCACTTTCTAGCCATTTAGTGCCTTAAATTTCCACTGGCAAAAGGTTAGCTACTTGTACCAAAATGCCTCGATGCAATGCAAACAGTGTGTACCTAACCATCAAGTTGCAGTTTTATTTCTTCAATTGCAAATTTCTAACAAAGATTACAGGAGGCCAATCAACAATGTAAACATCGGACTGAAAAAGTTAGAAAAAATTATATTTATTGATATCAACACTTATTTATCAAGCGACAAATTAACAACGGCTTAATCAATAATAATGTTCTGAAGTATCCAAACTACTTCCACACATAGACAAACACACCCTATATTGTTTCTATAAATGTTCATATGAAACAATTTCCAACAACTTGTTCTGTGCTCAACCTTTTGCATAAAAGAAAAAAAATACGTTTTAAAATAAAACTATCTTGAAATCTTGAAGTCAGAAATTGAAACGTCGCTACAAATGAAAGCAGCTTCAATATCTTAACCATGCATTTGTGATGAAAAATTATCTCGCTTTATTATATTTTATCATTCGGGGCCAGTAATTTATTTCCTTCTACAATTCAGGTATAGTTCATGTGACCGTGCTTTATCAATTGATGTACAATACGTTAATGGTGAGTGGCAGTTGTCACACCGAGATGGAATAATATTCACCAGCGAGCTCTGTGTACTAGTGCAGTGTTGTTCTATCGAGATGTGACAATTCCCATTATCCATTCCTAAAATGGGAAGAAAAAGCCCATTAATGTATCAATTTCATCAATTTATTTTTTACAACACAAGAAGAACAGAAATGGCACTAGCCAAAAAAAAAAAAAGACTCGTGTCCATGACCACTTTACATTCTTTCCAATATTATCATGCCCGTGCATAACAGCAAATAGAAGCATTTGTTCATATTTATTGTGCACGTACTCACAAAGAAAACTTTTGCGCCAATGAGGTAAACAGAAAGTGATCACTCTTGCTGCAAAACCATTCAATCTTCTTTAATATTGTTAGTATTACAACAGGGAAATACCAATCAGTGGTCAACTTATTTTTCTACCACAAAGAAAAATTAGAAAGGTAAAGCCCATATGACTCGCATGTTAGTTAGTTATTTATTGCTTACTGTTACGTTGAAACGTGAACGAAAGTATGTCGGAAGCGCGCACGATAGATCTAATCGTTTCGTTTTGCAAAGTATTCAATAATGGAGTTTATTTACCTTTGATTTGAGTTTGCATTGTTGCTAGGAGAGGCTTTGTATAACGTTGATAATTTGCGTTAGTCGATATTATTTGAGAATCTTCTGGATATGCGTGTTTACTCTTGATAGAAACTTCCCGATACATGTCGAAGCAAGAGGTCGTTCTGGAAGATATAAAAATATGTATTGACGTAAGTCAGTGATGACGATCTTTAATTCTGATTGGTTGGTTGTAATGCGTCATTTTCTAGAACGAGCTGTCGTCATCTCGAAGGAGAGGAAAAATTATTTATTCGATGCTCCGTGTGTTGTTGAGAGAGTAAAGTTGTTGATAGTGATTTGGAAAGTTGCTGTGAAAGTTGTTGAGTTGAATTGAGAATTGTATGCAGTCGTTGATGTGTGCTGAATAAAAGTGGAAAACTTCATACGCCGACTTTGTGACTTGTATGCTGTTTGGACGGGCTGTGTGAATAAACGAATCTGAGTTACACAACTATCAGGAATTCAAGCATCGGGGCTGAATCAGATACTGATAGAAAATACCAACATCAAACTGAGTGTAACATTTTGGGGGTCAAGCCGCGATTCACGCCATAGCCAAGGGTTCAACTGCTACAACAAGCGAGTCAACGTTACGAGAGGCAGTCATCGAGGGTAGCCGCCAACGAGTTGCGTCGAGAGGGGCCAACATACTGGGACTACATCACCGATAGGTTCGGGTTGACTGCAAGGGCGTGTAGTCGCCGAAGAGTTGCTTCGTGAGCGAACAACAGAGCGGGACTACGTGGCTGCCGCAGGACTACGTCGAGGGACAGTCTCGGAGCTACATCGCCAGTATTAGAGAGAGCGACGTACGGACGTCGAGTCTACTTCAGCACAGGAGCGTGTACATCAACACCAGCGTGGTGCAGCGTCGCATACGACGAGGACAGCGGGGCCTGCGTCAACGAAGGCGACTAGTGACAAGCATCAGCGCTACTGCAGAAAGCGTGCTGTTCTAGAACAGTCTAGAAAGGTACAGCACAGTCAAGAACTTTCCAGAAAAAGAACTCTACAGTCAAGAACTTTCTAGAAAAAGAACTTTCCAGAAAAGACCTTTCCAGAAAAGAACTTTCCAGAAGCATCAAGATGGCTGACTTCTGGCAGAAAGGGGTTGAACTAAATCTAAAAGGCAAACAGCTGACGGAGTACGTCAAATGCCAGGAGAGAATATTGCGTGAAGAAAGAGAAGAACAGCGAAGGCGCGAAGAAAGAGAATTGGAAGAGAAGCGTCTAGAAAAAGAAATAGAATTAGAACAGAAGCGTCTAGAATTAGAGGAGCAGCGACGCCGAGAAGATAAGGAAGAACAGCGTCAACGGGAAGAAAAAGAAGAGCAGCGTCGCCGAGAAGAAAGAGAAGAGCGGCGTCAAGAAAGAGAAGCAGAAGAGCAGCGACGCCGAGAAGAAAGAGAGATGGAAGAAAGACGACTAGAAGCTGATCGTCAGTACCAGCTGGAGTTGGCGCGTATCCAAAACAGTCAGCATGCACCACAAGTCGTCAGCGACCACATGGCTCCAAAATTGCCAGCTTTCGTCGACGGGAAGGACCAGATCGACAGTTATTTGGCGAGATTTGAAAGGTTTGCCAAAAGCTCTAACTGGCAACCTCAAGACTGGGCGATTCGACTAAGTGCACTTCTGACGGGAGAAGCACTCGACGTCTACACCAGATTGTCGGACGATGACGCTAAAGACTACGACGTCTTGAAAGAGGCCCTATTGCAGTGCTACAACTTTACAGAGAAGGGCTACCGTAAACGCTTCCGTGAATGCCGGCCTAAGTCAGGCGAGACGCCAAAGCAGTTTGTGGAGCGCCTGTCGTCATATCTACACAAGTGGGTGGAGTTATCAGGCGAAACGAAGTCTTACAACAGTCTCCATGACCTGATCGTGAAGGAACAATTTCTCAATGCCTGTCACAAGGACCTAGCGACCCACTTAGAAGAACAAAAGCTGCAGACGCTTAAAGATGTGACTGAGGCTGCTGAAAGATATCTCATCGCTCATGGGAAAACCCTGGGGCCACCCAGCGCGACGAAACATTTTCAGAAGACTGGAAACCATGGGAACCAGATCCAGGGGAGCCAGACGAGCCAGAGACACACTGACTCCACGCCTCCTCCCAGGGAAGGGCATTCAAGGGGCTGTTTCACCTGCAACGCTACAGACCACAGAGCGGCTAGCTGTCCTCAAAACAAAAGTAGCGGACAGCGGAGCAGTACGGACAATTCAGCGGCGGGCAACCGGCAGAGGCGGTTCTCCAATCAACGGCAAACCAGTAGATCTGACCATCAAGTGTGCGGCGGGAGCGTCATTCTTCCGAGTGGGGCCAAGCGCACAGCTACTCCTGCGGACGTGCAAGAGTGCATGACCGATGGCCAACTTCTCCTTGCCAACGGAAAATCCATCCCCGTCGTCGCCAGCGCAGCTGTGACCGTACAGAACATGCCTGTTTCCAAGGGACGCGTCGGAAATCATGAAGTGACTGTTTTAAGAGACTCTGGCTGTAGTGGGGTCATCGTCAGAGAAGACCTAATCGCTAAAGAACAGTTCACTGGCGATTCAAAATGGACACTTATGGCCGACAGCAAATGTGTGAGAGCGCCAGTTGCGAAGATTCATGTCAACACCCCTTTCTACATAGGCGAAGTCGAAGCGGTTTGCCTGAAGAAGCCGCTGTATGATTTGATGATCGGGAATATCGACGGCGCGAGACGACCCGACGACCCCGATCCAGAGTGGAGTCCTGCCTCAATCCAACGCGTCGAAGTTGTGGAGGAGAATCCATTGCCGTTTCCCGATGGAGACCTTACAGAGCTGCTACGGGACAATGTGGTTACTCCGGCTCAGCCCTGCCGACCAGAGATCGTCGGTGCCGTTACTACCAGGGCCCAGGCCAAGAGAGACAAGACGTCTACGCCACTGAAGGTCGCCGACAACTCTAAAGCTGCCATCGTGGACAGAGATAAGCTTATCCAGCTCCAGGGAGCTGATAGCACTTTAAACAAGTACAGGAACCGCCAAGACCACGTGACCAAGGGCAGTGGCACGGTCTATTTTGAGGTGAAGGCCAAGATCCTGTACAGAATCTTCCAGCACCCGAGGGTCAACGGAGGTAAACCACTACGTCAAGTACTGGTACCATTACCCTTAAGGCGCCAGGTGATGGAAGTAGCGCATGACTCAATTATGGGAGGTCACCTAGGTATCAAGAAGACGTCGGATAGAATCCAGGCGGTGTTCTACTGGCCAGGACTTCATGCGGACGTCAGCCGTTTCTGCCGATCATGTGACATTTGCCAGAAGACCATACCTCAAAGAAGGGTCCCGAAAGTGCCTATGCAGAGGATGCCTCTGATCGACCGACCTTTCAAGAGGGTGGCCTTAGACTTAATCGGCGAAATAAGACCTCCGAGTGAAGAAGGTCATCGGTGGGTACTGACTTTAGTGGACTATGCGACTCGGTACCCAGAAGCAGTGCCTCTGAAGAAGATTGACACTGAAACTGTTGCAGAGGCGCTGGTGGTCATGTTCAGTAGACTTGGAGTGCCTGAAGAAATTCTGACAGACCTCGGGACGCAGTTCGTCTCTGACTGCATGAAGGAGGTCAACAGACTGCTGAGCATCCGGCATTTAACTACGACACCCTACCATCCGATGTGCAACGGGCTTGTCGAGAAGTTCAATGCTACGCTGAAGTCCACCCTGAAGAAACTGTGCAGCGAGCAGCCCAGACAATGGCATCGCTATATCAACGCCTTACTTTTCGCCTACAGAGAAGTACCGCAGGAGTCCACCGGCTTTTCTCCGTTCGAGCTGCTGTACGGAAGAACCATCCGAGGGCCGATGCACATCCTAAAAGAACTGTGGACGAAAGAAGTAGACACCCCAGAGGTGAAGAACAGCTACCAGTACGTGTTTGAGCTACGGGAGAAGCTGGAGCAGACTCTCGAGATAGCCAGAGAAAACCTGAAGAAGTCCCAAGACTGTGGAAAGCACTATTACGATCGCAGGGCCGTGAGCAGGAAGTTCAAACCTGGCAACAAAGTGCTGGTGCTGCTACCTACCGATCACAATAAGTTGCTGATGCAGTGGAAAGGCCCGTACGAAGTGGAGACCGTGGTGGGGATCAACGACTACAAGGTGAAGGTCGGTCAGCATTCCAAGATATACCACGCCAACCTCCTTAAGCTGTACGTGGAAAGGCCATCAGAGACTGTGCACGCAGCCACAGCAGCTGTGACCGACAATAGCTTTGACAGCGAAGAACTGTTGGAACTGGGAGACTTCCACAGCAAAGAAGGCATCGATGATGTTAAGCTACGACCGAGCTTGACGGAAGGTCAAAAGATGGAGCTCAAGGACCTTATGGGCGAGTTTCCCCACAACTTCAGCGATGTCCCTGGCTCTACGACTTTGGTCGAACATGAAGTCCACACCCAGACCTGGAAGGAGCATCTGCAGACCTTGAGGGAGCTGTTCCACCGTCCCGCAGAAGCCAACCTGACCGTGAGACCCAGCGAATGCATTCTGGGAGCTGACAACGTCGACTGCGTCAGACATCCGATGGAAGAAGGAGACAACGGAGGACGCACTGATTCCGGGGAAGCCCACGTGATCATCGTCTTTGACCCTGGGCCGATGACGACCGCAACTGACGAGGGCGTCGATTCCTTGCGAACGAAAGAATATTGACTGTGTGGACGAACTAAGAATATTGGTAATGACAGACTTGAAAATGAAAAACGTTGACTGGGTAAATAATCTGTGAACATTGACAGTATCCAGAAAGACTTGCAGATGAGAAACTTTGAATCTGTGTGAATGAACTGAGAACATTGACAGTGTTCGGACAGACTGAAGTAAGTTTTAATTCTGAACTTTGTTTGTGCATTACGTTTCAACGTTGTTGAAAGAAATTAGGTAAATTTCTTCTTGAGTGGGGGGTTATGTTACGTTGAAACGTGAACGAAAGTATGTCGGAAGCGCGCACGATAGATCTAATCGTTTCGTTTTGCAAAGTATTCAATAATGGAGTTTATTTACCTTTGATTTGAGTTTGCATTGTTGCTAGGAGAGGCTTTGTATAACGTTGATAATTTGCGTTAGTCGATATTATTTGAGAATCTTCTGGATATGCGTGTTTACTCTTGATAGAAACTTCCCGATACATGTCGAAGCAAGAGGTCGTTCTGGAAGATATAAAAATATGTATTGACGTAAGTCAGTGATGACGATCTTTAATTCTGATTGGTTGGTTGTAATGCGTCATTTTCTAGAACGAGCTGTCGTCATCTCGAAGGAGAGGAAAAATTATTTATTCGATGCTCCGTGTGTTGTTGAGAGAGTAAAGTTGTTGATAGTGATTTGGAAAGTTGCTGTGAAAGTTGTTGAGTTGAATTGAGAATTGTATGCAGTCGTTGATGTGTGCTGAATAAAAGTGGAAAACTTCATACGCCGACTTTGTGACTTGTATGCTGTTTGGACGGGCTGTGTGAATAAACGAATCTGAGTTACACAACTATCAGGAATTCAAGCATCGGGGCTGAATCAGATACTGATAGAAAATACCAACATCAAACTGAGTGTAACACTTACAGGGTCCAGCGGACTGCAAAGAGCCGAATCAGGACCACAAAATCAAGACCACAACTTCGCTGACAGAGGACTCACCCCTGATCCACATAAAAGATCTACCGAAACAACCCTAGTGGAAACACTAAAAGCACTCCACCAGCCGGTCACTTTACAACAAAGACATCCCACACAGGGGACGCAGAGGCTAAACTCTAATTTATCGAACCCCCGTTTACAAAAACAAAATAGAATCTAAACATCATTATAAAATATCAACAAAACACATACATATAAATTGCCTACATTGC
This sequence comes from Oncomelania hupensis, assembly GCA_036898135.1. Taxonomy (NCBI): domain Eukaryota; kingdom Metazoa; phylum Mollusca; class Gastropoda; order Littorinimorpha; family Pomatiopsidae; genus Oncomelania; species Oncomelania hupensis. The sequence goes on along the minus strand of CM072522.1, from coordinate 42,388,068 downwards.
CAAATAATAACATCATAGGAAGCCCCAGTGACCATTTGGCAGAAAGCGTCCAATATTCCCAAGCTGATCCAACAGACTCTACACACAAATGAGTTTTCTCCCGGAAGAGTTTTCAAGAAAAATTGTAGGTGACTTGTCTAGCGAAGACGAAGATAGTATAGTAAATTGATAGAACAGAGTAGGAATGAGAAAGATCAAAGAGAAAGACAGCGACAGTAGGAATTGAAAGCATTAAATTTCCAGTTTTATAGATTAACGTCCCCGGACACATAAGCGTATAGGGGACGATTATTTAAATTTCCAAAAAGTGGGGATACTATTTATACTGAAACTCCTGGCACCCCAACGGGGGAATATGACTCACATGATTCTGATGGAACTCAATATTTAACATGAATATGAGTGCCCAATAAAAAAAACAAAATGAAACGGTGGCATTAAAATGTACAGAAATAATGACTTTGATTTCTCTATGCACTTCACATTGAGTTGGCATTGATCTCCGGCTCCAAATACACTCGTGTACTATCAAATAAAGTACAGCAGAAGTTGTATTATACGACCCCCCACACCCCACTCCAAAAAAGGGGAGGGGGGGGGGGGAGGGAATCTAATTGGGATAACTTGACCTTCAGTTAACTTGATCGATTTTAGTATGCCCTTGACCCTCACACTTAATCTCTTATGCACGTCTGATGATCAAATAATCCAATTTTGTTGAATACTATGAGTTAAATTTGGTCATTCAGACGAGAATATATACCGAGATATAGTCTGTCACGCACGCATTCCATCGCATGCACTTCAAAACTCCTGATGCTCATATCCTAGACGGGGGAGTGCCGGCTACACAAATACACTCTGCACGCACGAGGTCATCCCTGGTCGCACAGGATAGTGCTCAGTCGTCTGGGTATCTCACTATGCACCCAAAAGGTTGCAAGTGGGCGCCTCTGTATTTAGATCCTGTGTCAGCCAGCCCACTGAGCATTCCACAATGGATATGTTTAGATCCTGTGTCAGCCAGCCCACTGAACATTCCACAACGGCCGTGTTTAGATCCTGTGTCAGCCAGTGCACTGAGCATTCCACAACAGATGTGTTTAGATCCTGTGTCAGCCAGCGCACTGAGCATTCCACAACAGATGTGTTTAGATCCTGTGTCAGCCAGTGCACTGAGCATTCCACAACAGATGTGTTTAGATCCTGTGTCAGCCAGTGCACTGAGCATTCCACAACGGCTGTGTTTAGATCCTGTGTCAGCCAGCGCACTGAGCATTCCACAATGGATGTATTTAGATCCTGTGTCAGCCAGCGCACTGAGCATTCCACAATGGATGTGTTTAGATCCTGTGTCAGCCAGCGCATTAAGCATTCCACAATGGATGTGTTTAGGTCCTGTGTCAGCCAGCGCACTGAGCATTCCACAATGGATGGAGACGCTATAAATGAACATCATCATCATCAGCATCATGAAATAAACAGTCATTGCACTGAACGATTACCTATTTATTGGGGATGATTTTGCAAAGGCCTAAAATGACCTTTACCTTTAAGATCAACGCAAAAAGGGAACAAATATGAAAGTTCAATCTATCATCTCTAAATACAAGTTTGGAATTTTTATCTCGATCATAGTTTAGGGTCAAGGTCACTTCAAAGTACCTATATATACTGACTTTAGACCTGCCCAGTGACCTTGATATTGGAGTGAGGTTGACCAAATTTGCACAGTATGTACGTCTCCTTGATATCTATCACGGATCAAAGAATCATAATCTCAATATTAATAACCTAGGAGAAAAAATGAAATTTTGTGGAAAAAATTGTCATTTTTTGACTAACAATTGATGACCCTAACTTGGTTGTGATAGTTGAAATAGGCTCTGAGTACTATAGCCACTTTAAAGTTTTTGCACAGACAGACCACGGACGGAGCACAGAAAGACGGACGAAAGGAAATTTTTTTCCCGAGCTAAGTTTTGGACTATTTAGGACTCATCTCGCAGATATGCAAAAATCTGGATTTTTCTTTTGATGAGGTGGAGGTGGGGGGTGAGGTGAGGGTTGGGTGTGTGTGTGTGTGTGTGGGGGGGGGGGGAGTGATTACACAGACTCACACTGCTATGCATGTCATCATGTCATCACTGGAAAGTAATTTATTTCGCTTTTGTACAGAAATCAACAAAATATTTAATGGACAAAAACACACAAACACAAAAATTATTGACCTAAAGCCTTCAGCAAAACAATGTGTGACGTCAATTCTTCACTCATGACGTCATTTCTTCCAAAGGTCATTTTAGTCATGACTTGAAGTTAATTCCCTTAAAAAATCCCGTCTGAGCTAACAATGCCATAACTTAATGCATACTTTATTTATAAAATGTCTGCGTGATTTTGTGCGTGTTCCTTGAAAGTTTTCGTGTCACTGAAAACTGCCGGACAATGAGGACACTTGTAAGGTTTATCACCTGTGTGTTTACGTTGATGTTTCTTCATAGTGCTTAACCGTGTGAATGCTTTGCCACAGTCAGTGCACTTGTAAGGTTTATCACCTGTGTGTGTACGTTGATGTGTCTTCAAACTGAATAACTGTGTGAATGCTTTGCCACAGTCAGTGCACTTGTAAGGTTTATCACCTGTGTGTGTACGTTGATGTTTCTGCAGACTGCATAACACTGTGAATGCTTTGCCACAGTCAGTGCACTTGTAAGGTTTATCACCTGTGTGTGTACGTTGATGGTTCTTCAGATGACCTGACTCTGTGAATGCTTTGCCACAGTCAGTGCACTTGTAAGGTTTATCACCTGTGTGTGTACGTTGATGTGACTTCAGACTGCTTAACTGTGTGAATGCTTTGCCACAGTCAGTGCACTTGTAAGGTTTATCGTCTGTGTGTGTACGTTGATGTGCCTGCAGATTGCTTAACTGTGTGAATGCTTTGCCACAGTCAGTGCACTTGTAAGGTTTATCACCTGTGTGTATACGTTGATGTGTCTTCAGATGACATAACCGTGTGAATGCTTTGCCACAGTCAGTGCACTTGTAAGGTTTATCACCTGTGTGTGTACGTTGATGTGTCTTCACATGGCTCAACCGTGTGAATGCTTTGCCACAGTCAGTGCACTTGTAAGGTTTATCACCTGTGTGTGTACGTTGATGTGTCTTCAGATGATCTGACTGTGTGAATGCTTTGCCACAGTCAGTGCACTTGTAAGGTTTATCACCTGTGTGTGTACGTTGATGTGTCTTCAGATGAACTAACTGTGTGAACGCTTTGCCACAGTCAGTGCACTTGTAAGACTTATCACCTGTGTGTGTACATTGATGTGACTTCAGATTGCTTAACAGTGTGAATGCTTTGCCACAGTCAGTGCACTTGTAAGGTTTATCGCCTGTGTGTGTACGTTGATGTCTCTTCAGACGGCTTGACACTGTGAATGCTTTGCCACAGTCAGTGCACTTGTATGGTTTATCACCTGTGTGTGTATGTTGATGTCTCTTCAGATCACTTAACTGTGTGAATGCTTTGCCACAGACAGTGAGCTTAGTCGCATCACTTAATGAGGTGCTGTCAGAGTGTACTAGTTTGTGCGCTATCAAGTACTGCGCTGTTGTAAAAGACATTTCACACACCTCACAGATAAAACGTTTTACTTTCAGGTCCTCTTCCCTCTTTCCTAGCATATTACTAACCCCACCAAATGAATTCATGCTGATGTTTGAGGGTTTCTGTTTGTGGTAGGACATCATATGAATCCTGAGACTCGTGAACTGTACAAAAGCTGAGGCACATTGCTGGCAGTTGTATTTCTTCTCCATCGAAAGTAGGTTGGATGTTTTGGGGTTACTCGATGCCGGTTGCTGCTTTTCGGCGATAGTGGTTGTATTCTGCTAAAACACACAAAGAAGATAACAAAATCCCAATCAATACGGTCGAAAACAATTAGAAATAAGCACATTCAAATATTACTTAACATCATTTACAAACGACAAACTTTATTTGAATTTGTTTTATATTTCAATACCAACAACGTACCAGCGAAAATGGACTCCTTGTATAATCGTATTGTATACGCACAACTGAACAGTGAGAACAAGTTGTGCTGCATTTTATAAACAATACCTTAGTATCCGTTTTCTTGTCTTCACCATTGTCGGTGAACTCAAGGTCACTGCTGCCGATATCAGAGAAGGTCCAGTCACAGTCAGTATCATCATAGCTGCTATCAGCTCCCTCTGAAACATTTTAGAGAGCATTTACAAAAATGACAAAGAGTCATGGTGCGAAGAATGGATGGGTTGTGGAGTGATATCATTGTGCTACCGTGAGTGTGTGCATGTGTCTTTGAGTATGTGTATGTGTGTTAAGTGTTTAAGTGTGTGAATGTAGTGCATATCTGTATGGATTTGTGTGTGGGTAGCTGTAGCTGTGTGGTGCTGAATATTAAATATTTTATTTCAAAAATAAAACTACAATGTGTGCATTTTGGCAATATTGTATAACCAGCAATATATCCACAGACACTCCCCCTCAACATTAACATCTGTAATAACCAATAAAACAAATTACTCCTTCAGATTAGAGTATAAACCGAGGTCTAGTGTGTGAACTCACACATTCCATCGCATGGATTTTAAAGATGTTGATGCTCAGTCCTAGATGAGCGAGTGTCGGCTACACAAATACACCCAGCATGCACTAGGTCCCTTCTCCCCATACACAGTCAATCAGAATTGTGCTCAGTCGTCTAGGCTTCAGACTATGTGCCTAAAGGTTTCAAGAAGGCACACCGGGCTGCTTGAGTTAGATCCTGTAAGCCAGCGTCTTGAGCAGCTCTTGAGCTGGAAAAAGCGCTGTATAAAAATGAATAAATAAATAAAAATAAATAAACATGTTTAGAACACTCACTTGATGTTCCTGAATGTCGCTGCCTTTTGTCGCCCTCTGGAATGATGCCCAGCTCTTTGCCGTATTCACTGCCATACCAAACAAGAATCTCAGTCCCCGCCTGCAATAACAAATGAACACAATGTGACACAAGAAAGCGGCACCTTTAGAAAGAAACAGCTTCATCAGGCATTGAAACAGCTGGGGTGAATAAAAAGAGGACATTTAGTAGGGATTTAGGGACAGAGGGAGTCACAATTCATATTAACTACGTAGGCATATGTGTATTATTGTGTGGAGTTCAAAGTTCAAATAGCTGCATGCATTCATGATGACGTTATTTTGTGTATGACGTAACAAGTTAGTTTTTGACCTAAGTGTGTGGTGGGATGGAAATAGTGGCCATCAGAGTTTGTGACTTTATGCTCAGTCCACGTCTAGTTTCGAGGAAGCCCAAAACAGTGGGTGATGCTTTTGGGATTAGCTAAATGGTGTTATGGGTGTGGCATGCTGCCTGCGAACTGTGTAGTAGGAGTAGCAACTTAAGTGAGATAAATATCTAGTGAAAAGGGAGTGACAGACCTGTGACCCTTCGGACAGCCAGCATTGAAGGGCACAAGAACAGTCTTATTTATTTATTTATTGTTGCTTTAGGTCCAGCGGACTCTTCCAAGCCAAATCAGGACCGGACAACCCCCGATCCGCATAAAAGATCTGCTGAAACAACCCCAGTGGAAAAATTGAATGCCCTCCACCGGCCAGTCACTTTACAATAAAGACATCCCACGCGGGGGACGGCTGAGGGTTTACCTCAACTACTCGAACCCCCGGTTACAAAAACAAAATAGAATACAAACATCATTATAAATCATCAACAAAACACATACATATAAAATGCCTATATTGCTAACTAATACAATCATAGGAAGCCCTAGTGACCACCCGGCAGAAAGCGTCCAACACTCCCAAGCTGATCCAACAGACCTCGTACACAAACAAGGAGTCTTGTCCAGGAAGAGTTTTCAAGAAAAAAGGTAGGTCATTGATCTAGCGAAGAAGAAGATAGTATAGCAGAGTGATAGGACAGAGCAGGAATGGGAAAGAGTAAATGAGGAAGACAGCGACAGTGGGAATTTAAAGCACTAAATTTCCATAAAGTGGGGATACTATTTATACTGAAAAACCCCGGCACTCCAACGGGGGTACTGTTGCCGCAGTGAATCTGTCTTGCCTACAAAGGAAAGACAGGTTTTCAACTGTGGCTTTCACTTTTCCCTTTATAGGTTTGAACAATCTACAGTGGCAAGATTGCTCATGACCCCAAGGGGTACAAGAACAGTCGTAACGTATTCACGCATCATTGGATGCTTTGAGGGGTAGAAGCACTTTGAACGGGAATCACATTTGGAATGGGAGGAACAATTCGAATTGGAGGAGTACATCGAATGGATGGAGCGCTCACCAACAGAAAGAACATTTCATATGGGAGGAGGAACACTACAAACCTGAGAGTTGAACTTTGTACCTTGGAGGAAATTTTGTTTTTCAGGGGGAACTCCAATGATAAAATGGAGTCTTAGCCATGTCTGTCGTAATCAACATTAACAATGAGTTCACGTACAACTCTGAAGTTCAGTTACTTTGAAGGAAAGCAGGTAGGACTATTTAATGTGGAATGGAAGAAAAAGTATAATCTGGAATGAAAGACATTGTGACGAATATAATCAGTAGAATTGTAGTATGTTGTTCAGTTTATGTGTTGAATTTAGAGAAAAACTTATGATTACAGAATAACGTGTGCATGCAATAAGTTTGAAAATGATTGAATGAGTTATGTTTGCATGAGGGTACCTGTAATTTTGTTTGCATGTGAAATGAAATAAGAATCCAATCAATAATCAACACAAAGGAAAAATCCAACAGTTCTGTGTAAGCCTTTAATGTCCTAGCTGCTGTTACAGAGGGCATTGACGGTGTAAAGCACTAAGCTCTCTATGGGGGTCCTGGTCCTCCCCCCTCCAACTCACCCCCGAAAAAGATTTAAAACACAGATGCAAAATGGTGCAATCTGGTGTAATCTAGGCAAGTACTAAGTGAATAATTATTAATTCTTCAGTCCACTCTAGAAGTGTTTTAACACAGCACAGATGATCGTTTAACCAGCATACTTCCATCTTTCTCTGACCTCTGTCTCTCATTATTCTGAGTTTGAAAATCTGCTCAATGTTACTTAGTCCTGCCCTGAATCCTGCTTGTTCTTTAGCTATGATTTGTTCGGCTTGGGGTTTCAACATGTTGAGTATTATTTTCAGGAGGATCTTGCTGGGAGGGCTGATCAGGCTGATGGTGCGGTATTTTCACACTCCTGAAGGTTACTCTTTTTGGGAAGAGTGATGACAAGTGACTGGATCTATGGTGTAGGTCACTTCCCACTCTGCCAGATCTTGTTACAGATAATGGTGAGTGCGTCAATCATCGCTTCTTCTCCTGCTTTGAAGCAATTCTGCGGGTATATTGTCCACTCCCGATGATTTCCCCTTGTTACAGTTTTTTTTTTAATGGTTGATTCAGCCCCGATGACATGTTTCATGGTTCGCCAGTACTTTGTAATATTGTGTACAATGCAACTTTTTCTATGAACTGATGTAAATATTTCTTATTTGTCCAATTTAGTACGTTTACATTACATTACATGGTTATTGCTTTAGGTCCAGCGGACTCTTCCAAGCTAAATCAGGACCAGTTTTGTACGTTTATATGCCATGTTGGCAATACATTTTAATTAGAACAAGTTTGAGAAAAAAAAATTTTTAAATAAAATATTTATGAATTATCAGTAACGAACGGATGAATTCGGACAGACTCTATTTCCTTTTGTGTTACAGTACCTCGTGTTTGCATAAGAAAAAATATAAAAGAGCTTAAAACAAATAAACCTCGAATGGATTCAATGCTTGTTCAATGCATAAATTATAAAAGTCTACTCTGCAACATGTTTTAAATAAAATTTAAATATAGAAAAAGTTAGCTGAAAAAAATTTCTTCGCAAACCGGAAATTGTCTGTCGGAGGAAAGCGTTATGTCGAAGCTTTGTTTGAGAGGTTTATTTTGTATATAATTACATATTTCGAGCCTATAAGTGGGTTATATTATCGGAATAAGTTGAAATAGAAGTAATTTGTTGAAGAAAAATGTGCGCTGAACCAGATGGACGATTTTTTTCATCGTAAGAGTCAACACCGATTCAGTTCTGTCTGGCTTTTTACCAATCGTTACTTTCGTTTTTTGCTTAATTTTCCCATCATTCAAAGCGATATGTTAACCGGAAGTTCCTGTTAAGCGCCATTTTATGCTACTTCGATGTGCAGCATGTGCTTGCAGGTAAGAAAGTGTTTGATTTTTTGCGAAATTTAATTAAAAACTATATCTGTCTTTACCACTTGTTTCCTCAACATTCGTTACTTCAGAACACGAAACTTTCTTTCACTATTTATCGGAGATTTTTTACGTAGCTTTACCGTTCTAAATAGTAGCAACAACACAGCATTTTTTGAAAACACAAAAAAAATGTTTTGGACCTAAATTTAATACAGGATGACATGTATATTGCAAAAAAATTTCATTTTTTTTAACATCAGTTGAAAACTTTTTTTAATAGCCAATCAACAAAAAACGCCGCATCAGCATTTTCACCTTTTTTGGCATTTTAGGTGACCGGCCGATGGCCTGCTTATATATTGGACAGAATGTTAATTTAACGCTTTAATAAGTTAGTCCTTGATGTGATCTTTGTAAACAAATTTTTAAAAAAAAATCTTAACTTAATGTATCATGCATGACAAATTATTTGTATTTTGAAGAGTGTAAGCATGAAATAGGCCTATCACTCAGGGATAACTCTATTTCTCATCACGGACGACAACTCTTGGCATGTGTTGATGCTAAGTGCAGGAACTAAAAACCACTTTTTAAAGTATTTTACGGTCGAATTTCAATTTTTTTTTTGCGTTGACATGGAAATATTGCATTATTATCTGTACACAAAGTTTTAGCGAGGATTCTTTTTATTTAATAACAATTATCACGATAAAACCCATCTTTTCATTTGCCACTTCAGCTATTAGGACACAGACGTCTCCTTTTGCATAAAAACCGAAGCTAAAGGCTTTCCGTAATAATTATTGGTTAAAATTATTTACTTCTGATACGTTTTCGCTTAGAAATAGCCCGTAATGTCATACTGCTATTCTGTGGGCACACTCAGGGGTAACTCTATTCGTCATCACAGACAACAACTCTTGGTATGTGTTGTTGCTATAAAAATGGCGCACTTGCAAAGTACTTCGCATTTCGTTCTTTACTTATTATTAATTTGAATTAACCGAGATCGGAAATAATAATAATCAACCAGCGCCTGCAAGTACCAAAAAAATGTCAGACGCTTTTAACAAACGATGAATGCGCGACAGACGCAGTGTAACGAATGGTGATGGCGTACGCAGACAAAGGTAACGAATGTAAAAACACGGGCAGACAAACCCAAAGGTAACGAATGTGAAATTACGGTACAGAGACAATCATCATTTTCAACCTTAAACCAGGATTTCTTTTTTAAATAATCAGTAGGCATAAATTATTAAATAGCATAGGCATAGGCTTCCTATTTTTTTAAAAAAAAGATTTCAGATGCTTAAAGTTAAAACTGCTGTTGTAGACTTTTTTTTTTTTTTTAAAGTCTAGCTTGTAAATTTATGCCTATTTAATATTTAAACTAACCTATATCCTATCCCTATCCTATCCTGTCCCGTAACCCGAAGGTCGTAGGGGCACCACAGATGATCGTTTAACCAACATACTCCATCTTTCACTGTCCTCAGCAGCCCTGATGGCTTCGCTCAGTGTCAAACCAGTCCATTCTCGAATGTTGTCCTCCCACCTCTTTTTCGGTCTCCCTCTTCTTCTACCTCCTTGCACTGTGCCTTGCAGAATAGTCTTTGAAAGGCCTGATGATCTGGTGACGTGGCCATACCATCGGAGTTTCCGTTTCTTCACCACTGTTAGCAGGTCATCGTGTTGTCCAATTGCTTGTGTGATGGTCTGTCGGACTTCGTCGTTGGTGATGTGTTGGGTATAGGAAATGCCCAGAAGTCTTCTGTAGCACCTCATCTCCATGCTTTGTATTCTTCGTTGGAGATCTGCTGTGAGGGTCCATGCTTCGCAAGCATATAGGAAGATGGAGATGACTACACTACACTACAAACTAACCTACATAGAAATTATTTGATTAGCAAAAATGTCTGTTTTCATTTCCTTTAAGCTTATTAATAAAATTTGTATCTAGGCCTATGGGCTAAATAGGCTTTCTAAGTTTTAAGAAAATAAATTTTGAATTGTTTAAAAACATTTTAAAAAATTTTAGGTCTAGGTTTTTACTAGGACAGGAGTCATTACACTTAGTCTAGCCTTTACAAGCATAGGCATGCCTATATTTAAGTTGCATAATTATATAAATATATATTAGTTGATTTTTTTAATATAAAACTATACAATACTCAATAGCCTATCAATACATTTGTAATCTTAAAAGTTTGTGCGTTTTTTCCAGACATGGTTTCGTCAAAGTTAAAGGAGTTGGCTCTGATCAGCTTCATGGTGAGGAAGAGAGACCAACCCACCTGGCCACATCAGCCTCAGACCTGGCTACCCCCCTCAGAGTAAAAGCGGGAGACATTATATAATAACAATGGGACATGGCATTGGCATATGACCAGGACATGTTTGCAAACAATAAATATTGAATAATACGTATTTCGTGACATGTCAAAAGCGTGAGTCTCCCGCCAAAAGCGGGAGAGTAGGCAGGTCTGCAGCCTGACTTTAGCTGGGAACCTCTCCACATCACGGAAGCTGAGCAGATCCGGCTCAGATTTGATGAGCAAAGCAGCTCGCACAGGGTTCAGCTGTAATTCAATTGTATAATAATATTTTCATAGCCATTTTTATAGTCTTTACTCAGACATGTTTGTACTTTTCTATTTTTCTTGAGTTATCTAACATTTATTTAGTTTACTTCAATGCAAGGACACTAAGCTGATGTGTGTTTGATTGTGTTAAGATGAAAGTATACATGTGCTGAATTTTATGTACATATTTTAATAACATGATATAGGGCCTATTTTATAATACCCCTATCATTTGTATATAATTTTCTGACCATTTCTTTTACATTTGATTTCTTTTTAATTATTTCATAATGTTGATTAATTTTAATGTTTCTTTTTTGTTTTTGTCTTTTTAACATTTTTTTATGTTTTCACTACAACCAGCAGCGGCAAGTGAATAATATAAAAAAACATTGCAAACATAATTTATATTAATGTTGCTTTCAAGTTATTTAACATTATTATCTTCTTTTTGACTTGTAAATTTTATGCATTTGACTTAAAAATCTTTTTACAGTTAGTTTGTGTGGTTAACATGTTAAAATGTATTTTTTGGCAAAGACGTCATTTTTCAGATTTGGGGGGTAGGAGTAGGCAAAACCGTTTTTGGAAAGTTAAAATTTACCTAAAATCATTACATGTTGTCTATATTGTTTCTATAATAGCTTTATTAGTTAAAGTGAATTGTGTTGCAGTTTTACTTTTTATGTTTTGTATAGAAAAAGTTAAGATAATTCTTTTTTTTTTAAATCAACATCAGTAACATAAACAGTACTCAATAGCTCACATAGCCAATATATACATTTAAATAAAGACTGTTTTAACTTATACATACATTTAAATAAAGACTGTTAACTTATCTCTTATGGCTTAATTTGATTACTAGTACCATATTTTTTACATTAAAAATGTCTGTTTTGATATTAAGAGTACTATTAAATGAACAATAAAATACTGAAACATTTTTGATACTTTTTCAGAAAAATTAGGTATATCGTGTTATGAGGCATATTTTATATTGAAAAAAAAAAATTAAACCTTTTTTTTTTCACTGTTTTGTGTTGAAATAAAGTTGAACTTTGATTTAAAACCTATTTCAAATGTCTGGGATGAAAATAATTTTTTTGGCAAGAGTGTGTGAAAATGTGAAATAACTGTGTACAATACCGTGAAACATGTCCGATGCTTGAATCTTGATAAGTGTAACTCGAATTTGTTTATCCACGCAGCCTGTTCACTCAGCAACAATGCAGGAGTCGTCGTATAAAGTTCTCCAACTTTGTATAAAGTTCTCCAACTTTATTCAGCAAACATCAACAACTGCATACAAGATCGCTTTCCGAAAATCACTTTAAAGATCATCATCTAAAATCATCATCAATCAAGCAGACAGTGCATTCCTTATATAGCCTCTCTGCAATCGAGAAAAAGTGTGAACATTCCAGCATGACGCAACAATACCCAATCAAAATAAAACTCCTCACCGGAACTATGCACTGTCTTACGTCATTAGGTTAGGAGAATCGATTAGCTGTTACCAGATCAATCTCAAAGCTTCGGTCGATAATAAACAATTCCAGAAAATTCCCAACAATATCGACAGACAAAAATTATCAACATTATACAAAGCTTCTTCTAGCAACAACGCAAATTCAAATCAATGGTAAATATACTCTATTACTGCATGCTTTGCAAAACAAAATGATCTGATCTATCGAGCGCGTCTCAATCGTAACACACCTTCTTCAGCGAGTTCACTGCTACCTCATCTTTTCGGAGAACTGGGAGAAATTTTCTTCTTCTCTGTTCTGGGGACATGCTAGAACTGATAAGTCTCCATTTGGTGTGTGGTTGTAAAGGTCAGGGTCCTTATTCAGAAAAGGCAATACCAGCTGGTAATTTACCTTGAGAAGGGGTAAAATAGTTAAAACTGCCCTGCCACTCGGCCGATAATTTTACCGACGCTACCCCCCTCCTGTAACTTGTACCTTTGCCGAGGTAAAATTGGCAAATGCAATTGTTTTCGCAATGATTCTGCACTTGATGAAGAAACAGCATCTTTCAGAACAGATGAAATACTCTAAATATACTAGATGATGTAGAACATTACAGGAAATTTATTTTTCAAAGAATCGGCATCGTGCGAATTGTGGATGAAGTAGGGGAGGAGTTGAAACATGCAAACCAGCATCGTCACATTTTTCACTGCAGCTTTGTGTAGCACAATGTTTCCAGTTCTATTTATCCTTGTGGCAGTAAAATACTTTCTTTTTGATGGTAGATTAATGACTAAAGCGAAGTACGAACGTAAAATGTTTTGGGTTTTCTCTTTCAATTCTAATTAAACGAAAGATTTTTTATGAGAAAAGTTCCATTTTCCTTCGTGTGATCCGTTGTTTGGCATGGAAGCTGTAGTGGCGTTGTCATCGAAGAGCACATGCGTAATAGAGCGGGAGTCAAATTTAGCTTGAGGTAGGGACCATGAGTCAGGTAGGCCTTTTTGAATTCCGAGTTAAGTTTATCGGCAGTTTTATTCCAACCCTGAGGTAAGATAAAACTACCGCAAGGTCTATACCTTGAGACAAATAACCTATGGAAGGGTTGCTAGTAAGTCTTTCTGAATACTGACCCAGAGCAGTACTGTGTCCATCTATCCAAGATTTCTTGTTCTTATGTAAGGCACAAGCCAGACTTGCTTTGGATATGTTCCCTATACACACCATGTTAATTTAACCACTGAACTGAACTGCTTTGGATTGTAGAGACCTTAGGCTGTTTAACACTGGTCAGCCGCTTCAGTCTGGTAGGCCTTCTTGCTGTTGTTCTCATTCAGACTGTTCTCTATTTCCTGGCATTGATCTTCTTTCCAGTTCTGCTTTGCTGTGCTCATGCCTTTCGGATGTTACAGTTGATTTCTTGGTAGGCATCAGCTCCCTGTGAAGTGTTCTTTCCCCTTCTCATTGCTCATTTGTCACAGTTCCATAAGTTCAGGCGTGATCCTTGGTTTCTTCTTTGAGCGGTGCTTGCCAAGGATCTCAGTGGCGGCACCTGTCACAGTTGAGTTGAAGGTGGTGGTCATGGTGTTGACATCTACTTCATCAGCTCCCAAAATGAGCAGTGGTGCAAATTTCCCTCCCATAGTGGCTTGGAATATTTCTGCCACCTCCAGGTCTTGCAGTTTGTCCAGGTCGAACTTCAAACAGGTACACTTTGCTTTGTTCACTCTCTTCGTGGAGCCGGAAAGACATCATCACGATATCGTGGTCACTTCCGATGTCTGCTCCTAGAAAAGTGTGTTTCCTGCCAATGTTGACGCTTGGACTGAAGCATTTCTTGACCACGATGTAGTCGATCTGATTGTGATGCCCCCCACTGGGACTGGGACAGATCCATTGTGTGCTTGCTAGTAACAGATTGTTGCATCTGGCAAACTCCAGGAGTCTCAGATCTCTGTCATTTGTCTCATTGTTGCAATGGGGTCCAGTTTATTTTAGGACCGATCTTCCTATCCTATCCTATCCTGTCCCGTAACCCGAAGGTCGTAGGGGCACCACAGATGATCGTTTAACCAGCATACTCCATCTTTCTCTGTCCTCAGCAGCCCTGATGGCTTCGCTCAGTGTCAAACCAGTCCATTCTCGAATATTATCCTCCCACCTCTTTTTCGGTCTCCCTCTTCTTCTACTTCCTTGCACTGTGCCTTGCAGAATAGTCTTTGCAAGACCTGATGATCTGGTGACGTGGCCATACCATCAGAGTTTCCGTTTCTTCACCACTGTTAGCAGGTCATTGTGTTGTCCAATGGCTTCGGACACGAAAATAAAAGATTTTCATCCTTGAATAGTGGTGAAGAAAAGTGCCGCCAGTTTAGAAATGTGTACTCGATAAATGTGGTTTGATTGCAAATGATTTCTTCCAGCTGATCAGCAGAAAGATTAGATCTGCCGGAAATAAAAGACACAACCTGACCGGCTGAGAACTTCAATAGTCACAGATTATAGGGTCATATGGGAGCCAATAGTCCATGGTATAAAATTCCGTTGGGTGATTGAGAATGAGTGCACTCACTAGGAAGTGACATCCTAGTTAGAAGTGACGTAGGTTTGTCACGCATTGTATGCAGTGGTTACTTCCTTTGTGCCTGGTAAAGCAACAAATATAAATTATATAGATCTACATTTAAATTGTAAAAAATCAGCAGAAACTTATAAAACCGAGGATTTTGTAAAAAGAATTGGCTGAATTTCTGCCAAAAAGAGGAAGTTTTAATCACTGAAATTTATGTAAGTAGGACTCCCAACAGACAGAAATTGGAAACTGAATGGTGAGAACTATAAATCAAAACTCTGTTTTATCTGTAGACCATATTAAAACTCAACAACAATGGCTTCACAAACGTTCGAACTGCATAAGGATACACGCTTTCACAGAATATAAGATTATGCACGATTTAATATCACTTGCTAACGATGATTTACTGAATCTTCAGAACATACAAACATGTACTTACTGCAATATCTCGATGAGCCCTGTAATAGATTTCTCCACAGTTTTGATACGCCGTGACGTTCTGCTCCGCCATGGAACGAGCGCAGTTGACGTACCTCATCCAGTTAGCAGCCCTCACGTTCTGTGCATCCACGAAATGACTGGGACTGTCGCCATTACAAACCTTAAAATATTACATTCAAATAAAGAATCAGTTCAAGAGTTTTGAGGTTGGTGTTCAGTTATAGCATAAGGAATGTCTTCATTAATGTTTTAAGATCATTAAGCAGCTATCAAAGCTGATAAATGTTATCTAAAAATAGCAATAAGACACTAGCACTTGTGGTAATTGCAGTGGGATTGATAACAAAGACTTATTGTGCGCGCCTTCATGCAAAAGCTGGTATTCACACTAACACTCGTCAATCAGGGACCTCACATTCACATAAGCGATAACGCGCACGAGCCTTGAAAGTTATGGGATGTTCTTTAATATTGCAAGCATGATACGACAATCATTTCACGTTTACTAAAATTCATGCTAAAACAACATCTATATCGTAGTTCCCTAAACAATCGTGGCCAATCAATGTGCGGTAAAAAACTAGGTCAAGGAAGAAAAACAAAATCATAAGACATTGTATACAAAATAACAAACATTATATCATAAACAACCATCTGTACCTTATATCTTCCTTTAACTATAAAACACAAATTTAAGACTAACACGTTCCAAGCTATAATCAACAACCTATGCAAAGAACAACTGCTAGTCAGAACAAAACATACATGTTTAAACAAAACGTTTAGACAGCCCCAGACAAGGAAACGTTGAGCCTACAGTATTCCTTTAACTTTAATACTGCATGCTAGACAAGAACACACACACACTCAGCATCTAAGCAATCAAAAGACCCTGGGCACAACACACACTCGGTGTTGTGCCTGTCTTTGCTTAAACGACTGAAACAAACAAAACGTTACAATACACAAAGACAAAGACACACACACTCAGCATCTAAGCAATCGAAAGACCCTGGGCACAACACACACTCGGTGTTGTGCCTGTCTTTGCTTAAACGGCTGAAACAAACAAAACGTTACAATACACAAAGACAAAGACACACACACTCAGCATCTAAGCAATCGAAAGACCCTGGGCACAACACACACTCGGTGTTGTGCCTGTCTTTGCTTAAACGACTGAAACAAACAAAACGTTACAATACACAAAGACAAAAACACACACACTCAGCGTCTAAGCCTCAAAAGACCCTGGGCACAACACACACTAGGTGCTGTGCCTGTCTTGCTTAAACGACTGAAACAAACAAAACGTTACAATACACACAGACAAAGACAAACCCTCTTATTATTTACATCGTTAAAGGGTTACATTTAACATTGACACTAAACAGTCTAATCAAACTTAGCACTAAATAAACCCTTCCAATCCAAGTTGGCTACTTTTACAAAACTTAATAGTATTGTGGCCCAAAGAACACTAATAGAGACAAAAAATGACAAACTGATAATGAGTCCACTCATATGATAGAAAACACGTCAAGCAAATATCCACAATGGTCAAATTGAAAATAGAAAAAGACAACATAAAAGAAAGAAGAAGACATTTACCTTATGCGCTGTATGGTTTGACCAGGAACACCAAAAATGTTGCCTCACATGAAGACACACAAACGGTCAACAAAGGTGGAAAAAATGTCTTTTGGAAAACAATACTTTACGTATCAATCTAAACACTAAAAATATTCAAGGTTAGCTAAAACAACTGAACTTCGGCCTAATAACTTCAACTTTTTTAACAATTACCCTCAGATCTTCCTATTCTCTCTTCTAACTATTTTTCTATCTGCCACGTATTTCTGTCTTGCACCAGCCTTTATTCTCCCCATCCCAAAGCAGTTCAGCTTTACAAACTTGACTATTTTTCACATACTAGTTCTCTCCTCCCCCTTTCTGTCATTCAAACAAACCTTGTCTCTTCTAAATATGTATCCTGTTAGACCCATCTGTAATAGTAATTCTCTCTCCCAGCTTCCCTTCAAACTCCGCCCCTAGTATTCTCTCTCTTAAAACACACAAACAAATGAAACAGAACTATAACCATAAGCCTCCGCATGGCACATAAGTCTACTCGTTGACCTTGTTAACCTCTTAAACACAAATTGCCCTTGAATCTGGCACTCGCAGACACAATCTCCAACGCATACCTTCCCCTCGGCTATGGTATCTACTCTCTCCTTCTGGTAACCCGTTCTAATGTCACCCTCCTATGTTTCACCTACCCCGCTATAAACTCTCTTCTTTTGACTGCACTTTATGACCTGTGTGTACCATTTGGTGCTGACACTACGAACAAGTACAGCACTGGGAATCACACGCATAGTCTATATAAAATATGGACAGAAACTCATACTTCATAAGATACGTGGTCAAGTCACAGAAAGAATACAGAATATACATCACACTATAATACAATGTAGCTTACATACATATTCATAGCTTGCACAATAATTACGTTCCTAACAAAAAAATATCAATTACTGGTTAAGAAAACTCTATAACGTATTAACTAATCATATCTCTTCATTCATCATTATTATTTTATAAAAGTCTAGGCACCGAATGCCCAGAGTAAGTCTAATGCGAACATCATTGTTGGTATGTAAGTCTGTCAACTGATATTTGCGGTACTACGAGCTTGCCGTATCATGAACATTCTACAAATTCTCTGAAACTCCAGTTTCCCGTGGCCGCTACGAACCTGCTGTCTAAATCTATTAATGAAAAGGGTAAAAGATATGGTTCAAAACGGTGCTGCTCTCATTGTCCTCTCTGTCTGGTAGCCATTAGCACTCTTGGTCAATTATCATCTACGGGACACCTGGGTCCGCACTGCAAATAGTCTTATCCTAATAAATATCTAACACCGTAGCGCTTATTTAAATGTACAAAACGTGTCTCAAGAAAATAATATCAGTGATCGCGCTGATACAAACGTTGGTGCCAAAACATATAAAAATTTAGCTTTAAATCAAGACAAAATCAATACAAAAAACAACAATTGGGTGAACTGCACGCCATGAACGGCGTGCACACTCCCACCGGAAATTATATTGACATAATTTACCCCAAGAAAATCAAAAACCCAAAAAACAAAACAAAAAAAAACTATTTTCCTTGTACAATAGGAAAAAACCGTTTTAACATGGCAACATCAGATTACAAACCATTTCTGATGTTGGAGAAGAAACAAGGACAGAAAACAAAACAACAACAACAAACAAACAAACAAGTGCAGCATAGGAACCACATCGCTTAAATTTGCAGCGACCTCCAGGCCGTTAGTAACAACACTAAAACAACGTCAGATTGAATACACTTCAGTCTCATGTTCAATTTCAAAACTGTTCATTTGGATTTGGGTTCTTCTTCGATTTTTTGGTCCTCGCAACCGACGAGCACAGTCAACTGGTGAATCGGTCGCTCCAGTATGCGACTATCTCCAGTGGGACGCCCACGATCGTCTAGAGCCTTCGTTCCGACGGACACCTTCACCTTTCTGACCAATCCATCGGCTCCGGGCATCACCTCGATCACACGGGCCATACTCCAATCAGACCGACACAAGTTCGGGTCGTGCAGGACGACAACGTCTCCCACCTGTATGTTTGCCTGGGGACGCTGCCAGACGCGGCGTGCCTGGAGGAGAGTGAGATACTGTCTCCTCCACTGCCTCCAAAACTCATCAGCCATTCGCTGGACACAGCGCCATCTTTTCCTGGCGTACAAGTCCGGATCTTCGAACGCGCCAGGAGGTGGAAGGATGGCACCCGACTTCATGGTAAGGACGTGATTTGGGGTCAAAGGGGGTGGCCCATCTGCAGACTCCAATGACTCAACCGACAAAGGGCGACTGTTTACGATGGCCATCACCTCGTATAGAAGCGTACGCAGTGAAGAAGTCGTGAGACGCTGGCCTGACCTCCTGAGTAGGCCATTCAGGACGCTGCGCACCGTTCGGATCTGGCGCTCCCAAACGCCGCCCATGTGGCTGGCTGCAGGGGGATTGAAGCTGAATTCGCACTTGCTCTCCAGCATCTTGGCTGCCAGGCGTTCCGAATCCATTTCCTTCCAGGCTAGTTTGAATTCGTTGCATGCGCCTACGAAGTTCGTTCCCCTGTCACACCAAATGCGAGATATGTTGCCTCGCGTGCAAATGACGATACGCAAGGCGTTGATGAAGGAGTCGCTTGACATGTCGTCTAAGGCTTCAATGTGTACTGCCCTGGAAGCGAGACACGTCACGATCAGCCCGTATCTCTTCACTTCTCTACGTCCATCCTTAACATGAAAGGGTCCAAAACAATCCATCCCGCAGTATGTAAACGGTGGAGACGGTTCTAGACGTTCAGGGGGCAGGTCACCCATCATCTGTCCAGCTGGCCCGGAGCGGTGCCGTCGGCAGTGGACGCAGCGTCGAACCAACGAGGCGACCACATGACGGATGCCGATGATCCAGAAGCCACTGGCTCGCACTTGGTTGATCGTGAACATTCTCCCCTGATGGGCTATTGCGGCATGACAATCTTGGGCCACCAACGACGAGAAATGACTATTACGAGGCAGTAGGATGGGGAACTTGTCGGCAGTAGAGGTTGACGAGTTGCGAGAGCGACCGTACACTCTTAGTACTCCATCAGCGTCCTTGTGAGTGTTAAGCATCTGAAGCTGGTTGCGTAAGGAAGGCGTTGGGTGGTCGAAATGTTCTCTTTGAAGGCGGACGATGAGCTTCCTCTCAGTTATATTAAGTAGTTCCAGGGGGGACGACTGGTGTCCTTTAGTGGCATCGCACTTGCGCACCAGAACAGCCAGAGCTCTTATCAGAGACGCCTTGGAGGAGAATCGTTGGGTGATTTTCTCAAACGAAGGAAACGTCAACTCTCTTGAGGTAGTAGCCTTGCACACCTTCACCTCAACGTCGTCCTCTGGGATCTCGAAAAAACTGATATCTGATCGTGGTATGGAACGGCGCAGAAACGCTGGACCATGGAACCACTCTGAAGCCGTAAGATCGCTCACTGACAATCCTCTTGATGTGTGATCCGCCGGGTTGTCTTCGGTCGAAACGTGCTGCCACTGACTGGCCTTTGAGAACTGGAGTATCTGTTGGACTCTATTGGCGACAAACACATGAAAACGCTTGGACTCGTTCTTCAAATAAGCGAGCACGATCTGAGAATCGGTCCAAAAGAAATGTTCGATGCTCTCAAAATCCAGTTCTTCCTGAAGAAATCTGGCCATCTTAACGGACAGCACTGCTGCAGTCAGCTCCAGACGAGGAACGGTCACGTGACGAAGCGGAGTTACGCGTGCCTTGGCGACTACGAGCGTGGTGTGGACGTTGCCAAGATGATTTTTGAAGCGGAGATATGAACACTGGCCGTATCCTACGGTAGATGCATCTGAGAAGTGATGCAATTCCACCTCCTTCACACTACCAAAATCCGTTGGTAAGTAGTTCCTGGGGACCTTGACACGACCCAGATTGGAGAGATCCGTCAACCACTCTTCCCAGCGTTCTTGAAGCGGTAATGGTAGTGGGTCGTCCCAGCCGAGCTCGTTACGACACAGTTCTTGCAGAATCAACTTGCCAGTCAGCAAGAATGGGGCCAGAAAACCAAGGGGGTCGTAGACGGACGCTATCGTGGAGAGGACCCCTCTTCTGTTGGAGGGACCCAGTCTTGGGTTGTCAGTGAAACCCAGCGTGTCGTCGTCGGTGCACCAGTGAAGGCCAAGAGTCCGCTCAGTTTCTGGCATACCACCAGAGACCGAAAGTTCCGTGGCCTTGGTTGAAGTGACTTCCGAGTTTGGAAAGTACTCTAACAGTTCCTTAGAGTTGGAGACGATCTTGTGCAACCTCAAGTGCCCACGCTCACAAATTTCCCTAGCTTTCTGGAGTACGTTGACGGCTTCCTTGACAGAGTTATTGGCTTGAAGTCCGTCGTCAACGTAAAAGTTACGCTGCAAGAATGCAGATGCCTCGGCGCTAATCCCAGCGTTGTCCCTTGCTACCTGCTTCAGCCCGAAATTCGCGCAGCCTGGAGACGATGTAGCCCCGAAAATGTGCACCTTCATGCGATAATCAAGCAGTGTACCTCTCGTATCGCCATCTTTCCACCATAGGAAGCGCAGAAAGTCACGATGGGACTCTGAGACGTGAAATTGATGGTACATTTTTTCCACGTCGCAGGAAAATGCGATGGGACCCTTGCGGAAGCGACAGAGAACGCCCGAGAGGGAACTGATTAAGTCTGGCCTTGGAGGAGAAGGTCATTCAGGCAAGTGCCAAGATGGCGTGCACTACAGTCGAATACCACACGAATCTTTCCCGGCTTCTTGTCGTTGTACACGCCGTGATGTGGAATGTACCAGCGATCGAGGGCTCCAATCTCGTTCTCGGGAATCAGCTCAGCGTCGCCTCGCTCCAAGATCACGTTCATAAACTTGACATAGTCGTCATGGTACTCAGGTTTCCTCTCGAACTGGCGCTTCAAGCCCATTAGTCGTTTAACTGCGGCACCTCTGTTGTCGGGAAGAGATGGCTTCTCAGGTCGGAAAGGTAGGGGCATCTCGTAGTGACCCGCCTCGTTGATCCTTACGTTCTCCCTCACGACCTTCATGAACTTCACGTCGTCTTGGGACATTGATCCTGAGTCACTATCGGCAAAGTCTCTTTCCATAACATGTAATAGGTCAATACACGAGACCTCATCCACCTTTATCTTGTAGACGTGAGCCGTACATTCATCATCCTTCGAACCTGGCTTGACGATGATGCGCATGGACGAGCCTATGTCATCGAAGGCGACGGAATCAGGCGTCTTGCCGATGATGCTCCAACCTAGCTTTGTTTCCACCGCAAATGGCAGTCCTTGGACAACATTTAAGGGCATAAGGGCTTCCGCGCAGTCGTAGCCGATGAGAAGGCCTGCTTCACAATCGTGGTACAAGGGGGGTAGCTTTAGGGACAGGTGTTGGAGATGCGGATGTATCTTGACAGTCTCTGGGGTGGGAATCTGTGTAATGTCAAGGGACAAGTGGGGCCGCGAGATGGCGGAAGGGAGCCTGATGAATTCACTGGAGGAAAGGGACCGCACGCGTAATCCAAAGTACTTCCTACCCGAGACCACAGCATTGTCCTCGGTTAGAGTGGAGATCCTGAGTATGGCGGGCTGCGATTTGGCTCCAATCTCCTCAGCCACTGACTGCACTATGAACGTGGCGTTGGACATAGTATCCAATAGTGCGTACGTCAGCACCTCGACAGCGGGGTTGGAGTCACTGGAGACGAATACCGGTACAATCATCGACGTGAGTCCGTTGCTGCCTTCTTCCTGAGTTCGTAAGGTAGACACCGGTGGAGAGGGGAATGGAGGTTCCTTGAGCCTCGGCAGTGGGAGTGGGGAAAAAGTTATTCTTTGATCCGCTCTGCGTCCAGTTATCTCCACTCTTGCCGTTTGGCCTCTTAAACCTGAACTTGTCATCGTGGAGGCAGGTGGGATGGGTCTTATTACATGTCTGGCACATTTCTCTCTGGTTGCACAGACGGGACTTGTGATCTTTGCTTTTTAAGCACCCGTAGCAGATACCGTTTTTGAAAACAAATTCTCGTCTCTCGTCAATGGACTTCTTGACGAAACTTTCACACTTCCCGGCATAGTGACCGGGGCGGTTACAGTGAAGGCAAGTGGTGACGACTTCAGACTGGGTAGCCAGGCTCTTACTGCTCAATGGAGTTCTTTTGACTGATGTCCCTGGTGCGACGGGCGGTGAAGGGAGAGTAGAGATACCAAAGACGGGGTCGTTTGAAATATCCGCTTCAAGAGTGACAAAGGCAACAAGTTCGTGAAACAGTGGATATCTTCCCTTCTCGATCTTGGCCCGTGCCACAGTTCTGGACCACTTGTGTCCCATCCACTCAGGTAACTTCCCTACGATCTTCTTCAAATACTGGGCATCGTCCAAAATGCCCAAGCCACCAATTTCCCTAGCAGCGACGGCGCATTGCTGCAAGAAATCCGACAGTCTCCTCAGTCCGAAGGGATCCTTGCTCTTCACCAGGGGCCATTCGTCCAGCTTGGTGCGGAAGGCCTGCGATACGACGTAGGAGTTGCCAAAACGGGTCTCCAACACTCCCATGGCTTTCTCGTAGGCGTCGCCTTCCCTCAACAGGAAGAAACCAGTCACAGCCTCCTTGGCCTGACCTCCGAGGTAGCGCTGCAGGTAAAACAATTTTTCACTGCTTGTGATATTTTGTCGTTCGATGAGAAACGCAAAGGAAGATCTCCAGGTGGGGTACTGCATAGGGTCTCCAACGAAAACACAGGGCTCCTGCATGGGGAGACGATTGATCATAAGTGCGTCAGACAAAGTTCTAGAAAGAGAGTCCAGCTGAGTGTTGTGTATGGTGGGGGGAGCCATTGGATATGAGGAAGGCGGGGACTGAGGGTAGGCTTCAAAAGGCGGATCTGTGCTATGTTCGTTAGCCAAATTACCGTAGGGAGGCGGCACTGGGTTCCCCTCGTTTTGCCAGATTGCCTTGGGGAGTGTTTGGTGGGGTTCCAGACGTGAGGGCACAAACGGGTCAGCATTTGGACATAGGTGGGCACTGTGGAGGGTGCTGGATGGGGTCACCCCAGGGCATCTGAGGTTTCACGCGTGGGCGACCGTCACATGGGGGGTAGGAGTAACGTACTCGCCTGTCGTCATCCTCAGTCTCTTGAAGGCAGTAAGTCCAGCCTGGGTGGCTGGGGCCCGGAAAGCGAGGGCCTTGTGCATATGACGGAGTCTCCAACACTATGTGAGGCGGCCGACCAGCGTAGTCTCCGTGAGGTTGACGTACTGTGGTTGGCAGCGCAGCTGGTGGTGAACAGGATGTAGCAATAGCCGTGGAATAGATAGGAGCGTAAGGCTCCCGGCTGCAGACGAAAGACGCCCTCGCTCCGACTGGGTTCGGGCTGGTGACGTTGTATGCAGCAGCGTCTGCAGCAGCTGCGGAGCGGTTGACGTTAACGTTGAAGCCAGTGACAGGAGGAGCGTGTTGTCGTGGCGCATTCAAGGTCGTTGAAACTCCATCGACAAGGTTGGAGACGGCAGCATCGATGGAAGTGGCAGGGACGTCCAGGGTACCGCCGGAGTGAGAACCTGTGGCAGAGGGAACGTCCATCGTTGGCTGGTTGGCTTCAGGGACATCTTCGACGACAGCACCTGTACCTGTTCCTACCGACACTGTTTGGCCATTATCTATCTGAGGGACTGCGAGACTAGAGTAATGGCTAATGGAAATGGACGGGTGAAATCTAGTGCTCAGTAGGTCAATAGACGGGAGAACAGGAAGACCCTTCGGAGATGACTCACATTGGTCCATCACCCGTAACATTGCTTGCTGTTCCCTGAGACTCGTCCTTAGTTCAGTAGACTGAATAAGCCTCAATGACTTCTTTCTTTTCATCTCAAACTGAGCTAATTTCACTGCCTCTTCAGCCCGCAGAGACGCTTCCTCTATGTCACGTTTAGCTTTTATTTCTGCCTCTCTAGCCTGTCTAGCTGCTTTTCTCTCGGCCTCTTCTTGCTGTAGAATGTCCAGTTCACTAAGCTGAGATTCTACGATGGCGTCACCTTCCACTTTCATGGCAAGAGCCGCAGCCTCTAGTTGCAGGTTTAACCTAGTCTCTTCAGAGCCGGCACCTTCAGAGCGGAGAGACCCGACTCGGGAAACTATTTGACTGCTTGTCTTGCTGCTACCGGACCTAAGACTAGCTGGCCTGTGAATAGCAAACTTAGCGCTAGCTGACTTGTGGGTGGTAGACTTAACACTAGCTGCAGCACCGCTATACACGGAAGTAGGCTTCCTGGCCACTATCATAGTCGATTCTCCTGCGAGAGCTTGAACGATATTGGAAATAGTTTCCTGAGCTACTATTTGAGCATTTTGCCAGCTTTCCTCAACGGGCTGACCGGCACCAAGACTTCTGAGACTCTTCTCGATAGCACCCAGCTCACTGCGTTTGTGCGAAATAAGTTGCTTGTGATTTGTTAAGAATTCAGGACTAGGTCTTTCCCGGTTGAGTTCTTCAACTGCTGCACTAACAGCCCTTTCAAGAAGTGCACTTTGAGTTGCAAAGTTCTTAAGTTTGATGTCAATATGGTATTCTCTACCCTTGTCAGTTTGGTTAATTTCACGCCTAGGTCTCTGGGCGTCAACACTTTCAGTCATTCCAGAAATGGAGAGGGGCAGCTTCTTCTTCAAAACTAATCTCATCACTGGAAGCCGCAGCTTCCTTATCAACTTGATCCATAACAAAATGTTTCCTTTTACAACTATATTAACAAACTACACAGTCTATAGAGCAGCCTTTAATTGTTCTTATGGTGACAGTCTGATTCCAGGCAAGTACATCTACACCACATTCGTCAAAATTATAATAATGTTGATCTGAGGGCCAGAATCCCTAATTATTTACTAAACTTTACTAGAAGCGACAAGTGGCAATAAGTTTCTTTACTAAACTTTACTATATATATAGAGGTGACGAGCGGCGATAAAGTTTTTTACTGTGCGCGCCTTCATGCAAAAGCTGGTATTCACACTAACACTCGTCAATCAGGGACCTCACATTCACATAAGCGATAACGCGCACGAGCCTTGAAAGTTATGGGATGTTCTTTAATATTGCAAGCATGATACGACAATCATTTCACGTTTACTAAAATTCATGCTAAAACAACATATATCGTAGTCCCTAAACAATCGTGGCCAATCAATGTGCGGTAAAAAACTAGGTCAAGGAAGAAAAACAAAATCATAAGACATTGTATACAAAATAACAAACATTATATCATAAACAACCATCTGTACCTTATATCTTCCTTTAACTATAAAAACACAAATTTAAGACTAACACGTTCCAAGCTATAATCAACAACCTATGCAAAGAACAACTGCTAGTCAGAACAAAACATACATGTTTAAACAAAACGTTTAGACAGCCCCAGACAAGGAAACGTTGAGCCTACAGTATTCCTTTAACTTTAATACTGCATGCTAGACAAGAACACACACACACTCAGCATCTAAGCAATCAAAAGACCCTGGGCACAACACACACTCGGTGTTGTGCCTGTCTTTGCTTAAACGACTGAAACAAACAAAACGTTACAATACACAAAGACAAAGACACACACACTCAGCATCTAAGCAATCGAAAGACCCTGGGCACAACACACACTCGGTGTTGTGCCTGTCTTTGCTTAAACGGCTGAAACAAACAAAACGTTACAATACACAAAGACAAAGACACACACACTCAGCATCTAAGCAATCGAAAGACCCTGGGCACAACACACACTCGGTGTTGTGCCTGTCTTTGCTTAAACGACTGAAACAAACAAAACGTTACAATACACAAAGACAAAAACACACACACTCAGCGTCTAAGCCTCAAAAGACCCTGGGCACAACACACACTAGGTGCTGTGCCTGTCTTGCTTAAACGACTGAAACAAACAAAACGTTACAATACACACAGACAAAGACAAACCCTCTTATTATTTACATCGTTAAAGGGTTACATTTAACATTGACACTAAACAGTCTAATCAAACTTAGCACTAAATAAACCCTTCCAATCCAAGTTGGCTACTTTTACAAAACTTAATAGTATTGGCCCAAAGAACACTAATAGAGACAAAAAATGACAAACTGATAATGAGTCCACTCATATGATAGAAAACACGTCAAGCAAATATCCACAATGGTCAAATTGAAAATAGAAAAAGACAACATAAAAGAAAGAAGAAGACATTTACCTTATGCGCTGTATGGTTTGACCAGGAACACCAAAAATGTTGCCTCACATGAAGACACAAACGGTCAACAAAGTGGAAAAAATGTCTTTTGGAAAACAATACTTTACGTATCAATCTAAACACTAAAAATATTCAAGGTTAGCTAAAACAACTGAACTTCGGCCTAATAACTTCAACTTTTTTAACAATTACCCTCAGATCTTCCTATTCTCTCTTCTAACTATTTTTCTATCTGCCACGTATTTCTGTCTTGCACCAGCCTTTATTCTCCCCATCCCAAAGCAGTTCAGCTTTACAAACTTGACTATTTTTCACATACTAGTTCTCTCCTCCCCCTTTCTGTCATTCAAACCTTGTCTCTTCTAAATATGTATCCTGTTAGACCCATCTGTAATAGTAATTCTCTCTCCCAGCTTCCCTTCAAACTCCGCCCCTAGTATTCTCTCTCTTAAAACACACAAACAAATGAAACAGAACTATAACCATAAGCCTCCGCATGGCACATAAGTCTACTCGTTGACCTTGTTAACCTCTTAAACACAAATTGCCCTTGAATCTGGCACTCGCAGACACAATCTCCAACGCATACCTTCCCCTCGGCTATGGTATCTACTCTCTCCTTCTGGTAACCCGTTCTAATGTCACCCTCCTATGTTTCACCTACCCCGCTATAAACTCTCTTCTTTTGACTGCACTTTATGACCTGTGTGTACCATTTGGTGCTGACAATACGAACAAGTACAGCACTGGGAATCACACGCATAGTCTATATAAAATATGGACAGAAACTCATACTTCATAAGATACGTGGTCAAGTCACAGAAAGAATACAGAATATACATCACATCAATTACATTCACTATAATACAATGTAGCTTACATACATATTCATAGCTTGCACAATAATTACGTTCCTAACAAAAAAAGTATCAATTACTGGTTAAGAAAACTCTATAACGTATTAACTAAACATATCTCTTCATTCATCATTATTATTTTATAAAAGTCTAGGCACCGAATGCCCAGAGTAAGTCTAATGCGAACATCATTGTTGGTATGTAAGTCTGTCAACTGATATTTGCGGTACTACGAGCTTGCCGTATCATTCTACAAATTCTAGGCACCGAATGCCCAGAGTAAGTCTAATGCGAACATCATTGTTGGTATGTAAGTCTGTCAACTGATATTTGCGGTACTACGAGCTTGCCGTATCATGAACATTCTACAAATTCTCTGAACCTCCAGTTTCCCGTGGCCGCTACGAACCTGCTGTCTAAATCTATTAATGGAAAAGGGTAAAAGATATGGTTCAAAACGGTGCTGCTCTCATTGTCCTCTCTGTCTGGTAGCCATTAGCACTCTT
>CM072522.1:42222091-42358989 GCA_036898135.1 Oncomelania hupensis | reverse complement strand
GTGTTTGGGTTTAGGTTGGTTATGGTACTGGTTCGTGTGTTGTGACAAGGTTGTCTGAAGTTTTTGGGGTTGGGTTGTGTTTTGTACATTGGGAAACTGTTACATACATTAAAACCTTTATTCCCAAAATGACATAAACAACAATGTTTGGTAAATACACTTTAATTTTTCCAACCCAACCATTGAAGAAACTAATAGGAATGGTGTCAACACTGTATCACCAAAAGAACATCAATTTGTCACTAAGCTCTTTGCGCAGAATGAATACTTTGTTACAAAATACAACAAATACTTGTATTAATAACTGTTCGTGTTACAAAACACAAATAGACTATACTAATATGCGAAGAATTGCATGTTTGTTTCTCAGGGTTCCTGCCAGAGACATTTGACAGATAATCAACTATATTTAAAAGTTATACTTTGGGCACTTGTGATCCATTGTTTGTGACGTGTTGATGAGCAGTTTGTAGAATCGGAGGGCACCAGCTGCAAGAGAAAGTCCTTGTTGGGTTGAGCCGACAGAATGTCTGGGGCACTGGTGTGCGCAGAATACTGTATTCTCATGTTTTGTGCAAAGCTGGTGTTTTAGCCCTATAAAAAAAAAATTGTATCGTGGTTTTCTGTGTGTTTCCTTTTTTTGTGCAGTTGTTTCAGCAGTTTGGAGTTTGCTTTGTTAAAGTGTCATTCAATCATTTCTTTTCTGCAAAAGAACAGACAGAGTTGTTTCCATTTCTTCATAAACTAACGGTCTCTTAGTTTTATTCAAAAACTGACGTACATTCTTACTAGTCTGAGTTGTCTTCTTGACTTCCTCGAGAGTCACTTCTAGACGACATAGGTGGGTCACCGTCACTAAAGTCACTTATCTTAGCCATGTGTCATGCCAACACCAATTGAACAGTTTTTTGTTTCATATATTTTTTATTTTAGTCGGATACAATTACACCGCTGAAAACATCGAGCAACTGGTCAAGGGGCAATTAGTCAAGTAGCAAGTGCCGATTAGTGCAAGAGCAATTAGTCAATTGGAGTAAATTGTCAAGGAGTCTTGGAGCAACTGTCCTGTCATGGAAGGAGCAACTGTCGATACACCTTCGCGCATGTCCAACAGAGCATAAAAACAGAAACCTATTGTTCTATCAGTCTAACAGTGTCATAAACTGGCTCCCGATCTCAATGTCTGTTTAGTCTTGTCACGCTTCAGTTTGCTAACCTATTGTCGCACTTGGACTAGAACGACAATTACTTGGCGATTACGCAACATTATCAGAACTTTAACACCTTCGGGCCCTCCTGCTCTCATTGTTAAAGTGTTAAACATGTCTAACTACACGTGTCTTTATTGTTTTATATTCACACATTGTTAAAGTGTGCACAAGACTATGAGGAGCTGTCAATGATAGCAGTAAACTTCGATTATCTGTCTGTTTTAAGGACAACAGATGCGTAATATATCGCCGCAATGGTGGGTGAAACATTAAAGATAAGCAAAATGTGCGATTTGACTGGTCTAATCTTGTGTTCTAAGGTTTAATAGGCCTATTAACTTTACAAGTAACAATTAGCCATGCCAGGCCACAGATAATCATATCCATTAGTACAATTGTCTCATTCCAGCCCACAAATGCAGTGCTCACCTAGTCTTGTCCAAGAAGGCAGCGAGGTAGTAGTGTTGCCATTCTTGTCTTGAACCGAGCGCTGAATGCGTCCACAATTGCCTCTGGGTTTACATGAATCTGTCTCTGCAGTCGCATGAGGGCCAGTCCATTCAGACGCTTTTCACTCATGGTCGATCTCAGGCAGGACTTCAGGAGCCTTAGACTGCTAATGGTTCTCTCACAGGACGCCGTGGTGACAGGTAGAGAAGCAACTAACTTGAGCATGACATAAATGTTCGGAAAGAACAAGGAACTGCACTGCTGCAAAGATGCAGTAACAGTTGAAGGAATCGCCTGCTGTTTGTCTGCTGCTGTCCTCCACTTAACACACCAGCGGTGGAATTCTGCTAAGGTATCATGTGGGTTGGGCAAGTCGGACTCCCACAACTCTAATAGGCGTCTGATGCCCTCAGGAAGCTGATGCTGTGGGCTGTCAATACGGGCAGCTTGGTCTGCCACAAGCTTGAGCCCACACCATGCGCCACTTCAGAGTTCCGGAACCGGCTACTGAACTCTGACAATAAGTGGTCCAGGAAAGGCACGGCGATGCTTCATCTGAAGTATTCCTGTGCTGTGTCTGCAGGCTGGCTTGGCCTCTGTGTCTGTCTGTCGACTATTCTTGGCATTGTCACTTGTTCATTGATGCTTTCTGCAAGTGTCTCAGCCTCGATGAACCAGACTGCGAATGTGTCCTCCAGGTCAGCGCGAATGTCGCTCAGTGCAGTGGCCACTTCTTCAACGTGTGTATATGCTTCGATTATGTCCCTTGTTTTCTTTTGAAGACTCACTGACAAGGGTTTGATGTATCTTGGGCAGCTTCTTGTGGTGACAAATGAAACCAAGAACTCACTGCTTGAGATTGCTACCCTCAGACCTCGACACTTTGTCAGTGTATCACTGTCCCACTCACTGTCCCCAGTTTCCATGGCAGTCAGGCACTGGTGCACATAGACGAAGAGATCTGTCAGCGTCTCAAACGAACTGTGGGTTTCAATCCACCTCGTACGGCATAGGTCTACCAGCTTTTGCTTTCTGGTGACGTCACAACCATCCAGAATGTGCTCCAGGCGCCTTTGCCTCTTTGGTGAGAGCGCGAAGAAGAGGGCAACCTCTCTCATAGTGCCATACATGTTTCTGATGCTATGCACAGCACAAGCTTTGACGATACAGAGACTAAGGCAGTGGGCGACACAATGGAAGTAAATGGCCTTTTGGTTCAGCTGCATAATCCTTGCTTGCAAGCCTTTGTACTTGCCTGCCATGTTTGAACCACCGTCGTAGCCTTGACCTCGAAGATCATCCACCTTAAGACCCCAGGTTCGAAGACAGCAAAGGATCTTCTCGGTCAGCGCCTCCCCTGTTATTTGTTCGCATGGCACAAAAGCTATGAACTCTTCTCTTATGCTGTTGGTGGTGTCCACAAAGCGCAGGATAACAGCAAGTTGCTCCCAGTTAGATACATCCGTCACTTCGTCAGCCAAAATGGAGAACTGCTTTGCCTCTTTCACTTCTCGGATGTAATCACCGATCAGCCCGATTATGTTATTTTGAGTAGTCTTGCTGACGTACGTGGGATGACCATTATCTTCAGTACTGGACTCCAGATGTTTTTGGAGAACCGTGTCTCCCGACTGGATACGGAATCGAATGAGGGCGTTGAAGTTGCTTTGACTGTGAGTGTCAGACTCACTATTTTCGTTTACGAGTCCATCATCCCTGTGTCCTCGCAAAGGAAGGCCTTGCCTACCGCAGAGAACCACAGTCTCAATAATGATGCGTAAAACAGCTCTGTTGTCCTTGATCCTCTGAATACTCGTTTGGTTCACCTGAACATCGATTGTTTTTGTTGGATTCTTGATGCCAAGGGGGAAAAAAGAAAAATGAGCAGCAACTGTTTGTCTTCAACTTCCCTTCATGGATAAACATTTTATATTGCAAGAAATACCTGTAGATCTAAATCTGATGAATAATAAAAAAACCAACTAATTTGGAGGTACATGAAACTGTGTGGTGTGTGAGAATTAATAATTTTTTTCTCTTCTTTCTTCTCCTTTTCTCCCTCCTTTTCTTTTTCTTTTTTTTTTGACCGCCAGGGGGGTGTGCACGTGCACAAGTGGCACAAGAACAAGATTCGCCCCTGAAATCCATTAGCACAGCCAAGCATCACAATAATAATTTCTATTGTTACCAGGGCTCCCCTCATTTCGCCGAGATCGGGCGTAATCACGCCTTAGACCCTCAAAATTATGCCTTAGAAGCGCCTTTCAGGCGTCAGAAGTACGTTTTAAATGTTACAATTAGAGCTGAAAACACCCCTAAAAAAACTTATCGACGGCTTGAGAAGATCATGAACGCTATGTTAAGCGAGGCAAAAATGCTTTTTTTTTCCGAGCGAATGTCCGAGTGAAGAGTGTTTACTATTTCGGGTAGAATCGTATCTAAATTTAGCACACCACCAACTGAAAAGTTAGCTAAAAGTTCATTAATAACAAAGCATAATAGCGTTTTGCTTTTAAAAAAAATAACATCATACAGATTGTTTAAATAAAAAAAAAAAATGTGAGTGACGTATGTTTGTGACGCATTTTATGCAGTGGTTACTTCCCTTGTTTCACTATAAAATCATCAATCATGGTTTGTCCATTGTCCTCCCCCCACCTTCCCCTCCCACCGTCCTCACACAACACTTAAAATGTTTAAGACGGAGTGAAAAAAAAATCCTTAAAATTGTAAAATGGAAGTGCGCCCATTCCTTAGATTTATTGCAAATGGAGAGCCCTGAAAACAATTTACCCATAAATAAAGACCAAATTTGAAACACGCATGCACTCTCCTCACGCAATACAATACTTTACCAACAAAACAGCAAAGCTTAAAAACTGATCAAATGAAGTAAAAAATCATTGTTTTCAGAGGTGGGAGGACAACATTCGAAAATGGACTGGCTTAACACTGAGCGAAGCCGTGAAGGTTGCTGAGGCCAGGGAATGATGGGGTACCCTGGTTAAACTATCATCTGTGGTGCCCCAACGATCTTCGAGTTACGGGATAGGATAGGATAGGATAGGATAGGATAGGACCATAAAACTAGATTACGAATAGTTATGTAGGTTTAGGATTGAGTTTACTGTGTGTAACCTCTTTTTTACGTAAATAATAGATTTCAATTCAATTAGTATAGATGCATAAAGTCAATGCAACAGCGGAAGAATTATGGTGTTGCTTACCAAACTTCTTCATCATTTCATAGTTCTCCCTGATGGACCGGTAGCGAGTTTTCTCCATTTCGCTTATGGACTCCCATTGCTCTTTCGTGAAAAACTCCTCAATCGAGTTTGGTACAACAAGGTTGCTAAAGTCCGGAGTTTCCTGAAAATTAGAAACAAATGGAGCTGATTTAAACTCAAATAAGAATTCGCCCAAAATCGCCTGAGAATACGTTTCTCCTAGCAACAAAAATGTAACAGATAGCTGATTGTTATGATTCATGTAATAGATAGCTGATTATTATGATTCGTTTGTAATAGATAGCTGATTGTTTTGATTCAGTCCGATGGACCCTATAAACACTCATTATCTATCAATGTTATCATTCATGTAATAGATACCTGATTATTGTGATTCGTTTATTCACAAAGTGAAATGGAAGCACCATCCACCTTCATATAGAACTATACTGATTACAAAACACAGATGAATACTATGGTGAATAGTACCAAAGAGCTTATGATAGAAAGAGGGCGAACTTGGTACAGAACCGCGAGACGAAATGTACGAGTTATGCTCCCTTGTCGACATGCTGAAAATGGCTTGTGGCAGAAAGTCAAAAGGCGACCGAGTGAAACAGGGCGGTGACTTTTGCACAGCTATCAATTGCCATAATGCCAGATACAAGAAAAGTTGTGTTGGCAAGTCCTTTTTCAAATTTCTAAGAGACAAAGAAAGGTAAATTGCAATTGAAAAACTTCATTTTTGTGTGTTTATGTAGGCCTAAACTAAGACCGCTGCAGTGTTGTTAGTTTAAAACAATCGGAGAGCGGCTTGAATGATTCATGTTATACCTATGTGCTAAATCCAAAACAGTTTGTTTGCTGACAGTTTACGTTCAACAGGTCGCTCACTGTTTACGTTATTGCTAGGTCGTTTGACTATATTTGTGCTTATATTTCAAAAGTAGATGTCTGATTGGCAGTTTGGTTTAGTCAAACTGATTATGTTAACAAGTTAAATTAGACTAAGTCTGTTTTCTCCTCGTGATCAAATACTGTGCAAAATAACCCCTTACCTAGGCACAAAAATGGTCCTTGATCTGTTGTAATCCCTTTTCGTTTAAGAGTAAAGGGGAAAAAAATGTAATGTAGAAACTCAGTCCTTGTTCTGATCTGTGAATTTCTGCGCATTAGATCTATATTGCGTGGAATGTTGTAGTCTAGCCAGTAGGTTCTGATTGTTCTGTCTGATTAATTAATTATTTTCCATGAAGTGACTGATGTTATTAAGCCAGTGATGTGGGAGGTGAGAGGGTTGGGGGGTAGGGGGACACCTGATATAAATTAAATTCACACTATTAGTGAAACATTTTGTTATTGTGCTTTATTGTGATTAATTGATTGAATGACAGAGCTCTCTCTCTCTCTCTCTCTCCCTCTCTCTTCAGACATGAGATTCCGAAAAGTTGAAAAAGTCTGAAATGTTGGCAGGGGTCTGGGGGCCGCCGTAGGCCCCCAGTGAAGTCCAGGGGCAACGCCCTTGGTGGGGGCGAGGGGTCGAAGCCCCCTCGAGCTGAAGGTTTTTCAATTATGTGTCGATCATAGTTGGCTTAAAACACAACTTCTATTGAGCTTTTGACATAGAAACTAAAGGGGACATTTTTGTTTACCATTTATCAGTTGACTGTTGTTAAAACCCACCCACATTCCACGGACATGGGGATAATTTATGAGAGTCTTAGTCTTTTGGAGCTGGCACCCCTTCTTGCTTATCAGCTTTCCTTTTTTGGCAGAAGTCACAAATCGCTTTTCCGGCAACGTTCACTTTCGAAATTGAGTCGCCAACTCGCAACTCCACTTCCTTTTTCCCCTTAGGCAGCACCAACGTTGTTTTAACTGTAGCCTCAAGCCACAAAGGACTCCACTTGTTTTTCAGTCCTTTATCAATCTCCACACCCCTTGGGGTCATGAGCAATCTTGCCACTGTAGATTGTTCTAACCTATAAAGGGAACAGTGAAAGCCCCAGTTGAAAACCTGTCTTGCCTTTGTAGGCATGACAGATTCACTGCGGCAACAGTATCCCCGTTGGAGTGCCGGGGGTTTCAGTATAAATAGTATCCCCACTTTATGGAAATTTAGTGCTTTAAATTCCCACTGTTGCTATCTTCCTCATATACTCTTTCCCATTCCTGCTCTGTCCTATCACTCTGCTATACTATCTTCTTCTTCGCTAGATCAATGACCTACCTTTTTTCTTGAAAACTCTTCCTGGACAAGACTCCTTGTTTGTGTATGAGGTCTGTTGGATCAGCTTGGGAGTGTTGGACGCTTTCTGCTGGGTGGTCACTAGGGCTTCCTATGATGTTAGTATTTAGCAATATAGGCATTTTATATGTATATGTTTCGTTGATGATTTGTAATGATGGTTGTATTCTATTTTGTTTTTGTAACCGGGGGTTCGCGTAGTTGAGGTAAACCCTCAGCCGTCCCCCGCGTGGGATGTCTTTATTGTAAAGTGACTGGCCGGTGGAGGGCGTTCAATTTTCCCACTAGGGTTGTTTCAGCAGATCTTTTATGCGGATCGGGGGTTGTCCGGTCCTGATTTGGCTCGGAGGAGTCCGCTGGACCTAAAGCAATAATAAATCAATCAATCAATCTATCAATCTCCACCGCAAGGGCAAATTCTTCTTTTTTCAACTTTCTGATCATTTTGACATGTGCTTTGCCACTGATCTGAGTGATCAAAATGGCGTCGATCGGCGAGTCTCGGAAACTATCGGCAATCTTCGACGCGACAAACAGTGGAATTTTCCATATTAGTGAAGCACTGTAAGGGATACAATTATAATCAACCTTTGAAGCTTTGAAGCATCTTTCTCAATCGACCCTTATAGGGCCTCACAAAAGTTTTCTCTTTCCCGGTCAGGGTTACATTCAAACTAAAACTATGCCCGTCTCAGTAATCACTTTCATGCAGTTTTGTCATCTTTGACGCCGTGATTCAGTGGAGTGAATGCCCGCTTGTGTTAATGGTTTTGTCTTCCTTTGAGTTTGAGACTCAGCGATGTCAGCCCTAAATCTTTTAACTCTTACCCCCCCCCCCCCCCAAATTTTCTCACCGGATTTGGATCGATCTTAAAAATGACCCTGGCGACCTCTGAAAAATCGGATTTCCGCCAAAAGTCGGAAGAATCTCATGTCTGCTCTCTTTCTCTCACGATTACGGATTTACAGTTTCGGATAAATGAAACAGTCTGTCATGCATATTTTAATTTTAAAATATCTGTCGTTGATTAAAAAATAATAAATTCCAGGGCAGAAAACGAACCTATGACATACACACATAAGCAGCATAAAAGCACCTAATAAATGTCAATAAGTAAACATAAACAACAACAAAAAGACAGCAGTAGCAGAATGTTAATAATAATGATGGTTAAAAGTTTGGTTTTTGCAAACGTTGCCATAAAAATGTTCTTTTGCAATGGCATAGGCTCAAGAAGTTACCACGCACAGATCATTCATATAGCAGATGGTGAAATATAGCCAGCCCGAGCAAAGGGAAATAATCCGTGAGAGCGTCTCGCATTTTTGTATAGGACATAATGGAAGTTCCCTCTCTTTCCGTAATAAGCTCTTTGATAGTACTGTGAGAGACGGAGGGGGAAGGGAGGGAGGGCTGAAAGAGCTGCTCACCCCTCCCACTCATCCTCCCCTTGCAATAAAATAATCAAAGAACAAAGACCCTCGAATTTTCTAAAGATGCGTGATCCAAACATAGGGCTTTTATTCATCCAATTACCAATAGACATTTGTCGATTTGAAGATGTCCGTTTCCAACCATATTTTTGTCCTCTCTATCAAGCGCACCGCATATTGCCTGGATAGAACAATGCTGTACAAATGTCTCAAAATCATTTTTAAAAAAAAGAAAGAAAACAAATCAAGAAAGATGTGTGTTACTTCGCAAAGTTGATCAATCATCAATATCACGGAAATGAGGTCCAATGTCAGCGGACCATAACTTTCAGTTTCGAGAAATCGGGAGCCATTGGCGTACATGATGATAAACAGCTTTGTATCGATTTATATTGTCACCAAATCTACTCACCAGATTCCAATCTTTCAGCTTGGAAAGGGCCATCTTCAGCAGACAGTTCACAGTATCAGCAATGACGGTAGAACAATCTTTGGTATCATGTAGGCCACGGCAGGTCGATGTAATTCTGTCCTGCTCCTGGACATGCAGTTTACAATTATTTTATTATGACATCGAAACAAAACAAATTTGGTCAAACGACAGTGGATGGATTGAAAATAACAGTTGCACTTTTAGTTCCATTGAATTTTGATATCGTACTTACAAAACCAATCGGTAATTCTGGCTATAACACAGTGACAAAAACACGGCAGCGTTTATCAGCAGACGACATTTTGCAGACGGCACTTTCATGCGCATGCGCAAAATAGGCCTAACTCTCAAAGTTGTTGCGCGCACTGCGTTCAAATCATTAAGTGGGCAACGTTCGAATGAATTGTTTTATGTTCTTGTCGAAATGTTTGTGACGTTAGTTGCACCATAATTCGTAGGCCTAAGTATTTATTATGTCCGTGTTTATGAATGTCTTTTATTTTCAAAACCTTGTTTGGTCGATGACATATTTTTGGCAATAAACTTCTGCACTTTTGAAGAGATGAAGGGAGGTGAAGTGAAGAGAAAAAGAGGTGGGAGGACAACATTGGACAATGGACTGGTTTGACACTGAGCGAAGCTATGAGGGTTGCTGAGGGCAGAGAAAGATGGAGTACGCTGGTTAAACGATCATCTGTGGTGCCCCAACGACAGAGAAAGATGGAGTACGCTGGTTAAACGATCATCTGTGGTGCCCCAACGACCTTCGAGTTACGGGATAGGATCGGATATGACTTTTACACACAGGAGTGGTATTAAAAACAGAATAATAATTGGCCTTATTCTGAAATGGGAGGTAACTCGTCTTTTTGTTTTGTTTTTAGTTACCTGGGGTTATCCCGGCTGACGTCATCATGAGCATGTCGTCTCAGAACACCAGGAAAGCACAGGCGTGTTAACCAACAAGAATGGGACTTGGGAGAGAATTAATGGACCCCCCACAGGAAAAAAACGAATTACTATAATAAAATAATAATATGAACCGTCTGCAAACTATCGTCTGCTTACACACTCCGCTGTAAATGTATGATAATGCAATGCCGTCGGAACCGTAAGGGGTAAAGGATGGGAGGAGGAGGAGAGGAAGGAGGGAAGGGGAGGGGGGAAGGGGGAGGGGAAGAGGTTTTGTTGTAAATAGAAGACACGTGCCATTTTTTCTGAAAGGAGTGTAAAAAGCATGGCATTAGCAAAACGGATTCTTTGGAACATTATTTTTATAAATAAAGACCAACAAGCTAGCTCTTCTTTTCAACCTGAAACCCTACACAATCTGCCAGAAGGAAGGCGCAGATGGCGGTCCTCATCGCATAGTGCCATACCCCACCCCTATTCGGCCAATCCCACACCACGCGCTGATCCTATCCTATCCTATCCAATCCTATCCTACCCCGTAACTCGGAGGTCGTAGGGGCACCACAGATGATGGTTTAACTAGCGTACTCCATTTTTCCCTGTCCTCAGCAACCCTGATGGCTTCGCTCAGTGTCAAACCAGTCCATTCTCGAATGTTGTCCTCCCACCTCTTTTTCGGTTTCTCTCTTCTTCTACCTCCTTTGCACTGTGCCTTGCAGGATGGTCTTTGCAAGGCCTGATGATCTGGGGACGTGGCCCTACCATTCGAAGTTTCCGTTTCTTCACCGCTGTGAGCAGGTGATCGTGTTGTCCAACGCGCTGGTCAATGCTAAAGACAAAGAGGAGGAGGAGGAGGAGGATGAGAAGAAAGACAGAGAAGAAGAAGGAGACAGACAGACACACATACAGTCACACACATAATTAAAGAACAACTTTATAGCACTGATTTCAATAAGACGAAATTATTCTTCAATTTAAAAAAAAAAAAAAAAAAAAAAAACCCTTTGGCTTTTCTTTAAGACTCATACTACTCACCTGGAACCAAATTCCAACAATAAAACTATTTCAGAACATTTTAGTCTTTGAGATAAATCGGCTTTTTTTTTTTAAATCACGGACTGGGACGATATTCAAGAAGCCTCTGATAAGGGTTTTGTCGGTCTGATAAACATAAACTTGCCATAATCCTCTATCTTGGAATTCACGGACTACCGATAAGCGTTATCAATGGCACTGTCGTACGATAAAGTTAGAGGTGTCTATCCGTACCCATAACCTTCTATCTTGGAATTCACGGACCACCGATAGGCGTTATCAATGGCACTGTCGTACGATAAAGTTAGAGGTGTCTATCCGTACACATAACCCTCTATCTTGGAATTCATGGACCACCGATAGGCGTTATCAATGGCACTGTCGTACGATAAAGTTAGAGGTGTCTATCCGTACACATAACCCTCTATCTTGGAATTCATGGACCACCGATAGGCGTTATCAATGGCACTGTCGTACGATAAAGTTAGAGGTGTCTATCCGTACACATAATCCTCTATCTTGGAATTCATGGACCACCGATAAGCGTTATCAATGGCACTGTCGTACGATAAAGTTAGAGGTGTCTATCCGTACCCATAATCCTCTATCTTGGAATTCACGGACCACCGATAGGCGTTATCAATGGCACTGTCCTACGATAAATTTAGAGGTGTCTATCCGTACACATAATCCTCTATCTTGGAATTCATAGACCATCGATAGGTGTTATCAATGGCACTGTCGTACGATAAAGTTAGAGGTGTCTATCCGTACCCATAACCCTTGTTCTCGGTACGATAACTTTGATTTAAAGATGAAAGCCTTCATTTTGATAAAACAATGTATGTTTTGCCACAATCGCCATTTTATCCAATATGCGGTCGTGAGGACGAAAACGACTGTGACTACCCAGAGTGTTCAGGCTTCTTCCGCGGCCGCGCGTCTCCTGTCTGCCTTCATTCGGACCACATGTGTGACGGCTGGACGAGGTGTCCTGAAGGCGACGACGAGCTGCTGTGTGAAGAGCAACCCTGTACCGCTGCTTGCCTGTGTCAGGACCTGGCTTTTGGGACGTGCAACGCTTCCCTCAACTAAAGTACTTGGACGTCTATGGCTTTCACTTGACACCCGCTGATCTTTCCTTCAACCGCGACCAGGTATACCTGAGCCTGGGACTGTGCTCTGCAGTCCATTTACGCAGTGACGCTCCCAAATCCCAGATCTTTAAATCTCAGCCACAATTAGCTGTACAACGTCACCATGAACGTGTTTCTGGCGCTGCAAAACTTACAGACTGCTTTCACTGGACCACACACAACCCCTTGCACGCGCTGGACAGTCAACAGACTACGCAGAAACAGAACACGTTGAAACACGTCGATCTGACGTTCACTGAATTATTGTCCTTCAACGTGAAACCACTACTACTTCTTGTCACTGCAGCAGCTGAATCTGTCGCAAGCGGGAGTTAGTATGATCCTCAATGGTGGCTTACAGCCCGTTCCATCTCTGACTGAGTGGGACCGAATAAAAGATCTACCAGTGGTAAAATGTTAATTAATTATTGTGCATGTTTGTGTATATTATTTTAACCATGTCCATGTGCCCTTAATGGGTTTTTCTGGAATAAAATTTGCCTTGCCTTGCCTTGCCTTGACCTGTTGGGTTGCCCGGTAGAAAACTTCCCTCTTGCATTGTTTCAAGGATTATCCAGGCTGCGGAGTAGAGTGTGAAAACGGACCCCTTCAAGCTTTACTGCGCTAGCAGTCTTCCTGCAAATTTCGACATGAGTGTCTGCCTGACACCTCAAGATGAAATCTCGACCTGCGAGAATCAGGTGCGGTCGGAAACCTATCGAGGCTTGCTAGGGATTATGAGCTTTTTGTCTGTCTTCTACAACGGCTTCTGTCTTGTCTTCAGGCTATTGGTTGCGAAAGAAGAGTAGCAAAAGATCGTTCAACATGTTCGTCAGCAGTTCGTCTGTTGCTGGCTCCAACATGGGGGTACGTGTAGGCTTACCTTCCGATCCGAATAAAAGATCTACCAGTGGTAATACTGAAGGCACTCCACCAGCCGGACACTGTACAATAAAAGTATCTCACACAGGGGACGAGGCTATAGTCTTAATTTATCGAACCCCCGTTTACAAAAACAAAATAGAATATAAACATCATTATGAAATATCAACAAAACACATACCTACAAAAGGCATACATTTGCTAAATAATATCATATGAAATCCTAGTGACCATTTGGCAGAAAGCATCCAATATTCCAAAACTGACTCAACAGACCTCATACACAAATGAGGAGTTTTGGAAAAGTTTTCAAGAAAAAAAACCGGTAGGTGATTGGTCTAGCGAAGAAGATAGTATAGTAGATTGATAAAACAGTGTAGGAATGAGAAAGAACAAAGAAGAAAGACAGCGACAGTGAGAATTTAAAGCATTGAATGTCCAGAAAGTGGGGATACTATTTATACAGAAACCCCCGGCAACTCCACGGGGAGGTCTGTCTCTGTGTCCCAAGTCCGTAGCTCTGTGGTAGAGCGTTGGCCTGGCAGCTCCACGGGGAGGTCTGTCTCTGTGTCCCAAGTCCGTAGCTCTGTGGTAGAGCGTTGGCCTGGCACCTCCACGGGGAGGTCTGTCTCTGTGTCCCAAGTCCGTAGCTCTGTGGTAGAGCGTTGGCCCGGCACCTCCACGGGGAGGTCTGTCTCTGTGTCCCAAGTCCGTAGCTCTGTGGTAGAGCGTTGGCCCGGAACCTCCACGGGGAGGTCTGTCTCTGTGTCCCAAGTCCGTAGCTCTGTGGTAGAGCGTTGGTCCGGCACCCCCACGGGGAGGTCTGTCTCTGTGTCCCAAGTCCGTAGCTCTGTGGTAGAGCGTTGGCCTGGCACCTCCACGGGGAGGTCTGTCTCTGTGTCCCAAGTCCGTAGCTCTGTGGTAGAGCGTTGGCCTGGAACCTCCACGGGGAGGTCTGTCTCTGTGTCCCAAGTCCGTAGCTCTGTGGTAGAGCGTTGGCCTGGAACCTCCACGGGGAGGTCTGTCTCTGTGTCCCAAGTCCGTAGCTCTGTGGTAGAGCGTTGGCCTGGCACCTCCACGGGGAGGTCTGTCTCTGTGTCCCAAGTCCGTAGCTCTGTGGTAGAGCGTTGGCCTGGAACCTCCACGGGGAGGTCTGTCTCTGTGTCCCAAGTCCGTAGCTCTGTGGTAGAGCGTTGGCCTGGCACCTCCACGGGGAGGTCTGTTTCTGTGTCCCCAGTCCGTAGCTCTG
Source organism: Oncomelania hupensis (assembly GCA_036898135.1). Classification (NCBI taxonomy): domain Eukaryota; kingdom Metazoa; phylum Mollusca; class Gastropoda; order Littorinimorpha; family Pomatiopsidae; genus Oncomelania; species Oncomelania hupensis. Next base: position 42,344,772 of record CM072522.1, on the reverse strand, counting down.
TGGTAGAGCGTTGGCCTGGAACCTCCACGGGGAGGTCTGTCTCTGTGTCCCAAGTCCGTAGCTCTGTGGTAGAGCGTTGGCCTGGAACCTCCACGGGGAGGTCTGTCTCTGTGTCCCAAGTCCGTAGCTCTGTGGTAGAGCGTTGGCCTGGCACCTCCACAGGGAGGTCTGTCTCTGTGTCGCAAGTCCGTAGCTCTGTGGTAGAGCGTTGGCCTGGCACCTCCACGGGGAGGTCTGTCTCTGTGTCCCAAGTCCGTAGCTCTGTGGTAGAGCGTTGGCCTGGCACCTCCACGGGGAGGTCTGTCTCTGTGTCCCAAGTCCGTAGCTCTGTGGTAGAGCGTTGGCCTGGCACCTCCACGGGGAGGTCTGTCTCTGTGTCCCAAGTCCGTAGCTCTGTGGTAGAGCGTTGGCCTGGCACGCCGATCAACCTAGGTTCCAATCCCGTGGTGGACAAGTTAAAAAAAAGTGGCCATTTTCCAGTCCATCTTAGCAATGTGATAGCTCTGAGGGTTCAGTGTTCATTTAGATCCCTACTCCCCTCCTCAGAAAATTTCTCCGAATATTATTTACTTTCCACTCGGGCAGGCAACGTCTCGGATTTTTTTTTCCTGGTATTTCGGTTTGCTCCCCCCAGCCAAATTTAAACAAAAACAACAACAAAAAAAAAACAACTACACGAAAACAACAAGTACAGTAGCAGCGGGAAGAATTCACAAACTAGAGGGGCAAAGCCCATATGACTCACATACTCCTTAGGAAGCTTGCAACGTTTAACCGAAAAATGAATACCCAGATAAAACAAAAAAAAGAAACAGTGGCATTAAAATGCAACGTAATAACGACTTTGATCTTTGTATGCTCTTGACCTTGAGATGACCGTGACCTCCGGCTTCAAATACATTAATGTAATATCAATAAACTACAGCAAAAGGTGTATGCGCCTACCCCACCCCTACCCCCTAAAAAAACAAACAAAAAACAACAACAAACAAAAAACAACAAAAACAAACAACCCCCCCCAAAACAAACAAACAAACAAACAGTGACGTTGGGATGACCTTCACCTTCAGTGACCTTTGGATGACTTTTGTCTTCACATCACCCATCATGCTCATGTATGATCAAATAACCCCATGTTGTTGCATACTTTTAAAATAGTGCCATTCCACTCTAGGATTACCTATTTTTGTATGTTTTTGCAAGGCCTAAAATTACCTTGACCTTCAAGATAAACGCAAAAACGGAACATATATGAAAGAGTAATTTATCTCCTCTAAGTGCAATAAAGTTTGAACTTGATATCTCTCATAGGTTAGGGTCAAGGTCACTTCAAAGTACCTGTACTGACTTTCGACACCTCCAGTGACCTTGACCTTGGAGTGAGGTTTACCAAATGTGCACAGATCGAATGTGTGTCTCATTGATATCTATCTTGCATCAAAGAATCATAAGTTCAATATTAATAACTTATTTGTATGCTCTGTATGCATTAAACAAAAAATCTCTATTTGCTTTCTTGAATTATCAATAAATAAATAAATATGTGTAAATCAAACATGATCAACAATCTTGAAGGACCGGTTCTCTCCTTTTGGTCAGGTACTTCTTGTGTTTGGATTTCCGGACTTTCTGTGTCTCGGCTACATCTGGCGTCGTCACTCAGCCTCTGAGCATTTCTGGATTCCGGTCTGTTCCGAGCATACAAATAAACTCATGGAAGAAGAAGAAGAAGAAGAAGAAGAAGAAGAAGAAGAAGAAGAAGAAGAAGAAGAAGAAGAAGAAGAAGAAGAAGAAGAAGAAGAAGAAGAAGAAGAACAACAACAACAACAAAAACAACAAGAAGAACAAGAACAAGAAGAAGAACAAGTGAAGAAGAACAAGAAGAAGAAGAAGAAGAAGAAGAAGAACAACAACAACAACAAGAAGAACAACGTCGTCACTCAGCCTCTGAGCATTTCTGGATTCCCGTCTGTTCCCAGCAGACAAACTCATAGAAGAAGAAGAAGAAGAAGAAGAAGAAGAAGAAGAAGAAGAAGAAGAAGAAGAAGAAGAAGAAGAACAACAACAACAACAACAACAACAACAACAAGTGAAGAAGAAGAAGAAGAAGAAGAAGAAGAAGAAGAAGAAGAAGAAGAAGAAGAAGAACAAGAAGAAGAAGAAGAACAAGAAGAAGAACAAGAAGAAGAAGAACAAGAAGAAGAAGTGTAGCAACAACAAACTAATGAGAGGGAAGGAAATGGAAGCGGATGAGGAGGAGGAAGGAGAAAGAGAGAGACAAAGAGTCTAGGCTCAGGCTTTACTCTAATTTATCGAACCCCAGTGTACAAAAACAAAATAGAATATAAACATCATTATAAAATATTAACAAAACACATATCTAGAAAATGCCTACATTGCTAAATAATAATGCCATAGAAAGCCCTAGTTTGCAGAAAGCGATCAATATCCCCAAGCTGTCCCAACAGACCCCATACACAAACGAGGAGTTCTGGGAGAGTTTTCAAGAAAAAAAAGGTAGGTGACTGGTCTAGCGAAGAAGATATATGTAGTGGAGTGATAGAACAGAGTAGGAATGAGAAAGAACAAAGGAGAAAGACAGCGACAGTGGGAATTTAAAACACTAAATTTCCAGAAAGTAGGCATATTATTTATACAGAAACCCCCGGAATAGGATAAGAGAATACAGTGACAAAATGAGCTATTTTTGGTGTAAACTTTATCACAAAAATTATCTTATTTTATTGTATTTTATCACCCCCGTTGGGATGCCGGGGGTTTCAGTATAAATAGTATCCCCACTTTCTGGAAATTTAGTGCTTTAAATTCCCACTGTCGCTGTCTTTCTCATTTGCTCTTTCTCATTCCTGCTCTCTTCTATCAATCTGCTATACTATCGTCTTCTTCGCTAGACCAGTCTCCTACCATTTTTCTTAAAAACTCTTCTGGGACAAGACTCCTTGTTTGTGTATGAGGTCTGTTGGATCAGCTTGGGAATATTGGATGCTTTCTGCCAGGTGGTCACTAGGGCTTCCTATGTTATTATTTAGCAATGTAGGCATTTTATATGTATGTGTTTTGTTGATAATTTATAATGATGTTTGTATTCTATTTTGTTTTTGTAAACAGGGGTTCGATAAGTTGGGGTGAAGCCTCAGCCGTCCCCTGTGTGGGATGTCTTTATTGTAAAGTGACTGGCTTGTGCAGAGCTTTCGGTTTTACCACTAGGGTTGTTTCAGCAGATCTTTTATGCAGATCGGGGATTGTCTGGTCCTGATTTGGCTCGGAAGAGTCCGCTGGACCTAAAGCAATAATAATGTAACGTAATATTGTATTTTATCATTCGGGGCAAGTAATTTATTTGCTTCTACAACTCACATATAGTTAGTGTGACCGTATTTTAATAATATATTTACAATACGTTATGTTGAGTAGCAATTGTCACACCGAGATAGAATAATACTCACGAGTACACTTTGTGTGCTAGTGCAATGTTATTCAATCGAGATGTGACAATTCCCATATTCCACTCCTAAAATGGCGAAAAAAATTAATAAAATTGATAAAATTAATAAAAAATTATGAATTTATTTTGAACAACACAAGAATAATAGAAATGGCACTAGAAAAAAACAAAGACTCATGTCCATGGCCACTTTACACATCTTTCCAATATTTTCATGCGCGTGTGCAAAAACAAATAGGAAATGTGTTAGTATTTATTCTGCACGCACACACAAAGAAAACTATTGCACCACTGCAGTAAACATGAAGTGATCAATCTTGCTGTAAAACCATTCAATCTTCTTTGATATTGTTAGTGTTACAACAGGGAAAAACCAATTCAGTGGTAAACTTATTTTTTGATCACAAAGACAAACTAGAAGGGCAAAATCCATATGACTCACGTCATTCTTATGGAGCTCAATATTTAACATAAAAATGGGTGACCAGGAAAAAGCAAAATGAAATGGTGGAATTAAAATGTGAAATAATATCGACTTTGATCTTTCTATGCTCTTGACCTTGAGATGACATTGACCTCTGGCTCCAAATGCACTCATGTGCTATCAAATAAACTAAAGCAAAAGTCATATTATATTCACAGTCCGCTGGACCCTATAAACAATGAATAACTAAATAACTACAACAAGGCACTTTATAATGACGATGTAATCTATTCTTTCACCATTTGACCATAATATGAAACAATTTTACTAAGATCGACATGCAACAAGTGATCTCAACTGCCTTATCTCGCCAAAGCGTGTGTAAACATCAAGCGGATGGGAGGAGTTCAGATTGACCTCTAAACTCGTGATGTCACAGTCTCGCTTCTGATTGGTCTTATGTATTTTTGCAGAAGAAATCAAACATGCACTATCCTTGTAAAATTTTACATTAGCCAGTACGCAAGGAAATACATAAGGAATTCATAAGTAACGCAAGTGTGGCCGGGACTTAATCCTGTAATCATGCACCGAGCATTTGACAATGGATGGAAACATGCACGTTATAAATAGACATCAACATCATCCTCTTCTTTCAAGCTCCCTCAAAAGATATTTCTTGGTCTGGACTTGGCAATGAGTAGAACGCTTTGCCTGTGGTGCAAAATCAAAAGTTTTTTCCTATGTGGCCCACCACAAGATGTGGCCACTTTTCAGGGTAGTCCTTTTTGAATTATTCGCTAGTTTTTCTATAGTACATTTGGAGGTATTAGTTAATTAGTTATTCATTGCTTACAGGGTTCAGTGGACTGCAAAGAGACGAATCAGGACCACAAATCAAGACCACAACTTGGCTGAAAGAGAACTCACCCCTGCTGAAACAACTCCATCTTCGCTTCTAGTAGGTCTCCTCTGGAAGTTTCCAGAAGCCGCTCTGCACACTCGCATACATTATGAATGAGAACACGCCTGTGCACTAAATCGGAAAACTTCCACAGAGGTGGGGAACCACTCCTCGGCAAACTGGGAGGGATATGTGCTGCCTGTGCTCTGAGAGGCAAAATCAGCAACTTTCGTTTTTATTTTTGGAAGGAAATTTGCTTATCGGAACAGGCAAATAAAATCTGTATTTCCGGAACGTTCTGTATATTTTTTGGATATTCCATAATAAATACCGGGTCAAGGTCACTTCAAAGTACCTATACAAACCAACTTTGAACTGCTCCAATGACCTTGACCTTGGAGTTAGGGTGACCAAATATGCAAAGTATGTGTGTCTCATTGATTATCTATTATGCATAAAAAAATCATAAGTTCAATATTAATAACCTAGAGGAACAAATTAAAATTTTGTGACAAATTTTCATTTCTTGACTAGCATTTGACGACCTAGTTTGGTTGTGATAGTTGAAATATCCTTTGAGCTCTTAGCCCCTTTAAAGTTTTTGCACACACGATGGATAAACAGACGGACGATGGACAAACAGACCGACGGAGGGACTTTCTTTCTCGAGATCATTTTTGGACTATTTAGAACAAATTTGCAAAAATCTAAATTTTAATTTTTTTAAAATTCCTTTTTCCCTTTGGAGGGAAGGGGGGTGGGTGAGGGGTGATTACACAGACTCACACTGCTATGCATGTCATCACTGGAAGGTAATTTATTTTGCTTTTGTACAAAAAACAAAATATTTCTTTACAAAACAAAAACAAAACAAAAACATGATTGACCTAAGTCTTTAGCAAAAGAAGGTGTGACATCATTTTCTTCCCACATATCATCTTCTCTTTAATTCATTCATGATGTCATTTCTTCACTGTGACATCATTTTCTTCACTCATGATATCATTTTCTTCTCTCATTACATCATTTTCTTCTCTCATTACATCATTTTCTCCTCTCATTACATCATTTTTTCCCCCAAACTTTATTTAGTCAGAAAGTGAATTTGATTCCCCTAAAAAAAATCCTGTCTGAGCTAACAATGCCATAACTTGATGCATACTTTATTTATAAAATGCCTGCGTGATTTTGTGCGTGTCCACTTAAAGTTTTCGAGTCACTGAAAACTGCCGGACAATGAGGACACTTGTAAGGTTTATCACCTGTGTGTGTACGTTGATGTCTCTTCAAGTGATGTAACACTGTGAATGCTTTGCCACAGTCAGTGCAATTGTAAGGTTTATCGCCTGTGTGTGTACGTTGATGTGACTTCAAATTGCTTAACTGTGTGAATGCTTTGCCACAGTCAGTGCACTTGTAAGGTTTATCACCTGTGTGTGTACGTTGATGTCTCTTCACATAGCTCAACCGTGTGAATGCTTTGCCACAGTCAGTGCACTTGTAAGGTTTATCACCTGTGTGTGTACGTTGATGTGACTTCAGATTGATTAACTGTGTGAATGCTTTGCCACAGTCAGTGCACTTGTAAGGTTTATCGCCTGTGTGTGTACGTTGATGTAACTTCACACTGCTTAACTGTGTGAATGCTTTGCCACAGTCAGTGCACTTGTAAGGTTTATCACCTGTGTGTGTACGTTGATGTATCTTCACACTGCTCAACATTGTGAATGCATTGCCACAGTCAGTGCACTTGTAAGGTTTATCACCTGTGTATATAAGTTGATGACTCTTCAAGTGATGTAACATTGTGAATGCTTTGCCACAGTCAGTACACTTGTAAGGTTTATCACCTGTGTGTATAAGTTGATGTGTCTTCAGCTTGCCTAACTGTGTGAAAGCCTTGCCACAGACAGTGAGCTTAGTCGCATCACTTAATGAGGTGCTGTCAGAAAGTACTAGTTTGTGCGCTATCAAGTACTGCGCTGTTGTAAAAGTCATTTCACACACCTCACACATAAAACGTTTTACTTTCAGGTCCTCTTCCCTCTTTCCTAGCATATTACTAACCCCACCAAATGAATTCATGCTGATGTTTGAGGGTTTCTGTCTGTGGTAGGACATCATATGAATCCTGAGACTCGTGAACTGTACAAAAGCTGAGGCACATTGCTGGCAGTTGTATTTCCTCTCCAGCGAAAGTAGGTTGGATGTTTTGGGGTTACTCGATGCCGGTTGCTGCTTTTCGGCGATAGTGGTTGTATTCTGCTAAAACACACAAAGAAGATAACAAAATCCTAATCAATACGGTCGAAAACAATTAGAAATAAGCACATTCAAATATTACTTAACATCATTTACCAACGACAAACTTTATTTGAATTTGTTTTACATTTTAAGACCAACAACGTACCAGCGAAAATGGACTCCTTGTATAATCGTATTGTATACGCACAACTGAACAGTGAGAACAAGTTGTGCTGCATTTTATAAACAATACCTTAGTATCCGTTTTCTTGTCTTCACCATTGTCGGTGAACTCAAGGTCACTGCTGCCGATATCAGAGAAGGTCCAGTCACAGTTAGTATCATCATAGCTGCGATCAGCTCCCTCTGAAACATTTTAGAGAGCATTTACAAAAATGACAAAGAGTCATGGTGCGAAGAATGGATGGGTTGTGGAGTGATATCATTGTGCTACCGTGAGTGTGTGCATGTGTCTTTGAGTATGTGTATGTGTGTTAAGTGTTTAAGTGTGTGAATGTAGTGCATATCTGTATGGATTTGTGTGTGGGTAGCTGTAGCTGTGTGGTGCTGAATATTAAATATTTTATTTCAAAAATAAAACTACAATGTGTGCATTTTGGCAATATTGTATAACCAGCAATATATCCACACACTCCCCCTCAACATCAACATCTGTAATAACCAATAAAACAAATTACTCCTTCAGATTAGAGTATAAACCGAGGTCTAGTGTGTGAACTCACACATTCCATCGCATGGATTTTAAAGATGTTGATGCTCAGTCCTAGATGAGCGAGTGTCGGCTACACAAATACACCCAGCATGCACTAGGTCCCTTCTCCCCATACAGGGTCACCCAGAATTGTGCTCAGTCATCTAGGCTTCAGACTATGTGCCTAAAGGTTTCAAAAAGGCACACCGGGCTGCTTGAGTTAGATCCTGTATCAGCCAGCGTCTTGAGCAGCTCTTGAGCTGGAAAAAGCGCTGTATAAAAATGAATAAATAAATAAAAATAAATAAACATGTTTAGAACACTCACTTGATGTTCCTGAATGTCGCTGCCTTTTGTCGCCCTCTGGAATGATGCCCAGCTCTTTGCCGTATTCACTGCCATACCAAACAAGAATCTCAGTCCCCGCCTGCAATAACAAATGAACACAATGTGACACAAGAAAGCAGCACCTTTAGAAAGAAACAGCTTCATCAGGCACTGAAACAGCTGGGGTGAATAAAAAGAGGACATTTAGTAGGGATTTAGGGACAGAGGGAGTCACAATTCATATTAACTACGTAGGCATATGTGTATTATTGTGTGGAGTTCAAAGTTCAAATAGCTGCATGCATTCATGATGACGTTATTTTGTGTATGACGTAACAAGTTAGTTTTTGACCTAAGTGTGTGGTGGGATGGAAATAGTGGCCATCAGAGTTTGTGACTTTATGCTCAGTCCACGTCTAGTTTCGAGGAAGCCCAAAACAGTGGGTGTTGCTTTTGGGATTAGCTAAATGGTGTATGGGTGTGGCATGCTGCCTGCGAACTGTGTAGTAGGAGTAGCAACTTAAGTGAGATAAATATCTAGTGAAAAGGGAGTGACAAACCTGTGACCCTTCGGACAGCCAGCATTGAAGGGCACAAGAACAGTCGTAACGTATTCACGCATCATTGGATGCTTTGAGGGGTAGAAGCACTTTGAACGGGAATCACATTTGGAACGGGAGGAACACTTCGAACTGGAGGAGTACATCGAATGGATGGAGTGCTCACCAACAGAAAGAACATTTCATATGGGAGGAGGAACACTACAAACCTGAGAGTTGAACTTTGTACCTTGGAGGAAATTTTGTTTTTCAGGGGGAACTCCAATGATAAAATGGAGTCTTAGCCATGTCTGTCGTAATCAACATTAACAATGAGTTCACGTACAACTCTGAAGTTCAGTTACTTTGAAGGAAAGCAGGTAGGACTATTTAATGTGGAATGGAAGAAAAAGTATAATCTGGAATGAAAGACATTGTGACGAATATAATCAGTAGAATTGTAGTATGTTGTTCAGTTTATGTGTTGAATTTAGAGAAAAACTTATGATTACAGAATAACGTGTGCATGCAATAAGTTTGAAAATGATTGAATGAGTTATGTTTGCATGAGGGTATCTGTAATTTTGTTTGCATGTGAAATGAAATAAGAATCCAATCAATAATCAACACAAAGGAAAAATCCAACAGTTCTGTGTAAGCCTTGAATGGCCTCCCTGCTGTGACAGAGGGCATCGATCACAGAGTACTCCAGCTTTTTCTGTCCTCAGCAACCCTGATGGCTTCGCTCAGTTTCAAACCAGTCCATTCTCGAATGTTGTCATCCCACCTCTTTTTCAGTCTCCCTCCTCTTCTACCTCCTTGCACTGTGCCTTGCAGGATGGTCTTTGCAAGGCCTGATGCTCTGGTGAGGTGGTCATACCATCGGAGTTTCCGTTTCTTCACCACTGTGAGCAGTTCATCGTGTTGTCCAATGGCTTACATGATGGTCTCTCGTTGTTGGTGATGTGCTGGGTATAGGAAATGCCCAGAAGTCTTCTGTAGCACCTCATCTCCATGCTTTGTATTCTTTGTTGTAGATCTGCTGTGAGGGTCCATGTTTCGCAAGCGTATAGGAAGATGGAGATGACAAGGGAGCGCAGCATTCTTATCTTGGAATGTAGACTGATGGTCCTGTCTTTCCAAATTGGCTTCAACCTTGCCAGGGCAGCAGTTTGTGCGATCCTGGAGAGGACTTCCTGTCGGGACCCATTGTTGGATACAATGGCTCCTAAATAATTGAAGCTATGTGCTGTGTTGAGAGATTGGCTTTGGACTTTGATGTCCTTGTTGATGCCATTGGCAGACCTGCCTACACCTCTGTGAACCAAATGAGGAGTTTGCATCCTAAAAATGTGGAGTTTTGAATACAAATGAGGAGTATGTAGTCGCAGTCGAAGTTTGACTGTAAAAAGCATTAGCTGAAACAATGTATTTGTGACACACCCAGACACCACAAAACCAAAGAGTAAAACACACACACTGCCAAGTTTTTAATCAAATCTTGTAATAAAGTGAATGCTACATCTCGTTGTCATCTACATGTCGTTGTCATTGGAAGGTTGAGTTCGGCTACTAGTTCAACCATGCCTATCTCGGCTTTAATTATGCCTATTTTAACATCTTCTGTGGCTGTGCTCTTTTTCTCCTGTGCCACAAACATTCTGCTAATGTTGTCAAATTTCTTAGCTTCCTTTTCCATGTTTTGATGAGTTTTACCCTGCACGTGTTTTTCACAATCAAATTCTTCACCATTTGCAAAAAGTACAAAACACGTCGGTGTCTCCCTTGGCTGAAGCCTTTAGACAATGCCATCGCTCTGTATAACTCTTTAAAAATTTCTGGGAATGGTTTTTGCCTTTGGCTGTTTTCTTCTTAGTAGAAGTATCATCCTCGTCATCCGTTTCATGCTCACGGACACGCGTTCTTTTCATTTTCGCTGAATTAACTATACAAAACGCCGATTTCAATGCTGCTGTGCTATGATACAAAATTAATGGCTGCCCTAAAGTCACGTGATAGGCATCGCACACGACGAGATCATTCGACTCTTGCGGGAGTGACTACAAAAAGCGCACGAAAGCACACAAATGCGCCAAAATAAATTACGCGGAGTTTTTGAAACGGAAAATGCGGATTTTTCGGATGTCGTGCAGAGTTGCGGAGTTGACCGTGAAAATGCCTAAAACTCCGCGCAAAGCATAGTACTAGGCAGCTCTGCATTGGTGTTGCTGGTCTTCTCTGCACTTATTTCCATTCCACAGGCTCTGGAGGTGGCGTCAAGCCTCTGTACCAGCTGTTCAAGTTCTTGTTCCTCTCCAGCCAATCATCAATGTCATCCGCAAAACAAAGGTTGGAAATAGATAAATGCTCAGTGCTTATAGGGTCCAGCGGACTGCCAAGAGCCAACTCAGGACCACACAAAATTAGGTAAAATCAGACTAAACTGTTAACCAAGGAGTACTAAAGACTTCAGTACTCCTTGCTGTTAACATAAATATGATAAAAGCAACCAAGAATACAAAACAAGACTATATTATTTAAATGCCATAAAACTCACAGGGCATTTACAAATTAAGAGGAAATGTTAATTTACAACAACTATGGTACATTTAAAATAGTAGTACCATACAGAATTGAAGATTTGAAAAAGAAAAGTCAAGCTCAATTATTACCTCAGACTCCACTGGGATTGTCTCAATACACCTCTCTGTCTTCACCCACACCATCTTTTCCAATGAGCCACTGCTTTCTGCAACAACAAAATCAGCAAATATGACATGGGTAAGTGGTTGATAGAGATAGTGCAGTTGGCTAGGACTGGTTTTCTAAGCCAAAGATCATGGGTTCAAACAGGCTGGGGCTGAACTAATGTGACTTAGATACAAAATTTTTCCAGGTCACTGAGGGGTTTCACCTGGTACTTCCATTTCCTCACTCCCTTCAATAATAGTATTGGATGCAGTCAACCTGTTTTATTTGTATCTAACAATAAAAATGAGGTTGTTTTTTTCTTTCCGTCTTGAACAGCCCCTTTCCTTTACACCACATGATGATAGAGAGATGAACGGGCGTTTGTTGTATATGAAGGGGTGTGGATAGCAGGTGAGTATTATGTTGGTTACAGATCACCGCGCTTCAAATATAATTTAGGAATATGCCAGGTATAGCATCCATGATTATTATTATTATTATTATTATTAATCTTTATCTTGTTTATCTATTTTTTTATTCTTAAAACTATAGAGCAGATTTTATCTCTCAGGTCTCAATTATTATGGGGTTCATACCAGGAAAGGTTACCACACATAAACTAATTTCCTGTCCTCATGGAATTGAACCCTTGTACACATGGCTGATCATGGCATGTAACTACTCTCAGCCTGTTCTATATAGGCATGGTGGCCTAATGGTAGAGCTTTGGCTTGCGGATCTGAAAGTCCCGGGTTCGAGCCCAGGTCGGGGCATTGTGTTGTTTCCTTGGGAAAGACACTTTACTCCCGTTTCCTACTACTTCGGATGAGAGTATAAACCGAGGTCTACTCTGTGTCGCATACATTCCATCATAACTGACTTTAAAGATCCTGACGCTCATGTCCTAGACTGGTGAATGCCAGTGACAAGAACACACCCAGCATGCACCTAGGTCCTTCTCCCCCATCCCTGGCTGCCCAGGATTGTGCTCCTAAATAATTGTGCGATATATATATATATATATATATATATATATATATATGTATTCTTCATTGTAGATCAGAATTAATATAATTCCTAATTTGGAATTATAATGCATTTCCAGTTAAAAAACTGCTCAATGTCTGGAGCGTTATTACGGTGCGCCCAAAGGCTGCAAGTTGGCGTCTCGGACGGCTTGAGTTAGATCCTGTATCGGCCAGCGCCTTGAGCAGCTCTTGAGCTGGAAAAGCACTATATAAGAACGATTAAATAATAATAATAATAATAATAATAATAATAATAATAATATATTTTAGGTCTAGAAAGGTGAAAATGTAAAGCAGCTCAGCTACAAATTACAATCACAATATAGATAATAACATGACAATTATGACTAAGGATGCAATACTAATACACTTACCACATCCTTCTGTGTTTTCAGGTTCTGTCTTCACCTTGGACAACACTGGGTCATGTGGCTCCATCATGTCAAGCTCTGTCTTGATTTCTTCCTTCACCTCAGACTTGCTGCAAGTGCAAGTTCCTTCTGATGTTACAATGTGTTCACTGCTGTTGTGAAAAACATGTTGGCTTCCTGCAATTTCTAAACAAAGCAACAGCATTCATAACGACTGAAGAGATAAATGCAACAAACACCTGTGCTCAAGATCTACACATTTTTTATTTATTAACATTTGTTGAAAGTAAAACCAAGGACAGATACAAACAGACAATTTGCTTGAAACTGTTAAACCTCGACTAATGAAAAATTCACTACAACAGCCAAAATACAATAACTCTTGTGTAAAATATAAACAAAATAATTATTTAATTAGAACAAAAGAATGTAATGTTAAATACTGACACAAGTTCACACCTAACTATGTCCACACTTCACTGTACAGTGCATTTCCAGTTTAAAAAAACTGCTCAATGTGCTGAATCTAACTCAAGCCGACTGGGGTGCCCACCTGCAACCTTTGGGCGCATAATCTGACCACTGAGCACAATCATGGGCGATCAGGGATGGGGAGAAGGCACCTAGAAGGTGCTGAGTGTATTTGTGTATACTGCACTTGCCTGTCTAGGACATCAGCATCAGGATCTTTAAAGTCAGTGTGATGGAATGCGTGTGTACATAGACTAGACCTCAGTTTATACTCTCAACCAAATGAGTAGGGGCGCAGTGTTTCAGGGACATGTTCAGTTTTTAATGTTATGTATTTATTTACTAATATTATTTTATTATTATTATTATTATTTTACTCCAGGCTGTCAATGGGGTTTGAACCACTGCACTTGACAGGCTGCAATGTTATTGCCTTACTTTGAGTACACTGCTTACACCATTGAGCCAACTGCGCTCCATAACTTTACATTATTACTAAGTAATAAAATACTAATACACTTACCACATCCCTCTGTGTTACTTTCAGGTTCTGTCTTTACTTTGGACAACATTGGGTCATGTGGCTCCATCATGTCAGGCTCTGTCTTGATCTCTGATTCCTCCTTGAGCTCAGACTTACTGCAAGTGCAAGTTCCTTCTGATGTTACAATATGTTCACTGTTGATCTGCAAGAACAAAAACAATGTGTTATTAGTACACAAAGACTTAGTTTCATCAGCAGAGTTGCGAGTTTCAAGAATGAGGCTTAGCGCAGACTGCAGACGTGCCTTTAATTTTTTTTACATTCTAAGTTGCTTACAGGCAAGTAATGTTTTGGTGCTTGACATGAGTTGTTTCCCTCCTTAACCACATTTTTTTTATTATTTTCTTAGCGTTATGTAATGGCCCCATATTCTCCAGTTTATTATTTTGTAATAAGAAGTATGCTTTCAAATTAAAACAGTCCGGTCCTGATTTGGCTCGGAGGAGTCCGCTGGACCTAAAGCAACAATCAATCAATCAATCAATTAAAACAGTGAATGCTAATTCACAATTTTCTTAGCATCAATTTAAAAATACTGACAAAGTTCACAAACATGCACCTTCACATCTGCAAGGAAATGTTGAGCTTCAATGTTGACCACAATCGAGCACTGATCTTGACTGGATGACAGGCCTATCTGTAGCCGGCTTGAGTTGCGTTGCATCATCACCCAACCGACTGGCAGTGACTTGATGGCATCATTGGACAGGTCTTCAAATGATGTGTAGCACACTCTTTCAGGCACAGGTGGTGGCTCTCTGGTAGTCTGGGAAAAAACACCACCACAACAGATAATACTGCTAGTGGAGAAAATAATAATCATATAATAAATCTGCAATCTGAGTAAATGATTTATTGTAAAAGTAGCCACCATTTTGGAACATTAGATTGCATCCCGCAAAATAACGATTATCTTACCTCACTCTTTAACCCAATTTTGTGGGCATGATAGCGCACTCGGTAGGGTGATGGACTACGGGCTGAAAAGTACCCGGTTCTATTCTGCCCTCGGCCACAAAGGTGCTCAACTTGAAGGACTATGAATTCTTTCTTGTGAGGTAATAAATCTGTTGAATTGTCATGTTTTTTCTTTGAGTTCCAGAAACACAACAAAAGAGTAACTTATACTTACTGGTTCTGGTCTTGTGGTCTTTCTTGTTTCGAAGGACTTTTGTGGCATATAGTGTACCGGCAAGCTTCCTTGAACAAGACCTGTGCATCTTCCTGATGGGGCTGAAAAGAAAAAGTTTAAAGTGGTTTGTTTGGTATATATATATCATAACGGATTTTTATATAGCGGGTACTCCAGCCTATGACCAGACTCACCACGCTTTACATAGTCCAGACCTGATAGTGATCTAAGAGAGGTATCCGCGGAACGTGCGACTATGTCACGCCTTGTGACAGACATTTTGAAGTCCAATGAACACAACTGGAACGGCGAAAATATATACACAGAAACAGTCAACGCTGCACCACTATTCCCAAACAAAGTATGGCGCCAAAACCAGAAGCGAGTAAAGCAACTTTCGTCTTCCGATACAAAACAACAACAACCAAAAAAAATAAAAAAATTTAAGTGTCCGCGGATTGTTTCGCATTGCTTCCCCCCCCCCCCTCCCCCCCCCCCCCCGCGATTTTGCGGAGAACTATCAGGTCTGTAGTCATTACATTTAAATACATGCACTCGATAAAACATCGCTTTTGCTACAATACACCAAAAGACAAAACAGCAAAGGTACAAACTATTTACAACTATGTACACAAATGACAAAAAAAAGACAAAAATATACTATTTACAACTATGTACACAAATGACAAAAAAGACAGAAATAGAATAGCAAAAACCTATTCACAGCTATTTATATGCCCGGTTAGGCCCAGGAGGAAAAACAGTATAAATATTTATATTATTATATTATATACATAATTAGAGGGTGCAAACATTATATATATATATATATATATATATATATATATATATATATATATATATATATATATATATATATATATATATATATATATATATACATATATATATATATACTCTTATACGCACCGGAATGTGTCAACATTTTACTTTGTGACGGAAAGAGCGCTATTTAAGGGGAAGGGTTCGGGTAAGGGTTAGTTGCAGTTCTATCACTAGCCCTTGCCCTAACTCTTTCCGCTCTTTCCGTCCCAAAAACCCATCTGCCTTCTTGGATTCTTAAATTGTATGAAACCAAGTGAGGACGCTATCCGGCGTCAATAAACGGTTCGAAAATATTCCCAAACGGTTCGCAAAAGTCTCCTGACCTAGATACAACTAAGCGTGACCTAATTCGTCGCCTAGAGAGGACGAAAGTTGCTTTTTTCTCAAGTTTCTTTAAGTACTTCGCGGCCTCCCGTAATGCGGCAACTTGCGATGTTGACACTTTCCGGGAGGCCGTATCACAACGGCCGTTGTACTAACGGTTGTGCAGGTTGACACATTCCGGTAAATATGAGACTATATATATATATATATATATATATATATATATATATATATATATATATATATATATATATATAGACATGGATTGGTCTGATGTGGGGCATTTTCCAAAATTGGAGTTGATTGTGGGCCATAAAAAAATTGTGGGGCTTGTAAAACGCCCCGCAATTTTAACCTGTTTACAATATTGCCGCGGGCTTGCTGATTACTGTCCTGTACAAATCTCACATCAACGTTTTATATAAAATTTTTCCCACAAAATAACTGGATTGCCTCCCTTGTTTTTTTTTCTTTCAATCTGTCCGCCATGGTGATTTTAATCTTCAATTTGAAAGGAGAGTTACTTATATTGATTGCAACGAGAATGGTGTCATGAGGATTCAGAGAGCCTGTGCTTAAATCGGTTAGTTTTTAATTTTTTTATATATATATAAAATATAATGCCCCACAACAGAATGCCCCACAAACCAACACCAGACAGAAAACCCCACAATAGGTGAGGTTCATGTATATATATATATATATATATATATATATATATATATATATATATATATATTCTTTATTCCATCAAAAAGGAAAATTTGTTTTGCCACCAGGATACTCACTGTATAAAAACACATTACATAGGCAAGATCATAAATAATTAATTATCAACAAAATAAACCTGTTGTGAGAATGATTTGAGAGATGGGAATTTACACATGGAATGAAAGCACGTAGACACTCACGCACACACTCGCATACATATATTCTTTATTCCATCAAAAAGGAAAATTTGTTTTGCCACCAGGATACTCACTGTATAAAAACACATTACATAGGCAAGATCATAAATAATTAATTATCAACAAAATAAACCTGTTGTGAGAATGATTTGAGAGATGGGAATTTACACATGGAATGAAAGCACGTAGACACTCACACTGCGTTTATGCCCACCACATGCTCATCGTCATCCTATCATAACTTACGACCACAAAACCATATCACATGTGCACTAATACACTAATACAGTTTAGCACAAATTAAAATACTTTTAATAAAATAGACTCGAGTCTTATTTAATATTTTTATAATGTCCTAACACTATTCAATTTGTACAGCTATCATAACTAAGAGACAAAGTCAATAATTGTATTAATACTATATATATATATATATATATATATATATATATATATATATATATATATATATATATATATATATATATATATATACGCATAATACATGGTTTACCGCGACATGTGTTCTGGCACCGTTTTTTGGCAACACCTATTTCTACTGGTCATATAAAGTCAAATTTGATGTCAGACTATTAAATAGACATCTGTGATTATAAATATGGGTCAATATTAAATATATATATATTACACCTCGAGAAATTTGAGAAACAAACAGGTTGCCACAACACCCTGTCTGTGACATAATGTGGTCAAAAAACGGTTGTGCGACTAACATACACTATATATAAAAATATATTTTTATAACGGGCATGCTGATTGAACAAATACATTTAAGATTAATCTATGGACAACTGTTATTATAAATACGTAACAATATTTTTAAAAACATAAAATGAAACATGTTCTTGGGACTGTGGAAGATATGCATTCAAACTGTAAAAGACCGTGAAGACGGCAGCTTGCTAGCTGATTCGTTATTTTTATTTTTCTTCTTCTTTCTTCCTACGTCACACTTCCTACAATGACGTAAAATAAACACCATGACGCACATGGAATACTAATAAAACACACACACAGTTCCAAGTCAAGATCTGCTACATCTCCCTTCTCAAATAATCACAGTACTAATAGTACATACATTAATACCTATCCTATCCTATCCACTAACTCGGAGGTCGTAGGGGCACCACAGATGATCGTTTAACCAGCGTAATCCATCTTTCCCTGCCCTCAGAAACCCTGATTGTTTCGCTCATTGTCAAACCAGTCCATTCTCGAATGTTGTCCTCCCACCTCTTTTTTTGGTCTCCCTCTTCTTCTACCTCCTTGCTCTGTGCTTGCAGGATGGTCTTTGCAAGACCTGATGATCTGATAACGTGGCCATACCATCGGAGTTTCCGTTTTTTCACCACTGTGAGCAGGTCATCTTGTTGTTCAATGGCTTGTGTGATGGTCTGTCGGACTTCGTCGTTGGTGATGTGCTGGGTATAGGAAATGCCCAGAAGTCTTCTGTAGCACCTCATCCCCATGCTTTGTATTCTTCGTTGTAGATCTGCTGTGAGGGTCCATGTTTCTCAATCATATAGGAAGATGGAGATGACAAGGGAGCGCAGCAGTCTTACCTTGGAATGTAACCTGATGGTCCTGTCTTTCCACAATGGCTTCAACCTCGCCAGGGCAGCAGTTGTTTGTGCGATACTGTAGAGGACTTCCTGTCGGGACCCATTGTCTGATACAATGGCTCCTAAATATTTTAAGCTAAGCACTGTGTTGAGGGATTGGCCTTGGACGTTGATGTCCGTGTTGATGCCATTGGTGTTGTTGGTCATCATTAATTTTGGTCTTCTCTGCACTTATTTCTATTCCATTGGTTCTGGAGGTGGTGTCAAGCCTCTGTACCAGCTGTTCAAGTTCTTGCTCCTCTCCAGCCAATCCATCAATGCCATCCGCAAAACGAAGGCTGGAGATTGCTCTTTTCCCAATGCTGACGGTGCCTTCAACACAGTGCATAGCTTCAAATGTTTAGGAGCCATTGTATCAGACTAAGGGTCCCGACAGGAAGTCCTCTCCAGGATGGCACAAACAACTGCTGCCCTGGTGAGGTTGATGCCAATGTGGAAAGACAGGACCATCAGTCTACATTCCAAGGTAAGGCTGCTGCGCTCTCATGTCCATCTTCCTATATGCTTGCGAAACATGGACCCTCACAGCAGATCTACAACGAAGAATACAAAACATTGAGATGAGGTGCTACAGAAGACTTCTGGGCATTTCCTATACCCAGCACATCACCAACGACGAAGTCCGACAGACCATCACACATGCCATTGGACAACACGATGACCTGCTCACAGTGGTGAAAAAAACGGAAACTCCGATGGTATGGCCACGTTACCAGATCATCAGGTCTTGCAAAGACCTTCCTGCAAGGCACAGTGCAAGGAGGTAGAAGAAGAGGGAGACCGAAAAAGAGGTGGGAGGACAACATTCGAGAATGGACTGGTTTGACACTGAGCGAAACAATCAGGGTTGCTGAGGACAGGAAAAGATGGAGTACGCTGGTTAAACGATCATCTGTGGTGCCCCTACGACCTCCGAGTTACCGGATAGGATAGGATACGATAGGATAGTTTGCTGTGGTATTTTTCACTTCACATACAATTAGGGAGAGGGAGAGAGAGAGAGAGAGAGAGAGAGAACACATGATCAAAATAATTATAACAAAATTAAGAAAATAAAAAAAAAACATGATTTATTTGTCAAAGTCAAAGATGTTATTACTTAAACCCAAAAGCTATGGCAATTTGTTTGTACTAAAAGAATTGGGTTGTTTTGTTATCTAAATAATAATACATTATAAATGTTGCAGGGTGTGTGCATATGAGTGATTAAAAGTAGAAAGTGATATCGCGCAGTCTTTGTCCAATAAGACGAACACTTGGTTGGGATGATTTGATTTTATTCAGAGTTTGCATGAGATTTACATCATCAATCAAGCAATTGATCATGCAAGCAACCCTCTATAAATAAACAATAAAGACCAAGGTTAAACAGAATTTTTAAAATTGATTAAAAAAAAATTATGAAGATGATACTTGAATTAATGACAAATGCAAAACTTTACAGTTATAAATCAAATAAGCCAAACATATAATGTAATGAATATCATCCATTGTAAAAGCTTGAGAACAATTACAAAATAAGCTCAGAACTTTAGGCAAAAATTATTAAGTAATTATGAAAATCCAAAATGACTACCAAGATCATGAGATCAACGGAACATTCAACATTTTTTCAAAATGAGTCAATAGCATAAAAATATAAAAGTATTAAAAGAATTAATTTTTTTACAAACTTTTGTGATAATGAAAATAAAATATATTTATCTCACTTCACTCACACGGATTACATTATATTACATGATTATTGCTTTAGGTCCAGCGGACTCTTCCGAGCCAAATCAGGACAAGTGTAGCCGAACCAGGTCCACAAAATCAAGACCACAACTTCGCTGAAAGAGGACTCGCCCCTGATCCGCATAAAAGATCTGCTGAAACAACACTAGTGGTAACACTGAAGGCACTCCACCAGCCGGTCACTTTACAATAAAGACATCCCACGCAGGGGGCGCTGAGGCTATACTCTAATTTATCGAACCCCCGTTTACAAAAACAAAATAGAATATAAACATCATTATAAAATACCAACAAAACACATACATATAAAATGCCTACATTGCCAAATAATAACATCATAGGAAGCCCCAATGACCACCTGGCAGAAAGCGTCTAATATTTCCAAGCTGATCCAACAGACCTCAAACACAAATGAGGAGTTTTGTCCCGGAAGAGTTTCACGAAAAAAAGGTAGGTGACTGGTCAAGCAAAGAAGAAGATAGTATAGTAGATTGATAGAGAACGGAGTAGAAATGAGAAAGAACAAAGGAGAAAGACAGCGACAGTGGGAATTTAAAGCACTAAATTTCCAGAAAGTGGGGATACTATTTATACTGCCCCCCCCCCTTTCCTCACCCTCCCCCCCTCCCCCCGGCACTCCAACTGGGGTGTTCCGAAAACAATCACACTTGCACATTAAATGTCTCCATAATACCTTTAAAAAACATACACATACAAATGTTTTGTAAGACATTACATGTACATAGGAAGCATGGAACTTGTCTCACATCTGTCACTGTCACATCAGTACACACATAAATGAACACACGTTGCTTCACTTTAAAACAACAACAACAAACAACAGATAAGCAATGATTCATTTGAACAGTTTTTCTTCAAAATGTTTATAAACGTCTCCAAAATAGCAATTCTCAAACATGGAAAACTGCATATATATAGGCAATGATTGGAAGCCAACACATCTGAAGCATATATCAAAACTCCACAGACGATGATGTTGGTAGTCAGTGGTTGTCTAGTATAGCAAAACTGCAATGCATACTACATACCATTGTACATAATGACAGGTGGAGAACCGCCAACCATACTTCATGTACATTAGACAATTTGTGCCTTATGTCATTAGGCAAGAAAATGTAGCGCACATCAGGAAAGCGTGAACACATGCCTGCCATCAGTAAACACATATTCATAAAAACGTATTCTTGGCAATAACTAATCTACAAATATCTTCACCTGTACAGCAATTTCTGTCTGTAAGGCAATTTCTGCCTAAACCCTAGTAAGGCAATTGCCAAATTATTTGGCCTTTCCTGTCTGTTGTTAGGCAATTCCCCACTGAGGTTACGCAGGCAGGCAAGTAGATTAACGTCCTCAGACACATAAGCATATAGGGGACTTGGATGAACGAGGGCCGATGTAATAAGAAGTCGTTTTGCAGAATGGAGTCAAATGAAGAAGGAGCGCAAAAGCTGCTACAACAACCAGCAGGAAGATGCGTTGAATCGGAAGGAAGACGGCGTCAATAATGTAGAGTGAAGATCTGACAAGGGTAGCAAAAGGGACGCCAAGACAAGGCCGCCAAAGGTATAGCAGAGGGAGGGAGGAGGGCCAAAGGGCGACTAGGATGGCAGAGTGAGCGGATTATTTATTGTCTAAGGAGAGATAAAATAATTTTTATATGAAGACAGACCAGGTCTGCCGGGTTATTGCACGGAACAGTATAGGGCCTATATTATATAAAAACAATCAAATTATATAAATTTAATCTAAAATTAATGATAAAACACGTCCGATTAAGATTAAAAGCGGGTTAAAAAGAAAACTGCACCAGATCAAGCTTGAACCAGAGCGGCAGCCAGCGGGCACGCGGGAAGGCCAGTTTAGGTAGGATCCGGTCCCACCACTGGGTCAGGACTGTCTCGGATTACCACGCCCATAGACTTGAGAGCAGCCTCCGTCAAAAGGGACTTTACATTACATTACATGATTATTGCTTTAGGTCCAGCGGACTCTTCCGAGCCAAATCAGGACCGGACAACCCCTGATCCGCATCAAAGATCTGCTGAAACAACCCTAGTGGTAAAACTGAACGCTCTCCACAAGCCAGTCACTTTACAATAAAGACATCCCACGCAGGGGACGCTGAGGCTGTACTCAAATTTATCGAACACCCGTTTACAAAAACAAAATGGAATACAAACATCATTATAAATTATCAACAAAACACATACATATAAAATGCATACATTGCTAAATAATAACATCTACCACCTGGCAGAAAGCGTCCAATATTCCCAAGCTGATCCAACAGACCTCATACACAAATAAGGCGTGTTGTCCCGGAAAGTTTTTAAAAAAAAAAGGTAGATGACTGGTCTAGCGAAGAAGAAGATAGTCTAGAAGATTGATAGAACAGAGCAGGAATGAGAAAGAGCAAATGAGAACGACAGCGACAGTGGGAATTTAAAGCACTAAATTTCCAGAAAGTGAGGATACTATTTATACTGAAACCCCCGGCACCCCAACGGGGGTAAAGGGGACTTGAGTCTCAGCCGTAATGTATAGACTACATCTTTAGCCGAACGCCGGTTGTAGATGGAGACAAACTCCGCTATGGGCTTATCATGCCGCTTAATAAATTCGGAAACGGACAGACAGCGTCCCTTAGGAAAGGAATGCTCCGCTATTTCCACAGGGGAGCCAGAGCCGGGGTGGGGGAGGGAAGGGGGGGGGGGAGTCTACGACATCCCGTCCCGCGTACTATTTGGGCTCGAGGCAGGGGCCTTGGAGTCGGACTGTGAACTGGCTGTGTGACCGGGAGAAGACGGATTTCCCACAGCCAAGCTATGAACCGTAACGACAAGCCCAGCCACGGTGTGAACAAGTCTCTCCACCAAGCCTTCGAGCCTGAGTAAGGCAGCCCAGGATATCTACTGCCATCGGGAGGCGCAGAACCTGTCACTTAAGGGTTCGAATCCCTAGCGGTCTCTGTGACTGTGGGGTGCGGCAATGTACCCGAACCATCAACTGTCGAAGGAGGAGGGGGCGGGAGGGGGGAGGGCGATAAACGCCCTCACAGGAGAAACGGGAGCACTAGGGCTTAAAATGAAGAACTAACTAATCCGTGTGAGCCCCCCTTACTCCCTGCCTCCCCAGGTGAAAGAATCTCTGTACATTCTTCTTGAAATAATGACTGATGTAGCTATACCTGTATCAAATCCATTTTTCTTTGCATCTAAGTCTATGAACGGTTACCTGGATGGCTGGCAAGCCATCCATGCTGTCCCATCAGATATTGGGCTACAGAAGCCAGAGTTGATCACATCGACGAAATGCAGAAAGTATGGAGCTACAATCACTCAACTGTTTGATTTGTCACCAAATGAGCAGAAATTGCTAGCAAATCACATGGGCCACTCTCTGAACATTGAAAAAGAGTACTATCGCCTGCATGAAAGTACCACTGAGATCACCAAAGTTGGAAGATTGCTTGCCAAAATTGACAGTGGAGAAACCCCAGATTGTTCTGTGTTTGAAGATGACAATCTTGCTAAATCAACCCCACACAGTAGGCATCAAGACAAGATGGTAAATTCTGTGTCTGTGTTACATAAGAAAATGTCTTGGGAGAGCCAGTTGTCCTTTGTTGCAGAAGATGCAGTATTGCTTCTTGTCAAGGACGTATTTTCTTTTCCCAGTCCCAGCTTTGGCATGTTCAACTGCACACACACAAAAAACCCATGTACTTGACCCAAAGTGTCATTAATACTCAACCCGCCTTTTAGGATTCGATTACGAACCTCGGCAATATGAAAAAACGACAGAATTTGAGACAATATACATGTAAGCAGTAGAGTCTTGAAAAGGAACATTGAAAGAGAATGTAGTGAGGCTACTCACTGGTAAGAATATTTTCATAAAAGAGATCATTTTGTTGATCATTATGCTATGCAGAGGGATCAGGGGCAATTTAGTTTAAAGTTCACAATGTTTTGTGGTTTCAAATTCTAGCACATACACAAAAAAATCCTAAAACCTAGGAAATTAGAAGGGGCCAGCAATTATTTATTTTAAACATATATATTCAATATTGTAAAGCAAAATTTTCTGTTTAAATCAGGAGGTTAAAGATTGCTATTTAACTAACACATTTATATAATAAAATAAGTTATGTGTACATAACATCTGAGAAACAAAGATATGTGTAACAAAAAGCAGTCAGTTCCAGTTTTTATTTAAAGAAAAGTTCAGGTTAATATGTCTTGGAAATTGGTTCATATAGGTGTGTTGCACGATTTCTTGCACAGAACGGGGGCAATAGTCAACACAAACTGCATACCCAACAATACAGAAGACTCGGACTGCTTAACTTCATACAACAAACTCGCTCTATTGTGATATTTTTTTTGTTTAACCATGGCCAACGGCACTTAGTTTTGACACTAGCATCGACCACTGAAACTGATTCACCTTCTTTTAACCGTGGCATTAAGTTGTAAGTACGGTACTGTTGTAAAGATCACTTTTAACTGAGCACAGGCGCCTCAATGAGTACTCAATAGTTTAGCAGACAAACATCTACAAAATCCAGGATCGTCAGAATTTTGGAAAAACTTATGTTCCTTCTCAAGCAAAAATGTACGAATGGTTTCAGTTGCCATATGGGAAAGATTGATCCATGTTCTTGCTCTTGACAAGAGAAAAACAGTGCTGATTTTTTTCAATAACCGATGTGATGACTTACCAGAATCAATTTGCTCTCCAACACTGGTCCATCCAGAGCTTGATTTATTGTCATCATCTACCAAAGAAACCAAAGAGCAAATGTAAAACAAACAACATTACTCCACTCAATTTTTAGAATACACATTTTGATTTTCAGATTTGCAGACGTCGGAATGTTTTGTTAGTATGATAGTATCAGGATGTCATAAGCTTTTTTCCTTTTACCGAATTTCAGATATATTTGTTTGCCAAGTTCATAAAAGGGGCTACAGTTTAAGCATTTAGATGGAAATGAGAAGACAATTTTGAAACAAAAAATTGTTGTTTTGTTTTGTGGCTTATAACATCATAAATCAAAACGAATACAGAAACAGTGCGGTTTCAAAGCACATTAATATTAAGCTTTGTAATATATCCTATCCTATCCCGTAACTAGGAGGTCGTAGGGGCACCACAGATGATCGTTTAACCAGCATAATCCATCTTTCCCAGTCCTCAGGAACCCTGATTGTTTCGCTCAGTGTCATTCTCGAATGTTGTCCTCCCACCTCTTTTTCGGTCTCCCTCTTCTTCTACCTCCTTGCACTGTGCCTTGCAGGATGGTCTTTGCAAGACCTAATGATCTGGTGACGTGACCATACCATCGAAGTTTCCGTTTTTGTCACCATTGTGAGCAGGGGTTCCACGTCACTTCAGCGCCAGCACTTCAGCACCAGAACTTCAGCGCCATACACTTCAGCGCGAGGATACTTCAGCGCCGTACACTTCAGCGCTGGGACTTTTCAGCACCGTACATTTCAGCGTGGCGAAATTTTAGCGCCGTACATTGTAGCGCAGTACATTATAGCGGTCGAGGAAGACAGAGGGAGAGAGAGAGAGAGGTGCTCCCCCACCTCCTGCACCACTGCCCCATCTCTCAGGTGCATTCTGGCCTTATATGTACCATTGTCACATCGCCAAAAAGACAATTCTGGATCTTTTGTACTGTTCTTATCGAAGCGGAAGGAGTAGCCATTGTAGCTAAACTTTTATTTTTTCCGTATGCTTAGGTAGGACTCTGCAATCTTTGCCATGTTTCCACGGCAAAGAACGTCAGGAGTAATGAACAGAAAAATAACCCGATTTCAACTCAACTCCGTCTGAATATCAATCACACCACTCACAACACCTCTCTCTCTCTCTCTCTCCCTCTCTCTCTCTCTCTCTCTCTCTCCTCTCTCTCTCTCTCTGTCTCTCTCTCTGAATATAACTCAAACCACTCATTCAGACTTGATCTGTAACTCACGAAGTGCTCTCTCTCTCTCTCTCTCTCTCTCTCTCTCCCTCTCTCTCTCTCTCTCTCTGACGCCAATAATTTTACCCCCTCCCCCAACATTCCCTCCTTTTCCCCTATCATGGCGCTGAGATGTACGGCGCTGAAGTCTCCCGGCGCTAAAGTGTACGGCGCTGACATCCCCCGTGCTGAAATGTACGGCGCTAAAAAGTACGGTGCTGAAAAGACGCCGCGCTGAAATGGTGGCGCTGAAAGGTATGGCGCTGTAGTGCTGGCGCTAAAGTGACGTGTCACCGTGAGCAGGTCATCGTGTTGTCCAATGGCTTGTGTGATGGTCTGTCGGACTTCGTCGTTGGTTATGTGCTGGGTATAGGAAATGCCCAGAAGTCTTCTGTAGCACCTCATCTCACTGCTTTGTATTCTTCGTTGTAGATCTGCTGTGAGGGTCCATATTTCGCAAGCGTATAGGAAGATGGAGATGACAACAGAGCGCAGCAGTCTTACGTTGGAATGTAGACTGATGGTCCTGTCTTACAAATTGGCTTCAACCTCGCCAAGGCAGCAGTTGTTTGTGCGATCCTGGAGAGGACTTCTTCTCGGGATCCACTGTCTGATACAATGGCTCCTAAATAGTTGAAGCTATGCACTGTGTTGAGGGATTGGTCTTGGACTTTGATGTCTGTGTTGATGCCATTGGTGTTGTTTGTCATCAATTTGGTCTTCTCTGCTTCCATTCTATAGGCTCTGGAGGGGGTGTCAAGCCTCTGTACCAGCTGTTCAAGTTCTTGTTCCTCTTCAGCTAATCCATCAATGTCATCCGCAAAACGAAGGTTGGAGATTGCTCTTCCCCCTATGCTGACTGTGCCTTCGTGATCTGCAAAGGCATTTGAAATGATGCGCTCTAGGAAGATGCTGAAGAGTGTTGGAGAGAGTAGGCATCCCTGACGCACACCGATGGTTGTTCTGAACCAATTTCCGATGGCGCTGTTGTAGAGGGCTGCACTACTAGCCTTGTCATACGGGCGTTTGATGACTTCAATAATTTTAGGTCTGATGTTGTACACTCTCATTGTTGCCCACAAAGCTGCATGCGATGATGCCAGACTCGGTCAAACGCCTTTTTGAAGTCTACAAACACATGGTATATATGTTGTTGGTGCTGTAGGTATTTCTCACAGATTACTCTGAGGTTGAAAATCTGTTCAGTGGTACTTCGCCCTGCCCTGAACCTGCTTGTTCTTCAGCTATGATTTGTTCAACTTGGGGTTTCAACCTGTTGAGTATTATTTTCAGGAGGACCTTGCTGGGATGGCTGATTAGGCTGAAGGTACATGCTAGACTTGCTTTGGATCGTGGAGACCTTGGGCTGTTTAACACTTGTCAGCCGCTTTAGAGTCTTGTAGGCCTTCTTGCTGTTGTACTTGTTAAGATTGTTCTCTATTTCCTGGCATTGATCTTCTATCCAGCCCTCCTTTGATGTGCGCATGCCTTTTCGGATGTCATTGTTGATTTTTGTAAAGAGTGAAACATTACCTCCAGTTCTGTGCAGTTACCTTTGTTTTAGTTAATCGAAAATACATGTCCATGGAGAGAAAAAAAGTATAAGTGTCAGTTAAAGTACATATATATTAAAGAAAATTTGACCTCACCAACTGAATATAGAGCAGAGCTAGGGGAAAGAGATGATGATGCTGCCGCCTCATTCACAGTCCCCTTCATGTGATGTTTCCAACACTGTTGCGACTTTCTCCTTAGGACTCGCTGTTAAAACAATTTACACAGTACATCAGAAAAGAAAAAAAACAAAACTTACAAGACTGACAAGTGATTTACATTAAAATTTAAATCTGTTTGCCTCCCATCTAGATGTACGGTAGACTTGCTGTTTTCAAATAACGAGATCTATTATAAAAAAAAAAAAAAATAAATAAAATTTTAAAAAATAAATAAATAAATTTAAAATAATAATAATAATAATAATAATAATAATAATAATAATAATAATAATAATAATAATAATAATAATAACTGAATATTTTTTCGAGCCTACCCAAAGACCGGTTACAAGAAAAACAAATATTTTCAATTTAAAACCAGTCAGAAGAATCCATACACACATACTGGAAACACATCACCCTTCCCCTCTCCTCCTCCCCCCCCCCCAAAAAAAAAAAAAAATTACCTGTTTTTAACTAGTCAAAATTATTATTAATTATTACAACAATTGAAAAACAAATCGATGATCCTGCTATCTGATCAGAAATTGTTACATAAAATACTCTTTGAAAAAACAAACAGATTTTCAACTGCCTTTTTTAATGTTGGAAGTGTAGCATACTGTATAACATATAAGGAATTCCATGACTGAGGATCAGAGCAGAAGCTTCTTGCTCCGTTAATGCGCTGAACTTTGAACTATACTACAACAGCCAGCTTATGTTTCATTTGACTTACTGTTATTGCATTAACATTATGTACACTATTATAACAGGTGTTTGTAAAAGTCTGAAAATAATTCACTGATGATCAAACTCACGTCCAATTGACAACACTAAAAAGTGTACATTAAATCTGAAGATGTTAAAAGTTACTAAAATGTTAAAAACGTTACGCAACTTAAAAAAAAAATGGAATAACTTTAGGACGACATGTACGTTCTTCTTTACCAGTTTGAGATGGGGCAGTGGAAACAGAGCGATGCGCTGCTTTTTTGCGGGCTAACGGTGATGTTTCCAGCCATGCTGCTACTTTATCCTCGGAACTCTCTGTTTAAACACAGTACATAAGAAAATAAACAACCAGGTATACGTCTATAATGACTTCAACGATTTAAAACTATATTGAGAGAAATTAGATACAACAGCCAGTCAACAAATCTCAAATTTGAGCATTCAATCCCCAGCCAGATTAGACATTTAGATCTAAAAAAAAGTAATATTTCTTTTCTGATTTAACCCTCACAATGCCAAGGTCGACAATTGTTGACAGCCTGTAGTGTATTTTCCATGCAAAACTTTATGTTGATACAGCAGACAAGAGGATCGACATGTACAGACAGGATATCGACACTGCTTTAGACAATGCGTTATACGATTATGGAATTCTAATTGGGGCAATATTTACCATAGTAACATTACAATATTAATTTTTAATACGCATTTCCCAAAAATTCATGGCAAATTGCAACAAGTCAATTTTTACTATAACTTCATATTTTACAAAACTGAAGTGCAACTACAACGCAAGAATGGCTACGTAAGTAGCCTACATAATGCATTCCTCCACGTTCACGTTCACGTTTGTTAGATTAACGTCCCCGGACACATTAGCGCATAGGGGACTTGGTTGAAGGGAGGCCGTTGTTATAAGAAGTCAATATGCAGTAGAATGGCACGTGTAAAAGGAGCGGTGCTACAATTTTCAGAAGGAGGAAATGCATTGATTGAGTCTGAAGGTAGCGATGACGGTGATATGGAGCGCACAAAGCGGCAACAGAGATGAGACAAGGGCGCCAGGAGGGTCGTAAAAGTCAGAAGTGAAGAGAGCAGACTATGGAGCAGAGCTTTACGTACTATTAAAGTTATTTCAAAACAAATTAAACGTTGATAAGTATTTACAAAAGACATAATTATCCACTCACCGATTTGAGCTCCGCCATTTTGAGTGTCTTCGTGCAACGTCACACATCACAGACAAGAGTTTGACGTCACTTCACAGCGCGTGCTCTCATTCATTCACTATTAGCCTGTCTCATCAAAAATTAATATGGACCCTCAGAAGCACGACTGAGTGTAGCAAGGGAACTAACTGCATTCATAGTACAGGTTTTTGACAACATGTCAAAAAAACACGATTTATGTCCCATGTAATCCAAAACAGCAAAAAAAGTGTACCCGTTTTCTGACAACATTTCAATGTTGACACTTTCCTATCCATGTTGACACAAGTAAGGTCGCGTAACATACGTGTGTTGCCAGAAACCAGGTGATATGAGAGTATATATATATATGTGTGTGTATATATATATATATATATATATATATATATATATATATATATATATATATATATATATATATATATATATACACACACACACATACATATACATACGAACACACATGCACACACACATACACACACCTACATTCATACACACATACATACACCTAAACATACATATACATACACATATATATACACACAACCACGCACATACACACACATACACATACATATATGCATATGCATGAGGGGATCCACTTAACCATCCATGTAAAAAAATGTGTACAACACAACTCACAAGCCCACATGCTGTGACATTGAATCACAAACAACTGGTCACACATGGGGAGAAAAAACACAAACTACAAGTTTGCAGCAAACAACATAAAAAGCATTAAACTTACCTCGCTTAAAATCTTTCTCCTCGAAATGACGAGAACAGATGGAAGCATTTTTAGGATTGAAGCTGGAATCGCCCCGGTTGATAACAGTAACACGAATCAAAGACAAATGTGCACGCCATTCGTCAGCACTTGGCGACTTCCCAGCCTTCGGAATGCTAAAAAAAAGAAAGGCCTCTGCACTTTCCTGCCGTTGTATGGCACCCAACAATGCAACAGTTCCTGTTGGATGGCATCTCTTTTATCGATGATTTGAAATAAACGTTCAAAACTGGGTGAGAACTTGCACGGCGCAAACAATCTCGATACATGAAAGTGAAACCGGAAGTGACTAGTCCTCGCCTTTCGAAGTTGACCTATAATCCCACTGAAGTGACCTTGACCCAAAGCCATCCATCCATTAGAATAGGTCAGTGCAAAGACTATCTATTACCCAGCAGACATCATATAGCCCGGAAGCGTAGACATAACCTGACGAGTTATCTTTTCCTTCGTGCATGTGACGTCTAAAAAGCTTGGATTAGTAGCCTAGGCTTAATACTGATAGCAAAGACTAGGAATGTACACGCGGTTTCCTATTTACAAAAACAAAATAAAATAGAAACATTATTTACAAAATATAAATAAAACACATACATAGAAAATGCCTACATTGCTAAATAATAATATCTTAGGAAGCCGAAGTGACCATTTGGCAGAAAGCGTCCAATATTCCCAAGCTGATCCAACAGACCTCATATAGACATGAGGAATTTTGGAAGAGTTTTCAAGAAAAAAAATAGGTGGCTGGTTTAGCGAAGAAGAAGATAGTATATTAATAAAACAGAGTAGAAATGAGAAAGAACAAAGGAGAAAGACAGCGTGTGGGAATTTAAAGCACTAAATTTCCAGAAAGGGGATAACTTTATACAGAAACCCCCGGTATCTCCACTGGGGGTGGGATTGCAGGGAGGGAGGAGGGGGGAGGCAGAAAAAAGAACTGTAACTCGATCTGTATTCTCAATGAAGAATACCCATCAAAATGTAACAATGTGTTTAACTTGTTATTTATCTTCATTGGTAACAGGAAGTTAAATATGCAGTGTTCGATAACAAGCTTTTCCCTACAGCAAATCACTAAGCAATAAAGCTAGACAAAGCAGCGAGTTTCCACAGGGTAAAGGTGTTTATATACTTGTGGAAAAGTGTCCAAATATTTTAAGTAACGATGCAAACTGTATAGAACATTAACAGCGAGGGAACACCAATATAATTTGACATGTAATATTTTGTTGTGAACAATAGCAAAAAACGACAATAACAGTACTAAACAAAAAAACAACAACTACATCAATGCTAAATAATCTGATAATTGCCACAACGACATCAGTGAATTACAAAGGTCTCAAAACTAGCGTCAAATAACAAGAAAATAAGTTAAAATTTCAATCACAGTGAGAAATTGTTTGTTTTTTAAATATTTTTTTTTACTATACTTGAATACAAACGAGCCGCATACTAGTGTAATGTAAATGTGTGTTCGCTAAATACTACAACACTAAACTACATTAAGAATACCCACATCGTTAACAATACTCCTTGTAACTCAATAGCAAATGTCTATTCACAAGGTTTGATTTTACAAAAATTCATAAATAAAGCAAAAAATCTACAATAAAATGCTAGATAACATCTACAAAACAATCAAATGCAGGATAAAACAATCATATTTTTGTTTTAATTTAAGTCCTAGCATCAACAACCCCCACTCCCCATATTGGAAAATTACAAAACATTGATTTCACAAAAGCAACAGAGGTCTGAGACTCTTGGAGTTTGACACATAATTATATGTACAACAATCTGACACTGGCAAACACGCTTGGTCCCCACAAAAACACAGTCTCAGCGGGGAACATCACAACCAGATCGACACCATGGTCAAGAAATGCTTCAGATCAAGCGTCAGCATTGGCACTTTTCCAGGAGCAGACATCGCAAATAACCACGATCTCGTGATGATGTCTTTCCGGCTCCACTTGAAGAGAGTACACAAAGCAAAGTGCACCAGGATGAGGTTCAACCGAGATAAACTGCAAGATCTGGAGGTGGCAGAAATATTCCAAGCCAAAATTGGAGGGAAACTTGCGCCACTGCTCATTTTGGGAGCTGATGAAGTTGATCAAGATGTATAACACCATGACCGTCACCTTCAACTCAGCAGTGACAGATGTCGCCACTATGATCCTTGGCAAACACAGCCCAAAGAAGAAACCATGAATCACGCCTGAACGTTTGGACCTGTGTGACAAACGAAGAGAGATGAAAAGGAAACAGAACACCTCACAGGGAGCTGATGCCTACTGTGACATCTGAAAAGGCGTGCGCACAGCAAAGCAGAACTGGATAGATCAATGCAAGAAAACAGATAACAGTCCGAACAAGAACAAAAGCAAGAAGGCCTAGCAGACTGTAAAGCGACTGACAAGTAGCCTATTAAACAGCCCAAGGTCTCCACGATCCAACGCAAGTCTGGCTTGTGCTTACCGAAGAACAAGAAGTCTTGGATAGATGGACAGAGTACTCTCAGTCCTTTGCAAGCACGCACCAAACGGAGACCAATTAGTTCTGGCATATTCCCAGAACAAAGAAAAAGAATTCTCTGAGAAGAAGTTGAGGCAGCAGTGGAATCGCTGAAGAATGGGAAATTAGCGGGAGTGGACACCACGCCCGCAGACTTGCTTCAAAGCAGGAGGAGAAGCGATGATTGACGCACTCACCATTATCTGTAACAAGATCTGCAAGAGAAGGGAGTGGACCCAATCGCTTATCATCCCTATTCCCAAACAGGGTAACCTTCAGGAGTGTCAAAAATACCTCACAATTTACCTCTACAGCCATCCCAGCAAAGTTCTCATGAAAAGAGTACTCAACAAGTTAAAATCCCAAGCTGAACAAATCCCAAGCTGAACAAATCATAGCTGAAGAACAAGCAAGATTCAGGGCAGGGTGAAGTACCACTGAGCAGATTTTCAACCTCAAAATTATCTGTGAGAAATACTGACATCTATATTATGTATTTGTAGACTTCAAGAACGCGTTTGACCGAATAGGCATGCAGTTCTGTGGGCAACCATGAGAGTGTAAAACATCAGTCACAACATTATTAAAGTCATCAAAAACCTTTATGACAAGGCTACCAGTGCGGTCCTATGCAACAATGCCATCAGGAACTGATTCAGAACAACCATCGGTGTGCGCCAAGGCTGCCTACTCTCTTCAGCACTTTTCAACATCTTTCTAGAGCGCATCATGTCAGATGCCCTTTCAGATTATGAAGGCACAATCATTATAGCAATCTCCAACCTCCGTTTTGCGGAGGACCTTGATTGATTGGCTGGAGATGAACAAGAACTTGAACAGCTGGTACAGAGGCATGACACCACCTCCAGAGCTTCTGAAATGGAAACGAGCGCAGAGAACATCCACATTATGACCAACCACTCCAATGGCGTTCACACGGACAAAGTCCAAAGCCAATCCCTCAACATGGTGAACAGCTTCAAATGTTTAAGAGCAATTGTATCAGACAATGGGTCCCGACAGGAAGTCCTGTCTAGGATAGCACAAACAACTGCTGCCCTGACAAGGTTGAAGCCCATTTGGAATGACATGACCATCAGTCTACACTCCAAGGTAAAGTTGTTGTGCTCCCTTGTTATCTCTATCTTCCTTTACTCTTGCCAAACATGGACCGTCACAGCAGACCTTACTTACTTAATGGCCGTCACCCCTGCCAGGGTATGGGCCGCCAACAACAGCTCTCCAGAGTCCTCTGTCCTGTGCCATTCTTTCTAACTGACTCCAGGTGTAGCCCATCTTGGTGGTGTCGGCCTCTAGGTCGCGTCGCCAGGTGTTCCTTGGACGGTCTCTCTTTCGCTTTCCCTGGGGATTCCACTTCAGCGCCTGCCGGGTGACGTTCGTCGCTGGTTTGCGTAGGGTATGCCCTATCTAGCCCCATATCCTTTTCCTGATTTCATCTTCAGCAGGGAGTTGGCGGGTCCTTTCCCAAAGGTTGGCGTTGCTGATGGTGTCGGGCCAGCGGATCTGGAGAATCCTTCTGAGGCAACTGTTGATGAAGGACTGGAGTTTTTTTATGGTGGTCTTGGTTGTCCTCCATGTCTCTGCTCCATACAGTAAGACTGACTTCACATTGGATTTGAATACCCGTATCTTGGTGGCCAAATACAGCTCTCTGGAGGTCCAGATGTTCTTGAGCTGAATGAAGGCAGCTCTTGCTTTGCCGATCCTAGCCTTGACATCCGCATCTGTGCCGCCCTGCTGATCAATGATGCTACACAGGTATGTGAAGGACTGCACTTCTTCCAAGAGACTTCCAATCAAGATGACTGGTTCGGTACTGATGGAGTTGATCTTCAGGATCTTGCTCTTGTCCTTGTGGATGTTGAGGCCGACCTCCGACGATGTGGCCGCCACTGCATTTGTCTTCTCTTGCATCTGCTGTTGGCTATGGGAAAGAAGAGCAAGGTCGTCAGCGAAGTCCAGGTCCTCGAGCTGGTTCCACAGAGTCCATTGGATTCCGTTCCTACTTTCCCTGGTGGACGTCTTCATAACCCAATCTATGGCGATGAGGAAGAGGAAAGGTGACAACAAGCACCCTTGTCAGACTCCGGTTTTCACCTGGAAGTTGTCTGTGAGCTGTCCGCCATGTATAACTCTGCAGGACATGCCGTCATAGGAGTTCCTGATCAGATTGACCATCTTGGCCGGGATGCCGTAGTGTCGAAGGAGCTTCCAGAGGGTATCTCGATCCACGCTGTCAAACGCCTTCTCATAGTCGACGAAGTTGATATACAACGGCGAGTTCCATTCCAGGGACCGCTCCACTATGATGCGGAGCGTTGCAATCTGGTCCGTGCAGGATCTATTTTGTCGGAAGCCTGCCTGCTCTCATAACTGTGGGTCGACAGTATCCTTCATCCACTCCAAAAGGACCCAGTTGAAGACCTTCCAGGCACAGATAGAAGTGTGATGCCCCTGTAGTTACAGTTGCTGAGGTCACCTTTCTTGGGAAGCTTGATCAGGTAACCTTCCTTCCAGTCTGCCGGAACATCTTCCTCCCAGATCCTCTCAAAGAGTGGGTACAGCATCTCCACTGATGCTTCTAAGTCCGCTTTTAGCGCCTCTGCTGGGATGTGGTCTGGTCCAGCGCCTTTCCGTACTTCATCAGGGTGATGGCCTTCTTGATCTCTTCCCTGGTCGGTTTCTCACAGTTGATTGGAAGATCCACATTGGCACAGCAGACCTACAACGAAGAATACACAACGTGCAGATGATCGAGGTGCTACAGAAGACTTCTGGGCATTTCCTATACCCAGCACGTCGCCGATGACAAAGTCCGACAGACCATCACACAAGCCACTGGACAACACAATGACATACTCACAGTGGTGAAGAAACGGAGCATCAGGCTTTGCAAAGACCATCCTGCAAGGCATGGTCCAAAGAGGCAGAAAAAGAGGGAAACAGAAAAAGAGGTGGGAGGACAACATTCGAGAATAAGGACTGCTGAAGGCAGAGAAAGATGGAGTAAGCTGAAAAATAGGGAGATTGTAAAAGAGGTGGGAGGACAACATTCGAGAATAGATCGACTGGCTTGACACTGAGCGAAACCATCAGGGTTGCTGAGGTCAGAGAAAGATGGAGTACAATGGTTAAACGATAATGTGTGATGCCCCAACGACTTCCGAGTTACGGGATAGGATAGGATAGGATATTCGATAAGCTGGTTAAACGAACATCTGTAGTGCCCCAACGACTTTCGAGTTACGGAATTGTATAGGATAGGATAGATATAATTATCTTCTTTGTTGTTTTTTTTATAATGGGTACTTGCCTTTGCTTTTGTGTTGGTTAGGAGGTCCTCCTTGTGTGAATACTTTACCAGTTTTTGATGTCTGTAGAATATATTATAGTCATTTATAAGCAGCACTGTTTACATTTTGTTTTTTGTTTGTTTTTATTTTAGTCTTTACTGATGTTTTTGTGTTTATAGACAGTGCGCCAAAGGCAAATTTCTGGATTTTTATTTTATTTTATTTTCTTATAAGACAATAAAGTTGTATTAATATTGTATTGCACGGTATTGTTTTGCTCGTTCTCCGAGTAATACGACCTTTGCAAAAATATAAAATAAAATATAATAAAGACTAAGTTTAGCAATTTGGACGTTCAATACTCAACAATAACAATTCTGACCTCGCTGACGATGCACGTACAATAGGCACAAATGAATATCAAACAAAGTACGACTTCTCGTGCGGTGTAATGTTATTTAAAGTATACTTCTTGTGTATTTACAAAGAACGGGACCTATGATAAATAAATACATAGAGTGTAAGAAGGAAAAGGAGAATCAATTTTATAAGAAGGATAAAGATGGTGATGAGCAAGAAGGAAAAGAAGACAGAGAGTGACTTAAAAGACAGAAAGAGAGAGCGAAGGGGACAGAGAAGGGGGCAAGAGGGGAGACCCCGGGGGGAAATAGGATAAGAGAATACTCGCGAGAACGAGAAGCACAAAAACAACAACAGTGACAAATTGAGCTATTTTTGATGTAAACTTTATTTCACCATTTTAACACATGTTTCAGAAACAGATCAGCCACAACTAGAAAGGCAAAGCCCACGTGACACACATGCTACTTATAGAACTTGCAATATTTAATAGGAAAATCAGGACCCAGAAAAAATATGAAACGGTGGCATGAAAATGCAAAGTAATACCCACTTTGATCTTTCTAAGCTCTTGACCTTTGGATGACCTTGACCTCCACCCATAAATACACACATGCACGATCAAATAACCTGCAGCAAAAGTTGTATTATACACATAAAAAGTTACTTTGGGATGACCTTGACATTCAGTGACCTTAGGATGACCTTGACCATCACGTGACCTATCACGCTCGTGTATACAACGAAGAATACAAAGCATGGTGATGAGGTGCTACAGAAGACTACTGGGCATTTTCTATACCCAGCACATCACCAACAACGAAGTCCGACAGACCATCACGCAAACCATTGGACACCACGATGACCTGCTCACTGTGGTAAAGAAACGGAAACTCCGATGGTATGGCCACGTCACCAGATCACCAGGCCTTGCAAAGACCATCCTGCAAGGCATGGTGCAAGGGGGCAGAAGAAGAGGGAGACAGAAAAAGAAGTGGGAGGACAACATTCGAGAATGTACTGGTTTTACACTGAGTGAAGCCATGAGGGTTGCTGAGGACAGAGAAAGATGGAGTACGCTGGTTAAAAGATCATCTGTAGTGCCCCAACGACTTTCGAGTTACAGGATAGCAGGATGATCAAATAACCCAATGTTGTATACTATGGGTTAAATATAGATCTTTTTCATTGCATGATAATACAGTTTTAAAAAACTTTTTAAAGGCCTAAATTGATCTTGACCTTCAAGATCAACGCAAAAAGGTAACACATAGGAAAGATCAAGCTGTTATCCTTAAATACAACAAGTTTGAACTTTATATCTCTCATAGTTCAGAGTCAATATCACTTCAAAAAATCAAAACAAACCAACTTTGTACAGCTTCAGTGACCTTGACCTTGGAGAAAGGTTGACCAAATTTGCAAAGTATGTGTGTCTCATCGATATTTACCATGCACTGAAGAATCATAGGTTTAATACAAATAACTTGGGGAAAAAGTTAAAACTACTGAAAATAAGTCATTTTTAAAAAATAAAGTAACCATTACATCAAATGTACTTTTTATAAAATATATTTTTTTAAATTGGTGTATTCCTTTTTATTTATATGCAACTATCAGTTGCCTGTCAATTATTATGTAGAATTTTGTCATACAGGGTGGGCTTATATAAGCTTGCTTATTGCCTATCCTGTAAATCATTGTTTGTAATATGTATTT
This sequence comes from Oncomelania hupensis, assembly GCA_036898135.1. Classification (NCBI taxonomy): domain Eukaryota; kingdom Metazoa; phylum Mollusca; class Gastropoda; order Littorinimorpha; family Pomatiopsidae; genus Oncomelania; species Oncomelania hupensis. The sequence continues at coordinate 42,306,102 of CM072522.1, read as the reverse complement.
TCCTTCAATAAAACATTTGTTTAAACCAAATGTTGTACTACTATTTGGTTACAGGGGGAGGGGGGGAAGGGGGAAGGAGAAGAGGGGGAGGGGGGGAGCTGTGTTGTAGAAGTATGACATGGTATAGAAGTAGAGTAGAAACTGCACAACACTGAATATAGACGGAAAACTTCAAATCAGTGATAAAACGCTGCTCTTTTATTCAGAAAGGGGAACTCTAGAAAAAAAAGATAATTATGGAAAACAAAACTCTGACCGGACATTGGTCTTCCCTGTAAAATAAAACCAACTGATCAATGTCCATATATCCGATGATACAAGATAATTATTTACTAACAGGCAATGTAATAAACTGTTATTTTTAACATGATTGGATGTTGTGTGGGTATGAGTGTACTGTGTGTGCGTGTGTTATATCCAAAATGATTAGTGACTTCAATAATCATAATATATCCATGCCTGACTGGATATGAACATTGATAATACATTTTATTCTAACAATAAATGATCTAAATATAGCCCCAGCTATGCTGGATTTGTATCAACACCTGACATTATACTCTGACAACTCTTATCAAGGTAATTTTGCCTTTTCGCACCAAATCAATACTAGAGCTGCCCAGTAGGATGATTATAAACACCCTAATAAACATTGTGAGCACAACCAATAAACGAGTTCTTTCCTCAACCAGATTACACAATCTCAATATCAGAACCACACTATAGAGTACTTCTCTAATCAATTGAATACTACTTGAGGGATAGTACAGTAACAGACTTTGCTTGGCCAAATAATATTCTTGACAGAAGAATAATTTGTGCCTAGTTGATCACCATACGTCACAACCATGGAATTAATAAATCCACTCAAAAACCCTATTCTTGTCAATGAAAAGGTAGTTTAATGCATGACATTAACATCAAGCAATCTACATCCGTTTCTACTTCATAAATGCATCAACAGCATTTTCAAGTCAGCGTTGCTCTCACTGGCTCACAACAATTGCGCATGATTAAAAATCGCCCTGGCAATGTCTTACATGATGCAAAAATTCATGTATTCTAATGCATTTGCAAAATCAAAATAACAGCATCCCTTTTCTACTCATACACCCTAAGCATCAATTTATCCTATTTAATTTCTTTGAAGGTTAATAAAACGCTATTCCAACAATACAATCAAGTTGCTACAAAATGCAGGGTCCAGAGTATTATCATCTGAAGTTCAAAACAAAGTTTCTTTTGTCCACCAAAATGCTTTCTTTTCCTTTTAACCACAATTTGCAAAAAAACTGCAATACAATCAATCAATGCAATGCAATTAATAAATTGTACAGATCTACATACCTTTAAACAGGAAAATCATCACAACCACAACACCCCTTTGGGACGCCTGATAGTGCCCTTTCGAGAACCGGCCGACAAAATAAAAAAATAGTCCATGAATTAGCCCATCTGTGGTAACATTTTCTGGTATTTCTAAATAGTTCCTCAGACTTAACAAATGTGCAATCAATGCATGACTGAAACAATATATTCTCAGGCTGCAAAAAAGGAATTACTTCTCACAATAGATAGTTAGTTATTCACTGCTTACAGGGTCCAGCGGACTGCAAAGAGCCGAATCAGGAACACAAAATCAAGACCACACTTTCTTTGAAAGAGGACTCGCCCCTGATCCGCATAAAAGATCTGCCGAAACAACCCTCGCGGTGACACTGAAGGCACTCCACCAGCCGGTCACTTAACAATAAAGACATCCCACTCAAGAGACGCTGAGGCTATACTCTAATTTATCGAATCCCCGTTTACAAAACCAAAATAGAATCTAAACATCATTATAAAATATCAACAATACACATACATATAAATTGCCTACATTGCCAAATAATAACATCGTAGGAAGCCACAGTGACCATTTGGCAGAAAGCGTCCAATATTCCCAAGCTGATCCAACAGACCTCACACACAAATGAGGAGTTTTGTCTCTGAAGAGTTTTCAAAAGAAAAGGTAGGTGACGGGTCCAGCAAAGAAGAAGATAATATAGTAGATTGATAGAACAGAGTAGGAATGAGAAAGAACAAAGGAGAAAGACAGCGACAGTGGGAATTTAAAGCACTACATTTCCAGAAAGTGGGGATACTATTTATACTGAAACCCCCGGCACGCCCACGGGGGGATCACAATAGATATTGTGCATTACCTGCAGCAAAGTATTGTTATAAATTTTCTGCAATTGAATTCATGGCGAGCGCATAGTCACAAGGAGTAAATGTCCAACAGTGGATCCCCGATAGTACATATGGTATTACTAAAAACAGATCAAGTGAAGCAACTTTTTCCCCGAATCGCTAATAGCACACACATAAGGACAAGCTTTTAGAAAAAAGAATGGTAACGAAATATTTGAATATAAAAATAACTTAATAGTGTTTTAAGTTGGCCGGGACAAGAATCTTTGCTCAGGACTTGGGGGGCGAACAGATCGTGGAGGTGACGGGAGGAAGCCAGGTTGGGAGACATTAAGCCATGGAACCGTATTGTTGTCGAAGTGGGACTTCACGGGAGGCTGGCAGGTTATCGAGAAGCTGGGTTGCTCTCACCTGTATATAGAGCGTCATTGGGCGTTTCTATGTGATGTTTCAAGGGAAAAATCTATTATCATAAGTTCGGTCAGTGAGATGCGACCACTGTAATCCTGTCCCTAACGATCGTCAATGAGAGAATGGGGAGAAAAAACTATTTAGGGAGGGGATGTAGTAAAAACGTATGAAAGGGAATGTAGAACGTAAAATTGTATGTCTTTGAACTTTTATTAAAATATGTTACTTATTATTAATATTGTATCTGGCACGTTTTTATGTTCAATGCATTTGTTGTAAATAACATGTTCAGTTAATGCGCTACTTCCATCACCTGGCACCTTAGGGGTAACGGTACCAATACTTGACGTAGTGGTTTCCCTCCGTTGACCCTCGGGTGCTGGAAGATTCGATACAGGATCTTGGCCTTCACCTCAAAATAGACCGTACCACTGCCTTTGGTCACGTGGTCTTGGCGTTTCCTGTACTTGTTTAAAGTACTATCAGCTTCCTGGAGCTGGATCAGCTTATCTCTGTCCACGATGGCAGCTTTAGAGTTGTCGGCGACCTTCAGTGGCGTAGACGTCTTGTCTCTCTTGGCCTGGGCCCTGGTAGTAACAGCACCAACGATCTCTGGTCGGCAGGGCTGAGCCGGAGTAGCCACATTGTCCCGTAGCAGCTCTGAAAGGTCTCCATCGGGAAATGGCAATGGATCCTCCTCCACAACTTCGACGCGTTGGGTTGAGGCAGGACTCCACTCTGGATCGGGGTCGTCTCGCGCCGTCGATGTTCCCGATCATCAAATCATACAGCGGCTTCTTCAGGCAAACAGCTTCGACTTCGCCTATGTAGAAAGGAGTGCTGACTTGAATCTTCGCAACTGGCGCTCTCACACATTTGCTGTCGGCCATAAGTGTCCATTTAGAATCGCCAGTGAACTGTTCTTTAGCGATTAGATCTTCTCTGACGATGACCCCACTGCAGCCAGAGTCTCTTAAGACAGTCACTTCATGATTTCCGACGCGTCCCTTGGAAACAGGCATGTTCTGGACGGTCACAGCTGCGCTGGCGACGACGGGGATGGATTTTCCGTTGGCAAGGAGAAGTTGGCCATCGGTTATGCACTCTTGCACGTCAGCAGGAGTAGCTGCGCGCTCGGTCTCACTCGGAAGAATGACGCTCCCGCCGCACACTTGATGGTCAGATCTACTGGTTTGCCGTTGATTGGAGAACCGCCTCTGCCGGTTGCCCGCCGCTGCATTGTCCGTATTGCTCCGCTGTCCGCTACTTTTGTTTTGAGGACAGTTAGCCGCTCTGTGGTCTGTAGCGTTGCAAGTGAAACAGCCTCTTGAATGCCTTTCCCTGGGAGGTGGCGTGGAGTCCGTCTGTCTCTGGCTCGTCTGGCTCCCCTGGATCTGGTTCCCATGGTTTCCAGTCTTCTGAAATGGTTTCGTCACTTTGGGTGGCCCCAGCGTTTTTCCGTGAGCGAGGAGATATCTTTCAGCAACCTCGGTCACATCATTAAGCGTCTGCAGCTTCTGTAATTCTAAGTGGGTCGCCAGGTCCTTGTGACAGGCATTGAGGAATTGTTCCTTCACGATCAGGTCATGGAGACTATCGTAAGACTTCCCTTTGCCTGATAGTTCCACCCACTTGTGTAAGTATGACGACAGGCGCTCCACAAATTGCTTTGGTGTCTCGTCTGACAGAGGTCGACATTCGCGGAAGCGTTTACGGTAGCCCTTTTCTGTGAAGCTGTAGCAATGCAATAGGGCCTCTTTCAAGACGTCGTAGTTTTTGGCGTCATCGTTCGACAGTCTGGTGTAAACTTCGAGTGCTTGCCCCGTCAGAAGTGCACTGAGTCGAATCGCCCAGTCTCGAGGTTGCCAGTTGGAGCTTTCGGCGAACCTTTCGAATCTCGCCAGATAACTGTCGATCTGGTCCTTCCCGTCGACGAACGCTGGCAATTTTGGAGCCTTGTTGTCACTGATAACTTGTGGCACGTTCTGATGTTGCTGGATACGCGCCATTTCTAGCTGGAACTCAAGACGCTTCAGCTCGAATTCTGTCTTTTTCTTGCCGCTGCTGTTCAATTTCTAGACGCTTCTGTTCTAATTCTATTTCTTCTCGGCGACGCTGCTCTTCTAATTCTCGTTCTTGTATTCTCTCCTGGGATTTGACGTACTCCGTCAGCTGTTTGCCTTTTAGATTCAGTTCAATCCCTCTCTGCCAGAAGTCAGCCATCTTGATGCTTCTGGAAAGTTCTTTTCTAGAAAGTTCTTTTCTGGAAAGTTCTTGACTGTGCTGTACCTTTCTAGACTGTTCTAGAACAGCACGCTTTCTGCAGTAGCGCTGATGCTTGTCACTAGTCGCCTTCGCTGACGCAGGCCCCGCTGTCCTCGTCGTATGCGACGCTGCACTACGCTGGTGTTGATGTATACGCTCCTGTGCTGAAGTAGACGCGACGTCCGCTCGTCACTCTCTCTAATACTGGCGATGTAGCTCCGAGACTGTCCCTCGACGTAGTCTTACGGCAGCCAAGTAGTCCCGATCTGTTGTTCGCTCACGAAGCAACTCTTCAGCGACTACACGCCCTTGCAGTCAACCCGAATCTATCGGATGTAGTCCCAGTATGTTGGCCCCTCTCGACGCAACTCGTTGGCGGCTACCCTCGATGACTGCCTCTCGTAACGTTGACTCGCTTGTTGTAGCAGTTGAACCCTTGGCTATCGCGTGAATCGCAGCTTGACCCCCAAAATGTTACACTCGATATGATGTTGGTGTTTTTCTTTATCAGTATCTGATTCAGCCCCAATGCTGAATTCCTGATAAGGTGTAACTCAGATTCGTTTATCCACGCAGCCTGCTCACTCAGCAACAAGACACGGAGTCGACGTATGAAGTTTTCCACTTTTATTCAGCACACATCAACAACTGCATACAATCGCCTTTTCACTCTCAACTTTTTCTTTCCAACTCACTATCAACAACTATCCTTTTGTTTGTATGTAGATTATAGTCACACGACACTTTCGCATATAGGTGACTACTGGACCGATTTATACTGACACTTGCAGCGGGCCAGTTGTTGGTAAAGGGGAAAATAATATGATCACACGTTGACCAATCCGGGATTCGAACCAGCGACCTTTCGGTTACTAGCAAGACGCTCTTACCAACTGAGCTACCCGGCCCCTTGTATTGTCTTGTATTAGATTAACGTCCCCGGACACAATAGCGTATAGGGGACTAAAACCCGGCCCCCCCATCCCCCTTTTTTTTTTTTTTTGAGTAAATTTACGTCTTCGGACACATTAAGCGTATAGGGGACGGGTATTCTGCCAGTGCGGCGCTTATATATAGTCTCTACATACTCGGGAACAAACGAGAATATCCTACATGAAACACCACAACCAATCAAAATTAATTTCATCATCACGTGACTCACGTCATACAACCTCATTTGGAATGGAAGCTTCCATGGTAACCAACAGAACAATCCACACGCTTCGATCAATAGTAAACAACTAATTCCCGAAAATTCTCAAACAATATCGACCAACTAAAAACACTAACGTTACACAAAGCTTCTTCCAACAACAACGCAAAATCAAATCAAAGATAAATACACTCTATTACTGCATGCGTTGCAAAATAAAACGAACAGATCTATCGCGCGCGTCACACACAAGCCTACCATTGCACGCGCTTCACACATAATATCGTGCGCATTTCACACGCACCATCATGAGCGTCTCAACGTAAGAGAGAGAGAGAGAGAGAGAGAGAGAGAGGGAGAGAGAGACATTTTGACATTTGGACATCGTCCTTTTACTTCCCCAAAAATATTACATACATACATTTCACACAATCTTCGGGCCACCAGCCCATAGAAAGGTAAAGTTTCGGATCACGTGATTCATAAATATTGCATAGATCTGTAAACTTAATATAATTACATTTAAATTTATGATGAAGTAACATGCTCGTAGAATTCTGTTCGTACTTTTAGGGCATGGAACATAAACAAACAAATTCTCCACAGATGAAATTTTGTTCCGTATTTTAGTAGATGGACACATGATTGAACATGGAAAGTTATATACTTAGCTCTTAAATCATTGTATAATGTACATGCAGTTAGGAAATGATCTTCGTCTTCTGGTACTTTGCAACATTTACACATAATATCTCCTGTTGTATCAAAAGTCAGTCTAAAAAATGAAGCTCTCACAGGCAAAACACCAAGCCGTAGCTTAATCAGACAATCTCTAAAACATTTTACATGAACGCTTTCAAAGTACGCTTCTGTTTCAAAAACATTCTTGAATATTCGATATCGTTGGTATGTGTCTTTTATCAAAACTGAACTGCCCCATTCCTGGATATAAACATCTTTCATCCTTTGTTTGAGCACAGCAATAAAGGTTTTTTCACAACCCACTCCCTGCTGTAACCATGCGTAACCAAAGCCCAGAGTGAACAAAGTATTTTCCAACCTCGACACCCAACATTTCTTTCCCTTCTCATGTAGGTTGAAGAGCATAGAATAGGCCTGCCTTGGTAATCTAGATGAATCTAACTTCAGAAGTTTAAGCCAATAGCGTATGCATCGCACAGCACTGTTTATATATAAAGGATATCTCCCTGTTTCTCCATACACAAGTTTATTTGGCACACCTATTGGAATATTTAAAAAACGTTTACAAGCAAAAGTATGGACCTTTTCAATGTTGTCTAGTCTGTGGAGACCCCAAACCTCAGAGGCATACAACAATACTGGCTGAACTTGGGTATCAAAAATTTTAAAGTAGCAGTTTCTGGAGATATCTCTTACTTTGGAGATCGTTTTCACGCATTCAAAACAAGCTTTTCTTCCCTTTAACGCTAGTGCATGTACACCCTTATTGATGCTCATTTTTGTCGTGAACATAAAACCTAGGTAATTGTATTCATTTACAACTTCCAATTTGTTCCCATCTAAATTCCAATTCTCATATTTTCCCAAAAAAACCCCTTTACGAAAAACAATGACCTTCGTTTTATCAGTGTTAATACTCAAAAACAATCTTTTACATGCTTCATTCAGAATATTGATTTGGTTCTGCAACCCTCTGGGGGTAATAGACAAAAGAACAATGTCATCTGCAAATAACAACAAAAATAGGTCAATCAAATTTGGCAGTATTTGTATGCCATGCATACCTTCATTATCTACAGCTGTTGCAACCTCGTTAATGAACAAAGAAAAAATTTCCGGGCTCAAAATGCAACCTTGTCTCAGGCCTACTGGACATTCAAAAAATTCTGTGAGTCTGTCTTCGACTCTGACACATGACAACACTTTCTTGTAAATGGACATAATCGCCTTAATGTATTTTCCATCGATATTATTTTTGTGTAGCAGTACTTCAAACAGAGGTTGATGCTGTACAGAGTCGAACGCCTTCTTTAGGTCCACGAAACATGCGTATAATTTGCCACCTCTTCTGGATAAACATTTTTCAACAATTGCATTTAAGGTAAAAATGTGGTCTGTAGTTGAGTAACCCTTTCTGAATCCTGCCTGTGTTTCTGTTAACTTATTATGCTCTTCTACCCAATTGACAAGTCTTCTGTTCAGCACCGAGGTGTAACATTTACTTATTAAGCTTAATAAAGACACCCCCCTGTAGTTATCCGTTATCTTAATATCTCCCTTTTTAAAGATTGGCACTATAATAGCTTTAGCCCACTCGTCAGGGTAAGTCCCGCTATCAAACAACATATTAAACAGTTTCACTAGAAATAACACGGTTCTTTCCCCTGTCAGCTTCAACATCTCAGCAAGTACTTCATCAATTCCACACGCTTTGCCTGTTTTTAATTTCCTGACAGCTTCTTTTACTTCTTGCTCTGTTATAGGCTTGTTCAGTTCATAGCATACATCACTTTCTACATTTGGTGTGTCTTTAGTCTGATTTATGAACGTCTCATCTTTATCTACTACTCTACTTCCATTAAAAAGTTTTTGGAAATGATCATACCATTCTGCATCTGTGATATCTCTGCAAGCTGTGTTCTTCCTTTTGCCCGTTATTTTCCTAACCTCCCTCCAAAACAGTTGTCCATTTTTTCCTAGTGATGCTAGATAATCTGCTTTATTATGTTCAAAGGATGTTTTCTTTCTCCCAATCAAGGTTTTATATTCTTTCCGAGCTGTTACGTAGTTCTGCCTATCTGTCGCCTGTTTCGTGTTCCTAAAAACAGCTAACAAGCGCCGCGCCGCGCGTCGGGCAACAGCACATTCCACATCAAACCACTGCGCCTCTCTCTTCTCACCCCCTACTCTCACTCTTCTTACCATGCATTTGCCCGCCGCGCGTAGCGCCTCTGTGAAAATCTGTATGGCTACATCAACATTGTCATCTAAGGTAACAGTAGCATTGTCCAACATAGTCTGGATGGTGTCAGAGCTAAAACTTATCAAAAATTCTTCTTCTTTGCTTTTGTCCCAGATTGTCTTATTTATCCATTTACCCTTATATTCATTATCCTGTTTAGCATTTACATTTTCACAAAACAATTTTATCATAACAGGGAAGTGAGGAGATTCAATAAAAGATTCAACACATAAAGAAGAAACAAATTCTCGTACACACAGCTCTCTTGACATAACAAAATAATCCACCACGCTCCCACCATTGACACTTACAAAAGTTAACGCATCATCACAGTCCAACTTGCACAACCCATTCACAATCACACACTCAAACATGGAACACAAATCCAACAGCTCTCTGCCAAACGCATTCATGACCTCGTCATCCGACTGTCTCTTCCACTCTCTCTCATCATCATCAACATCACCATCATCATTCGTCCACAGTCCATCTACATCATAAGGACGAAGCATTTAAACAACTTGTTCTGGCGTTCAAATCTCCACAAATAATTATCGAAAAATGTTCAAACCTTTCATATAAATCAATCATACATTGTTCTAGAATATCCATACCATAACCTTGATCGGTTACATGCCAATAGCCGCTATCATAAGGATGTATGTATATGCAAATCATTATCACATCATTTGCTACACCAAACAATTCTCTATTTAGTTTTAGAACAATCACATGATCATACGTAGTCTCAACAGCATGGACATAGTCAGAGAGAGTTTTACGGACAAACACCAAAACACCCCCAGACCTTCTTCCAATATCACTTAACTTGACTGCCTTAGAGCAATACACATCATAACCTGCAAACTGGGCATAAGTCAAGTTATCTTTATCAACAAAAGTTTCATTTAAAGAAAAAATATCGAAACAACTTAATGAATTAACCACATCCGTAGCATGCTGTTTGGTTAACCACCCTTCACAATTCCAAGTACAGATGGACAATTCAAAACCTGGGCCTCGGCCATCCCCTATATACTATCATTACCCCGTAACTTCGCCCCGTCTTTGTCCCTGCCCCCTCTGCTAGCTCCCCCTCCTCTTCCCGTAACGCCCCCTCCTCTCTCAACACCAACTCCTTTCCCCCCAGACTGTTGTGTTTTGCTGCTGGTCGCCGCCCATTGCTGGAAAGAGTTATAGAGTTTCTGTCGTTGCGTACAGTGCCTGCACCCGCTTGTTTTGTTTTGTAAACATTGTCCTGCTCAGGCCTACTGCCTGATATAGAGCGCGTCATATTGCGAGTCAGGACTGGACTAGGCCTATCACCGCTCTTGGCTGCGTCACGTGCTGCTAGGTTGCTGTGACGTCTATTGTTTATGTTTCTATTTCTGGATCTGGATCTGGATACTGCCGATGATGTTGTTGGCAGAAAACACCACAGGAGCCATAGATGGCTATTAACGTGGTGGTGGTGTGTGCGCGCTAATTAATTTGATTTAAATATTTATACCCTGCCTTTGCAGTTCAGAGCTAGGTCGCGACGCTGTGGCAGCCAAAGTGTCACTCGCTACATCACTCGTAGGCCTCATACTGTTCTCTGTCTCTGCTAGTGTCACATTCTCCGTGTCAGATTGACCTTTGTTGTTGACGTTTCTTCGATCGTTTATGTTTTCTTGCGGCAGGGGTGGAAAGTCTAGTCCTACGTCAGAGGCTGCAAAAGGTTGTTGACTGTGCGATGCCAGACTCTCGTTTCTGCCTTGACTGTGTGTCTGTTCGTACTGTCTGTTGTTGTTACTTCTGTCCTCCCTATGTAGTCTCACTATTTCATCTGTGTCAGGTTTGTAGGTGAAGACCCCCTCTTTCGTTACGAGTTTGTCGAACTGCAGCTTAGCCATTTCCCCACGTGATCGTAATGTTCTCGCCTTTTCTCTTAAGACCTTGCGTTTCTCACGTACGGTTCCAGAGAAATCCTCGTTAATAAACACTTTCTGGAACTGATCGGTCGTCTTCAACAATCCGGCCTTTGATAGTTCAGTTCAGTTCAGTTCAGTTCAAGGGACTATGTTAAGCTTCGCAGCTTTTTTGTGTCCCTGTTTTTATACAACTTTAAATTTTCCGGTTATTTTTGCAATTGTTCAGAGAATTAGAATTTAATGAAAATCATTCATCGAAATCAAATTTGGATTCCACAATGAAACTTACCTTTTCCAGAAGGTTTTTAAAAGTATTTAAGTTGTTAGCTTTTTTAACATGTAATGGTAGTTTGTTCCACAGTGGTGCAATTCTATGGCTAAAACAGTGCTTTCGTTTGTTAGTACGACAGTGCTGAATAAAAATTTTGTCTTCTGAGTTTCTAGTTTTGCCTCCATCATAAAACTTAAAGAATGTATTAGCATTGACTTTGTCGATGTTATTTAATATTTTGTATGTTTGTATAAGATCACCTCTAACTCTTCTAAATTTCAAACTCGGAAGGCCTAGTTTCTTTAGCCTTTTTTTGTAAGGTAGATTTTTCAAGGATTTTACCAATTTTGTTGCTCTTCGCTGCACTTTTTCAATCACTGACGATTGTCTTTTCAGTAGCGGTGACCAAACAGCATTTGCATATTCCACATAAGGTCGGACAAGAGTCTTATACAGACATGTTAACGTATCTTTATCAAGGCAGGTGAAAGATCTTCGGATAATCCCCAGCATTTTATTTGCCTTTGCAATTGCATTATTAATATGTTTATCAAATTTTAACTCTTTATCAAAAGTGACCCCCAGATCCTTCTCTTCGGTACAGCTGTCAATTGACACTCTCTGTCCATCAGCGGTCATATAATATTCGTGGCAAGAAATTTTCTTACCAAATTTTAGTACCTTGCATTTGGATGTATTAAAATGAAGTTGCCACTTATCAGACCATTTACCAAGATTATTTATATCGGACTGTAGCTTAAGACTCTCACTGGACAAGTTATATAGTTTTGTGTCATCAGCAAAAATTTTACAACTGCTGGACACCTCATCTGGTAAATCATTTATGAAGATAGTGAATAAAACAGGACCCAAAATGCTACCTTGAGGTATACCACTTAACACAGGAGCTTCTGAAGAGAAACTATCACCAACTCTCACCCTCTGGTTTCTCTCAGACAAAAAGTTCCCAATCCATTGGCACACCTTTCCAGTGATACCATATGATTCGATTTTTGTTAAAAGTCTAGCATGTGGGACAGAGTCAAATGCCTTTTTAAAATCCAGATACAGTACATCAAACCCCTCACGATCATCTAACATTCCCGTAAAATCTTCCATGACTTCTAATAGCTGAGTCACACATGACCTACCATTCCTGAAACCATGCTGACAATCTGTATACAGTGAGCATAGATTCATATGGTCCACCACCGCATCTCGCACAAAAGACTCCAGGACTTTGCAAATGATGCATGTGAGACTCACAGGCCTATAGTTACCCGCTTCTACCCGACTGCCCTTTTTAAAAAGAGCAGTGACATTGGCTTTTTTCCAGTCTGCCGGAACAGTGCCTTCATCTAAGGATTTATTAAAAAGTAGGCACAAAGGAACTGACAACTCGTCACTTGCCTCTTTTAACACTCTGGGCGGGATACCATCAGGGCCAAATGCTTTACATGGGTCTAGTTTAACTAGTTTTTCCTGCACAGCTTTAGGTGTTATAAGGATCTCAGTTAGACTTACACCATCTGATCTAGATCCAGGATCTAATTTAGGTATGTTTTTTAAATCTTCTTTTGTAAAAACACTGGAAAAAAAGTCATTTAAAATATTTGCCTTTTCCTCCTCACTGACTGCCATACCTCCATCCTCTTTCCTCAAAGAGCTGATGCCAGAAGACACTTTCGTCTTGGATTGAATGTATTTCCAAAAAACCTTTGGGTTTTCTTTACATGTACTAGCAATTTTAAATTCATGATTCATTTTTGCCTTTTTCACCTCTCTTGTGCATTCATTTCTTGCTTTTATATACCGTTGATAATCGACACCATCTTGAGTTTCTAAATATTTTTTGTATAAAGTATGCTTTTTCTTTACCTTTTTTAAACACGATTTCTTAAACCATGCAGGCACTAAAGTAGACTTTGACTTTCCTCTTGACCTTGGTACATGTTTTTCCATTGCTAATAAAATGTTATTTTTTATATATAACCAACTTTCTTCCACATTTTGTTCTTTTATTTTATTCCAATCAACTGCTCTTAAAGTTTGCCTTAAATCATTATAGTTTCCTTTCTTATAATTAAAATGTTCATTATTTTTCCTTTTCTGTACTATTTCAAAAACATTTAAATCAAATACAAGCACATCATGGTCACTTTTTCCCAGTGGACATAAATGTTCAATATCGGAAATAACTTCTGCATCATTTACTAAAACCAGGTCTAAAAGACTTGGTTTCTGCCCTTCTCTCCTCCGTGTTGGTTTACTCACCATTTGAAACAAATACGCATCCCTAATACATTCAACAAACTGCTGCTCTCTAGTGCTGGCAACCCCATTTTCCCAGTCAATTGTGGGAAAATTGAAATCTCCCATAATGCATATATGGTCAAAATGTTTTATTTGATCAGATACTATTAGATCCATTAATTTATTAATATTCTCCTCAGATGAGTTTGGATGTCTGTACACACATCCCAACAGCACACTGTGACCATTTTTATTTTTAAAATGGCACCAAGTGCTTTCATCAACGTTAGCCTTATTTAGTTCTTCACATGCCTGAGGATACAGGTCTTCTCTAATATATAATACAACACCCAGTTTTGGATTTTCATTCATGAAGCACTCAAATCCTGGTATATTATATTCTGCTTCACAAACTCCTGATTGATTTTTAGCAATTATTTCAGTGAGAGCAATTACACTAACATTCCTTTTCTCTATAAGCTGTAATAATTCAATTTTCTTGTTTAAAAAACTATCAAGATTTGAATACAGAACAGTGCAGTTTTGAACACCTTTGAGCTTAATACTACAATTAAAATCCTTACAATCTATGCAGTCTTTGTGTTGTGTAAAACTATGTACAGTGTGACTGTCAGGTCAATGTTCTGTATTTGCATCCACCCTCCCCTTCTCTTCTTTTCCCCTTCCATGCCCTATGTCTTTGTCCTGCAGCTGATTCCTCCTCACTATCCTTCCATTTCTAATAATCCAGTCATGTTCCCCTGTGTCTTTTTTTTTCTGTTCAAGCTGTTCTTTCAGTTCTCTATGTTTTTGTCTTTGTTTTGGAGTGAAGTCTTGGTTAAAGAAAACCCTCTTGTTATGTTCAACCCCTTTGTTCAGGTTGAAGGAACCTCTCAAAATGCTTGATTTTGCTGCCTCATTTCTTACTTTAAACTTTAACAGGCGTGGCCTGCCAGGAGCGTTTGAGCGCAGACGGACTACGTCTACAAGCGTCTCCTCCGCGAGACTTGAATCCATCTTCGCTATTATGCTTTTCAGTCTGATCAGATCATCTTTCAACTTATTTTCTTCCCCCTCCTTGTCGCTTTCTGGCAACCCCACCACCATCACGTTGAGCTTTCTTTTCTCTACCTCAGCGCGCTCATCCAGTGCGTCCGCCAACTTTCTCTCAACTGCTTTTTCTATCTTCTCTTCAAGAGAAACGCCTGTGTATCCAGACTCCAACTTTATCAGCCTCTGCTCCATGCTTTCAATCTTTTTGATCAACGCATCGATTTTCACCTCTAGATTACAATTTTTCTGCCCTTTTCCCTCTTCACAAGTTTGACAGAGCCACTGAATGTTCTCGCCGCTATCGACCAGGAAAGAAATCTCAAGTTTATTCAAACTAGTGCATTTATAGTGAAACCAGTATTTGCAATCGTAGCACTGCACAACATCGTGCTCTGGAATCTGATCATTGCACTTTGGGCAAATAAACAATGAAGCCTTTTCTCTCTCTGAAACTTTGTCACTAGACTGGCCCTGCCCCCTTTTCCCTCCCTGCCTTGGTTTTCCCATAATCGAAATATTCTATGAAAACTGAACAAACCAAACAGCTTATCAACAACAGAATCCACAAGCTGTAAAAATATCAACAGTGTGTACTCACCTCAATCAACTTGTTTAATAGCAATAATAACTAAAGTTAGTAGAGTACACTTTCAGTTTGTGAACGTCTGTGAGTACGAAGATAACTTCTAGAATAAAGAAAGAAAAAAACCTTCTGGAAATTTTATAATCGCCACCAAAGATCAACTCTGGAAGCGGGCTTCAATTACAGCCAATTTCAACACTGAGAGAGGACTGTGAATTACAAATATTCAAAAAAATTGCCAAAATTCGTCAGAGAAATTCTCACAGCCTCTTTCCCTTCACGCATGCCTAACCGGATAATATAAGCATCTTGTCTTTGTAGGACAGAAACTTCACAACCATTATGTCTCCTTTTCCTGCCCTATGGGCTCTTTCAATGTTGATGTTTTCTGTGATGCCTAGGCCTTTCTGGATAACTTCTCTCACTTTTCTTTCACAAGAGTCCCAGCTTTCACTGCCCGTTTCTCTTTTGATCCCAGAGAACACCAGATTATTCCTTCTGCTATGATTTTCTAGAGAGTCACACTTGCTGCATAGGGTGTCTATCTCTGCACGTAGATGGCTATTTTCATTATGTAGGTCAGTACATTGCGATTCTAGGTCAACAACTCTGTTTTCAAGAAGTTCTTGGTTTTCGTTGATCTGTGCAAGTCTATCACTGAAAGTGTCTCTCAACTCTTGCATTCCGGTTGTCATTGCCTGGTACTGTTGCACTTGATTTGTTTCAAATGTTTCCATTCGCTTGTTGAGGGTTTCGATGCCTTTCATAATCCTATCACTGTGGTCGAGGGGTGTTGCCAAGGGGGTTGAATCTTTCTTCTCCTCAATTTCTTTTCTTGATTTCACAGGGGAGTTGGGGCCTGGGTTCAATTCAACATCACCGCAGAGCAGAAGTAGGCAAGTCACAAACACTATCACACCACTGAAGCTACTTGCCGACCCAGTGACACATCCAGCACAACACAGCGGCACACAGTGTTCACGAAACTTGAAACACGAAAACTGCCTCAACCTGTCCATCACTTTACACAAAAAACGGCCTATTGATTGCCGATGTTGCACACTGTCACTCGGCATTGTTGTTTGTCGCTCAGACTTCTGTACACTGTCACAATGTCACAAACTTTACAATGTTTTCACTCCCAATTTCATAAAGCCGCCATTGCTGATCACGTCAACCACGTGACCGACGAGGGGGAGAGAGAGAGAGAGAGAGAGAGAGAGAGAGAGAGAGAGGGAGAGAGGTGGGATATAAAAAACTATATAAACGGAACAAAGGTGTGTTAACTATTTTAGACATTGTATGATGGTTGCATTTTGTATCATTGTATAAGTGTTGTGAAATGGAAAAACTGTGACTATAAAAAAAAAACATGTACATTTTTCTTCAGGAGAAGAGGTGAGCAGGCAAATTGTTTTAAGGGTAAATATGTACATAAAAGTCATACTACAAAAGTAGCTTTTATCTTTATTATTTTCAGGATGGACTTGATGATGTTGTTGCTGTAGTCTACACTGGAAGCAGCGAGGTACTGTGGCGGCGGCGGCGGTCAAGGTTGCTGCCATTGCTCGTCTGTTTAGTTGACCGTTGCATCATCGACAGAGCGTACAACTGAACACTGGGGACCGTCTCGTAATGCAGAGAAGGGTCACCGAGTGATAGGAAAGGGGAAGGAAGAGAAGGGAGAGACAGTCGAGAACCAAAAGAAATAGTGGGCCCTTTAGACGAGTGGATATTTTAGTTTTGGAAGAAGCCACGGATTTTAGATAACTTTAGAAAGAACAGTTTATGTAAGTTTATTTTTATTTATAGACATCAGAAACAGTGCGGATTGCAATATCCAGTGACTCTTTATTAATTGTGTTTTTCTTCATATAAACTGTGGTAAGAACGTTTTTTCAAATTACATGACATTACATTATTATTGCTTTAGGTCCAACGGACTCTTCCAAGCCAAATCAGGACCGGACAACCCCCGATCCGCATAAAAGATCTGCTGAAACAACCCTAGTGGTAAAACCGAAAGGTCTCCACCAGCCAGTCACTTTACAATAAAGACATCCCACGCAGGGGACGGCTGAGGCTGCACTCTAATTTATCGAACCCCCGTTTACAAAAACAAAATAGAATACAAACATCATTGTAAATTATCAACAAAACATATACATATAAAATGCCTACATAGCTAAATAATAACATCATAGGAAGCCCTAGTGACCACCTGGCAGAAAGCGTCCAATATTCTCAAGCTGATTTAACAGACCTCATACACAAACAAGGAGTCTTGTCCCGGAAGAGTTTTCAAGAAAAAAGGTAGGTGACTGGTCTAGCGAAAAAGACGATATTATAGCAGATTGATAGAAAAGAGCAGGAATGAGAAAGAGCAAATGAGAAAGACAGCGACAGTGGTAATTTAAAGCACTAAATATCCAGAAGGTGGGGATACTATTTATACTGAAACCCCCGGCCCCCAACGGGGTTGAAAGAACAGTTTATTTATGTTTATTTTTATTTATAGACATCAGAAACAGTGCGGATTGCAAAATCCAGTGACTCTTTATAAATTGTTTTTCTTCATATAAACTGTGGTAAGTTTTTTTCAAATAAGGAAATTCAATGAAGAACTGTGCAACAAGACTTTTTTTTTTTCTAATCAGTGACAGTGCACAGGGAGTAAAGTGGTTATACATATCATTGTATAACAAAGGGACAACAAGGGCGGAGGGGGGGGGGGGGGGGAGGGTACATATGTGTGTTTGATTATTGTTGTGTATGTATTATATGTGTATGTGTTAATTAGCAGAAATACCAGGTGAGAGAGTGATGTTTATTATTTATGCCAATGGTTTGATTGTATAGGTATTAGATTATGTTTTAAATTCATTTTATATTGTCTTTGGTTTCATTCTTTTGTTTGTTGTGTGTGTGGGGAGGGGGGAAGGGAAGGGAGTTTTTAGTTTAGTTTAGTGGGAGAAAGGACACTCATGCACTCACTACCCACCCCAAAGACCCCTTCACTCCTTGCATGAAGGAACAGTCACCTACTTAAACACCATAAGGAGAAAGTAGGCCTGACACACATCGTTAACAATACTCATAGTAATATCGATGGCAGATGTTTGTCCACAAGGTGTGATTTTACAAAAATTCATAAAGAAAGCAAAGAATCTTTTAAAAAAACAATGAAATGCTAGATAACATCTACAAAAACAATGAAATGCAGGATAACACAATCATATTTTGTTTTAATTTTTTAAGTCCTTGCATCAACAACCCCCACACCCCAAATTGGAACATACAAAACATTGATTTGACAAAAGCAACAGCATCAATGCTGAACAAGCGACACTACAAAAAGACAACTCAAGTTAAATACGCCTGTCAATGACAAACAGTCTGAAATTTAGAGACTACAGCAAGAATAATACATTAGTCATTAGTTTTATATTCACATGCACAATAATTTTATATTAAAAC
This sequence comes from Oncomelania hupensis, assembly GCA_036898135.1. Lineage (NCBI taxonomy): Eukaryota > Metazoa > Mollusca > Gastropoda > Littorinimorpha > Pomatiopsidae > Oncomelania > Oncomelania hupensis. The sequence goes on along the minus strand of CM072522.1, from coordinate 42,287,586 downwards.
GCACGGATGTAAAATACTTCATTGACTACAGAGACATTCCATTGATCATGCACATGAAAGGGACTAAATGGACAAAGAACTAAATGGAGTTGTCTGCAAACAGTGTCATGACAAAAGGTTAGTTACTTGTAACAAAACAAAAAGTCTGCACTCAATGCAAACCGTGTGTACCTAACCATCAAGATAAAGTTTTATTTCTTCAATCGCAAATTTGTAACAAAGAATACAGGAGGCCAACCAAATCAACCCATGCAGAAATCAGTTCATTACAATGTAAACATCGGCCTGGAAAAGTATGAAAAATTATATTTATTGATATCAATACTTATTTATTCAGCGATAAATAAACAATGGCTTAATCAATAATAATGTTCCAAAGTATCCCCACTATGTCCACACACAGAAGAACACACCATAAATTGTTTATGTACACCCTTCATATAAAACAATTTCCAGAAACTTATTCTGTGCTCAACTTTTGGCAGGGCGTCATGTAAAAATGCTTAAATTTCAAAATAAGCCTATCTTGAAGTCAGAAACTAAAACATCTGTACAAATTTAAACAGCTTCAATATCTTAATCAATTATTTGTGATGAAAAAAATTATCTTGCTTTATTGTATTTTATCATTCAGGGCAAGTAATTTATTTGCTTCTACAACTCAGATATAGTTAGTGTGACCGTATTTTAATAATATATTTACAATACGTTATGGTGAGTAGCAATTGTCACACCGAAATGGAATAATACTCACGAGTACACTTTGTGTGCAAGTGCAATGTTATTCAATCGAGATGTGACAATTCCCATATTCCACTCCTAAAATGGGAAAAAAAATTAATAAAATTAAATAAAATTAATAATAATTAATAAAAATTTATGAATTTATTTTGAACAACACAAGAATAATAGAAATGGCACTAAAAAAAAACAAAGACTCATGTCCATGGCCACTTTACACATCTTTCCAATATTTTCATGCGCGTGTGCAACAACAAATAGGAAAATGTGTTAGTATTTATTCTGCACGCACACACAAAGAAAACTATTGCACCACTGCAGTAAACACGAAGTGATCAATCTTGCTGCAAAACCATTCGATCTTCTTTGATATTGTTAGTGTTACAACAGGGAAAAACCAATTCAGTGGTAAACTTATTTTTTGATCACAAAGAAAAACTAGAAGGGCAAAATCCATATGACTCATGTCATTCTTATGGAGCTCAATATTTAACATAAAAATGGGTGACCAGGAAAAAGCAAAATGAAATGGTGGAATTAAAATGTGAAATAATATCGACTTTGATCTTTCTATGCTCTTGACCTTGAGATGACATTGACCTCTGGCTCCAAATGCACTCATATCATGTGCTATCAAATAAACTAAAGCAAAAGTCGTATTATATTCACAATCCGCTGCCACTGGACCCTATATGCAATGAATAACTAAATAACTACAACAATGCACTTTATAATGACGATGTAATCTATTCTTTCACCATTTGACCATAATATGAAACAATTTTACTAAGATCGACATGCAACAAGTGAATTCAACTGCCGTAGCTCGCCAAAGTGTGTGTAAACATCAAGCGGATGGGAGGAGTTTAGGTTGACCTCTAAACTCGTGATGTCAGTCTCGCTTATGATTGGTCCTCTCATGTATTTTTGCAGAAGAAATCAAACATGCACTATCCTTGTAAATTTTACATTAGCCAGTACACTAGGAAATACATAAGCATAACGTAAGTGTGGCCGGGACTTAATCCTGTAATCGTGCACCGAGCATTTGACTATGGATGGAAACATGCACGTTATAAATAGACATCAACATCATCCTCTTCTTTCAAGCTCCCTCAAAAGATATTTCTTGGTCTGGACTTGGCAATGAGTAGAACGCTTTGCCTGTGGTGCAAAATCAAAAGTTTTTTCCTTTGTGGCCCACCACAAGATGTGGCCACTTTTCAGGGTAGTCCTTTAGAATCATTCGCTAGTTTTTCTATAGTACATTTGGAGGTATTAGTTAGTTAGTTATTCATTGCTTACAGGGTCCAGTGGACTGCAAAGAGCCGAATCAGGACCACAACTTGGCTGAAAGAGAACTCACCCCTGATCCATATAAAAGATCTGCTGAAACAACCCCATCTTCGCTTCTAGTAGGTCTCCTCTGGAAGTTTCCAGAAGCCGCTCTGCACACTCACATCCATTCTGAATGAGAACATGCCTGTGCACTAACTAGGAAAACTTCCACAGAGGTGGGGAACCACTCCTCAGCAAACCGGGAGTGAAATGTGCTGCCTGTGTTCTGACTGACACGCAAAATCAGCAACTTTCGTTTTTCATATTTTTGGAAGGAAATTTGCTTATCGGAACAGGCAAATAAAATCTGTATTTTCGGAACGTTCTGTATATTTTTTGGATATTCCATAATAAATACCAGGTCAAGGTCACTTCAAAGTACCTATACAAACCAACTTTGAACTGCTCCAATGACCTTGACCTTGGAATTAGGGTGACCAAATATGCAAAGTATGTGTGTCTCATTGATTATCTATCATGCATCAAAAAAATCATAAGTTCAATATTAATAACCTAGAGGAAAAAAATGAAATTTTGTGACAAATTTTCATTTCTTGACTAGCATTTGATGACCCTAGTTTGGTTGTGATAGTTGAAATATCCTCTGAGCACTTAGCCCCTTTAAAGTTTTTGCACAGACGATGAACAACAGACGGACGATGGACAAACAGACGGACAGAGGGACTTTCTTTCCCGAGATCATTTTTGGACTATTTAGAAGAAATTTGCAAAAATCTAAATTTTAATTTTTTTTAAATTCCTTTTTCCGTTTGGAGGGAGGGGGGGGGGGGGGGGGAGGGGTGATTACACAGACTCACACTGCTATGCATGTCATCACTGGAAGGTAATTTATTTTGCTTTTGTACAAAAAACAACAAAATATTTCTGTACAAAACACAAAACAAAACAAAAAAAATGATTGACTTAAGTCTTTGGCAAAAGAAGGTGTGACATCATTTTCTTCCCACATGTCATTTTCTTCACATGTCTTCTTTTATTTTCATTCATGATGTCATTTCTTCACCGTGACATCATTTTCTTCACTCATGATATCATTTTCTTCTCTCATTACATCATTTTCTTCTCTCATTACATCATTTTTTCCCCAAACTTTATTTTAGTCAGGAAGTGAATTTGATTCCCCTATAAAAATCCCAGCTGAGCTAACAATGCCATAACTTGATGCATACTTTATTTATAAAATGTCTGCGTGATTTTGTGCGTGTCCACTGAAAGTTTTCGAGTCACTGAAAAGTGAAGGACAATGAGGACACTGGTAAGGTTTATCACCTGTGTGTCTACGTTGATGTTTCTGCAGATGGTCTAATCGTGAGAATGCTTTGCCACAGTCAGTGCACTTGTAAGGTTTATCACCTGTGTGTGTACGTTGATGTGTCTTCATATTGCTTAACTGTGTGAATGCTTTGCCACAGTCAGTGCACTTGTAAGGTTTATCGTCTGTGTGTGTACGTTGATGTGTCTGCAGATTACCTGACTCTGCGAATGCTTTGCCACAGTCAGTGCACTTGTAAGGTTTATTACCTGTGTGTTTACGTTGATGTGTCTTCATATTGCTTAACTGTGTGAATGCTTTGCCACAGTCAGTGCACTTGTAAGGTTTATCACCTGTGTGTGTACGTTGATGTGTCTGCAGACTGCATAACACTGTGAATGCTTTGCCACAGTCAGTGCACTTGTAAGGTTTATCACCTTTGTGTGTACGTTGATGTTTCTGCAGATTGCCTATCTGTGTAAATGCTTTGCCACAGTCAGTGCACTTGTAAGGTTTATCACCTTTGTGTGTACGTTGATGTGTCTTCAGATTGCATAACACTGTGAATGCTTTGCCACAGTCAGTGCACTTGTAAGGTTTATCACCGGTGTGTGTACGTTGATGTTTCTGCAGATTGCCTATCTGTGTAAATGCTTTGCCACAGTCAGTGCACTTGTAAGGTTTATCAACTTTGTGTGTACGTTGATGTCTCTTCAGATTGCTTAACTGTGTGAATGCTTTGCCACAGTCAGAGCACTTGTAAGGTTTATCACCTGTGTGTGTACGTTGATGTGCCTTCAGATGACCTGACTCTGTGAATGCTTTGCCACAGTCAGTGCACTTATAAGGTTTATCACCTGTGTGTGTACGTTGATGTGCCTTCAAGTGATGTAACCATGTGAATGCTTGGCCACAGTCAGTGCACTTGTAAGATTTATCACCTGTGTGTATAAGTGGATTTGTCTTCAGCTTGCCTAACTGTGTGAGAGCCTTGCCACAGTTAGTGCGCTTAGTCGCGTCACTTAACGAGGTGCTGTCAGAGTGTACTAATTTGTGCGCTATCAAGTACTGTGCTGTTGTAAAAGTCGTGTCACACACCTCACAAATAAAACGTTTTACTTTCAGGTCCTCTTCCCTCTTTGCTAGCATACCACTAACCCCACCAACTGAATTCATGCTGACGTTTGAGAGTTTCTGTTTGTGGTAGGACATCATGTGAATCCTGAGACTCGTGAACTGTACAAAAGCTGAGGAACATTGCTGGCATTTGTATTTCCTCTCCAGCGAAAGTAGATTAGATGTTTTGGGGTTACTCGATGCCGGTTGCTGCTTTTGAGCGACAGCGGATGTATTCTTCTAAAACACACAAAGAAGAGAACAAAATCTTAATCGATACGGTCGGAAACAATTAGAAATAAGCAAATTCAAATATTACTTAACATTATTTACAAAAGACAAACTTTATTTGAATTTATTTCATATTTTACTTCCAACAACGTTCCAGCTTGACCATTCCTAGTATAATCGTAATCTATAAAGTTAATGACAATTTTGTACCATATGACCCTGCTGAATCATCAAGCAACAATCGATAGCATACTCCATCTTTCACGGTCCTCAGCAACCCTGATGGTTTCGCTCAGTGTCAAACCAGTCCATTCTCGAATGTTGTCCTCCCACCTCTTTTTTGGTCTCCCTCTTCTTCTACCTCCTTGCACTGTGCCTTGCAGGATGGTCTTTGCAAGACCTGATGATCTGATGACGTGGCCATACCATCGGAGTTTCCGTTTTTCACCACTGTCAGCAGGTCATCCTGTTGTCCGAGGCTTGTGTGATGGTCTGTCGGACTTTGTTGGTAATGAACAGTGGGAACAAATTGCGCTGCATTTAAAAAACCTTTAATACCTTAGTATCCGTCTTCTTGTCTTTATCACTGTCGGTGAACTCAAGGTCACTGCTGCCAATATCCGAGAAGGTCCAGTCACAGTCAGTATCATCACAGCTGCTGTCAGCTTCCTCTGAAACATTTTAGAGAGCATTTAGAAAAATGACAAAAAGTCATGGTGCGAAGAGCATATGGGTTGTATCTTTGAGTATGTGTGTGTGTGTTAGAAAGTGTTTAAGTCTGCACATATGGTAAATATGTGCATGTATTTGTGTGTGGGTAATTGTAGTTATATGGTGCTGAATATTATAAATTTTCTTTCAAAAATAAAACTCAACAATTTGTGCAAATTGGCAATATTGTATAACCAGCATTATACCCGCAGAAACTCCTTATCATCATCATCATCGTCATCATCATCTGTAATAACCATTACAACAAATTACTTCTTCGGATGAGAGTATAAACCGAGGTCTAGTCTGTGCACTCGCGCACTCCATCGCATGGACCTTAAAGATTCTGATGCTCATTTCCTAGACGGGTGAGTGCCAGATACACAAATACGCCCAGCACGCACTCCGTCCCTTATATACTGGGTCGCCCATGATGGTGCTCAGTTGTCTGGGCATCAGACTATGCGACAAAGCCTTCAAGTGGACGCATCGGGCGGCTTGAGTTAGATCCTGCATTGGCCAGCGCTTTAAGCAGCTCTTGACTCTTCTTCTGTTCTTCTTCTTCTAGATTTGCTGTCACCGGACACATTGGCATATAGGGGACGTAATTAAGACATCAAGTTAAAATTCCAGGACCACAATAAAACAAATGCATAAGTTTAGTTAAATAATAATAATAATAAATTGCATTTATACAACGCATTTTTCATTAGAATAACAACTCAATGCGCTTACACACATCATTCGTATGCATCATCACAACATTCGCACTACATCATGTACAGCATCATTCAGAAAGTATTACTGTTCATACTATTTACACAGAAAACGCCTTGCGGAACAAGGCTAGTTAAAACAGCGATATAATGTAACAGACTAATATATTTAAAATCCATGAAGCATTGGTTCACTAAGAACCGGGACTGGCGATGCGGCCTCAATAGGGGGCCCATACACACCAAGACTTTTGCTACAATAACTAAAATTCTCTAATTAATGATAAAAACGATATATAATATAAAAGGTTAAGTATGGTAAAATCCATGTAACATTGGTTAACTAATAACCAGAGCATGCAAAGCGGCCACAGAGAGGGGGCCCATACACACCAATACTTTTGCTACAATAACTAAAATTCTCTAATTAATGATAAAAACGATATAATATAAAAGGCTAAGTATGGTAAAATCCATGTAACATTGGTTAACTAATAACCAGAGCATGCAAAGCGGCCACAGAGAGGGGGCCCACACACACCAATACTTTTGCTACAATAACTAAATTTCAATCATTAATAGTGATAAATAATGCAGGTACATGTCTCACTAAAGGGGGCAGACCAAAACATAAAACACCTTAAAATCCCAAATCAAAATGGAAAACATAATTTATAAAACCAATATATTGGGTAGCACCAAGGCTGTCACAGCTATGCTACCCAGCGCCAAGGCAACCCCACGGCTCACTGGCCACTGAGGCACACGCACCGCGCGGACAAAATAATTAATAAAACACGTAAAAACCATTTTAACATAATACAGCATCATGGCTATCTAGCCTCACCAAGCGACCATCATAAGTGTAACCCGACTGCACCATTGCCAATTAAGGGTAGCCACCAAAGATGGGCCATGGAAAGACGGGAAGGTATCAGCCAGTCGTAAGATAAACAATAACATTAAAATTTATTTAAAAAATTGTCAGCACCATGGATATATCCACCCCGGACCAGCAACCAACTTATGGGCGACCCGATGGCAACATGGCCATTTGGGGTAACACCAAGGTGGGCCATCTGAAGACCAAATGGGTGTCCGCCAGATAAATAACATGGCTACAAAATATTTAAAATCACACATAGTGGCATGGCTATCCACCTGAGTCCAGCAACTACCATGTGAGTAACCCTGCTGCACCATGGCCATTTGGGGTACACACACAAGGTGGGCCATCAAGATAGATAGATAGATATTCAGTGCTTATAGCAGACCTGCTTACCTCAAAAATTTTTTGTCAGTACTCCAGGCACTTCAAAACCAGATTTTGGAAATCATGACCAGATTTTGACTTTCGGTATTTATATAAACTGTCGTTATATTACGTGAACCTAAATAATGATAATAAATAAATAAAAATATAGAACTGTGTAAACTTATCGTCATTATTCATCTGAATTTGGTCTTAGCTAAATTTTCATATATTATTACAAACGTAAAATAAATCAAGAAACGGTACACTGTTCAATAAATTTATTGTTTAAAAATTAGGGTGCTTAATTGAAAAACAATGCAAAAGTGTTAGGCCACCACATCAACATAATATGTGATAATGATCTACTTGTATTTAAAAAAAACATGCATGTATGCACTTTTCAGTTGCTGCAGTTCTTTTTTTGTGAAAGAGCTTTCAGGTCTGAACATACCTACCATCAGTGAGTCAACAGCATCTTTGCTCATACTGGACCTACTGTCAGTGGACGTTTTACGTACGCAACTAAACATCCTCTCACAAGCAGCACTGTTGTGTGGGATGGTGCAGAGTCCCAGCATGAACTGGCACAGTTGCAAAAGCTAAGGGTGTTTTTGCTGACCTGCACCCAAAATTCGTCCACCTGCATAACTGGGCCCACCAATCCCTTGACATCAGTTGACTGATACTCGGAGAATTGCTCCTGATTTGTTCAGATGTTGTATTTGGTGGAAAGAGTGCAGGGAATCGCTTCACAAAAAAGCGTAGATCTTGGGAAGATGCAGTCAACTGAACAAGGACAGATGATTCTGCAGTGCTGGAGCAAAAGGTCAGTGAGGGGCAGTTTCAGGAGAAGATAGCTGCAAGTTTCCTCAAAGTATACACGCACTGAAGCATAGAACTTTGCAATACGTTCAGATTTTAGGTTGTAGTCTTTGGGACTGTCAAGCATTTTCCTTGCCTGATCACCAACCAGCAGGTCTTCAGCTACCAAACAAGGCCAATTTTTTAATAAGAAACCAGAAATGTCTATTTTTGTTTCACACAAACACGCTTGGATGAACTCGCCACCTCAACATCTGAATCATCATCTGTTGTTTCATGAATTCTTTTCTCCATGACAATTAAATATTTGCAGAGTATACACTTGAAAAACACAATGCTATCCAATGAGTTTTAGTTTTCTGGCGCAATTTGTTTAGCTTCCGCTTCCGGTTAAGTGTACTTTTTACCAAAATTTGTAAAAAAAAATAAAAAAAAATTTTTGGGTCGATTTTCATATTTTTTAAAAAGAGATCGTAACAGCGTACTCGAGGTCAAAATATCGGGACAATACGGCGAAATACGGACGGGTAAGCAGGTCTGTTATAGGGTCCAGCAGACTGCCAAGAGCCGAATCAGGACCACACAAAGTAAAATCAGACTAAACTGTTAACATTTAAATATGATAAAAGATGTAAATAAAATCAGTCTAACTAATTAAATTCAACCAAGAATATTCAACAAGAGGATATGACTTAAATGCGATAAAACAAACCAACAACATGCAAAAAACTGGAACAGGTGTTGACCAGTGCAAACTTTAAAAATCTCATTAAAAGGCATTGAACCAAAACATCTTTCTCTTTCATCAACCAGATCAGCACATTCAGACATAAAATGGCGAACGGAAAAGGATTTGTCACATGCAAAGCACCATGGTGGTTCTTCTCCTTTTAAAAGGAAACTATGGGTGATATAAGTATGTCCAATATGAAGGCGAGCCAAAACTGTTTCTTCTTTGCGAGTGGATGCAAAGTTAGGCAAAGAAGCTGACAAATCTGGAAGAATTTGAAATAGTTTGTTATTGATTTGAGTAGACCATTCAGTCTGCCACAGCCGTTTACAATAAGATCCAGTCATAAAACGCAGGTCAGAGTATGGAACAAACTGGAAAATCTCTGAAGGGAAATCTAGATGCAGAGCTTCTTTAGCCGCTTTGTCCACTGCAATATTGCCGCAGATGCCCATGTGACTAGGTACCCACATAAAAACGATCTTTTTACCCTCAGAAACAAGTTGTGTGTGGAGGTCATGGATCTCTGCCAGAAAAGGGTGAGATATCTTTCTCGTGGAAAGAGCTTGAAGTGCTGACAGTGAATCAGACATGATTAAAAACGAGGTTAATTTGGATTGATAAGCCTGCTTCAGAGCTAGATGAATTGCCTTAAGCTCAGCTGTGAAAACCGAACAACACTCAGGTAAACGCTGTTGCAAAGGCTGATCTAGGTGTCTCCCAGAGACGGACGCAGCACCAACCGAGGCTCCTTTTTTCGACCCGTCTGTAAAAAGTTTTTCATATCCTTTATACAATGAACATTGTTCGAGATAAAGTTGCTTATAAACAGTTTCGGAACTTTCGGTCTTTTTGAAGGATGTAAGAGTGAAGTTGATAATGGGGTTGAGGAGGTTCCAAGGTGGAAGTACAGTTAGCAATTGATCATCATTAACAGAGTCAACATCTATGCCTGCAGTGTCAAAGTGAGGACGTATTCTGATACCAAAAGGAATTTCTGTCGGTTTGTAGGAGTATTTAAGTGTAAATAACGGGTTTAGAACACAATCAAAAGCGGGATTTTCAGGATTTGCTTTAAGTTTGAGAAAATAATTCATGGCGAGCTGGAGCCTGCAGATATCCAAGGGAGGTTCGCCAGCCTCAGCGTAAAGACTTTCCTTCGGTGAAGTGCGAAACGCCCCCAGACAGATCCGAAGACCTTGATGATGGATTGGATCCAAGGCTTTCAAATAGGCTTTCCTAGCAGAACCATAAACGATGCTACCATACTCCAATTTAGAGCGTACCAGAGAACGATAAAGGAGGAGCAAATTTGCTTGTCTGCTCCCCAGTCTGTGTGGCTGATAACTTTCAAAACATTAAGACCTTTCTGGCAGCTGTCCCTCATGTATTTAATATGCGGCAGAAAAGTAAATTTGCTGTCAAAAATAATACCCAACAATTTTACTTGTTTAGAAACTTTGATGGGTTGGTCATAAACATGGAGAGAAGGGTTCAAAACCTGGTTCTGTTTGCGATGAAAATGAATGCATTCGGTTTTAGAAAGCGAAAATTGGAAGCCGTTGTCTTCTACCCACCCCTGAATTTTATCTATGCAAAGCTGAAGTTGACGCTCCACCTCGGGCCATCAAGAGACCAAGTAGAACCACAAAAATAAAACAAATAAGATAACAACGCTTAAAACGAGCCCACAAAGGGCGCCAACACACAGTCCCAACAGAGACGATACCTCTTTGGTGGGCCATCGAAAACTGGAAAAGCGCTGTATAAAAACGAATAAATAAATAAAATTAAATAAACATGTTCAGAACACTCACTTGTTCTCGAATGTCGCCGCCTTTTGTCGCCCTCTTGAATGATGCCCAGCTCTTTGCCGTATTCACTGCCATACCAAACAAGAATATCAGTCCCGGTCTGCAATAACAAATGAACACAACATGACCCAAGAAAACAGCACCTTTAGAAAGAAAGAGCTTCATCAGGCATTAAAACGGTTGGGACGAAAAAAAAAGAGAAGATATTTATTAGGGATTGAGAACAGAGGACATCGACGGCGCAAAGCACTTAGTTCTCTATGGGGGTCAGGGTCAGAGTCCCTCCCCTCCCCTCTCCTCCCTTCCCTTCCTCATCCTCAAACCCACGCCCGGAAAAGTTTTAAAACACAGATGCAAAATGGTGCTATCTGGTGTAATCTAGCAAGTAATAAGTGACTAATGACTAATTACTCATTCTTCAGTCCACTCTAGAAGTGTGTTTTAACACAGCGCTGATCACTGCTTCACATCAACGCGACATGTATATAGATCATTGTTGTAAATTTACAAAAGGCCAATAAATGACTGAGTGAGAGATGGTTCGGCTAGGGCGATCAGTCCCCCACGGCTCCCGGTTTGAGGGCCCAAAGTTTGATTATCCATTTTATTTCCAGCAGCATGAGAACAGATCTAAATCCTATACTAATGACTATCGTTGCAGATGAACCGTATGGTTCCTCCTATTTCTCTTCGTGCTAATCTAGCTCTAAATCGAAGATGTTCACACTGTATTAGGCTGTCGATCATCTGGAAATGCTTAAACAGGTCAAAGTCGGGGAGAACAGTAGTGTATAGGAACAGAAATTGCAGCCGAAAACAATTTATTACAAGCCCCAAACACCATTTTATTCACTGGCTTCTTCACAATCATTTACAGGATTCCAGAAAAATAATAATGATGTTGAAAAAATCGATGACGCACTTCCCTTGTAACTGCTTTACAAGAAAGCTAGCTCGCTAGAGTATGATAGAAGCAAAAGGAAGAATTCACTGAAAATCAGTTGGAGATTATTATAGGAGCAATCATCGGACACAAAAATAACGGATTTTCATCATGGAATAGCGGCGAAGAAATGTGCCCCCATTTTTAGAAATGTGTAATCAATAAACGCGGCTTTTATTGCAAATGAGTTCTTCCAGCTGATTAGCAGAGATTAGATCTAATAAAAGACACAAACCCAACGGGCTATTGGATTGTATTGAAGTGACGTCCTAGTTAGAAGTGACGTAGGTTTGTGACGCACTGTATGCAGTGGTTATTTCCTTCGTGCGGGGTGAAACAACAAATATAAATTATATAAAACTTATTAGGGACTGCCAAATCCCGGTTCCCGTGGCAAGTAAAATTGTTGCAGGGAAAGACAAATCATGACAGTCACTTGCCCGGGGGTAAGTTAAAAGCTGTGAATGTAAAACAACACAACTTGATCATCAGCACCGAATCATGTTTACATAAGATCTACATGGATCTGTGGAACGCATGTTTGGAATTTTGACATCACAAGCTAATAAGATATGTTACAGTGGATTTGATAGGTCAATTGCTCAACCTTTCAGCCAATGACAGCGCTAATTTTTATCAATAGTGGGGCGATATATCACAGCCATTTAATTGATCAATTGTTCAAACTCGTCTGGCAATGACAGCGCGCCTTTCATCTCAATTTTTGTGGAAGTGTGTTCGAGCTAAAAGCCAAAATGTCACTTCTAAAATTAGGATTTTTCAGCAGCTGTAGGTTTGCATCATGTCAGATGCCCTTGCAGATCATGAAGGCACAGTCAGCATAGGGGATAGAGCAATCTCCAATCTTCGTTTTGTGGATAACATTGATGGATTGGCAGGAGAGGAACAAGAACTTGAACAGCTGGTACAGCGGCTTGACACCTACTACAGAACCTATGGAATGTAAAAAAAAGTGCAGAGAAGACCAAAATGATGACCAACAACACCAATGGCATCAACACGGACATCAAAGTCCAAGGCCAATCCCTCAACACAGTGTATAGCTTCAAATATTTAGTAGCCATTGTATCAGACAATGGGTCCGAACAGGAAGTCCTCTCCAGGGTCTCACAAACAACTGCTGCCCTGGCAAGGTTGAAGCCCATTTTGCAAAGGCAGGACCATCAGCCTATATTCTCTCATTTTCTCAGCAAATTGGACAGTTTATAATTATTAATTACAATTGAGTAAAAGTCATGTTAGAATTTGTGTTGAAGATATAAAAGTTGAAATCATGTAACTACGACTGGTGTCATTCCATTTTGTGTCCACTAGCTCGTACATCTCTTGAGACCATTTAAACTAATCATTTGACTAGCAAAAATCATTTCTAAAAAGAGAACAAATATAAATTTTTATGTGACCAAGCACCAATATAAGTCTCACATCACTTTGGAATCTTGGTAGATAACGTCTGATAGAGGTAGCTTAACGCCCCATCCATCTACAGGTCTTACTCCCCTAGGAAGATTATCGTAACTTCTCCAGGATATCATCACACCTAAGTCAAGTAAGTTCGCGGCCTGCTAGGTTTGAACCCGCGACTTGCGGCAAAGGAAACCAGCTCATTATTAACTGGGCTACTCTTTAATGTTCCTACTTCATCAATAAAAAAAATGAGACCAAAGTCAAACTAGTCAGAAATGTGCTGCACATTTCCTGATTTAACAGACATCACCCAAATGAAAATGTATTTTACACTTGTAAATCTCTAAAGCATGACACTGAACTTTGATCCAACATATAGAAAATGCAAAACAAGTAACATATCATAATCATTACTATTATTATTATCATCATCATTTTTATTATATCATTATCACAGCAAGAATAGGTTGAGTGTCTTAATGTTTAACTCTTTGCCTGCCAGGCATGTTTCCACGTTTGTGCCAGACATTTCTCTGGCACCGGAAAAAAAGTTCAGTATTTTAGGCATTTAAGCTACTGTTCTTTCAATAATAGTTGTTAAATAGACATATTTCATATCAAATTAAAGGCAGGGTTCATACTCAAATTGTTGTAAAAAAAACAAGGAGTTTTCAAGGAGATTTCAAGGAGTTTTTCCAAAAATTCAAGGAGTTTTTAAAAATAGTAAACGCACATAATAATGATTTATAAATAGTCAAAATAAAGGATGAATCTTTTACCCAGTGATATCCATAAATTGTTTGCAACAGGTCATGAATCTGATGGTGATACTGATGTTGAAATTGATACTGATTATGAAATCTACACCATATAAATATTGCATGTCGATGAAGTTGCAGTTATGATGATGATGCAGATACAGAGTCTATACACATTTAAATAATAATTGTGAAACATGTTGTCCTTAGATACAAGTTATGGAACTGTAAAAAGTCAGAAAGAGATACCACCACCGGCTAATAACACAGATAAATGAGTTTTCAGTTATTTTAGTTTTTCCATCCCTTCATCAATCTGACGGGAAATCTTCTCCAGCTGGATCTTTATTTCCTTAGATTTGCTTCACAGCTCATTTGACTGGATTAAACACACAATTGCCTCCAGGCATTTTTACCGATTCAGTCAGCAAACACGCGTGGATAAAACGAAGGATGTACGGAAACCGAGAACTGCGCGTGTGCGCGCGACAGCAAGGGAATGAACAATTTATAGTGGAGGTTACTTCCCTTATCATTAGCAGACGACAAAAGTTACGATCGTCGAACAGTTGACAACACAAATAATATAAGTTTTGTTTTATAAATGTTTATTTTTCAATGGCTTTTTTTGTGTGAAAACTTGACAATAAAATCTCTAGGTCAAGCAATGAATAGATACACTGGTTGAAATTTCAAGGAGTTTTCAAGGAGCTGAGGCAATTTGGCTATTTTCAAGGAGATTCAAGGGCCCTTGAACAAGACATGGAAAATTCAAGCAGATTCAAGGAGGTTCAAGGAGCGTACGAACCCTGTAAAGGTAAAAGAGTGAAGAATAAGAAAAAAAACACACAAAAATGTTAATTTGATTATGTTATTGAAATATGTGTTGCAGCATGAGAAAACCAGGCTAAAGTGTCAAAATATGAAAAATTACTTATTTATTTATTAACAAAGTACTAAAAATAATCTTCAAAATGCAAAAAACAGAATTGTTTTATCTGTATTGGTTGATGTTTTATGATTTTTTTAAATATTTTATTTTCTCGGGGGCTAATTTCCAGAAATTGCCTTCAAAGTTTTGAATTGTAAACTGATCATTACTTCACAACCAGAATTTTCCCATGCATTTATTTGGTATCAAAACAATCAGGAAGATGGCAGCAATATGGCAGTGAGTTGAGATAAGATGAGAAAATTCACATTATACACCATCCACACAATACTGAACATAAACAAATTAAAACAGTACGCACAATTTTATTCTGTACCCATCCATAATGCATAGTGTTTTTAAACATATTAGAAATAAAACAAGTGTTTAGCAAGTCTATAATAACTCAAACACATAATAATATATCAAGAACATGGCCTGAATCAATCATTTTTCTAAAATAAACCCTATCATAATGCCCCCTCCCTCCCCCCCCCCTTCTTAAATCCCTCGTCCGTCAAGTAATCTTTTGTTTAATTGCAAGCAGCTACATGAGCTCAGTTCAAATAGTCAAACAAAGATTACAAACCTAAAACAAAAGTTTCATTAGGTAGTTTTCAGTCCTAATAATCAAGCTTTAATAATTCCCTGATTCTCCACTCCCTTCCGCACGTCGAATACATCTGTCGCGTCACAGGTGTAAATCAAAATAACATGTCATTTTGCTCTATAAAGTTTAAATAAACACAAATATCAAAGCAAATACTAATTTGGTAAATAGTCCTCATGTTCATTTCCTAAAACAGACAAACCAACAATAATAAATACTGAGAACATAGTCAACTTGTCATGCTAGTAATCTTGAATGCAGGCCAGACTACTTACCTTTTCAACCCTCCCCACCCCACCCTCACCCAACAAAATATACTACTGAAATATTTTCCACACTCCTACTGTAATTCTTTCACTGATGTCGCCTTTTCAACCTTTACCTAAATCTATGCAAGTTGAATGACGGATTATTAAAGACACGCTAATAGCGAAGAGGCCTACGAAACATGAATCATTGAATGAAAACAAACAGTATCGTTTAATAACGGGATCAAGCTTCTGCTCGTCAGAATCATAATTCTCATCACAGTTCCCACCGGCACCATCATAAAAATAGTCCGAAAGCAGGTCTTGGAGCTCTTCAGAAGCAAAACCGGGTCGATTCAAGGCCCTAGCTACTCTAGCAGACGACACATCTACTGACGCTGGAGACGAAGCCATCACTTCCGGTTTCCAAAAAGCATCGGTCACTTACTTTGACAAATTGTTTCTAACAAATGCAACATAAATATTGCAAGAAAACACTTGAAATAGATGTAAGATGAGTTTATCTACATTAAAAAATTCACTTTGAACTAAAAATCTTCGAAAATCTATAGGAAACACTTCCGTTTTTCACGACATGGCTAGAGACGCATTCGAACACAACTTGTGTCACAAGCAAGCTTCAGAACAAGGAATTTCATGAAAAATTCAAACGCCACACACTTTTATGTACCAAAAAGTAGTACCAATAGGGACTTTTCACTCCCCAGACGTTATATATCAATCAACATTGGGGATTTCCCTTCATAGTCGGACAAGAAAAGTTGGGGTATCGTAGGTCAATTAGTGCCATTGTTTTAGCCAGGTGTGATCAACACCCTTATCAAAATCAACAAAATAAACAATGTTTTAGTAACTTTTGAACAAAATCCGTTTGGGATATTAAAGAAAAGTCTTAAATAAAGACAAAGAGGCAACAATCTTAAAATTGATGGGGTAGCCTATTTTTAGTGTTCTACGGCTGTAGCCGCGAATCAATCCTGGCGTCTTTAGCCGGGTTTTGTCATGCGGCGACACATATGTGTTTTGAAAGCATGTTGATCTTTTTGAAATGATAAAATAAAATAAAAATATTTCTACATACCACAGTGATAAAAAAAATCTGGAGGAATAATTCCAATCACTGAATCAGTTTCACACACCAGAAAGAAAATTTATTTAGGATCAAAATACACTATACAGTTTGAAATTATATTGATTATTAGCAGAGTTTGACACACTGTCGATTGTGCCCATCACAATGCTTAGTAAAATGCACAAAAAACACTCTAAAAACGAATCAATTTGAAGAAACCACTCGCGTGTCGATCGAGAACGAAAGTAGAATGAGTTATCTCTCTTTGGTTAAAATAAAACTTGGATTGGACTGCGCAAAAAACCGGAATGAAACGGAATACTGAAATCGATGATATATCGTCGATTGGCACAAACATGGCGGCTCAGATCGACGATATATCGTCGATTGGCAGGCAAAGAGTTAAAATAAGCCTACTTGAGTTTACAAATTAAGAGGATATGTTAATTTACAACAACTACAGTACATTTGAAATACTGTACAATACAGAATTGAAGATTTGTAAAACAAATGTCAAGCTCAATTATTACCTCAGACTCCATTGGGATTGTCTCAATACACCTCTCTGTCTTCACCCACACCATCTTTTCCAATGAGCCACTGCTTTCTGCAACAACAAAATCAGCAGAAATGTCATGGGTAAATAATTGATAGAGATAGTGCAGTTGGTTAGGACTGGTTTTCTATGCCAAAGATCATGGGTTCAAACAGGCAGGGAATGAACTTAAGTGACTTAGACACAAGACTTTACCAGGTCACTGAGGGGTTTCACCTGGTACTTCGGTTTCCTCACTCCCTTCAATGATAGTATTGGATGCAGTCAACCTGTTTTATTTGTATCCAAAAATTAAAATTAGTTTTTCTTTTTCTTTCCATCTTGAACAGCCCTTTTCCTTTACACCACATGATTGAGAGTTGAACGAGAGTTTGTTGTATATGAAGGGGTATGGGTAGCAGGTGAGTATTATGTTGGTTACAGATCACCGCGCTTCAAATATAATTTAGGAATATGGCAGGTATAGTATCCATTATTATTATTATTTATCTTGTCTATTTTTTTATTCTTAAAACTAAAGAGCAGATTTATCTCTCTAGTCTCAATTATTATGGGGTTCATACCAGGAAAGGTTCTCACACATAAACACATTTCCTGCCCCTCGTGGAATTGAACCCTTGCACACATGACTGATCATGGCATGTAACTATACTCTCAAAGCCTGTACTATATTTTAGGTCTAGAAAGGTGAAAATGTAAAGCAGCTCAGCTACAATCACAATATAGATAATAATGTCACAATTATTACTAAATATACAATACTAATACACTTACCACACCCTTCTGTGTTTTCAGGTTCTGTCTTCACCTTGGACAACAGTGGGTCATGTGGCTCCACCATGTCAGGCTCTGTCTTGATTTCTGATTCTTCCTTGAGCTCAGACTTACTGCAAGTGCAACTTCCTTCTGAAGTCACAATATGTTGTTCACTGCTGATCTGAGAAACTTGTTGGCTTTCTCTTCCTGAAATTTCTAAACAAAAAAATAAAACAGCTTTATAAGACCACGTCCATGCTTCACAGTTCAGTCATCATTACACAATACTCATATAATTATATGACCTTCTACGTCAATGGTTGGCACAAGCTTCACTTTAAGTAATATTGGGTCATAAGTAGCTTCATCATACTCATACACAATGATTTATTGTTCTCATTTACATGGAGAAACATTACAACAGAAATATGAGAAATGGCAATCAGGATAATAAACTATACTGTTCTAACCATATCCTTCTTTGTCACTACCTGACTCATTTTCTGATTCTTTCTTTATTTCAAATTGGCTGCAAGTTCCATCTGTTTTACCACTTTTTTATTGCTGATGTCAGAAACATGCTGCCTTTCAATTCCTGCAATTTCTAACAAGAAATAAAAAGAGCTTAACTGAACTTATTTCCTGAAAGCGAACATAGCTACAATTAACCTACACGATTTCTTCTCTCCTAAAAGTTAAAACTGACAGTGACCCAGTTCATAAGCTTTCATATTGTAAGAACAGTACTTAAGGAAAGCACTGGCACTTACCAAATACAAATAAAAGCAATCAATAATCATGCAATAATAATACTAATTTATAATTTATAATGCACTTGTACTAGAAAGTGAGCTGAATCAGTCAATGTGCTTACAAAACAACACGACAGACTTTTAGTTTTAGCAATTATAAAATACAGACTTTATCAAATAATTTTAAGTCATAAAATGGAAAACAATCGGTCAACTGTACAGTACGTTAACAGAAACGATCTAGTCAATCTCATTAGAAGAAAAAGCAATTGAGGTGCCAATTAAGTAATTCACAGGATAATAATTAAAGAAGAAAGCTTTTTAGTCCGACTACTTTGGATTTCCTTTTTTTTAAATCAGAGGCCACCAAATAAATAAGTTAAATTCCCCACAGCCTTATCCCTTATCTGAAACAAGGTAGCACCCGCTCATCAAGTGCGCCCATTCCTTAGATTTATTGCAAATGGAGAGCCCTGAAAACAATTTAACCATTAATAAAGACCCTATTTGAAACACGCATGCACTCTCCTCACGCAATACAATACTTTACCAACAAAACAGCAAAGCTTTAAAACTGATCAAATGAAGTCAAAAATCATTGTTTTTAGAGGTGGGAGGACAACATTCGAAATTGGACTGGCTTAACTGAAGCTTGCTGAGGCCAGAGAATGATGGAGTAAGCTGGTTAAACGATCATCTGTGGTGAACCAACGATCTTCCGAGTTACGGGATAGGATAGGACCATAAAACTATAGATTACGAATAGTTATGTAGGTTTAGGATTGAGTTTCCTGTTTATAACCTTTCTTGCGTATATTAGAGATTTCAATTCAATTAGTATAGATGCATAAAGTCAATGCAAACGGAGACTAATTATGGTGTTGCTTACCGAACTTCTTTATCATTTCATAGTTCACCTTGATGGACCGGTAGTGAGTTTTCTCCATTTCGCTTATGGACTCCCATTGCTTTTTTGTGAAAAACCCCTCAATCGAGTTTGGTAAAACCAGGTTGCTAAAGTCCGGAGTTTCCTGAAAATTAGAAACAAATGGAGCCGGAGCTGATTTAAACTCAAATAAGAATTCACCCAAAATCGCCTAATATATCATTTTTATATTATTTGTTAGTCTTTTACGCATTATATTTAAAAGAAAGATTAGCAACTAACACAAATTAGCCAGCGAGGCTAAGATTTTGTAGCGCTTGTGGCACGCATAAGCATCTTTTTCGCTAAAGCAGGTGGGCCCAGATAAAAGCTTGACCGTGCAAATGTTTCGGGGCAGAACACACAGCTGTTACACTCAGTTCGATGTTGGTGTTTTCCTTTATCAGTATCCGATTCAGCCCCAATGCTGAATTCCTGATAAGGTGTAACTCAGATTCGTTTATCCACGCAACCCGTCCAAACAGCATACAAGTCACAAAGCCGACGTATGAAGTTTTCCACTTTTATTCAGCACACACCAACAACTGCATACAATTCTCAACTCAACTCAACAACTTTCACAGCAACTCTTTTCACAACACACAAAGCATCGAATATATAATTTTTTTCTATCCTTCGAGATGACGACAGTTTGTTCTAGAAATGACGCATTACAACTAACCAATCAGAATTAAAGATCGTCATCACTGACTTACGTCATTCATCTCTCCACACATACCCCGAACCTTCTCTTACTTCGACAATCATCCCGAAACTTCGATCGATAGTAAACAAGGAGATCCAGAGTATTCTCTAACAATATCGACCAACGAAAATTATCCACGTTATACAAATCCTCTCCTAACAACAATGCAAACTCAAATCAAAGGTAAATAAACTCTATTATTGAATACTTTGCAAAACGAAACGATTAGATCTATCGTGCGCGCTTTAGACACACTTTCGTTCGTTTCAATGTAACATAACCCCCCACTCAAGAAGAAATTTACTTAATTTCTTTCAACAACGTTGAAACGTAATGCACAAACAAAGTCTTAATTCTGGACTTTCTGAATACTGTCATTGTGCTCAGTTCATTCACACAGAGTCAATGTTCTTCCATCCGCAAGTCTATCTGGATATTGTCAATGTTCACAGTTCATCCACACAATCAATGTTCTTTACTCACACACTCTGCTGAGGAAGTCCGCACCAACATTGTCTGATCCTTTGATAGATTCTACTCGCATGGTAAAGTTCTGCAAGTACATAGCCCATCTCATGATTCGACTGTTCACAAACTTGGCAGAGTTCAAGTAAGTTAGCGGCTTGTGATCAGTCTGTAACACGAACTTCACTCCTTGAAGGTACAGTTCGAACTTCCGGATTCCCCATATGATGGCAAGGCACTCTTTCTCCATGGTCGAGTAATTTTTCTCAGCCCTGGACAGTTTCTTGCTGGCGTAACTGACCGGAAATAGTTTTCCTTCGTGTTCTTGCATCAGTATGGCGCCGATGCCTTCGTCCGCTGCGTCTGTTCTTAAGACGAATTCTTTGGAAGTGTCAGGCAGTCGTAGCACCGGATCCTTCGAAAGGAGGTCGCGCACAGTCTGGTATGCCTTCTCCTGAGACGGTCCCCACTGCACTTGGTTTGGACAGCCTTTCCTCACCAGGTCCGACAAGGGTGCTGTGATGGCGGAGTAGTTTGGTACAAACTCCCTGTAATATCCAGCCAACCCCAGGAAAGATCGCACCTGCTTCTTGGTTTGGGGACGTGGAGCGTTCAGAATCTTGGTGACGTTTTCTAGTAGAAGCCCCTTTTGTCCTTCTTTCAGCGAATGGCCGATAAAGTCTACGTTGTCAGTCCCCAGAATGCACTTACTGGGTCTCACGGTCAGGTTGGCTTCTGTGAGACGGTGAAACAGCTCCCTCAAGGTCTGCAGATGCTCTTCCCAGGTGCGAGTGTGGACCAGCAGGTCGTCCCAGTAACACACGACGTTGTCCATCCCATTAAGCATCTTCCTCATTCCTCTCTTTAGGGTAGCTCCGCTGTTGACCATGCCAAAGGGCATCCTTAGGCACTCGTACGTCCCATCAGGAGTTATGAAAGCAGTCTTTGGTATGTCCTGTTGACGCACGGGGACTTGCCAATAACCCTTGCTGAGGTCAATCTTCGAGAATATTTTACTCCCCGATAGTTGGCGGAAGAGGTCTGCTGCGGTAGGCATCGGCTCAGTGTCGAAGACGGTGATCTTATTAACCTTCCTGAAGTCGATGCATACTCGGTCGCTCCCGTCCTTCTTTTTCACGACCACGACAGGGGACGCGTAGGGGGAACTGGACTCCCTGATGATGCCCATCTTCAGCATCTCATCGATGTCTTTCTTCAAGGATTCACGGGCCTTGAAAGGGATCGGGAAGGGCTTGGATCGAACAGGGATATTCGAAGTGAGGTGGACTTCGTGTTCGACCAAAGTTGTAGAGCCAGGGACATCGCTGAAGTTGTGGGGAAACTCGCCCATAAGGTCCTTGAGCTCCATCTTTTGACCTTCCGTCAAGCTTGGTCCTAGCTTAACATCATCGATGCCTTCTTTGCTGTGGAAGTCTCCCAGTTCCAACAGTTCTTCGCTGTCAAAGCTGTTGTCGGTCACAGCTGCTGTGGCTGCGTGCACAGTCTCTGATGGCCTTTCCACGTACAGCTTAAGGAGGTTGGCGTGGTATATCTTGGAATGCTGACCGACCTTCACCTTGTAGTCGTTGATCCCCACCATGGTCTCCACTTCGTACGGGCCTTTCCACTGCATCAGCAACTTATTATGATCGGTAGGTAGCAGCACCAGCACTTTGTTGCCAGGTTTGAACTTCCTGTTCACAGCCCTACGATCATAGTAGTGCTTTCCACAGTCCTGGGACTTCTTCAGGTTTTCTCTGGCTATATCGAGAGTCTGCTCAAGCTTATCTCGTAGCTCAAACACGTACTGGTAACTGTTCTTCACCTCTGGGGTGTCCACTTCCTTCGTCCACAGTTCTTTCAGGATGTGCATCGGCCCTCGGATGGTTCTTCCGTACAGCAGCTCGAACGGAGAAAAGCCGGTGGACTCCTGCGGCACTTCTCTGTAGGCGAAAAGTAAGGCGTTGATATAGCGATGCCATTGTCTGGGCTGCTCGCTGCACAGTTTCTTCAGGGTGGACTTCAGCGTAGCATTGAACTTTTCGACGAGCCCGTTGCACATTGGATGGTAGGGTGTCGTAGTCAAATGCCGGATGCTCAGCAGTCTGTTGACCTCCTTCATGCAGTCAGAGACGAACTGCGTCCCGAGGTCTGTCAGAATTTCTTCAGGCACTCCAAGTCTACTGAACATGTCCACCAGTGCCTCTGCTACAGTTTCAGTGTCAATCTTCTTCAGGAGCACTGCTTCTGGGTACCGAGTCACATAGTCCACTAAAGTCAGTACCCATCGATGACCTTCTTCACTAGGAGGTCTTATTTCGCCGATTAAGTCTAAGGCCACCCTCTTGAAAGGTCGGTCGATCAGAGGCATCCTCTGCATAAGCACTTTCGGGACCCTTCCTCGAGGTATGGTCTTCTGGCAAATGTCACATGATCGGCAGAAACGGCTGACGTCCTCATGAAGTCCTGGCCAGTAGAACACCGCCTGGATTCTGTCCAACGTCTTCTTGATGCCCAGGTGACCTCCCATGATTGAGTCATGCGCTACTTCCATCACCTGGCGCCTTAGGGGTAATGGTACCAATACTTGACGTAGTGGTTTCCCTCCGTTGACCCTCGGGTGCTGGAAGATTCGATACAGGATCTTGGCCTTCACCTCAAAATAGACCGTGCCACTGCCCTTTGTCACGTGGTCTTGGCGGTTCCTGTACTTGTTTAAAGTACTGTCAGCTTCCTGGAGCTGGATCAGTTTATCTCTGTCCACGATGGCAGCTTTAGAGTTGTCGGCGACCTTCAGTGGCGTAGACGTCTTGTCTCTCTTGGCCTGGGCCCTGGTAGTAACAGCACCGACAATCTCTGGTCGGCAGGGCTGAGCCGGAGTATCCACATTGTCCCGTAGCAGCTCTGTAAGGTCTCCATCGGGAAACGGCAATGGATCCTCCTCCACAACTTCGACGTGTTGGGTTGAGGCAGGACTCCATTCTGAATCGGGGTCGTCGGGTCGTCTCGCGCCGTCAATATTCCCGATCATCAAATCGTATAGCGGCTTCTTCAGGCACACCGCTTCTACTTCGCCTATGTAGAAAGGAGTGCTGACTTGAATCTTCGCAACTGGCGCTCTTACACATTTGCTGTCGGCCATAAGTGTCCATTTAAAATCGCCGGTGAATTGTTCTTTAGCGATTAGGTCTTCTCTGACGATGACCCCACTGCAGCCAGAGTCTCTTAAGACAGTCACTTCATGATTTCCGACGCGTCCCTTTGAAACAGGCATGATCTGGACGGTCACAGCTGTGCTGGCGACGACGGGGATGGATTTTCCGTTGGCAAGGAGAAGTTGGCCATCGGTCATGCACTCTTGCACATCCGCAGGAGTAGCTGTGCGCTTGGTCTCACTCGGAAGAATGACGCTCCCGCCGCACACTTGATGGTCAGATCTACTGGTTTGCCGTTGATTGGAGACCCGCCTCTGCCGGTTGCCCGCCGCTGCATTGTCCGTACTGCTCCGCTGTCCGCTACTCTTGTTTTGAGGACAGTTAGCCGCTCTGTGGTCTGTAGCGTTGCAAGTGAAACAGCCTCTTGAATGCCCTTCCCTGGGAGGTGGCGTGGAGTCCGTCTGTCTCTGGTTCGTCTGGCTCCCCTGGATCTGGTTCACATGGTTTCCAGTCTTCTGAAAATGTTTCGTCGCGCTGGGTGGCCCCAGGGTCTTCCCATGAGCGATGAGATATCTTTCAGCAGCCTCAGTCACATCTTTAAGCGTCTGCAGCTTTTGTTCTTCTAAGTGGGTCGCTAGGTCCTTGTGACAGGCATTGAGAAATTGTTCCTTCACGATCAGGTCATGGAGACTGTCGTAAGACTTCATTTCGCCTGATAACTCCACCCACTTGTGTAGATATGACGACAGGCGCTCCACAAACTGCTTTGGCGTCTCGTCTGACTTAGGCCGGCATTCACGGAAGCGTTTACGGTAGGCCTTCTCTGTAAAGTTGTAGCACTGCAACAGGGCCTCTTTTAAGACGTCGTAGTTTTTGGCGTCATCGTTCGACAGTCTGGTGTAAACTTCGAGCGCTTGCCCTGTCATAAGTGCACTTAGTCGAATCGCCCAGTCTCGAGGTTGCCAGTTGGAGCTTTCGGCGAACCTTTCGAATCTCGCCAGATAGCTGTCGATCTGGTCCTTCCCGTCGACGAAAGCTGGCAATTTTGGAGCCGTATGGTCGTTGGTGACTTGTGGCGCATGCTGATTGTTTTGGATACGCGCCAACTCTATTTGGTGCTGACGCTCAGCTTCTCTTTCTTGCCGCTGCTCTTCTCTTTCTTGACGCCGCTCTTCTTTCTTCTCGGCGACGCTGCTCTTCTTTTTCTAGACGCTTCTCTTCTAATTCTCGTTCCTCGCGGCGACGCTGCTCTTCCTTTTCTTCTCGCAATATTCTCTCCTGGAATTTGACGTACTCCGTCAGCTGTTTGCCTTTTAGATTTAGTTCAACCCCTTTCTGCCAGAGGTCAGCCATCTTGATGCTTCTGGAAAGTTCTTTTCTGGAAAATTCTTTTTCTAGAAAGTTCTTGACTGTAGAGTTCTTTTTTTCTGGAAAGTTCTTGACTGTGCTGTACCTTTCTAGACTGTTCTAGAACAGCACGCTTTCTGCAGTAGCGCTGATGCTTGTCACTAGTCGCCTTCGCTGACGCAGGCCCCGCTGTCCTCGTCGTATGCGACGCTGCACCACGCTGGTGTTGATGTATACGCTCCTGTGCTGAAGTAGACGCGACGTCCGCTCGTCGCTCTCTGTAACACTGGCGATGTAGCTCCGAGACTGTTCCTCGACGTAGTCTTGCGGCAGCTACGTAGTCCCGATCTGTTGTTCGCTCACGAAGCAACTCTTCAGCGACTACACGCCCTTGCAGTCAACCCGAACCTATCGGTGATGTAGTCCCAGTATGTTGGCCCCTCTCGACGCAACTCGTTGGCGGCTACCCTCGATGACTGCCTCTCGTAACGTTGACTCGCTTGTTGTAGCAGTTGAACCCTTGGCTATGGCGTGAATCGCGGCTTGACCCCCAAAATGTTACACTCAGTTCGATGTTGGTGTTTTCCTTTATCAGTATCCGATTCAGCCCCAATGCTGAATTCCTGATAAGGTGTAACTCAGATTCGTTTATCCACGCAACCCGTCCAAACAGCATACAAGTCACAAAGCCGACGTATGAAGTTTTCCACTTTTATTCAGCACACACCAACAACTGCATACAATTCTCAACTCAACTCAACAACTTTCACAGCAACTCTTTTCACAACACACAAAGCATCGAATATATAATTTTTTTCTATCCTTCGAGATGACGACAGTTTGTTCTAGAAATGACGCATTACAACTAACCAATCAGAATTAAAGATCGTCATCACTGACTTACGTCATTCATCTCTCCACACATACCCCGAACCTTCTCTTACTTCGACAATCATCCCGAAACTTCGATCGATAGTAAACAAGGAGATCCAGAGTATTCTCTAACAATATCGACCAACGAAAATTATCCACGTTATACAAATCCTCTCCTAACAACAATGCAAACTCAAATCAAAGGTAAATAAACTCTATTATTGAATACTTTGCAAAACGAAACGATTAGATCTATCGTGCGCGCTTTAGACACACTTTCGTTCGTTTCAACGTAACAACAGCACAGGGCAGAACACAGCACAGAAGAGCACAGGGCAGAACAGACAGCACAGGGTAGAACACAGCACAGAAGAGCACAGGGTAGAACATGCTGTTATCTCCACAAGCACTGCCTTTGCCCTCTATGATGTACTTCCAATAAAACTTTCAATGGCCATCAACGGACTGGCGTTCGGAAGGGGGGGGGGGGGGGGGAGAGAGAGAGAGAGAGAGAGAGAGAGAGAGAGAGAGAGAGAGAGAGAGAGAGAGAGAGAGAGAGAGAGAGAGAGAATGTGTGCAAATGATACATGTACTTCATCACCCTAGTTTCCATCACTTCACTCCAAACCACCACCAACACCACTACAGGATATTTAGGATGCTAGGGTGATGAAGTATCATTTGCACACATTCTCTCTCTCTCTCTCTCTATCTCTCTCTCTCTCCCGAACGCCAGTCCGTTGACGACTGTTGAAAGTTTTCTTCGAAGTACATCATAGAGGGAAAAGGCAGTGCTTGTGGAGATAACAGCGTGTTCCACCCTGTGCTATTCTGTGCTGTGTTCTTCCCTGTGCTGTGTGTTCTGCCCCGAAACATTGGCACGGTCGAGCTTTTATCTGGGCCCGGCCTGCCCACCATAGCAAAAAGCGATGCTTACGCATGCCGCGAGCGCTACAAAATCTTTGCCTCGCTGGCTAATTTATGTTACTTGCTAATTTTTCTTTTAAATATAATGCGTGGAAGGCTAACGAATAATATAAAAATTATATACTAGCTTAAACATGGAAATATAACCTTTCTACTGATATAATAATATGGGACCTATCTGCTGCGAAATAAAAATAATATGCAATTTAAGAGGGAGTTGGCTGCTGCTCTTAAGAGTGTCACGACTCTAAACTAATAATAACTCTTTAATTTAATACAATTATAAATAATAATAATAATAATGACAAAGAAAGTACGTCTCCTCTTTCCAATGATATATAATATGGCATGGTTACTATTATGGGTTCCGACTATGATGGACTAAATTAGAAAACACCTAACACATCAACAATTACATCTAGACCCTTCTGACAGCTTTTCCCTTGTTTCTCTTCCGATGTGTATGTCCCTGTAAACTAATATTTAATTTAAGTATCTACTGTTAGAAAATAAACTAAAGCATCGGAAAATATCACACTTAAGGAGTTACAGTGGAGAATCGCATAGCATCATTCAAAATTATGTTCTTATCATGTGTTAAAGGCAGGAAGTGGTGGTACGACCCGGTCAATATCCCTTGAGGCTTAGCCTATAACAGCGCGGTGTCTTTATCAAAGTGATATGCATCGCGCTATTCTAAACATCGCGCTCTCCTTCAAAACTGCTACATAAATCAAAAATAAAGTGTAAATATTCTAATAGAGAATTTAATGCTGCCTCTAACGGTTATGTGCTTTAAAGGATCTGAAAAGTATATCTCAAGTTATTGCACACACGACACAGCTAGTTTAAACATAACAGAGACAGAGTATAAGGATTACGTATCGTATGGTCAGAAATTCTTGTAGCCAGCACGGCTACAGTTAAATATTATATTGAATGCCATGTATTAGTATGTTCATGTTATATGTATTTACAGAAACCGATTATTGTTTCTGACATGTGTAGATTGCTCGATATATCTTAGCCTTAAGATTCAGATTTTGTAGCGTGCTTATGGGAAACTCGGCAGGCATCTGATGTTATAGACTCCTAGCAGAGGGCAATACATACCAATATATCTGAATAGAATAGTGTAGCCAGAGTTCTGGATTTTCCAGCTCAGCTCTGGGACGGTTTGAGGAGTCAACGCATGACGCTTGCTCCCGTGGAAAGAAGGGGATCAACTAGAATCTACCTCGCCATGTCCGGCCCCGCAACTACCAGACTCGCCCGATCATCCTGAGAGTGACCAGACTCCCTCAGAGTGACCACCCAACTCAAGCACTCACAGAAACTGACAGCTAAGTCCCTTTCTACTGCAACTGATGTCAAAACTACTCAGAACACTATTAGACCATCAAACATAGAACTTTATAGCATATGATTAAATCTTGCTAAAGAACTTTCTCAGCACATTGGACATGCAGTTTATAATTATTAATTACAATTAATTGAGTAAAAGTCATGTTAGAATTTGTGTTGAAAATATAAAAGTTGACATCACATAACTACGACTGGTGTCATTCTATTTGTATTGTTGCGGGTCCACTAGCTCTTCTTCTCTTGAGACCAATTAAACTAATCATTTGACAAGCAAAAATCATTTCTTAAAGTGAGCCAACGATACCAGGCTGCAGAACAACTATGAAAAAATCAAAGTTTGGCCGGGGTCTAGGGGCCGCCTAGGAAAAGAAATATGGCACATTTTAAGCCCTATCCTATCCTGTCCCGTAACCCGGAGGTCGTAGGGGCACCACAGATGATCATTTAACCAGCATACTCCATCTTTCTCTGTCCTCAGCAGTCCTGATGGCTTCGCTCAGTGTCAAACCAGTCCATTCTCGAATGTTGTCCTCCCACCTCTTTTTCGGTCTCCCTCTTCTTCTACCTCCTTGCACTGTGCCTTGCAGGATGGTTTTTGCAAGGCCTGATGATCTGGTGACGTGGCCATACCATCGGAGTTTCCGTTTCGTCACCACTGTGTGCAGGTCATTGTTGTCCAATGGCTTGTGTGATGGTCCGTCGGACTTAGTTGTTGGTGATGTGTTGGGTATAGGAAATGCCCAGAAGTCTTCTGTAGCACCTCATCTCCATGCTTTGTATTCTTCGTTGTAGATCTGCCATGAGGGTCCATGCTTCGCAAGCATATATAGGAAGATGGAGATGACAAGGGAGCGCAGCAGTCTTACTTTGGAATGTAGACTGATGGTCCTGTCTTTCCAAATGGGCTTCAACCTTGTCAGGGCAGCAGTTGTTTGTGCGATCCTGGAGAGGACTTCCTGTCGCGACCCATTGTCCGATACAATGGCTCCTAAATATTTGAAGCTATGCACTGTGTTGAGGGATTGGCCATGAACTTTGATGTCCGTGTTGATGCCATTGGTGTTGTTGGTCATCATTTTGGTCGTCTCTGCACTTATTTCCATTCCATAAGCTCTGGAGGTGGTGTCCAGCCTCTTTACCAGCTGTTCAAGTTCTTGTTCCTCTCCAGCCAATCCATCAATGTCATCCACAAAACGAAGATTGGAGATTGCTCTACCCCCTATGCTGACTGTGCCTTCATGATCTGCAAGAGCATTTGACATGATGCGCTCTAGGAAGATGTTGAAGAGTGTTGGAAAGAGTAGGCATCCTTGACGCACACCGATTGTTGTTCTGAACCAGTTCCCGATGACGCCTTTATGGAGGACTGCACTGGTAGCCTTGTCATACAGGCTTTTGATGACTTCAATAATTTTAGGGCTGATGTTGTACACAGGGTGGAGAACAACTGAATCAAGAAATCTCTGAAATCCGGCCGGGGCCCAGGGGCCAAGCCCCGGTATTCGCCCCCTGGAAGAAAATGAATGTATGCAATTTTGAAAGTAATTTAGGGCCTCTCCTGAAAGCAAATAGCACAAAGTAAACATGAATAGAAACAACAACAAAAAAAGAATGTTTTATGCACATGTCTTTCAAAAAAGTTAAGAATCTTGATTTGTAGGCCTAACAAAGTTTGAGGTCCACCACTGTTACACACAAACTCCACATTTCCAATTTTACTGGGCACACGGTTGTCTATTTTTTACCTGTAAACAGGCAAGAATTTTTATAATTTTAGAGATATTTAGGGGTACGTTAGTAAAAAAAAACAACACATCTTAGGTATTAGTGACAAGTGTATAGATTTAAATGAAATAAAATGCAAAATGAACAGAAATAAATTCTCTTTTGATTATCTACCTTTTTCTACTTCTCTTGTCATGTCTTGTTTCTTATTACTCCATGTGTTTAAAAAAAAAAGTTTTAAAAAGTCCAAACAAGCCCCCTTCTCTTCTTCACTTTCATGCCAGTCTGAAAGATCGTATGCATGCACACTACTGACACTAATTGTCTAATGTCAGTACCGATCTCTTCCTCCAACTCCAAGTCCATTTCTCTCACTTTAATGTCTGATAAATGGAAGCCTGTAAACTCCCCTTCATCAGTCGAAGAATCCAAACCATCCATTTTAGACACACACACAATAAAATTTGAAAAATAAAATCGAAAAAACGAATGCATAACAGAGAAAACTTGTGGAAATGCAGTCGAATGTTTTCACAACAGAAAAAAACGGAAGTCAATTGCCAGAAGTCTCGCAATCTTTCAAACGACGCGAGAATATAACCATATGGTTGATACGGACGTTTTTGGACGTTTTGCCTGTTTAGACTTTCGGCCGCTTTTGGCTGCTATGCCCAGTAAAGTGTAGCCCCTCAGCTTCTCACACTCTGAATTCAATATTTTTTTCTCGGAAATGCAAATGCCTTTCGCGGAAATCCGCGGATCCGCGGAGAATTCTCCACCCTGTGTACACTTTCATTGTTGCCCATAGAGCTGATTGCCAGACTCGGTCAAACGCCTTTTTGAAGTCTATGAACACATGATATAGAGCTATGTTTTGGGGGAAAAAAAGTTATTTTTTTATAGTATGAACAAGTAAAAAAAAAAGTACAAATTGCCTTTTAAAAATTTTTTTAAATCATTTATTGACACCATCAGATTGCTTCTTGAATACCTAACATAAAAAAAGTTATAAAAAAATTGGCACTTGTGACTTTTGAATTACAAACTCTGAAAAATGTATGTCTTCGAAAAAAAAAAAGTTTATTTTTAATCACAGGTGAAAAAAGTAAATTTATTATAATTGTTTTACATTTAATAGAAAAAAAAACTGGCACTTTTAAAGGTCATTTTCCTGTATTTCCTGAATCAAAACATTGAGGATATAGGAAAAAAAACTTCACATCAAAAGAATACTTCACATTCAAAAAAGTTATAACAAGTTTCATTTCTTTTACTTACACTTAATAGGGGAAAATGCCATTGTGTTGTATTTTCTGAATCAAAATACTGAAAAAAATGTTTTGGAAAAAAAAAATTGACAGAACTATGAACAGGTGGGGAAAATAAGCAAAATGTTTTTAATTTTAAATCATTTATGACACCTTCAGATGTTTTCTTGAATACTCAACATCAAAAAAGTTATAACCAGTTCAGCTGTACTCCTTTTAGGTACACATATATGGGAAAATTGTCACTTTCATATACTATTTTGTTTTGTTTTTCTGAATCAAAATACTGAAAAATGAATAGTTATGTTTTGGAAAAAGTTCTTTGTAACAAAACCATGAACATCTCAGATAATTGTTTGTTGGCACAGCTGACAGATTTTGATTAGATTTTACTTCTTTAAAAAAGAAAATGGATGCTTGGACTTGGAGGTCATCACGAGAAACTATATCTGTTGCACACTTTCTTTTAAAATTTAGCAGCCGTCTCATGAGCCACAGCTGTGCAGGGCCGTTTTCTTCCTGCTGAAAAAAAATATTCTCTGGCTTTTTTTTCCCTCGGAAATTTTTTTATTCTTACTTGGAAAATCGCGGATCAGCGGATCAGAGAGTTCTGCAGCCTGGATACTTTGAAACCCGAGAACAAATATAAATTTTTATGTGACCAAGCACCGTGATTAGTCTCTCACATCGTTTAAGAATCTTGGTAGATAACCTCTGATAGAGGTAGCTTAACGCCCCATCCATCTACAGGTCTTACTCCCCTAGTAAAATTATCGTAACTTCTCCAGGATATCATCACACCTAAGTCAAGTAAGTTAGTGCCCTGCTAGATTTGAACCCTTGACTTGCGGCAAAGGAAACCAGCTCATTATCAACTGGGCTACTCTTTAATGTTCCTACTTCATCAATAAGGTAATGAGACCGAAGTCAAACTAGACAGAAATGTGCTGCACATTTCCTGATTTAACAGACATCACCCAAATGCAAATGTATTTTACACTTGTAACTCTCTAAAGCATGACACTGTACTTTGATCCAACATATAGAAAATGCAAAACAAGAAACATACTATTATTATCATCATCATTTTCATTATATCATTATCACAGCAAGAATAGGTTGAATGTCTTAATGTTTAAAATAAGCCTACTTGAGTTTACAAATTAAGAGGATATGTTAATTTACAGCAACTACAGTACATTTGAAATACTGTACCATACAGAATTGAAGATTTGTAAAAGAAATGTCAAGCTCAGAGTCAATTATTACCTCAGACTCCATTGGGATTGTCTCAATACACCTCTCTGTCTTCACCCACACCATCTTTTCCAATGAGCCACTGCTTTCTGCAACAACAAAATCAGCAAAAATGTCATGGGTAAGTGGTTGATAGAGATTGGTCAGTTGGTTAGGACTGGTTTTCTAAGCCAAAGATCATAGGTTCAAACAGGCAGGGAATGAACTTAAGTGACTTACAGGGCTGAGATTTAGCATGCCAGCCGGGCTCCTAACCTGGGAAGTTGAAGTTGCCAAAATATTTCTCAGGTTGCCAGACCCCTTGATTGAAAGCACGGTCATTTTTTTAAAACTGTATAACTATTGCAGCTAATAAACAAGATAAATTTCAACAACAACACTGTTTCATTTTTTAAAACAAGCACTGTATAATTTATTCATCATCGACATTCTCCTCCTCAATGTTCCAAAACATGAAGGAGCTTGGGTGTGCCTTCTTCAGCTGTTTTTTTTCTTCTTCGGACTTTTTTTTTTTGCTGGAGGCTCCGAGACACCGCTTAAAAAGCGCCACATCGTTCAAGATTGACAAAAGACTGAGAATGGGGAATATCGAAAGTACGGCAAGTCTCGCGTGACTCATCAAGGAAGTCAGAGACTCGTTCCGATACACGCAAGGAAGCAAGAAGGCTAGGATCTCGCAAGGCAGTAGCGTTTCGCGACGAGGGAAAGAAGAAAGTCTCGCGAGAAAAGGCTATTTTTACTTCGCAAATCCCTCGCTTTGCTAGCGTTACCTAACTTCCTAGCATGCATCGGAACGGGTCTCCGGTGCTGACTGCAGAAGCGGTTGGCGCGTGTTTTGTTTTACATTGCAAGTCAAAAGTCCGTGTACAGGTACAGAATCTCTACCACTGGCAGTATTTTCAAGTCGCCAGCCGGGCGAATGGTACCCCAAATCGAGCTCGCCACACACTATTTTTAGGGGCCATTGGCGAGTTGGCGAACGTTAAAGCTCAGCCCTGACTTAGACACAAGACTTTACCAGGTCACTGAGGGGTTTCACCTGGTACTTCGGTTTCCTCACTCCCTTCAATGATAGTATTCGATGCAGTCAACCTTTGTTTTATTTGTATCCAAAAATTAAAATTAGTTTTTCTTTTTCTTTCCATCTTGAACAGCCCCTTTTCTTTACACCACATGATTGAGAGTTGAACGGGAGTTTGTTGTATATGAAGGGGTATGGGTAGCAGGTGAGTATTAAAGATCACCGCGCTTCAAATATAAATGAGGAATATGGCAGGTATAGTATCCATTATTATTATTAATCTTTAGTTTGTCTTTTTTTTTTTTTCTTAAAACTAAAGAGCAGATTTATCTCTCACAATTATTATGGGGTTCATACCAGGAAAGGTTCCCACACATAAACACATTTCCTGCCCCTCGTGGAATTGAACCCTTGCACACATGGCTGATCATGGCATGTAACTATACTCTCAAAGCCTGTACTATATTTTAGGTCTAGAAAGGTGAAAATGTAAAGCAGCTCAGCTATAATCACAATATAGATAATGTCACAATTATTACTAAATATACAATCCTAATACACTTACCACACCCTTCCGTGTTTTCAGGTTCTGTCTTCAACTTGGACAACACTGGGTCATGTAGCTCAGGCTCTGTCTTGATTTCTGATTCTTCCTTGGGCTCAGACTTACTGCAAGTGCAACTTCCTTCTGATGTTACAATATGTTGTTTACTGCTTATCCGAGAAACATGTTGGCTTTCTCTTCCTGAAATTTCTAAACAAAAAACAAAATAGCTTTATAAGACCATGTCCATGCTTCACAGTTTAGTCATCATTATGCAATACTTATATAATTATATGACCCTCTGTGTCAATGGTTGGCACACGCTTCACTTTAAGTAACATTGGGTCATACGTAGCTTCATCATACACAATCAGACAATGATTTATTGTTCTCATTTACATGGAGAAACATTACAACAGAAATATGAGAAATGGCAATCAGGATAATAAACTATACTGTTCTAACCATATCCTTCTTTGTCACTACCTGACTCATTTTCTGATTCTTTCTTTATTTCAAATTGGCTGCAAGTTCCATCTGTTTTACCACTTGTTTATTGCTGATGTCAGAAACATATTATGCTGGCTTTCTATTACTGCAATTTCTAACAAAAAATAAAAAAAGCTTAACTGAACCTATTTCCTGATAGCAAACATAGCTACAACCTACACGATTTCTTCTCTCCTAAAAGTCAAAACTGACCGTGCATTACATGATTATTGCTTTAGGTCCAGTGGACTCTTCCGAGCCAAATCAGGACCAGAGAGACCGTATCTTAAAATATTATAAAATGGTTAAAATCTTGAAAAATCAAGCCTGTTACTCTTATTACTGAAACAAACTTTCACATGCAACCTCTTGAAAATTCTTTAAAACTGATGTATTAAAAATATGTTTTCTTTCTTCAATAAAATCACTAAGTCTTACCAATAAAATCCAACCAACACAAAACAAGATGACATCATTTATATGCGATAAAACAAAGAATTTCGAAACATTTGTTGACCATTGGATACTTTAAAAATCTCTTTGAAAGGTACTGAACCAAAATATCTTTCTCTTTCCTCAAACAGATCAGCACATTCAGACATGAAATGGTGAACGGAAAAGGATTTGTCACACGCAAAGCAACATGGTGGTTCTTCTCCTTTTAAAAGGAAACTATGGGTGACGTAAGTATGCCCAATATGAAGATGAGACAAAACTGTTTCTTCTTTGCGAGTGGATGCAAAGTTAGGCAAAGAAGCTGCCAAATCAGGAAGAATTTGAAATAATTTGTTGTTGATATGGTTAGACCAGTCAGTCTGCCATATAGCTGTTTACAATAAGTAGGTACTCCAAAGCCTTCATTGGCTCTTGTCCGCTCGGCAGTTTTGACTTCACTTTCAACACTTATTATTAATGTAAAACTGCATGAAAACGAACAGTGGCTGTATTCAAATAAAAATTGAAAGCTTTATCTTTACATCTGTGTTGTTTTTAATGCATGTTTATGCGAAAGTTTCCGAGAAAACAGCTTTTGAATATGCCCCTATCCGAGCACCGAAAGCCGCGGCGAAAAAAAAAAGTCAGCGGCGTCTGCTGTGAGGTGGCACGTTTTAAACTCTAAGTGCTTTAAGATATTTCTTTGGATGGCCTAAAAATAAGAACCAATGAGAAGTTCAGATACTTAGCTTCATTCACATATCAAATATGGCGGGCTCTGATGTGTGAAAGAGTTGTTACGAGCTGAAAAAAGTGGTTAAAGCGATTTTGATGTAAGTTTGATTTTAACTAGAATTTTAAAAATTAGCAAGAAATAAAGAGCAGACTTTCCTTTATAAAACTAGGGTATTTATTAATTTGTGCATTACTCTATCATGGTGCGCTTTGCCATAGATAAGTGTACACAAACGGTTTTCGGGTTATGTTGCGGCCATGGCGAACTCTTCCTCTTCATCCATTAGACGGCCTCAATCATCAGGTTGATTACTCTGCCGTACTGAACGTGGTTTGCGTGGGGGTTTTAAAAAAAAGTTGATAGGAAGCGACAGACCTAAGACAGAGAATAAAATCTGCACTAAAAGGACACCTACTCTAAGTGGGTTTTACTTGTAGGCCTATTCAGCAAAAGGAGTGCTGAGCGTAGTAGTACACTAGTAGGCCTATAATTTGCCAGCACGCACTGCGAAATTGATGATTTCCCAACTTTGAAGCACCAAAACAGCTGAAAGCAGGCTGGGAAACAGTTGAAAGCAAAAATCTCTTAAATCCGGCCGGGTTCCAGGGGCTGCCGTAAGGTCCCTGGTCAGGTCCAGGGGCGAAGCCCAGGTGGGGGGATCTGGGTGGCTTCGCCCCCATGAAGCTGAACGTTTCATAGCATGTAAACCCCAAAAGAATGCTTTTTGTGAGAGATAAATGTGGATGTTTTTCATAATATTCATCATGTGTTCATAAGGACATTATCATTAGTAGCAGTATAAGTAGTAGTAGTAGTAGTTACCCAGGACATGGAGTGCAGTTACACTTTCACCATTCCCATTTCCACTTGTTGATTTCCCCTTCTTCAAAAGGGTCTCTGCGGTTAATAATATGTGAAACACACGACTTGACGACTTTTCTCGGGAGTGACGGTACCTTTTCTCGGAAAATCGCGATGCAGCGTCTTTAGCCGCTTTGTCCACTGCAATGTTGCCGCGGATGCCCATGTGACCAGGTACCCACATAAAAACTATCTTTTTACACTCAGAAACAAGTTGTGTATGGAGGTCATGGATCTCTGCCAGAAAAGGGTGTGATATCTTTCTCGTGGAAAGAACCTGAAGTACTGAAAGAGAATCAGACATGATTAAAATCGAGGTTCATTTGGATTGATAAACCTGTTTCAGCGCTAGATGAATTGCCTTGAGCTCAGCTGTATAAACAGAACAAAAATCAGGTAGACGCTGTTGCAAAAGCTGGTCTAAGTGTCTCCCAGATACCGACGCAGCAGCAACTGAGTCTCCCTTCTTTGACCCATCTGTAAAAAGTGTTTCATATCCTGGGTATAAAGCACTGTTCTAAATAAAGTTGGTTATAGATCGATGGTTTCATATGTATTGTTTTTGAGGAAAGCGGACAATTGCCAGTTAATGTTTGTGGTACGTAATTTCCATGGAGGAACTTCAGTCCGAAGCTCATCATCGTTGATCATCTTGATGTAAGCAACATCAATGCCTGCTTTATTCAAATGAGCCTGCATTCTGATGCCAAACGGAGGTATTGTGTTAGCTTTGGCTTCAAATTTCTGCACAAAATCTGGGTTGAGAACACAGTCATAAGCGGGGTTCATGGGATCAGTTTTTTATTTTAATTAGTAATTCAATGACAATTTTGTACGTCTCAACTCCAGCGGAGGTTTGTTAGCTTCCATGTAAAGGCTTACACAAGGGAAGGTGTGAAACGCACCCAAAGTAATGTGTAGTGCCTGATGAGCAACTGGATCTAACATTTTAAGATACAATGCAACCATAGTATAACTTGGATCTAATTAAAGAACGGTATAACAGCAATAAAGTTTTCTTGTCAGCTCCCCAGTCTGTACCACTGATAACTTTGAGCAAATTGCAGGCCAGTTGGCATTTAGTTTTCAAATCTTTCAGATGAGGAATGAAGGATAACGTACTTTTGATAAAAAATAGCACCCAAAAATTTGACTTGTTGGACCGTCTTTATTGG
The DNA here is from genome assembly GCA_036898135.1 of Oncomelania hupensis. NCBI lineage: Eukaryota > Metazoa > Mollusca > Gastropoda > Littorinimorpha > Pomatiopsidae > Oncomelania > Oncomelania hupensis. Next base: position 42,249,490 of record CM072522.1, on the reverse strand, counting down.
AGTTTTATTGAGGGTAATATTAGGATCTTGAATAATTCTCCGGTGCTTGGAAAAGTGAATACATTCGGTTTTTGCTTCAGAAAATTTGAAACCATTTTGTAATACCCAGTCTTCAAAGGCATTGACACATAACTGCAGCTGACGTTCTGCAGATGCCAAGGTTTTACCTTTGGCTACTGATGCAAAATCATTAACAAACAAAGAATTGTCCATTCCCCGTTTCACGAATGAACAATATTATTTATTTTAATATTAAACAGCAAGGGAGACAAGATACTACCCTGAGGCACTCCCATCTCCTGTTCCCTCATATCTGATAAAGATCCTCCAACCTTAACCTGAAAAATTCTGTCCATTAGGAAATTGGATATAAACAGAGGTAAATGTCCCTTCAATCCCATTTCTTGCAAATCTGAGAGAATGCCGTATTTCCATGTGGTATCGTACGCTTTTTCCAAATCAAACATGATGGCAACGACATGTTAACCCTGGAGGAACGCGTTACGTCTAAAAGTTTCCAGTCGCACCAGGTGGTCAACAGTACTTCGACCACTTCGAAAACCACACTGAGTGTTGAATAATATATTATTTGTTTCAAGGTACCACAGTAGTTGAGAATAAACCATTCTTTCCAGTATCTTGCATAAGCAGGATGTTAAGGCTATTGGTCTGTAGTTTGTTGGATTAGTATGGTCTTTGCCAGGTTTAGGAATGGGTACAATAATGGCCTTTCCTCATAGAGGGAGGAAAGGTGCCAGTGATCCAAATCTGATTGAAGATGTCCAGCAGTTGAGACCGTGAGTACCTTGTTAATTGTCATAGAAATTGATAATGCACATCATCCGGTACAACTGCTGATTCTGCACTTTTGTTAATTGCATCGTCACCCCTTGGGGTCTGAGCAATCTTGCCACTGTAGATTGTTCTAACCTATAAAGGGAAAAGTGAGAGCCCCAGTTGAAAACCTGTCTTGCCTTTGTAGGCATGACTGATTCACTGCGGCAACAGTACCCCCGTTGGAGTGCCGGGGGTTTCAGTATAAATAGTATCCCCACTTTCTGGAAATTTAGTGCTTTAAATTCCCACTGTCGCTGTCTTCCTCATTTGCTCTTTCCCATTCCTGATCTGTCCTATCACTCTGCTATACTTTCTTCTTCTTCGCTAGATCAATGACCTACCTTTTTTCTTGAAAACTCTTCCTGGACAAGACTCCTTGTTTGTGTATGAGGTCTGTTGGATCAGCTTGGGAGTGTTGGACGCTTTCTGCCGGGTGGTCACTAGGGCTTCCTATGATGTTATTATTTAGCACTATAGGCATTTTATATGTATGTGTTTTGTTGATGATTTATACTGATGTTTGTATTCTATTTTGTTTTTGTAACCGGGGGTTCGAGTAGTTGGGGTAAAGCCTCAGCCGTCCCCTGTGTGGGATGTCTTTATTGTAAAGTGACTGGCCGGTGGAGGGCATTCAATTTTCCCACTAGGGTTGTTTCGGCAGATCTTTTATGCGGATTGGGGGTTGTCCGGTCCTGATTTGGCTCGGAAGAGTCCGCTGGACCTAAAGCAACAATCAAACAAACAAACAATTGCATCGTCAAGCTCAACTAATGAGAACGAAATGTTGTAGTCTTCAGAATTATTAGAGGTAAAATTTAACCGTTGTTTTTATTTACGTGTTTTAATAGTTTGAAAAGAGACAGAATAGTTTTCAGAGGAAGAATTTCCAGCAAAAGAAGAGGCCAAAAGATCAGCTACTAGTTTTTTTTTATCTACGATTATGTCCCCATGCACATAAAGGCATGACAGTGACCCAGTTCATAAACTTCCAAATTGTAAGAACAGTACTTAAGGAAAGCACTGGCACTTACCAAATACAAATAAAAGCAAACAATAATCATGCAATAATAATACTAATTTATAATTTATAATGCATTTTTACTAGAAAGTGAGCTGAATCTGTCAATGTGCTTACAAAACAATAACACGACAGACTTTAAGTTTTAGCAAATTTATATAAAATACAGACTTTATCAAATTATTTTAAGTCATAAAATGGAAAACAATCCGTCAACTGTACAACTACAATAAGTTAATAGAAACGATCTAGTCAATCTAATTAGAAGAAAAAGCAATTGAGGTGCCAAGTACTTCACAGGACAATAATTAAAGAAGAAAGCTTTTAGTCTGACTACTTTGGATTTATTTTTTTTAACCAGAGGCCACCAAATAAATAAGTTAAATTCCCCACAGTCCCATCCCTTATCTGAAACAAGGTAGCAGCTGCTCATCAAGTGCGCCCATTCCTTAGATGTATTGAAATCGAAAGTCGAGTTACGGGATAGGATAGGATAGGACCATAAAACTATAGATTAGGAATAGTTATGTAGGTTTAGGAATTAGTTTCCTGTGTGTAACCTCTTTTTTGCGTACATAAGAGATCTCAATTCAATTAGTATCTAGATGCATAAAGTCAATGCAACAGCGGACTAATTATGGTGTTGCTTACCAAACTTCTTCATCATGTCATAGTTCTCCCTGATGGACCGGTAGCGAGTTTTCTCCATTTCGCTTATGGACTCCCATTGTTCTTTCATGAAAAACTCCTCAATCGAGTTTGGTAAAACAAGGTCGCTAAAGTCCGGAGTTTCCTGAAAATTAGAAACAAATGGAGCTGATTTAAACCCAAATAAGAATTCGCCCAAAATCGCCTGATAATACGTTTCTCCTAGCAACAAAAATGTGATAGCTGATTATTATGATTCGTATGTAATAGATTGCTGATTGTTATGATTCAGTCCGCTGGACCCTATAAACACTGATTATCTATCTATGTTATGATTCATGTAACAGATGTGTGTGGCTGCGTGTGATCAAGCGCTTTGTGAAGCATTTTATGTTTGAATTGCGCTATACAAAATAAATTATTATATTATTATACAGAGATAGCTGATTATTGTAATTCGTTTATTCACAAAGTGAAATGGAAGCACACTCCACCTTCATATAGAACTATACTGATTACTAAACGCATACGATTACTATGGTGAATAGTACTGTGAGAGACGGAGGGGGAAGGGAGGGAGGACTGAAAGGGTCGCTCATCCCTCCCACTTCTCCACCCACGGCAATAAAATAATCAAATAGCAAAGACCCTCGAATTTTCTAAAGATGCTTGATGAAAACATAAGGGCTTTTATTCATCCAATAGACATTTGAAGCTGTTCCAACCATATTTTAGTCCTCTCTATCAAGCGCACCGCCTGTTGCCTGGATATAATAAGCCTGATTTTATTGTCTCAAAATCCCTTTAAAAAAAAAAGTTCTGTGTACGTCGCAAAGTTGACCAATATCACGGAAATGAAGTCCAATGTCAGCGGAACATAACTTTCAGTTTCGAGAAATCGGGAGCCATTGGCGTACATGGTGATAAACAGCTTTGTATCGATTGATATTGTCAACAAATCTACTTACCAGATTCCAATCTTTCAGCTTGGAAAGTGCCATCTTCAGCATGTAGGCCCCGGCCGGTCGATGTAGTCTAGTTTTGTCCTGCTCCTGCACATCCAAACAAAACAAATTTGGGCAAACGACAGTGAATAGATTGAAAATAACAGTTGCACATTTAGTTCCATCGAATTTTGACATCGTACTTACAAAACCAATCGGCTATTCTGAAGGTTTCAACGACGCAAAAACACAGCAGTTTATACGCAGACGACATTTTGCAGACGGCACTTTCATGCGCATGCGCAAAATAGGCCTAACTCTCAAAGTTGTTGCGCGCACTGCGTTCAAAGCAGTAAGTGGGCGACGTTCGAATGAATTGTTTTATGTTCTTGTCGAAATGTTTGTGACGTTAGTTGCACCATAATTCGTAGGCCTAAGTATTTATTATGTCCGTGTTTATGAATGTCTTTTATTGTCAAAACCTTGTTTGGTCGATGACATATTTTTAATAATAATAATAATAATTTATTTCATTTAAAATTCTACGCCTTTCCCTCAGGAGAAGCTCAAAGCGCAGTTACAACCAGCCATAAATAAATACTCTAAGAACATAAAAATATAAAAGCATCAAACACAAAACCAAACACCACAGTATTAAAATATAGTCAAACACACCCACTCACTCTATAACTCCCACGCACACACACATACACACACACATACATGAACACAACCACACACACAATAAAATACAAAGCAATATACTTCTGCACTTTTGAAGAGATGAAGGGAGGTGAAGTGAAGAGAAAAAGAGGTGGGAGGACAACATTGGACAATGGACTGGTTTGACACTGAGCGAAGCAATGAGGGTTGCTGAGGGCAGAGAAAGATGGAGTACGCTGGTTAAACGATCATCTGTGGTGCCCCAACGACAGAGAAGGATGGAGTACGCTGGTTAAACGATCATCTGTGGTGCCCCAACGACAGAGAAAGATGGAGTAAGCTGGGTAAACGACAATCTGTGGTGCCCCAACGACCTTCGAGTTACGGGATAGGATAGAATATGACTTTTACACCCAGGAGTGGTGTTAAAAACAGAATTGGCCTTATTCTGTAATGGGAGATAACTTGTCTTTTTGTTGTGTTTTTAGTTACCTGGGGTTATCCCGGCGGACGTCATCATGAGCATGTCGTCTCAGAACACCAGGAAAGCACAGGCGTATTAACCAACAAGAATGGGACTTGGGAGAGAATTAGTGGACCTTCCGCAGGAAAAAAAAAAAGTATTACTATAATAAGATAATAATATGAACCGTCTGCAAACTGTCGTCTGCTTACACAGTCCGCTGTAAATGTATGATAATGCAATGCCGTCGGAACCGTAAGGGGTAAAGGATGGGAGGAGGAGGAGAGGAAGGAGGGAGGGTGGAGGGGAGAGGGGAGGAGGTTTTGTTGTAAACAGAAGACACGTACCATTTGTCTGAAAGGATCTAGGAGTGTAAAAAGCATGGCATTAGCAAAACGGATTCTTTGGAACATTTTTTGTATAAATAAAGACCAACAAGCTATAGGTCTTCTGTTCAACCTGAAACCCTACACAATCTGCCAGAAGGAAGGCGCAGATGGCGGTCCTCATCGCGCAGTGCCAAACCCCACCCCTATTCGGCCAATCCCACACCACGCGCTGATCCTATCCTATCCTATAACTCGGAGGTCGTAGGGGCACCACAGATGATCGTTTAACCAGCGTACTCCATCTTTCTCTGTACTCCATTTTTCTCTGTCTTCAGCAACCCTGATGGCTTCGCTCATTGTCAAACCAATCCCTTCTCGAATGTTGTCCTCCCACCTCTTTTTCGGTCTCCCTCTTCTTCTACCTCCTTGCACTGTGCCTTGCAGGATGGTCTTTGCAAGGCTTGATGATCTGGTGACGTGGCCATACCATTCGGAGTTTCCGTTTCTTCACCGCTGTGAGCAGGTCATCGTGTTGTCCAACGCGCTGATCAATGCTAAAGAAAAAGAGGAGGAGGAGAAAGACAGAGAAGTAGAAGGAGACAGACAGACACACATACAGTCACACATACAGTCACACATACAGACACACATACAGTCACACATACAGACACACATACAGTCACACATACAGTCACACATACAGTCACACATACAGTCACACATACAGACACACATACAGTCACACATGCAGTCACACATACAGTCACACATACAGTCACACATACAGACACACATACAGACACACATACAGACACACATACAGTCACACATACAGTCACACATACAGTCACACATACAGACACACATACAGTCACACATACACACATACAGTCACACATGCAGTCACACATACAGACACACATGCAGTCACACATACAGACACACATACAGACACACATACAGACACACATACAGTCACACATACAGACACACATACAGTCACACATACAGACACACATACAGACACACATACAGTCACACATACAGACACACACACAGTCACACATACAGACACACATACAGACACACATACAGACACACATATAGTCACACATACAGTCACACATACAGACACACATACAAACACACATACAGTCACACATACAGACACACATACAGACAAACATACAGACAAACATACAAACACACATACAGACAAACATACAGTCACACATACAGACACACATACAGACACACATACAGTCACACATACAGACACACATACAGTCACACATACAGACACACATACAGTCATACATAGAGACATACATACAGTCACACATACAGTCACACATACAGACACACATACAGTCACACATACAGACACACATACAGACAAACATACAGTCACACATACAGTCACACATACAGACACACATACAGTCATACATACAGACACACATACAGTCACACATACAAACACACATACAGTCACACATACAAACACACACACAGTCACACATACAGACACACATACAATCACACATGCAGACACACATATAGTCATACATACAGACGCAAATACAGTCACACATACCTACACACATACAGTCACACAGACAGACACACATACAGTCACACATACCGTCACACATACAAACACACATACAGTCACACATACAGACACACATACAGACACACATACAGTCATACATACAGACACACATACAGTCACACATACAAACACACATTCAGTCACACATACAGACACACATACAATCACACATACAGACACACACAGTCATACATACAGACACACATACAGTCACACATACCTACACACATACAGTCACACATACAGACACACATACAGTCACACATACAGACACACATACAGACACACATGCAGTCACACACATAATTAAAGAACAACTTTATTACACTGATTTCAATAAGCAGAAATTAACCTTCAATCAAAAAATAAACTTATAGTCTTCTACTCACCTGGAACCAAATTCCAACAATAAAACTACTTCAGAACAATTTAGTCTTTGAGATAAATCAGCATTTTTTTCCTCACGGACTGGGACCATTTTCAAGAAGCACCAGTAAGGGTTTTGTCGGTCCGATAAACATAAACTTGCCATAACCTTCTTTCTTGGAATTCACGGACCACCGATAAGCGTTATCAATGGCACTGTCGTACGATAAAGTTAGAGGTGTCTATCCGTACACATAACCCTTGTTCTCGGTACGATAACTTTGATTTAAAGATGGCAGCCTTCATTTTCATATGCTAAGACGAGTTAATACCTGTGACAACAGTAGCGAGGACGTACAGAAACATAAAACAATGTATGTTTTGCCACAATCGCCATTTTATCCAATATGCGGTCGTGAGGACCAGAACGACTGTGACTACCCAGAGTGTTCAGGCTTCTTCCGCGGCCGCGCGTCTCCTGTCTGCCTTCATTCGGACCACATGTGTGACGGCTGGACGAGGTGTCCTGAAGGCGACGACGAGCTGCTGTGTGAAGAGCAACCTTGTACCGCTGCCTGCCTGTGTCAGGGCCTGGCTTGTGGGACGTGCAACGCTTCCCTCACCTCAAGTACTTGGACGTCTTTGGCTCTCACCTGACACCCGCTGATCTTTCCTCCAACCGCGACCAGGTATACCTGAGCCTGGGACTGTGCTCTGCAGTCCATTTACGCAGTGACGTTCCCAAATCCCAGATCTTTAAATCTCAGCCAGAATTAGCTGCACAACGTCGCCATGAACGTGTTTCTAACGCTGCAAAACTTACAGACTGCTTTCACTGGACCACACATAACCCCTTGCACACGCTGGACAGTCAACAGACTACGCAGAAACAGAACACGTTGAAACACGTCGATCTGACGTTCACTGAATTATTGTCCTTCAACGTGAAACCACTACGACTTCTTGTCACTGCAGCAGCTGAATCTGTCGCAAGCGGGAGTTAGTATGATCCTCAATGGTGGCTTACAGCCCGTTCCATCTCTGACTGAGTTGGAACTGTTGAGTTGCCCGGTAGAAAACTTCCCTTTTGCATTGTTCCAAGGATTATCCAGGCTGCGGAGTAGAGTGTCAAAACGGACACCTTCAAGCGTTACTGCGATAGCATTCTTCCTGCAAATTTCGACATGAGTGTCTGCCTGACACCTCAAGATGAAATCACGTCCTGCGAGAATCTGGTGCGGTCGGAAACCTATCGAGGCTTGCTAGGGATTATGAGCTTTTTGTCTGTCTTCTACAACGGCTTCTGTCTTGTCTTCAGGCTATTGGTGAGAAAGAAGAGTAGCAAAAGATCGTTCAACATGTTCGTCAGCAGTTTGTCTGTTGCTGACTCCATCATGGGGGGTGTACCTTCCGATCCGAATAAAAGATCTGCCAGTGGTAACACTGAAGGCACTCCACCAGCCGGTCACTGTACAATAAAAGATCTACCAGTGGTAACACTGAAGGCACTCCACCAGCCGGTCACTGTACAATAAAAGATCTACCAGTGGTAACACTGAAGGCACTCCACCAGCCGGTCACTGTACAATAAAGGCATCTCACACAGGGGACGAGGCTATAGTCTTAATTTATCGAACCCCCGTTTACAAAAACAAAATAGAATATAAACATCATTATGAAATATCAACAAAACACATACTTACAAAATGCCTACATTTGCTAAATAATATCATAGGAAACCCTAGTGACCATTTGGCAGAAAGCATCCAATATTCCCAAGCTGACTCAACAGACCTCATACACAAATGAGGAGTTTTGGAAAAGTTTTTAGGAAAAATAAAACGGTAGGTCTAGCTCTTTGCCTGCCAGGCATGTTTCCACGTTTGTGCCAGACATTTCTCTGGCAAGGAAAGAAAGTTCAGTACCTTAGGTATTTCAGCTACTGTTCTTTCAATAATAGTAGACGTTGTTAAATAGACATATTTCATATCAAATTAAAGGTAAAAGAGTGAAGAACAAGAAAAAAAAACCACAAAAATGTTAATTTGATTATGTTATTATTGAAATATGTGTTTTGAAAGCATGTAGATATTTTTGAAATGATAAAATAAAATAAAAATATTTCTACATACCACAGTGATAAAAAAAAAATATGGAGGAATAATTCCAATCACTGAATCAGCTTTACACACCAAAAAGAAAATTTATTTAGGATCAAAATACACTTTACAGTTTGAAATTATATTGATTATTAGCAGAGTTTGACACACTGTCGATTGTGCCCATCACGATGCTTAGTATAATGCACAAAAAACACTCTAAAAACGAATCAATTTGAAGAAACCACATGCGTGTCGATCGAGAACGAAAGTAGAAAGAGTTATCTCTCTTTGGTTAAAATAAAACTTGGATTGGACTGCACAAAATACCGGAACGAAACGGAATACTGAAATCGACGATATATCGTAGATTGGCAAAAACATGGCGGCTCAGATCGACGATATATCGTCGATTGGCAGGCAATGAGCTAGCGAAGAAGATAGTATAGTAGATTGATAGAACAGTGAAGGAATTAGAAAGAACAAAGCAGAAAGACAGCGACAGTGAGAATTTAAAACATTAAATATCCAGAAAGTGGGGATACTATTTATACAGAAACCCCTGCACCTCCACAGGGAGGTCTGTCTCTGTGTCCCCAGTCCGTAGCTCTGTGGTAGAGCGTTGGCCTGGAACCTCCACGGGGAGGTCTGTCTCTGTGTCCCAAGTCCGTAGCTCTGTGGTAGAGCGTTGGCCTGGAACCTCCACGTGGAGGTCTGTCTCTGTGTCCCAAGTCCGTAGCTCTGTGGTAGAGCGTTGGCCTGGAACCTCCACGGGGAGGTCTGTCTCTGTGTCCCAAGTCCGTAGCTCTGTGGTAGAGCGTTGGCCTGGCACCTCCACGGGGAGGTCTGTCTCTGTGTCCCAAGTCCGTAGCTCTGTGGTAGAGCGTTGGCCTGGCACCTCCACGGGGAGGTCTGTCTCTGTGTCCCAAGTCCGTAGCTCTGTGGTAGAGCGTTGGCCTGGCACCTCCACAGGGAGGTCTGTCTCTGTGTCCCAAGTCCGTAGCTCTGTGGTAGAGCGTTGGCCTGGCACCTCCACGGGGAGGTCTGTCTCTGTGTCCCAAGTCCGTAGCTCTGTGGTAGAGCGTTGGCCTGGCACGCCGATCAACCTAGGTTCCAATCCCGTGGTGGACAAGTTAAAAAAGGCCATTTTCCAGTCCATCTTAGCAATGTGATAACTCTGAGGGTTCAGTGTTCATTTTCCAGTCCATCTTAGCAATGTGATTGCTCTGAGGGTTCAGTGTTCATTTTCCAGTCCATCTTAGCAATGTGATTGCTCTGAGGGTTCAGTGTTCATTTTCCAGTCCATCTTAGCAATGTGATAGCTCTGATGGTTCAGTGTTCATTTAGATCCCTACTCCCCTCATCATAAAATTTCTCCGAATATTATTTACTTTCCACTCGGGCAGGCAACGTCTCGGATTTTTTTTCCTGGTATTTCGGTTTGCTCCCCCCAGCCAAATTAACCACAAAAAAAAAAAAAAAAAAAAAAAAAAAAAAAAAAAAAAAAAACACAAAAACAACATGTACAGTAGCAGTGGGAAGAATTCACAAACTAGAGGGGCAAAGCCCATATGACTCACATACTCCTTAGGAAGCTTGCAATGTTTACCACAAAAATGAATACCCACAAAAACAACAAAAAAACATTAAAATGCAACGTAATGCCGACTTTGATCTTTCTATGCTCTTGACCTTGAGATGACCATGACCTCCAGCTTCAAATACATTCATGTAATATCAATAAACTACAGCAAAAGGTGTATGCGCCAACCCTCCCATCCACCCACCCACCCCCCCCCAAAAAAAAAAAAAAAAAAACCAAAAACAACAACAACAACAAACAAAACCCAACAAAAACAAACAAAAAATACAACAAAAAACTAACAAAACAAACAAACAATGACGTTGGGAGGACCTTCACCTTCAGTGACCTTGGGATGACTTTTACCTTCATATCACCTCTCATGCTCATGTATGATCAAATAACCCCATGTTGTTGCATACTTTAAAATAGAGCCATTCCACTCCAGGATTACCTATTTTTGTATGTTTTTTGCAAGGCCTAAAATTACCTTGACCTTCAAGATCAACGCAAAAACGGAACATATATGAAAGAGTAATCTATCTCCTCTAAGTACAACAAAGTTTGAACTTGATATCTCTCATAGGTTAGGGTCAAGGTCACTTCAAAGTACTTATACTGACTTTCGACACCTCCAGTGACCTTGACCTTGACAAATAAATAAATAAATAAATAAATATGTGTAAATTAAACATGATCAATAATCTTGAAGGACCGGTTCTCTCCTTTTGGTCAGGTACTTCTTGTGTTTGGATTTTCGGACTTTCTGTGTCTCGGCTACATCTGGCGTCGTCACTCAGCCTCTGAGCATTTCTGGATTCCCGTCTGTTCCCAGCACACAAATAAACTCATAGAAGAAGAAGAAGAAGAAGAAGAAGAAGAAGAAGAAGAAGTGAAGAAGAACAAGAACAAGAAGAAGAAGAAGTATAGCAACTACAAACTAATGAGAGGGAAGGAAATGGAAGCGGATGAGGAGGAGGAAGGAGAAAGAGAGAGACAAAGTCTAGGCTGAGGCTTTACTCCAATAATCTTGAAGGACCGGTTCTCTCCTTTTGGTCAGGTACTTCTTGTGTTTGGATTTTCGGACTTTCTGTGTCTCGGCTACATCTGGCGTCGTCACTCAGCCTCTGAGCATTTCTGGATTCCCGTCTGTTCCCAGCACACAAATAAACTCATAGAAGAAGAAGAAGACAAAGAAGAAGAAGAAGAAGAAGAAGAAGAAGAAGAAGAAGAAGAAGAAGAAGAAGAAGAAGAAGAAGAAGAACAACAACAACAACAACAACAACAACAACAACAACAAGTGAAGAAGAAGAAGAAGAAGAAGAAGAAGAACAAGTGAAGAAGAAGAAGAAGAAGAAGAACAAGTGAAGAAGAAGAAGAAGAAGAAGAAGAAGAAGAAGAAGAAGAAGAAGAAGAAGAAGAAGAAGAAGAAGAAGAAAAAGGGAGAAGAAGAAGAAGAAGAAGAAGAACAAGAAGAAGAAGAACAAGAAGGAGAAGAACAAGAACAAGAAGTATAGCAACAACAAACTAATGAGAGGGAAGGAATTAAATGGAAGGCGGATGAGGAGGAGGAAGGAGAAAGAGAGAGACAAAGAGTCTAGGCTGAGGCTGTACTCTAATTTATCGAACCCCAGTGTACAAAAACAAAATAGAATATAAACACCATTATAAAATATTAACAAAACACATATATCTAGAAAATGCCTACATTGCTAAATAATAATGCCATAGAAAGCCCTAGTTTGCAGAAAGCGATCAATATCCCCAAGCTGTCCCAACAGACCCCATACACAAACGAGGAGTTCTGGGAGAGTTTTCAAGGGAAAAAAAGTAGGTGACTGGTCTAGCGAAGAAGATACATGTAGTGGAGTGATAGAACAGAGGAGGAATGAGAAAGAACAAAGGAGAAGGACAGCGACAGTGGGAATTTAAAACACTAAATTTCCAGAAAGTGGGCATATTATTTATACAGAAACCCCCGGAATAGGATAAGAGAATAAAGTGACAAAATAAGCTATTTTTGGTGTAAACTTTATTTCGCCAATAATAACATATGTTTCGGAAACAGATCAACCACAACTTGACAGGCAAAACCCACGTGACTCGCATGCCATTTATAGAACTTGCAATATTTAACAGGCAAAACAGGACCCAGAACAAAATATGAAACGATGGCATTAAAATGCAAAGTAAGCTTAAAACCGACTTTGATCTTTCTATGCTATTAACCTTCAGACGACCTTGACCCCCGGCTATAAATACACATGTATGATCATATAACATGCAACAAAACTTGTATTGTATTATACACAAAAAAATGACCTTGGGATGACCTTGACATTAGTTAGTTATTCATTGCTTACAAGGTCCAGTGGACTGCAAAGAGCCAAATCAGGACAACAAAATCAAGACCACAACTTGGCTGAAAGAGGACTCACCCCTGATTCGCATAAAAGATCTGCTGAAACAACACCAGTGGTAACATGGAAGGCACTCCACTAGCCGGTCACTTTACAACAAAGTCATCCCACGCAGGGGACGCAGAGGCTTTACTCTAATTTATCGAACCCCTGTTTACAAAAAACAAAATAGAATACAAACATCATTATGAAATATCAACAAAACACATACATATAAAATGCCTACATTGCTAAATAATAATATCATAGGAAGCCCCAGTGACCATTTGGCAGAAAGCATCCAATATTTCCAAGCTGATCCAACAGACCTCACACACAAATGAGGAGTTTTGTCCCAGAAGAGTTTTCAAGAAAAAAGGTAGGTGACTGGTCTAGCGAAGAAAGTATAGTAGATTAATGGAACAGAGTAGGAATGAGAAAGAACAAATGAGAAAGACAGCGACAGTGGGAATTTAAAGCACTAAATTTCCAGAGAGTGGGGATTACTAATTATACTGAAATCCACGGCACCTCCACGGGAGTCCTTGACATTCAGTAACCTTAGGATAACCTTGACCATCACGTGACCTCTCAAGTTTGTGTATACAATGAAGAATACAAAGCATGGAGATGAGGTGCTACAGAAGACTTCTGGGCATTTCCTATAACCAGCACATCACCAACGATGAAGTTAGTTATTCACTGCCTACGTGGTCTAGCTGACTGCTAACAGTCGAATCAGGACCACAAAATCAGGACCACAAAATCAGGACCACAAAATCAGGACCACAAAATCAGGACCACAAAATCAGGACCACAAAATCAGGACCACTATTTGGTTGAAAGAGGTGAATTATTTATTGCTTACAGGGTCCAGCGGACTGCAAAGAGCCGAATCAGGACCACAAAATCAAGACCACAACTTGGCTGAAACAGGACTCGCCCCTTATCCGCATCAGACAGACAGCGACAGTGGAAATTTAACGCACTAAATTGCCAGAAAGTGGGGATACTATTTATACTAAAAACCCCTGGTACCCCCACAGGGGGCTTTTTTATTCAGATTCAGATTCAATATTTTATTACAAGAAAATGATTTTAGCAATAATTTGCTAATCTTATTCTTACAATCAGTCCTTATTCTTTCAAACACTCACACATTTAGTTTAATCACTCATCCGCATTCATGCAAAGACAAACATTGATTTAAAATTAAAGGAATAAACAAGCTAACTTCGTAACAAGGAAACTAACAATACTTTTCAACTATCCTACACCAATGTATCATCTTAAAGCAACAAAACAACCACTGATGAAAACGATAATATATAATTGCAGAACACAAGACAACAGCAAAAAAAAAAAGTACATAAAAGAACTGTAAATCGGTGTTCTCAATGAAGAATATTTATCAAAATGTGACTAGTGTGTTTTACTGTTTATTGATCTTCATTGGGAACAGGGAGTTAAAAATGCAAACGTTCCAGTAACAAGCTTTTCCCTAAAGAAAAAAAAACCAAACTAAGCAATAAAGCTAGACAAATAACGAATTGCAACAGGGGGATCGAAAAGTGTTTATATAGTTGTAAAAAGCTGTCCAATCATTTGACGTGACAATGCAAAGTCTACAGAACAGCGAGTGAACTCTAATATAATTTAAAATGTAATACTTTTTGGTTGTGAACGATAGCGAAAAACGACAATAAAAGTACTAAACACTTAACAACAACAACAACTACAACTACACCAATGCTAAATAACTTGATAAACTGCCACAACGACATCAGTGAATTACAAAGGTCTCAACACTAACATCAAAAAACAAAAAAATAAGTTAAGATTTCACACACAGTGAGAAACTGTATAATTTTTTTTTTTGATAACGTTTTAGAATACATGAGCCAAATACAGTGTAAGGCAAATGTGTTATCGCTAAATACCACAACTAAATGTGTGAGTGTTTGAAAGAATAAGGACTGATTGTAAGAATAAGATTAGCAAATTATTGCTAAAATCATTTTCTTGTAATAAAATATTGAATCTGAATCTGAATAAAAAAGCCCATGTGGGGGTACCATCCTACACCAATGTATCATCTTAAAGCAACAAAACAACCACCGATGAAAACGATAATATATAATTGCAGAACACAAGACAACAGCAAAAAAAAAAAAGTACATAAAAGAACTGTAAATCGGTGTTCTCAATGAAGAATATTTATCAAAATGTGACTAGTGTGTTTTACTGTTTATTGATCTTCATTGGGAACAGGGAGTTAAAAATGCAAACGTTCCAGTAACAAGCTTTTCCCTACAGAAAAACCACTAAACTAAGCAATAAAGCTAGACAAATAACGAATTGCAACAGTGGGAAAAAGTATTTATATAGTTGTGAAAAGCTGTCCAAACATTTTAAGTGACGATGCAAACTGTACAGAACAGCGAATATAATTTGAAATGTAATACTTTTTGGTTGTGAACGATAGCGAAAAACGACAATAACAGTACTAAACACTTAAAAACAACAACAACTACAACTACACCGATGTTAAATAACTTGATAAACTGCCACCACGACATCAGTGAATTACAAAGGTCTCAACACTAACATCAAATAACAAAACAAAAGTTAAGATTTTAGGTACAGTGAGAAACTTTTTTTTTAAATTATTTTTTTTTTAAATAACGTTTTAGAATATTTGAACATAAATGAGCCAAATACAGTGTAAGGCAAATGCATTATCGCTAAATACCACAACATTGAACTGCATTAAGAAAAACTACATCGCTAACAATACTTCTAACATCGATGGCAGATGTCTGCTCACAAGGTGTGATTTTACAAAAATATAAAGCAACAAATCTACTAAACAATGAAATGCTAGATAACACAATAATATTTTTGTTTTAATTTAAATTCTAGCATCAACAACACCTCTTTCCCAAAGTTGAAGATTACAAAAATTGATTTGACAAAAGCAACAGCATCAATGCTGAAACAACACTAGTTAAAAGGTCGGTCAATGACAAACAGTCTGAACTTTAAAAACTACAGCAAGAATAATACATTAGTTTTACATTTACATGCATAATAATTTTATATTAACACGCATGGAATAAAATTCTCCATTGACTACAGAGACATTAAATTGATCACGCACGCGAAAGGGACTACAAGGAGTAAGAGAGTAAATGGAGCTGTCTGCAAACCGTGTCATGGCAAAAGGTTAGCTACATGTATCAAAATGCCTCGATGCAAACATTGTGTACCTAACCATTAAGTTGACAGAGGACTCACCCCTGATCCACATAAAAGATCTGCCGAAACAACCCTAGTCGAAACACTGAAGGCACTCCACCAGCCGGTCACTTTACAACAAAGACATCCCACGCAAGGGACGCTGAGGCTATACTCTAATTTATCGAGCCCCCGTTTACAAAAACAAAATAGAATATAAACATCATTATAAAATATCAACAAAACACATACATATAAAATGCATATATTGCCAAATAATGACATCATAGGAAGCCCCAGTGACCACCTGGCACAAAGCGTCCAATATTCCCAAGCTGATCCAACAGACCTCACACACAAATGAAGAGTTTTATCCCGGAAGAGTTTTCAAGAAAAAAGGTAGGTGACTGGTCTAGTGAAGAAGAAGATAGTATAGTAGATTGATAGAACAGATTAGGAATGAGAAAGATCAAAGGAGAAAGACAGCGAAAGTAGGAATTTAAAGCACTAAATTTCCAGAAAAGTGGGGATAGGCTACTATTTATACTGAAACCCCCGGGCACCCCAACGGGGTGAATATGACTCACATGATTCTTATGGAACTCAAAATTTAACATGAATATGAGTGCCCACAAAAAAAACCAAAATGAAACGGCAGCATTAAAATGTAAAGAAATACTGGCTTTGACTTTTGTATGCACTTGACATTGAGTTGCCATTGATCTCCGGCTCCAAGTACACTCGTGTACTATCAAATAAAGTACAGCAGAAGTTGTTTTATACGACGCCCCACACCCCACTCCCCCCCAAAAGGGGTGGGGGGAGCGGGAGGAGCGGATCTTGGGATAACTTGATCTTCAGTAAACTTGATCGATCTTAGCATGCCCTTGACCCTCACACTTAATCTCTCATGCACGTCTGATGATCAAATAATCCAATTTTGTTGAATACTATGAGTTAAATTTAGTCATTCGGACGAGAATATGTACAGAGGTATTGTCTGTGCACGCACGCATTCCATCGCATGGAATTTAAAAACTCCTGACGCTCATGTCCTAGATGGGGGGAGTGCCGTCTGCACCAATACACTCTGCACGCACTAGGTCACCCCTGGTCACACAGGATAGTGCTCAGTTGTCTGGGTGTCTGACTATGCGCCCAAAAAGATGCAAGTGGGCACCCCAGGCAGCTGTATTTAGATCCTGTGTCAGCCAGCGCACTGAGCATTCCACAACGGATGTGTTTAGATCCTGTGTCAGCCAGCGCACTGAGCATTCCACAATGGATGTGTTTAGATCCTGTGTCAGCCAGCCCACTGAGCATTCCACAATGGATGTGTTTAGATCCTGTGTCAGCCAGCCCACTGAGCATTCCACAATGGATGTATTTAGATCCTGTGTCAGCCAGCCCACTGAGCATTCCACAATGGATGTGTTTAGATCCTGTGTCAGCCAGCCCACTGAGCATTCCACAACGGATGTATTTAGATCCTGTGTCAGCCAGCGCACTGAGCATTCCACAATGGATGTGTTTAGATCCTGTGTCAGCCAGCGCACTGAGCATTCCACAACGGATGTGTTTAGATCCTGTGTCAGCCAGCGCACTGAGCATTCCTCAACGAATGTGTTTAGATCCTGTGTCAGCCAGCGCACTGAGCATTCCACAATGGATGTGTTTAGATCCTGTGTCAGCCAGCGCACTGATTGATTGATTGATTGATTGTTGCTTTAGGTCCAGCAGACTCTTCCGAGCCAAATCAGGACCGGACAACCCCCAATCCGCATAAAAGATCTGCCGAAACAACCCCAGTGGAAAAATTGAATGCCCTCCACCGGCCAGTCACTTTACAATAAAGACATCCCACGCAGGGGACGGCTGAGGCTTTACCCCAACTACTGTTACAAAAACAAAATAGAATACAAACATCATTATAAATCATCAACAAAACACATACAAATAAAATGCCTATAGTGCTAAATAATAACATCATAGGAAGCCCTAGTGACCACCCGGCAGAAAGCGTCCAACACTCCCAAGCTGATCCAACAGACCTCATACACAAACAAGGAGTCTTGTCCAGGAAGAGTTTTCAAGAAAAAAGGTAGGTCATTGATCTAGCGAAGAAGAAGATAGTATAGCAGAGTGATAGGACAGATCAGGAATGGGAAAGAGCAAATGAGGAAGACAGCGACAGTGGGAATTTAAAGCACTACATTTTCAGAAAGTGGGGATACTATTTATACTGAAACCCCCGGCACTCCAACGGGGTACTGTTGCCGCAGTGAATCAGTCATGCCTACAAAGGCAAGACAGGTTTTCAACTGGGGCTTTCACTTTTCCCTTTATAGGTTAGAACAATCTACAGTGGTAAGATTGCTCATGACCCCAAGGGGTTAGCCAGCGCACTGAGCATTCCACAACGGATGTGTTTAGATCCTGTGTCAGCCAGCGCACTGAGCATTCCACAACGGATGGAGATGCTATAAATGGACACCATCATCATCATCAAATAAACAGCCAATCCACTGAATGATTACCTATTTTTTTGGAATGATTTTGCAAGGCCTAAAATGACCTTTACCTTTAAGATCAACGCAAAAATGGAAATATGAAAGTTCAATCAATCATCTCTAAATACAATTTGGACTTTATATCTCTCGATCATAGTTTAGGGTCAAGGTCACTTCAAATTACCTATATATATATACTGACTTTAAACACGCCCTGTGACCTTGACCTTGGAGTGAGGTTGACCAAATTTGCACAGTATGTACGTCTCCTTGATATCTATCGCGGATCAAAGAATCAATCTCAATATTAATAACCTAGGGGGGAAAAAAAAACTTCTGTGAAAAAATTGTCATTTTTTGACAAACATTTGATTACCCTAACTTGATTGTGATAGTTGAAATAGGCTCTGAGTACTATAGCCACTTTAAATTGAGCTGATGTCTACCGAAAAATCAACAATGAAATCCGAAAAGGCATGCGCACAGCAAAGAAGAACTGGATAGAAGATCAATGCCAGGAAATAGAGAACAGTCTGAACACGAACAACAGCAAGAAGGCCTACCAGACTGTGAAGCGGCTGACAAGTGTTAAACAGCCCAAAGTCTCCACGATCCAAAGCAAGTCTGGCATATGCCTTACTGAAGAACAAGAAGTCTTGGACAGATGGACAGAGTACTGCTCTGACCTTTACAACCACACACCAAATGGAGACCCATCAGTTCTAGCATGTCACGAGAACAGAGAAGAAGAAGAAATCCTCCCAATTCTCCGGGAAGAAGTTGAGGCAGCAGTGCAATCGCTGAAGAAAGGGAGTGGACAACATACCCGCGGAACTGCTTCAAGCAGGAGGAGAAGCGATTATTGATGCCCTCACCATTATCTGTAACAAGATCTGGCAGAGTGGGGAGTAACCTACACCATGGACCCAGTCGCTTGTCATCACTCTTCCCAAAAAAGGTAACCTTCAGGAGTGTGAAAATTACCTCACCATCAGCCTCATCAGCCACCCCAGCAAGGTCCTCCTAAAAAGAATACTCAACAGGTTGAAACCCCCAGTTGAACAAATCATAGCTGAAGAACAAGCAGGATTCAGGGCAGGGCGAAGTACCACTGAACAGATTTTCAACCTCAGATTAATCTGTGAGAAATACCTACAGCACCAACAACATCTATATCATGTGTTCATAGATTCCAAGAAGGTGTTTGACCGAGTATGGCATGCAGCTCTATGGGCAACAATGAAAGTGTACAACATCAGCCCTAAAATTTTTGAAGTCATCAAAAGCCTTTATGACAAGGCTACCAGTGCAGTCCTCCATAACAGCGCCATCGGAACTGGTTCAGAACAACAATCGGTGTGCGTCAAGGATGCCTACTCTCTCCAACTCTCTTCAACATCTTCCTAGAGCACATCATGTCAGATGCCCTTGCAGATCACGAAGGCACAGTCAGCATAGGGGGTAGAGCAATCTCCAATCTTCGTTTTGCGGATGACATTGATGGATTGGCTGGAGAGGAACAAGAACTTGAACAGCTGGTACAGAGGCTTGACACCACCTCCAGAGCTTATGGAATGGAAATAAGTGCAGAGAAGACCAAAATGATGACCAACAACACCAATGGCATCAACACGGACATCAAAGTCCAAGGCCAATCCCTCAACACAGTGCATAGCTTCAAATATTTAGGAGCCAATGTATCAGACAATGGCTCCCGACAGGAAGTCCTCTCCAGGATCACACAAACAACTGCTGCCCTGACAAGGTTGAAGCCCATTTGGAAAGACAGAACCATCAGTCTACATTCCAAAGTAAGACTGCTGCGCTCCCTTGCCATCTCCATCTTCCTATATGCTTGCGAAGCATGGACCCTCACAGCAGATCTCCAACGAAGAATACAAAGCATGGAGATGAGGTGCTACAGAAGACTTCTGGGTATTTCCTATACCCAACACATCACCAACGACGAAGTCCGACAGACCATCACACAAGCCATTGGACAACACAATGACATGCTCACAGTGGTGAAGAAACGGAAACTCCGATGGTATGGACACGTTACCAGATCATCAGGTCTTGCAAAGACCATTCTGCAAGGCACAGTGCAAGGGTAGAAGAAGAGGGAGACCGAAAAAGAGGTGGGAGGACAACATTCGAGAATGGACTGGTTTGACACTGAGCGAAGCCATCAGGGTTGCTGAGGACAGAGAAAGATGGAGTATGCTGGTTAAACGATTATCTGTGGTGCCCCTAAGACTTCCGAGTTACGGGACAGGGTAGTATAGGATAGGAAAGTTTTTGCGCAGACAGACCACGGACGGCGCACAGAAAGACGGACGGAAGGACATTATTTTCCCGAGCTAGGTTTTGGACTATTTAGAACTCATCTCGCAGATTTGCAAAAATCTGGATTTTTTTAGGGGGGTATGGGGGTGGTGGTGAGAGGGGGATGGGGTTGGGTTGGGGGGAGGGGTGATTACACAGACTCACACTGCTATGCATGTCATCACTGGAAAGTAATTTATTTCGCTTTTGTACAGAAATCAACAAAATATTTATTGGACAAAATCACACACACACACAAATTATTGACCTAAAGCCTTCAGCAAAAGAATGTGTGACATCAATTCTTCACTCATGACGTCATTTCTTACAAATGTCATTTTAGTCATGACTTGAATCTAATTCCCCTAAAAATTCCAGTCTGAGCTAACAATGCCACAACTTAGTGCATACTTTATTTATAAAATGTCTGCGTGACTTTGTGCGTGTCCACTGAAAGTTTTCGAGTCACTGAAAACTGCCGGACAATGAGGACACTTGTAAGGTTTATCACCTGTGTGTGTACGTTGATGTGATTGCAGATTGCATAACTGTGTAAATGCTTTGCCACAGTCAGTGCACTTGTAAGGCTTATCACCTGTGTGTGTACGTTGATGTGTCTGCAGAATGTCTAACCGTGTGAATGCTTTGCCACAGTCAGTGCACTTGTAAGGTTTATCGCCTGTGTGTATACGTTGATGTGTCTGCAGAATGTCTAACCGTGTGAATGCTTTGCCACAGTCAGTGCACTTGTAAGGCTTATCACCTGTGTGTGTACGTTGATGTTTCTTCAGACTGCATAACTGTGTGAATGCTTTGCCACAGTTTGTGCACTTGTAAGGCTTATCACCTGTGTGTGTACGTTGATGTCTCTGCAGATCGCATAACTGTGTGAATGCTTTGCCACAGACAATGCACTTGTAAGGTTTATCACCTGTGTGTGTCCGTTGATGTTTCTGCAGAATGTCTAACCGTGTGAATGCTTTGCCACAGTCAGTGCACTTGTAAGGTTTATCCCCTGTGTGTGTACGTTGATGTTTCTTCAGATAGCCTAACAATGTGAATGCTTTGCCACAGTCAGTGCACTTGTATGGTTTACCACCTGTGTGTATAAGTTGATGCGTCTTCAGCTTGCCTAACCGTGTGAAAGTCTTGCCACCAGCAGTGCGCTGAGTCGCGTCACTGAACGAGGTGCTGTCAGAATGTACCAGTTTGTGTGAGTTCAAGTACTGTGCTGTAGTAAAAACCGTATCACACACCTCACAAATATAATTTTTTACTTCCAGGTCCTCTTCCCTGTTTCCTAGCATATTACTAACCCCACCACCTGAATTCATGCTGACGTTTGAGAGTTTCTGTTTGTGGTAGGAAATCATGTGACACCTAAGACTTGTGAACTGAACAAAAGCCGAGGCACATTGCTGACATTTGTATTTCCTCTCCAGTTTGGATGTTTTGGGGTTATTCGATGCCCGTTGCTTCTTTTGGGCAATAGCGGATGTATTCTGCTAAAAACACACAAAGAGAACAAAATCTTAATTGATACTGTCGGAAACAATTAGAAATAAGCCAATTGAAATATTGCTTATAACATTATTTACAAAAGTGATTTAGTTTAGTTTACTTAGTCATTGTTTATAAGGTCCAGCAGACTGCAAAGAGCCGAATCAAGACCACCACATGGTTGAAAGAGGACTCACCCCTTATCTGTATAAAAGATCTGCTGAAACAACCCTAGTGGTAACACTGAAGGCACTCCACCAGCCGATCACTTTACAATCAAGGCATCCCATACAAAGGACACTGAGGTTATACTCTAATTTATGGAACAATAT
This sequence comes from Oncomelania hupensis, assembly GCA_036898135.1. Classification (NCBI taxonomy): domain Eukaryota; kingdom Metazoa; phylum Mollusca; class Gastropoda; order Littorinimorpha; family Pomatiopsidae; genus Oncomelania; species Oncomelania hupensis. The sequence goes on along the minus strand of CM072522.1, from coordinate 42,226,623 downwards.
TCATTAAAAAAACATACATATACAATGCCTCCATTGCTAAATAATAATATCAAAGAAAGCCCTAGTGATCATTTGGCAGAAAGTGTCCAATATCCCCAAGCTGATCCAACAGATCCCATACACAAATGTGGAGTTTTGGGAGTATTTTCAAGAAAAAACTTAGGTGATTGGGCTAGCAAAGAAGATCATATTGTAGACTGATAGAACAGAGTAGGAATGAAAAAGAACAAATGAGAAAGGCAGCGACAGTAGGAATTTCAAGAACTAAATTTCCAGAAAATGGGGATACTATTTATACAGAAACCCCCGGCACCCCAACGTGGGTACAAGCTTCATTTGAATTTGTTTTATATTTTAATACCAACGATGTTCCAGCAAAAATGGACTCTTAGTATAATCATAACCATAATCTATAAATGTTATGATAATTTTGTACCCTATGACCTTGCTAGAGAAATCCTCCCAATTCTCTGAGAAGAAGTTGAGGCAGCAATGCAATTGCCCAAGAAGGGGAAGGCAGTAGGAGTGGACAACATACCCCCAGAATTGCTTAAAGTAGGAGGAGAAGCGATGATTGATGCACTCACCATTATCTGTAAAAAGATCTGGCAGAGTGCAGAGTGGCCTCTACACCATGGACCCGTTCGCTTGTCATCACTCTTCCCAAAAAGGGCAACCTTTAGGAATGTAAACGAAAGCATCTGACCTAGTCTGGCATGCAGCTCTGTAGGCAACCACGAGAGAGTACAACATCGGCCCTAACATTACTGAAGTCATCAAAAGCTATGCGACCAGGCTACCAATGCAGTCCTCCACAACAGCGCCATCAAGAACAGGTTAAGAAAAAAAAAAGATGTGCGTCAAGGATGTTTACTCTCTCCAACACTCTTCAACATCTTCCTGGAGCACACCATGTCAGGTGCCCTTGCAGATCACTGTTACACGGTTATTTATCAATAGCCAGTTCAGCCCCGATGCTTGAATCTTGATAAGTGTAACTCGAATTTGTTTACCCACGCAGCCTGTTCACTCAGCAACAAGGCAAAAGTCGTCATATAAAGCTTTCCAACTTTATTCAGTTAACATCAACAACTGCATACAAGATCACTGTCTCAAAATCACTTCAAAGATCATCATCAAAAATAATCATCAATCACTCCACAAGCAGACAGTGCATTACTTATATCGCCTCTCTGCAATCCAGAAAAGGTTGGAACATTCCGGCATGACGCAATAACACCCAAACAAAATAAAACTCGTCACCGGAACTGTGCAGTGTCTTAACGTCATTAGGTTAGGAGAATGGCTTAGCTATTTACCAGATCTATCTGGAAGCTTCGGTCAATAACAAACAAGTAAATAAATAGGGAAACGTCTCATGTCTGTGTATTACGTCATTAGGTTAGGAGAATGGCTTAGCTATTTACCATATAAATAGGGAAAAGTCTCATGTCTGTGTATTACGTCATTAGGTTAGGAGAATGGCTTAGCTATTTACCAGATCTATCATGTCTGTGTATTACGTCATTAGGTTAGGAGAATGGCTTAGCTATTTACCAGATCTATCTGGAAACTTCGGTCAATAATAAACAAGTAAATAAATAGGGAAAAGTCTCATGTCTGTGTATTATGTCATTAGGTTAGGAGAATGGCTTAGCTATTTACCTGTTACGTTGAAACGCGAACGAAAGTATGTCGGAAGCGCGCACGATAGATCTAATCGTTTCGTTTTGCAAAGTATTCAATAATGGAGTTTATTTACCTTTGATTTGAGTTTGCATTGTTGTTAGGAGAGGCTTTGTATAACGTGGATAATTTTCGTTGGTCGATATTGTTAGAGAATACTCTGGATCTCCTTGATTACTATCGATCGAAGTTTCGGGATGATTGTCGAAGTAAGAGAAGGTTCGGGGTATGTGTGGAGAGATGAATGACGTAAGTCAGTGATGACGATCTTTAATTCTGATTGGTTAGTTGTAATGCGTCATTTCTAGAACAAACTGTCGTCATCTCGAAGGATAGAAAAAATTATATATTCGATGCTTTGTGTGTTGTAAAAAGAGTTGCTGTGAAAGTTGTTGAGTTGAGTTGAGAATTGTATGCAGTTGTTGGTGTGTGCTGAATAAAAAGTGGAAAACTTCATACGTCGACTTTGTGACTTGTTTGCTGCTTGAGCGGGCTGCGTGGATAAACGAATCTGAGTTACACCTTATCAGGAATTTAGCATTGGGGCTGAATCGGATACTGATAAAGAAAAACACCATCATCAAACGGAGTGTAACATTTTGGGGGCCAAGCCGGGATTCACGCCATAGCCAAGGGTTCAACTGCTACAACAAGCGAGTCAACGTTACGAGAGGCAGTCATCGAGGGTAGCCGCCAACGAGTTGCGTCGAGAGGGGCCAACATACTGGGACTACATCACCGATAGGTTCGGGTTGACTGCAAGGGCGTGTAGTCGCTAAAGAGTTGCTTCGTGAGCGAACAACAGATCGGGACTACGTGGCTGCCGCAGGACTACGTCGAGGGACAGTCTCGGAGCTACATCGCCAGTATTAGAGAGAGCGACGAGCGGACGTCGCGTCTACTTCAGCACAGGAGCGTATACATCAACACCAGCCTGGTGCAGCGTCGCATACGACGAGGACAACGGGGCCTGCGTCAGCGAAGGCGACTAGTGACAAGCATCAGCGCTACTGCAGAAAGCATGCTGTTCTAGAACAGTCTAGAAAGGTACAGCACAGTCAAGAACTTTCTAGAAAAAGAACTTTCCAGAAAAGAACATTCCAGAAAAGAACTTTCCAGAAAAGCATTAAGATGGCTGACTTCTGGCAGAAAGGGATGCAACTGAATCTAAAAGGCAAACAGCTGACGGAGTACGTCAAGTCTCAGGAGAGAATACAAGAAAGAGAAGAACAACGTCAGCGTGAAGAAAGAGAAGATGAGTGACGGCGTGAAGAAAGAGAAATAGAGGAGCAGCGACGTCGTGAAGACAGAGAATCAGAGGAGCAGCGACGCCGTGAAGAAAGAGAGTTCGAGCTGAAGCGTCTTGAAGGCGAGCGTCAATACCAGCTAGAGTTGGCGCGTATCCAAAACAATCAGCATGCGCCACAAGTCACCAACGACCATACGGCTCCAAAATTGCCAGCTTTCGTCGACGGGAAGGACCAGATCGACAGCTATCTGGCGAGATTCGAAAGGTTCGCCGAAAGCTCCAACTGGCAACCTCGAGACTGGGCGATTCGACTAAGTGCACTTCTGACAGGGCAAGCTCTCGAAGTTTACACCAGACTGTCGAACGATGACGCCAAAAACTACGACGTCTTGAAAGAGGCCCTGTTGCAGTGCTACAACTTTACAGAGAAGGGCTACCGTAAACGCTTCCGTGAATGCCGGCCTAAGTCAGACGAGACGCCAAAGCAGTTTGTGGAGCGCCTGTCGTCATATCTACACAAGTGGGTGGAGTTATCAGGCGAAAGGAAGTCTTACGACAGTCTCCATGACCTGATTGTGAAAGAACAATTTCTCAATGCCTGTCACAAGGACCTAGCGACCCACTTAGAAGAACAAAAGCTGCAGACGCTTAAAGATGTGACTGAGGCTGCTGAAAGATATCTCATCGCTCATGGGAAAACCCTGCGCGACGAAACATTTTCAGAAGACTGCAAACCATGGGAACCAGATCCAAGGGAGCCAGACGAGCCAGAGACAGACGGACTCCACGCCTCCTCCCAGGGAAGGGCATTCAAGAGGCTGTTTCACCTGCAACGCTACAGACCACAGGGCGGCTAATTGTCCTCAAAACAAAAGTAGCGGACAGCGGAGCAGTACGGACAACGCAGCGGCGGGCAACCGGCAGAGGCGGTTCTCCAATCAACGGCAAACCAGTAGATCTGACCATCAGATGTGCGGCGGGAGCGTCATTCTTCCGAGTGAGACCGAGCGCACAGCTACCCCTGCGGACGTGCAAGAGTGCATGACCGATGGCCAACTTCTCCTTGCCAACGGAAAATCCATCCCCGTCGTCGCCAGTGCAGCTGTGACCGTCCAGAACATGCCTGTTTCAAAGGGACGCGTCGGAAATCATGAAGTGACTGTCTTAAGAGACTCTGGCTGTAGTGGGGTCATCGTCAGAGAAGACCTAATCGCTAAAGAACAGTTCACTGGCGATTCTAAATGGACACTCATGGCCGACAGCAAATGTGTGAAAGCGCCAGTTGCAAAAATTCATGTCAACACCCCTTTCTACACAGGCGAAGTCGAAGCGGTTTGCCTGAAAAAGCCGCTGTATGATTTGATGATCGGGAATATCGACGGCGCGAGACGACCCGACGACCCCGATCCAGAGTGGAGTCCTGCCTCAACCCAACGCGTCGAAGTTGTGGAGGAGGATCCATTGCCGTTTCCCGATGGAGACCTTACAGAGCTGCTACGGGACAATGTGGTTACTCCGGCTCAGCCCTGCCGACCAGAGATCGTCAGTGCTGTTACTACCAGGGCCCAGGCCAAGAGAGACAAGATGTCTACGCCAC
>CM072522.1:42191012-42221591 GCA_036898135.1 Oncomelania hupensis | reverse complement strand
GCGAATGGTAGTCTGTCTGAAACGCGCACGATAGATCTAATCGTTTCGTTTTGCAAAGTATTCAATAGTAGAGTGTATGTACCTTTGATTTGAGTTTGCATTGTTGTTAGAAGAAGCTTTGTATAACGTTGATAATTTTCGTTAGTCGATATTATTGGAGAATTCTCTAGATCTGCGTGTTTACTGTCGATAGAAATTTCCCGGTAATTGTAGAAGTTTCAGAACGTTCCGGGAATGTGTATAGAGATGTATGACGTAAGTCAGTGATGACGATCTTTAGTTTGATTGGTGGTAGTGCGTCATTTCTACCGTGTTCTAAATTGTTCGGGAGTATGAAGAGACTATATATGTGCTGCACTGTTTTGTGTTGTGGTCGAGTCGAGTCGAGTTGGAAAGTAAACATTGAGAGTAAAAAGGCGATTGTATGCAGATGTTGATGTGTGCTGAATAAAAGTGGAAAATTTAATACGAAGACTCAGTGACTTGTATGCTGATTGAACGGGTTACGTGGATAATCGAATCCGAGATTACACTCATCACGAGCATTCACGCATTAGGGCTGAATCTACTACTGATTGAAAACACCACCATCAAACGGAGTGTAACATTTTGGGGGCCAAGTCGCCGATCCACGCCATAGCCAAGGGTTCAACTGCTACGACAAGCGAGTCAACGTTACGAGAGGCAGTCATCGAGGGTAGCCGCCAACGAGTTGCGTCGGGAGGGGCCAACATACTGGGACTACATCCCCGATAGATTCGGGTTGACTGCAAGGGCGTGTAGTCGCTGAAGAGTTGCTTCGTGAGCGAACAACAGATCGGGACTATGTGGCTGCCGCAAGACTACGTCGAGGGACATTCTCGGAGCTACATCGCCAGTATTAGAGAGAGCGACGAGCGGACGTCGCGTCTACTTCAGCACAGGAGCGTGTACATCAACACCAGCGTGGTGCAGCGTCGCATACGACGAGGACAGCGGGGCCTGCGTCAGCGAAAGCGACTAGTGACAAGCATCAGCGCTACTGCAGAAAGCGTGCTGTTCTAGAACAGTCTAGAAAGGTACAGCACAGTCAAGAACTTTCCAGAAAAAAACTTTCCAGAAAAGAACTTTCCAGAAAAGCATCAAGATGGCTGACTTCTGGCAGAAAGGAATTGAAATGAATCTAAAAGGCAAGCAGCTGACGGAGTACGTCAAGTCTCAGGAGAGATTACAAGAAAAAGAATTAGAACAGAAGCGTCTAGAAGTAGAAGAACAACGTCGCCGAGAAGAAAGAGAAGAGCAGCGACGGCGAGAAGAAAGAGAATTAGAGGAACAGCGTCGGCGTGACGAGATGGAAGAGAGACGATTAGAAGCTGATCGTCAGCACCAGCTAGAGTTGGCGCGTATCCAAAACAATCAGCATGCGCCACAAGTCATCAGCGACCACATGGCTCCAAAATTGCCAGCGTTCGTCGACGGGAAGGACCAGATCGACAGTTATCTGGCGAGATTCGAAAGGTTTGCTGAAAGCTCCAACAGGCAACCTCGAGACTGGGCGATTCGACTAAGTGCACTTCTGACGGGGCAAGCACTGGAAGTTTACACCAGACTGTCGAACGATGACGCCAAAAACTATGATGTATTAAAAGACGCCCTATTGCATTGCTACAGCTTCACAGAGAAGGGCTACCGTAAACGCTTCCGTGAATGTCGGCCTTTGTCAGACGAGACACCAAAGCAATTTGTGGAGCGCTTGTCGTCATACTTACACAAGTGGGTGGAACTATCAGGCAAAGGAAGTCTTACGATAGTCTCCATGACCTGATCGTGAAGGAGCAATTCCTCAATGCCTGTCACAAGGACCTGGCGACCCATTTGGAATTACAGAAGCTGCAGACGCTTAATAATGTGACCGAGGTTGCTGAAAGATATCTCCTCGCTCACGGAAAAACGCTGGGGCCACCCAAGGTGACGAAACCATTTCAGAAGACTGGAAACCATGGGAACCAGATCCAGGGGAGCCAGACGAGCCATAGACACACGGACTCTACACCACCTCCAAGGGAAGGGCACTCAAGAGGCTGTTTCATCTGCAACGCTACAGACCACAGAGCTGCCAGCTGCCCTCAAAGCAGAAATAGCGGACAGCAGAGCAATACGGACAACGCAGCGGCGGGCAACCGACAGAGACGTTTCTCCAATCAACGGCAAACCAGTAGATCTGACCATCAAGTGTGCGGCGCGAGCGTCATTCTTCCGAGTGAGACCAAGCGCACAGCTAGTCCTGCGGACGTGCAAGAGTGCATGACTGATGGCCAACTTCTCCTTGCCAACGGGAAATCCATCCCCGTCGTCGCCAGCGCAGCTGTAACCGTCCAGAACATGCCTGTTTCCAAGGGACGCGTTGGAAATCATGAAGTGACTGTCTTAAGAGACTCTGGCTGCAGTGGGGTCATCGGCAGAGAAGATCTAATCGCTAAAGAACAGTTCACTGGCGATTCTAAATGGACACTTATGGCCGACAGCAAATGTGCGAAAGCGCCAGTTGCGAAGATTCAAGTTAGCACCCCTTTCTACATAGGCGAAGTTGAAGCGGTTTGCCTGAAGAAGCCGCTGTATGATTTGATGATCGGGAATATCGACGGCGCGAGACGACCCGACGACCCCGATCCAGAGTGGAGTTCTGCCTCAACCCAACGCGTCGAAGTTGTGGAGGAGGATCCATTGCCATTTCCCGATGGAGACCTTACAGAGCTGCTACGGGACAATGTGGCTACTCCGGCTCAGCCCTGCCGACCAGAGATCGTCGGTGCTGTTACAACCAGGGCCCAGGCCAAGAGAGACAAGACGACTACGCCACTGAAGGTCGCCGACAACTCTAAAGCTGCCATCGTGGACAGAGATAAACTGATCCAGCTCCAGGAAGCTGATAGTACTTTAAACAAGTACAGGGACCGCCAAGACCACGTGACCAAAGGCAGTGGCACGGTCTGTTTCGAGGTGAAGGCCAAGATCCTGTACAGAATCTTCCAGCACCCGAGGGTCAACGGAGGTAAACCACTACGTCGAGTCTTGGTACCGTTACCCCTAAGGCGCCAAGTGATGGAAGTAGCTCACGACTCCATCATGGGAGGTCACCTGGGCATCAAGAAGACGTCGGATAGAATCCAGGCAGTGTTCTACTGGCCAGGACTTCATGCGGACGTCAGCCGTTTCTGCCGATCATGTGACATTTGCCAGAAGACCATACCTCGAGGAAGGGTCCCGAAAGTGCCTATGCAGAGGATGCCTCTGATCGACCGACCTTTCAAGAGGGTGGCCTTAGACTTAATCGGCGAAATAAGACCTCCGAGTGAAGAAGGTCATCGGTAGGTACTGACTTTAGTGGACTATGCGACTCGGTACCCAGAAGCAGTGCCACTGAAGAAGATTGACACTGAAACTGTAGCAGAGGCACTGGTGGACATGTTCAGTAGACTTGGAGTGCCTGAAGAAATTCTGACAGACCTCGGGACGCAGTTCGTCTCTGACTGCATGAAGGAGGTCAACAGACTGCTGAGCATCCGGCATTTGACTACGACACCCTACCATCCAATGTGCAACGGGCTTGTCGAGAAGTTCAATGCTACGCTGAAGTCCACCCTGAAGAAACTGTGCAGCGAGCAGCCCAGACAATGGCATCGCTATATCAACGCCTTACTTTTGGCCTACAGAGAAGTACCGCAGGAGTCCACCGGCTTTTCTCCGTTCGAGCTGCTGTACGGAAGAACCATCCGAGGGCCGATGCACATCCTGAAAGAACTGTGGACGAAGGAAGTGGAAACCCCAGAGGTGAAGAACAGTTACCAGTACGTGTTTGAGCTACGAGAGAAGCTGGAGCAGTCTCTCGAGATAGCCAGAAAAAACCTGAAGAAGTCCCAGGACTGTGGAAAGCACTACTACGATCGTAGGACTGTGAACAGGAAGTTCAAACCTGGCAACAAAGTGCTGGTGCTGCTAACTACCGATCATAATAAGTTGCTGATGCAGTGGAAAGGCCCGTACGAAGTGGAGACCGTGGTGGGAATCAACGACTACAAGGTGAAGGTCGGCCAACATTCCAAGATATACCACGCCAACCTCCTTAAGCTGTACGTGGAAAGGTCATCAGAGACTTTACACGCAGCAACAGCAGCTGAGATCGACGACAGCTTTGACAGCGAGGAACTGTTGGAACTGGGAGACTTCCATAGCAAAGAAGGCATCAATGATGTTAAGCTAGGGCCACGCTTGACGGAAGGTCAAAAGATGGAGCTCAAGGACCTTATGGGTGAGTTTCCCCATAGCTTCAGCGATGTCCCAGGCTCTACGACTTTGGTCGAACATGAAGTCAACCTCACTTCAAATATTCCCGTTCGATCAAAACCCTTCCCGATCCCTTTCAAGGCCCGTGAATCCTTGAAGGAAGACATCGATGAGATGCTGAAGATGGGCATCATCAGGGAGTCCAGTTCCCCCTATGCGTCCCCTGTCGTGGTCGTGAAGAAGAAGGACGGGAGCAACCGAGTATGCATCGACTACAGGAAGGTTAATAAGATCACCGTCTTCGACCCTGAGCCGATGCCTACCGCAGCAGACCTCTTCCGCCAATTATCGGGGAGTAGAATCTTCTCAAAGATTGACCTCAGCAAGGGTTATTGGCAAGTCCCCGTGCGTCAACAGGACATACCAAAGACTGCTTTTAAAACTCCTGATGCACGCTTGGTCATTCAAGTACTTTCAGACTGTGTCTAAAAACTCCCTTAGTTCCGCCTCGTAGGGTCCCTTAACGCAGGCTGGACTGCTTATAACCTGCTGAGAGACGGCCAGCGACCCACAGCACAAGCTATGCAACTGGCACTCGCCTGGAAGCTTATAATTACTTTAACCGCGCACCAAGCTCTGTACTGTATAGGGCCAGGAAGGGGGCTGGCCGGCCGGCTGCGCTACATGCAATTGAGTGCTTATTGCTTGCACCATTAGCACCACGAGACTTTCGTAAATTCGCTACAATTACAGAGGCCTGCAACCTAACACAAGAAAATATTTTATAATGTCGACCACATCACCAGAAAGTTCAAACTGTGTACTAAGTGACTTCAAATGATGAACATTGTAGATAGGATTTAAATGTGTAATTAAAACGCGTATATACACTAGATCGAAAACCGGTCCCTTGCAAGGCAATGAAGGGCCGATCAGTACACACGGTCAAATCGACTAAAATATAAGACAAACGAAATGGTATTCTGAGATTTAGTTTATGCTAACACAAAACACAGATATGAAAGTAACTAAAATGCAAAAGGACTACCACAATACAAACGATATTTCACATAACATGATCAGTTCTATAGCACAGAGTTAGAGAATGATATCCAGTCAGTGGTACGCCGTTCTTTGTCTAGTATGTTAGCGGGAAGCGAGACTGCAGGCATGATATGAGGCTAGCCGGCTGGCTGCAGGGCTTGCCAGCTATAATTAGCCTAGTAGCTCCACTGAAAAGTCCTTTCCAGTGAAAGAAAGCACAGGCGTGGATGGGACGTACAAGTGCCTAAGGATGCCCTTTGGCATGGTCAACAGCGGAGCAACCTTGAAGAGAGGAATGAGGAAGATGCTCAATGGGATGGACAACGTCGTGTGTTACTGGGACGACCTGCTAGTCCACACCCAGACCTAGAAGGAGCATCTGCAGACCTTGAGGGAGCTGTTCCACCGTCTTTGAGAAGCCAACCTGATCGTGAGACCCAGCAAGTGCATTCTGGGAGCTGACAACGTTGACTGCGTCGGACATCCGACGGAAGAAGGAGATAACGGAGGATGCACTGACTCCAGGAAAGCCCACGTGATCATCGTCTTTGACCCTGGGCCGATGACAACCGCAACTGACGAGGGCGTCGTTTCCTTGCGGATGAAAAAAAAATTTGACTCTATTACATGTAGATAAAGTGTGAATATCCAGATAGACTTGCGAATGGAAGAACATTGACTCTGTGTGAATGAACTGAACACAATGAAAGTATTCAGAAAGTCCAGAATTAAAACTTTGTTTGTGCATTACGTTTCAACGTTGTTGAAAGAAATTGGGTAAATTTCTTCTTGAGTGGGGGGGGGTCATGTTACGTTGAAACGCGAATGGTAGTCTGTCTGAAACGCGCACGATAGTTCTAATCGTTTCGTTTTGCAAAGTATTCAATAGTAGAGTGTATTTACCTTTGATTTGAGTTTGCATTGTTGTTAGAAGAAGCTTTGTATAACGTTGATAATTTTCGTTAGTCGATATTATTGGAGAATTCTCTAGATCTGCGTGTTTACTGTCGATCGAAATTTCCCGGTAATTGTAGAAGTTTGAGAACGTTCCGGGAATGTGTATAGAGATGTATGACGTAAGTCAGTGATGACGATCTTTAGTTTGATTGGTGGTAGTGCGTCATTTCTACCGTGTTCTAAATTGTTCGGGAGTATGAAGAGACTATATATGTGCCGCACTGTTTTGTGTTGTGGTCGAGTCGAGTCGAGTTGGAAAGTAAAAAGTTGAGAGTGAAAAGGCGATTGTATGCAGATGTTGATGTGTGCAGAATAAAAGTGGAAAATTTCATATGAAGACTCAGTGACTTGTATGCTGATTGAACGGGTTACGTGGATAATCGAATCCGAGATTACACTCATCACGAGCATTCACGCATTGGGGCTGAATCTACTACTGATTGAAAACACCACCATCAAACGGAGTATAACTGCGAAAGAGGGGGAGAGCGAGAGAGAGAGGGAAAGCGAGAGAGGGGAGAGCGAAAGAGAGGGAGAGCGAGAGCGAGCAAAAAAAAAAAGGGACAGAGAGAGTCTAAATATGACGTTTTGAAAGAACATGGATTTGCAGTCCAATCGATATTCATTACTAGGAATGCATGCGTTGATTTTGTTTGTAGTTGGTTGCGTGCAGACACGCTAGTGTTGTCGCTGTGGCCAATGATTTGACTGATTATTAATTGATTGATTGATTTGCGTTATGTATATGTTAGTTTTCTGATAATTAGACCTGTTTATCAAGCGGAGGTTAATAAAATTACGCGTCGCCAAATGTGGAGTTTTCCGCCCTTTTTCCGGAACTGATCGAAACGTTGCACATCCTTTTCAACAGGGAAAATCCAAAATTCTGGGGGTCATATTAGGAGCATGTACGTCGATTCGCGCATCGTTTTGCGCATTCATAATTGTATTATTACGGAAATATACGGAATACAATTTTAAGACAAATTTTGATATTTAGCGTTAGGATTACAGTTAGTTAGATTTTGGATTAGGATTAGGGTTAAGGTTATGGCTTGTGTTAGGTTTAACTGTAATCGTAGGCCTAGACTAGACCTATTTTCAACAGCAGAATTTCGGTATTTTCACCCTCTCTTTACAGTTCTAAACATTCGCATTCATTCACGTATATATAACGTTTTGATATGATGATGATGATGATGATGATGATGATGATGATGATGATGATGATGATGATGATGATGATGATCAGTGTTGTTAAGGTGGCGAAGTGGTGATTCGTCCTTAACGCCTACGCAATAGGACGTTAAGCTTCGTTATTCCATGAAAGATGAACAAACCTGAGGTAGCCTAACAAGAAACAAAGCCATTGTTCTAAAATCTCCCATCTGTTACTATCTCCAGAAAAAAACTACCTGTCTTACTTCGCATTCTGATATTCTCTTTCTTTCTCTCTCTCTCTCTCTCTCTCTCTCTCTCTCTCTCTCTCTCTCTCTCTCTCTCTCTAATAATAATAATAATACAGTACATTTGTATCGCGCGGTACCTCGCAAACGGTAAGGAATGCGAGCTCGCCGCGCTTGACAACACACGTGCAATCACACACACACACACCTACACACACACACACCTACACACAGACACACACACAGAACAGGTATACAGTTATCGAATGGTTAAATAATTACAGTAAAAACATAGCCATGCAAAGCAAGAGATAATATGAATACCAAGAACCGAGCCGGTGCCGCCACCATCCATGAACAGATGACGTGACTTGGTAAAAGATTACATATGGGGATGGAAGGGAGGGGGAGTGAAAATTACTGAGTTTGCGTGTTAAAAAGGTGGGTCTTTAATTGGCGCTTGAAGGAAGAAAGTGATGGAGCATGTCGGAGTTGCATCGGTAGTGAGTTCCAGGCAGTTGCAGCAGAGAAAGAGAAAGATCGTTCACCATAGGTCTTTGAGTGAACACGGGGGATAGAAAGCAGTCTTGTATCAGAAGAAGAGCGGAGTTGTCTTGCAGGAGAGTAGACAGAGAGAAGGTCAGTAAAGTATGAAGGGGCAGAACCAGTGAAGAATTTGAAAACAATAGTTGAGAGCTTGTACAAGATGCGAGCTCGAACAGGGAGCCAATGAAGAGATCGGAGTAGAGGGGTGGCATGGTCTCGTTTTTTGGCTTTAAGAACAAGGCGGGCGGCAGAGTTTTGGACTTTCTGAAGTTTTTCAAGAAGGTAGAGAGGGGAGCCAGAGAGGAGAGAGTTGCAGTAGTCAAGTTTGGATAGAACAAATGCACAGACAAGAGTGTTGGTTGTTTCGGTTGTAAGATATTGTCGGATGGAGCTAATGCGGTGAATTTCGAAATAGGCAGAGCGGCATATGTTGGAAATGTGTTGGTCAAGTGACATGTCAGAAGACAGAATGAAACCTAAGTTGCGGGCATGGTCAGAAAATGAAATGGATGAGGTTCCTACTGTGATGCTATTTGGTAAATCAGATTTGTCTGATTTCTTTTTGATCAAGAGCGCTTCAGTTTTGTCATCATTGAGCTTTAGACGGTTTTCGGACATCCATTGTTTGACGTCAGTGATGCATGCCTGCATGGACTGGACGGAGGCGTGTGCCTGTGAAGAGCTGAAAGAGGTGTGGAGTTGTGTGTCGTCTGCAAATGACTGACTATTGACAGAGTGAGAATAGATGAGATCAGAGAGAGGCTTAGTGTACAGAATGAAGAGGACAGGACCGAGGACAGAACCTTGAGGGACACCAAAGGAGAGTGGGACAGACGAGGAAGTGTTCACCAATGACAACTGACTGAGACCTGTGAGAGAGGTAGGATTGAAACCAGGAGAGACAAGTTCCAGAGATTCCATAAAGAGTGGAGAGTCTTTGAAGGAGAATATTGTGGTCAATAGTGTCGAAAGCAGAAGATAGGTCTAAGAGAGTGAGGAGGGACACATCGCCCACGTCCAGGCCACGCAGTATGTCATTTGTCACTTTGATGAGGGCGGTTTCTGTGCTATGGTTGGGGCGGTAAGCAGACTGTGATGGAGGAAGGAGGTTGTTTTCAGTGAGGTAAGAAAAGAGTTGCTGAAGGACTACTTTTTCCAAGACTTTAGAAAGAAAAGACAAGTTGGACACAGGTCTGTAGTTTTTGACATTGTTTTGATCTAAAGATGGTTTCTTGAGCAAGGGCTTTACCACAGCAGATTTGAAAATAGAAGGGACGGTGCCAGATTGTAGGCTCGTGTTGATGATGGATGTGAGAGCAGGAAGCAGGACATCTAGGCATTCACGGAGAAGGGGGGTGGGTAGGGGATCAAGGGGGCAGCTGGTGGGTTTTGACTGCAAGATGATCTTTCGAAGATCATGCTCAGAAATGTGACAAAATGCAGAAAAGGAACAACTGACCTCGTCACCAGACATGGATGGCGCCGGCACCTGATCGAACTCGGCACGAATGTTGGTCACTTTCTTAACAAAGTAGTCACAGAATACGTCTGGGAGTTGTGAGAGTGGGTACATGGATGGCAGTGGGGATGACTTAATACGACCGCAGAGGCGGCCACAAACATCAAACAACTGCCTACTGCTCGAACTTTCGGCAATCTGGGAGCGGATAAAGACTGATTTGGCCTTATGAACAATGTTTGTAACAAGTCTCTTGGCGGCCGCGAAAATCTGTTTATGCACAGTAAGTCCTGTCTTTAGCCACTGCCGCTCAGCACGACGGCGCTGCTGCTTAGCGTACCGCAGTTGAACGCGAACGTCCGAATACCACGGCGCCGTTTTGTCTGCCTGAATGCGGCGGCGAGAGACCGGGGCGTGAGAGTCTAGGGCTGAGCGCAGGGAAGCGTCCAACTGCTCCACTGTAGAGATGGACGTAAGCGCGGCCACAAGGTCCTTCCTGAACGCCTCGCGGTCAAGGGCGCGCAAGCGGCGCACAGTCCTGTAGACGGCTGGCGATGACGGTCGCTGCGCTGACACGTCGCACATGACGCAGTAGTGGTCACTGGACAGGGAATGGGTGACGGTGGTGGACGAGATGATGCCATCCTCAGGTCGGTGCATTACCCAGTCGAGAATGTTGCCACACTCGTGAGTAGGCTGGTCCACAGACTGGGTGAAGCGGAAGGTGTGCAGCATGTCGACGAGCTTGGCCGTACTGGGGTGGGTGGGCTTGTTGTAGTGGAAATTCACGTCGCCCAAGACTACGGGCACCCCAGCAAGACCGTTGGCGAAGTCCAGAAGCTCATGGAAGTCCTCATAGAACATGGACACAGTAAGTTTGTTCTTAGCACTGGGAGGAGGGCGGTAGATGCAGAGGAGGTGAAGGGATTTCCTGGGGTGATTAGGCAGGGCCAGGGTAACATAGGCAGCCTCAAAGGACGGGTGGGGGAAAGGCAGGGTTGGAGTGAAGGACAGGTGGCTGGCCAGCGAACTCCGGTAGACGACAGCGATACCGCCGCCAGAGCGCAAGGCCCGCGGGAAGGACCTAAGGCTGAAACCTGGGGGCGCCAGCTCCGCACACTTGGCCTCGTCGCCGGTCTCCTTCAGCCAGGTCTCCATCAGCACCAGGATGTCCAAGTCATTGTCGCGGATGAATTCGGCGATCTCAGTCCTCCTCACACTCGGACCCACCGAGTGGGCGTTGAGCATGGCCAGACGCAGTGACGCTGTAGAGGGGCTGGAGGTAGGGGGGTTTGGTGTTACTTTGGTGGACGTGGCCGCCACTGCACGGTTCCTCAGGCGAGGCGCGCGACGTCTGCCTCTGTGAGCCTTCCTAGGAACCCTGGGCAGGCAGGGCAGGCAGCGGCAGTGGAGGCCCACGTCGTAGAGACGGCGGCACAGAGACGAACTCTCGTCTGTAGCCACGCACGTCACGGACGTCGACGACAGTAGTGATGACGGTGTAGAGTCCGGGGTAGCGTTGAAAGACAGCAGCTGTTGTCTGCTATACTGCACTCTAGTAGCAGTACGCTGCGCACTGACTCTTTCGGCAATACACTCTGGATAGGTACATTGCGATGCGCAGTGCGCGCTGACTCTTTGGTCAGCACACTCTGGATGGGCTGTCGGCATAGCATAGTCAGTGGTGGTAATTTGCACAGTGATTGAAGTATTAGTGATTACTCGTCTCGCTACTCTGTATTGCACAGAGAGCAATGTCAAACACAACAGAAAGTACATCATATTTCTGGAGTCCATTGTTAGAATTTGAAAAAGAAAACACCACAATGTCCGTAAATCCATCACGCGTTCACAGATACCAAACACTTTACAAAAAATTTCATCAATCTTCCACAAATGACGAAAACAGCGAGAGCGTCTGTCAGGGATGTCAGCCCCCGCTCAGAACACTACTCACATCTCTCTCTCCCTCCCTCCCTCCTTCCCGCTCTTTCTCTCACCTCTCTCTCCTCTCCCCCCCCCCCCTTTGTATTCATTAAGAATGAACATTGATGTTTAACGTCTATACCATCCATTGACGATATGGCAGACGGGGATTACCCTCCAGGAAAGAAGAGATACGGACCTAAATCAACACTGAACCACATGAGCAATCATATTGCTGAGATGAACAGTGAACATTGGCCACTTTTATCTTGCGCACCTAACCTTAGCAGCTTGTTTGTTTGTTTGTTGGCGTTGTTCATAATAATTATCACCTCGCACTTTTGTTGGAGAGGTTGAAACCACGGCAGAGGCTTTGTGCCATATATGAGGTCATAACCAAGGAAAACAGGTTCCTGTTCGCGACCAGGACAAAAACCTCTCACTCCAGCCACTAAGACACTTAACCTGGGCACAGGTCGCACGTCGTTCGCGAGTTCGTACCACGAGGTGACATTCAAGCTGGGTGAAAGAGTCTTGACATTCTTGAGGTAATGACCTCGTTTAAGTCTCTAGGTCATCACCTGGGCAAAAGACCTCATTCGCGAGGTCGTAACCAGGACAAAGGTTTAAACTCATTAGTGAGGTTGTAACCTGGGCGAAGATCGCGCTTCACTCACAAAGTCCTAACTTGGTGAAAAGCCCTTTTTTCAGATTATTACTATCAATCCATACTTGGTATTGACATCATAATGGTATGATAGTGTGTACAAAAAACATTTCAAATCTGATTGGTTAACAAAAAATAAAAGTTTAAAAGCCTCAAGATTAAGAATGTGTGTATTTTTGGCGAAACATATTTGTCGCAAAGCTGATGTTACCGGGTGATCACTACTTATGAAGGACTCCCTTCACTTTCATGACTTACCCCAGAACGTGGTTTTATTTCAAAAAACAAAAAAAAACAAACTAAGATACACCATTTCTTTCCAACACTTCACAAACATATAACACGTTTTTCCAAGTTCGATTCTTTTATTATATTCCGTTATTTTTCTTCGAAATCGGAATGATATTTTGGCGAAACATTCCGTCGTGGTTTCCGAAATAAGTTTTTGTCATCACGTAGTTCTTCAATTTTCGTCCTCGTTGTAGTTGTTGGCAAATGAAGAAATCGGATTTCAGTTGAGTTGGAGGAAAAGGCACTGTTGTCTAATGGTAGTGCTTCGGCTTGCGGATCTGAAGGTCCCGGGTTCGAGCCCTGGCCGGGCCATTGTGTTGTGTCCCTGGGAAAGACACTTTACTCCTGTTTTCCTACTCATTCGGATGAGAGTATAAGCCGAGGTCTAGTCTGTGTCGCATACATTCCATCGTAACGGACTTTAAAGATCCTGACGCTCATGTCCTAGACGTGTGAGTGCCGGTGACAAGAAAACACCCAGCATGCACCTAGGTCCTTCTCCACCATCCCTGGCTGCCCAGCATTGTGCTCAGTTGTCCGGGCGTCAAACCATGCGCCCAAAGGCTGCGGGTGGGCGTCTCGGGCGGCTTGAGTTAGATCCTGTATCGGCTCTTGAGCTGGAAAAGCGCTATATAAGAACGATTAAATAAATAAAATAAAAGTTCGAATCGAACCCGCGACCTTCGGCATAGGAAACCTGGCGACTTATCCACTGCGCCACGAGGCCACCCCTTTGCTTTCCATAAAATTTTATTATTAGAACTAATCACCATCTTTCACACAAAAGAATTATCAATATTCTTTCCAAGAATACAAAAAATGGCGATCGACACGTAGCAAAACTGACGTCATATTCCTAACTTTACCACAGGCACACAATATACAAATTCGCATTTGGAAATTAAATACTGTCGAGCGTTTCGTTTCGCGACAATATTTCACCTAATATTTGGCGATTTTGTTTTTACAGTAAACAACGATACAGTGGGCTTTAGTTGCTCAAACCAACCGCCAAAGTTTGAATTCTCCATGTCTGTTCTGACAGTGGTTGATTTCCTCTAACTTGAACGGCACATCAGTACGGTAAAACACCGTCTAGTAGACATTGTTAGTGCTAGAGCCGTAGAGCGGCCGTACCTAATAATAGGCACGAGAACAATTTATTAATTTAAAAAAATAACTTTACTTTGGAATGAGATTTTTGTTGTTGTTTTGTTATAAGCTTTTTTCAGTGGGGCAATACTCACTGTGCATTTTAAAGGGATTTGTGGCGGGGAGGTGGTCAAACTGGATCATGTTAAAGTATTTATCACTTGAGGAAACCAAAGCAGTTGGGATTTGTCCCACAGCCGTAAGCTCAGTGGGAAAGCGTTCGCCTGGCACACCTGATGACCTAGGTTTCAATTCCGTGGTGGGCAAGAGAACAAGTGGCCAATTTATACAATACAGAATACAGAATCTTTATTGTCCCCACAAACACCTCCAAGGAAATTTTGGTGCAGTGTCCATCTGAATATAAACACGCCCTCACACACACATATAAACACTATTACACACACACACACACACACACACTCTCTCTCTCTCTCTCACATATTTACATATATAAAAGAAAGAACATAAAAGAAAAGAGATTTCTCTTATATAGCGCACTTGCAAGCTCAGAGAGCTTCTCAAGTCGCTGGCCCGTAATATCCAACAATCACAAAATAGTTTGATGATATATATATATATATATATATATATATATATATATATATATATATATATATATATATATATATAATATATATATATATATATATATATATATATATACGTGTTACATTGAAACGCGAAGGATAGTATGTCTGAAACGCGCACGATAGATCTAATCGTTTTGCTTTGCAAAGTATTCAATAATAGAGTGTATTTACCTTTGATTTGAGTTTGCATTGTTGTTAAAAGAAGCTTTGTATAACGTTGGTAATTTTAGTTGGTCGATATTATTGGAGAATTCTCTAGATTTGCTTGTTTACTGTCGATCGAAACTTCGCGATAAATGTAGACAGCTGAGAAAATTCTTGGACTGAAAAGAATGTTGTATGACGTACGACAGTGATGACGAATTTATTTGTGATTGGTTATAATTGCGTCATACTCGATCGTTCTACCGTGTTCTGGAGTAGAGAAAAACTATATATTCGATGCTCTGTGTGAAGGAAGAAAAATTGAAAAGGCGATTGTATGCAGTTGTTGATGAACGCTGAATAAAGTTTGAAAACTTCATACGACGACTCTGTGCCTTGTTGCTGATTGAACGGGTTGCGTGGATAAACGAATCCGAGTTACACCTTATCAGGACTTCAGCATTGGGGCTGAATCAACTACTGATAGAAAGACACCAACATCAAACGAGTGTAACAATATCTATGGCAATTTCACTGTCTGTTTTTGCTGTATAAGTGCTCTGGCGGTTCAGTGTTGATTTAGGTCCTTACCCTCTCTTTCCTGGGATGGTTATCCCCGTCTGCCATATCGCCAATGGTGGGTGTAGGCGTTAAACATCAATAATCATTCACAGCAGTTTGAAAGTCTGCGTGTACAGTTTGTGTATGCGTGTGTTTCTGTGTGTGGGCACGCGCGCGCGCGTGTGTGTGGATTCCGCTGGGCCTAAACCAATAACAATGTCATGTAATATGTGTGTGGATGTTGCTTTCGCTCTCACTCATGATCAGATGCGTGTGAACTTAAAACGAATTATTTATTTTGCGTTTGAGTCTCACTTGTGACGACCGGCACTTTAGAATATACTTATTATCCATCGGTGTTTACGCGTTTACTATGGGGCGCCATGTGTCCATTTATTCTATGTGACTATTCTATACATAGAATAAATTCTATGCACATAGAAAGCATTCTATGCACACAAAAAGCATTCATTAGTTGAAATTCCATTTATAAAAAGAAACCAATATTGTAAGTCATAGAATAAAATTCTTTGTATAGAATAACATTCTATAATATAGTGTAAAATTCTATGTCCATAATACAATTCTATGTATAGAATAACATTTTATAATAGAGAATAAGATTCTCTGTATGTAATACAATTCTATATTATAGAATGCACTTGTATGCATAGAATTGTATTCTATAACATAGAATGAATTCTATTACAAAGAATGAATTCTATAACATAGAATTTATTCTATGTGCATACAATTCATTCTATAACATAGAATGAATTCTTTAACATAAAATAAATTATATGACATAAAATGCATTCTATGTGCATAGAATAAATTGTATAACATAGAATGAATTCTATAATAAAGAATGAATTCTATATGCATAGAATGAATTTTATAGCATAGAATGAATTCTATGACATAGAATTCATTCTATGACATAGAATGAATTCTATAGGCATAGAATGAATAGTATAACATAGAATGAACAAGATGATATAGAATGAATTCTATGACATAGAATGAATTCTATAACATAGAATGAATTCTATAGCATAGAATGAATTCTATGACATAGAATTTATTCTATAGCATAGAATGAATTCTATAACATAGAATGAATTCTATAGCATAGAATGAATTCTATGATATAGAATTTATTCTATAGCATAGAATGAATTCTATGTTACAGAATGAATCCTATGTCATAGAATTCATTCTATGCTATAGAATTCATTCTATGCTATAGAATAAATTCTATGTCATAGAATTCATTCTTTGCTATAGAATTCATTCTATGTTATAGAATTCATTCTATGTCATAGAATTCATTCTATGTCATCTTATTCATTCTATGTTATACTATTCATTCTATGCTATATAATTCATTCTATGTCATAGAATTCATTCTATGTCATAGAATTCATTCTATGTCATAGAATTCATTCTATGTCATAGACTTCATTCTATGTTATAGAATGAAATCAATATATACACTTTTTTTAAATAGTAAAAACTGGGGCACTGTCAAGGTATAGAGAACATTTTTTATGGCATGGGACTGTATTGCAGAGAGATATACACATTGCCACATCCCATCACCACACCACATCACTCTACATCACACTGCACCACAAATGTGATGGGTAGGTGTGGTGGAGTGATTAGGTTATGTGACGATGTGGTCTGATTCACTGCTTTTAAGGCATAATAGAACTGTATTGCAGATACATACATACACATTTCCACATCACATCACCACACTACATCACTCTAAATCACACCACACTGCACCACAAATGTGATGGGTGGGAGGGGTGGGGTGATTAGATTATGTGATGTGATTCACTGATGCCATGATATGTGCTGTCTGCTGCAATGTGAAGATGTGCTGCTGCTGTGATGTCGGCTGATGTGATGTGATGATTTGTTGATATGATGTGATTTTATGTGGTGGTGCGTTTTCACGATGATGGTGATGAAGCAATGTGATGCAGTGATGTGATGTGATGATGTGATCGATGTGGTGATGATGCGATGTGGTGATGTGTCATACAATATCTTTTTTTAAATTCTAAATTTTGTTACAATTTATTAGTTGTGTTTTTTAATTTTATGTGAATGAAATGAATTATATGTATATAGAATTAATTGTATAACACAGCAAGAATTGTATGACATAAAATTCATTTTTTTAAACATAAAATGGATTTTATTCGCAACACTGAATACATTCTATTTTCATATAATTGTTTTTTTAACATTTGGTGCACATAGAATGCATTCTATGTTATAGAATGTTCATTCTATAACATAGAATGTTCATTCTATAACATAGGATCCATTCTATAACATAGAATGTTCATTCTATAACATAGAATGGTCATTCTATAACATAGAATTAATTCTATAACATAGAATGTTCATTCTATAACATAGAATCCATTGTATAACTTAGAATGATAGAATCCATTCTATAACATAGAATGTTCATTCTATAACATAGAATGCTCATTCTATGTGCAACTAGGTCATTCTATGTGAAGCGAGGCTGTGACGTATAAAGGGACACGTGGAGCCTTGCACGCGCGCAAATGGCTGACGTACCAAGCGCTCTGCGGCTTTATCAGACATCATAATTTCGTGAACAAGCATTTAGGTTTCTTGATGCGGACGACTTCGACGGTATAATTAGTGTGAATAGATCGCTTAGCAATAAAAATAATTGACGTCACACCCTCCCCCCCCCCTCCGCCCCTGTGCTTGCTTTTTTCATTACAATGTGCTGAGGTTCTGTAAGGGTTTATAGTGACAAAATCTAATTAAATAATCAGTTCTTTTCGCTCAATACCGAAGAAATAACCGTACTGTACACTCATAAAAAGCAATAATGAATATATTTAAAGGTCGAATATTGCTATACAACTCTGAGACATAATAAATGAAAGGTTCATACAGCTGAATATTGCAAAAAATCTATTTCACCCCAAGCGGCCCCCCAGGGCGCTATGCACAAAGGTGTGGCGGCCACATTGCTGCGGGAATAACACAGCGTGATCGAGTTTGAAAATGGTGAAGTACTTTGCTGCGTTTGGATGCTCTAACTCCGACGTAAAACCTTTCTGCAAAGAAAAGAACATTTCCTTTCATCGATTTCCACTTCGAGCGCAAATGATGAAGCACTGCATCTCGTCAACTCTAAACTGAATGTCAGTGACAAATCGCTCTGTAATCATTATTGCACGAGTGTGCTATGTTCAAAACATCACAATATCCAAAAATGTTCTCTATACCTTGACAGTGCCCCAGTTTTTACTATTTAAAAAAAGTTTTTATATTGATTTCATTCTATAACATAGAATGAATTCTATGACATAGAATGAATTCTATGATATAGAGTGAATTCTATAGCATAGAATGAATAGTATAACATAGAATGAATAAGATGACATAGAATGATTTCTATGACATAGAATGAATTCTATAATATAGAATGAATTCTATGACATAGAATGAATAATATGAGATAGAATGAATTATATAGCATAGAATGAATTCTATGACATAGAATTCATTCTGTAACTTATAATTCATTCTATGCTATAGAATAAATTCTATGTCATAGAATTCATTCTATGCTATAGAATTCATTGTATGTTATAGAATTCATTCTATGTCATAGAATTCATTCTATGTCATAGAATTCATTCTATGTCATCTTATTCATTCTATGTTATACTATTCATTCTATGCCTATAGAATTCATTCTATGTCATAGAATGAATTCTATGTCATAGAATTCATTCTATGCTATAAAATTCATTCTATGCATATAGAATTCATTCTTTATTATAGAATTCATTCTATGTTATACAATTTATTCTATGCACATAGAATTCATTTTATTTCATATAATTTATTTTATGTTAAAGAATTCATTCTATGTTATAGAATGAATTCTATGCATATAGAAATAATTCTATGTCATGCAATTTATTTTATTTTAAAGAATTCATTCTATGTTATAGAATTCATTCTTTGTAATAGAATTCATTCTATGTTATAGAATATAATTCTATGCATACAAGTGCATTCTATAATATAGAATTGTATTACATACATAGAATATTATTCTCTATTATAAAATGTTATTCTATACATAGAATTGTATTATGGACATAGAATTTTACACTATATTATAGAATGTTATTCTATACAAAGAATTTTATTCTATGACTTACAATATTGGTTTCTTTTTTATAAATGGAATTTCAACTAATGAAAGCTTTTTGTGTGTATAGAATGCTTTCTATGTGCATAGAATTTATTCTATGTATAGAATGGTCACATAGAATAAATGGACACATGGCGCCCCATATTTACGACCACTCTTTTATGTGACTAAAATTTCTGTGCTAGGTGTCTAAACTTAAGTCTTGCATTATATAATGCATGCTAGACTAACATCGTCATTGAGCATTTTTGGTTTGTTTTTTTTTTTTATTAATTTTTTGGGGGATCTACCAGATTAAGATTATAACTCACTTTTCCAACACAATTAGAAATGTGTACCATTCTTCTTTTTCTTCTCCTTACGTCATCTCGCATTTCTTTTCGAGATTTTGAACTCAGGTCCAAGACCTTGTGTCATTAACGAGGTCGTACCCACGACAAGGGGTTGATGTTCTCCGCGAGGTCATAACCAGTGCAAAGACCTCTCATTTCTGCAGCCACAAAACACCCAAGACTACGTCATTCACAAGGTCGTAACCAGGGCAAAACTTTTTCCAAAAGTAATCCAGCGGCGATTTATTTTTAATTTTGTAAAAAAGCGTTCTTATATCGCGCTTTTATTTTATAGCTCTAGAGCTGCTCAAGGCGCTGGCTGATACAGCAAATTAATCCAGCCGCCCGGGGCGTTTTTGCTGAGGAGCTATCATTAAAATCAACGTTGTTGCTATAAATAGGTGCATAAGCAAACGAATGGATCGATTTATATCAAAGAGGGTTATTTTTGTTATAGCGTTTTATCCTTGTAGAACAACTGTGATTGTTAATTTTAAAAGGATCTGTTACGCTGGGCTGTGTTTCATTGGGACATGACATTTTACAGCTGTACTTGACTTTGTGATCGTTTAAACTTCGGAACGACATTGGTGCCACTAGGTCTTTGCCCGGCAACAGGTTATTGTATCCATCAGTGGTCCTGATTCGGCACTTTGCAGTCATGACATTTTACAGTTGGATTTGACTTTGTGATCTGTTAAACTTCGGAACGACCTTGGTGCCACTAGGTCTTTGCCCGGCAAAAGGTTATTGTGTCCATCAGTGGTCCTGATTCGGCTCTTGGCAGTCCGCTGGACCCTATAAACACTGAATATCTATCTATCTATCTATCTATCTATCTATCTATCTATCTATCTATCTATCTATCTATCTATCTATCTATCTATCTATCTATCTATCTATCTATCTATCTATCTATCTATCTATCTATTATCTATCTATCTATCTATCTATCTATCTATCTATCTATCTATCTATCTATCTATCTATCTATCTATCTATCTATCTATCTACCTATCTTTCTATCCATCCATCGACCTTCAGCACTATGACATATGCTTACTGATTGTCATTCACTTGTGTGTACGTGTTTGTCATCTCTCTGTTATGTGTCTAACTCTCCATTGGAAGGTGCCTATACTTAATCCTTGCATTGCAAGGAGCCTTTCAGTCCATGGTGTCTGAACTTCATTCCGCGGTGTCTGAATTTTCATTCCGTGGTATTCCGTGATGTCTAAACTTTCATTCCGTGGTGTCTAAACTTTCATTCCATGGGGCCTAAACTGTCAGTCCAGATCAGCTTTGTTCAGTAGTTTAATTTTACATCTGTATACTCTAGGTGCATGACATTAGACAATAAAAATAAAATATAGTAAAATCATAACAATCTACTAACTTAAAATAAAATTATAACAATATAACAACTGGTGACTTTAATATAAGATCAACAATTATACATGTAGCAATATCTGGATGGGAATGACCTGTTAACACTGTTGAGAGAGCGTTGGTTTCCTAAGCCGATGGACGACTAACCTGGAATGAATTTATATTATGGGAGACCTGATAAGTTGAGTTAGACCACAGGATGTCAAGGACCTGATGGAATACTGTAGTAGGCCCCAGAACGAGTTGTATTAATAATAATTGTTAATGCATGATGATGAAAGTACAACCATTGTAGAAAAGTCAGAATTTTATTTTTTTAATTTTAATTTTTAATGTCAAAAGAGTTTACTGACTGGACACAAACGTCATTAAAGAATTACAGAAAGAGAGAGAGTGACAGAGAGAGAGAGAGACAGAGACAGAGACAGAGAGAGACAGAGAGAGAGACAGAGGCGAAGACGGAGACAGGGACAGAGAGAGACAGAGACAGAGAGACATGAAGGCAAAGAAAGAAAGAAAGAGAAAGAGAGAGACAGAAAGAGAGAGACAGAAAGACGTAGAAAGAGAGAGACAGGAAGACAGGGAAAGAGAGAGACAGAAAGACAGAAAAAGAGAGAGACAGAAAGATAGAGAAAGAGAGGCAGAGAGACAGACCAAAAGAGAGGCAGATGGAAAGAGAAAGAGACAGACAGAAAAAGAGAGAAAGAGACAGACAGAAAAATAGAGAAAGAGAGACAGAGAGAGAAACAGAAAAAGAGAGTGATAGAGAGACAGAGAGAGACAGAAAGAGAGAGAGAGACAGTGATAGAGAGACAGACAGAGAGACAGACAAATGCGTACATACACAGCGCTGGACTAAAACATCGTCACTGAGTGTTCCAGATTGTATTTTTTTCATCTACAACATTGTAACTTACTTTTAGAACAAAATTACAAATGTTGACAATTTTATTAATCAACTGTAATGAAACTTATCTTAGAATGACTCTAGACTGAATGACTTCAGCCTAATGACTCTAGACTGAATGACTCTAGCCTGGATGACTCTAGACTGAATAACTCTAGCCTGAATGACTCTAGCCTGAATGACTTTAGCCTGAACTACTCTAGACTGATTGACTTGAGACTGAATGGCTCTAGGCTGAATGATTCTAGTCTGAATGACTCTGGACTGAATGACTCTAACCTGCATGACTCTAGGCTGAATGGCTCTAGACTGAATGCCTCTAGACTGAATGACTCTAGACTGGATGATTCGAGACTGAATGACTCTATCCTGAACGAATCTAGGCTGAATGACTCTAGGCTAATTGACTCTAGGCCGAATGATTCTAGGCTGAATGACTTTAGCCTGAATGACTCTAGCCTGAATGACTCTAACCTGAATTACTTTAGCCTGAATGACTCTAGGCTGAGGGACTCTATAATTTAACCTGAATGACTCTAGGCAGAATGAATCGACTGAATGACTCTAGGCTGAGTGACTCCAGGCTGAATGACTCTAGACTGAATTACCCTAGACTGAATGACTCTAGACTGAAATAGAATGAATGTCTATTTCCAGACTTACCTGAAAATACTTTGAAATAGTTGGGAATCAGAACGAGCAAAAATGTCTGTCAGTCGGTTTGTTGGACTTTACGAACCTTTGAACGGATTCTAACCACACTTCATAGACCATTACCTAAGAAAGCAGTCTGCCTTTCCTCGCTATTAAGTTTTACTCTACCGCAAAGATTATGATCACTGGAGTCATTGTGTGGCTAAACACGTTTTGCTCCATATCTCCAAAAACAGCTGAAGCGATTTTGTTGAGTTATGGTATACATGAACGTTCAAATCATGGCTCATTCTACAGAAGCAGTCCGCTTGTCTATCAGTCGATTGTGGTTGATTAAAAACGCATAGGGTCGAAATACTGTAGGTGAGTTCAATGACAAGGAGAGATCTTCGAGCGCGCCCACACTCACACGCACACACATATACACACACATACACGTATTTTTTGGCATTTGTTACTTACTTGACCACAGGCGGTGGAAGCGGGGGGTGGTGGGTGCAGGGGTGCCATGCCCACCCCTAGAAAAATGTTGGTGGAGGGGGGGGGGGGGGGAGGCAGCCTTATATATTCCCCCCACCCCCCCAATAATGTTTTTTTTTTTTTTTTTTTTTTTTTTTTGCCAGCGCATCAAAGGATTTTTGTTTCTAATGGAATCAACCAATACAAGTGTGTATCATCATAATCATCATCATCACCCTCTGATCAGTGAGAGAAGTTCGTCCCTTCGTCATCATTTCCTGTCGACGCGTCATAATCGTTAGCCTTAGCGTAGATCAAAGTGACCGAAAGTTTTCGACATCGTGCACGTCACAGTCGCGTTTTGAAAACTTTCATTTGCTGTCAGTTTTTACAGTCTACCGTTTTCAATATCAGCAATTTTCTCGACTACAAGTGAAGAAGTCAGCAAATTGGCAAATGCTTTGACAACTGGTGTTACTGTTCCTCGTCAAGCATCCCGACAGACTCTCCGTGACAACCAACCTGCGGCCACTCCAGAAGAATATTTCAAGATTAGCATTGCCATTCCTTTCTTGGAACACCTGTCAACCGAATTGGACTCGAGGTTCAAAAATGCTGGTCTAGCAGTTGATGGTCTCAGTCTGGTGCCAAGCACTTTAATAGACAACCAGGATGGGTTCATGCAGGTTCCAGAAGGGGTGATGCTGGCAATGTTGTGGGAGTCTGACCTACCAGACAACGCTACCCTTGATGCAGAATACCAACGGTGGGTTTGCAAATGGCGAAGTGCTGCTGAGAATGCGACAGCTATCATCCCATCCACGGCATCAGAAGCACTGAAACATTGTGACAGGGATTTTTATCCCAACCTGTTCATCATGCTAAAGAACTTTTGCACCCTGCCTGTCACTACTGCCGAGTGTGAGCGTTCAAACAGTCAGTTGAGCAACCTGAAAAACTACCCGCTCTACAATGGGGCAACAGAGACTCAATGGACTTGCTTTACTGAAAGTGCACAGGAATGTTGATATTGACTTCAAAGAGGCAGTGAACTGTTTTGCCAGAAGATACAATACACAAATGGTACTAATGCCGAGGAACCTAGTGCAGCGAGACTGAATTAAGTGAAAGCAGGGCGGTGATGTTCATAAACTACAAGGTAAAGCTTTATACCGTTAACGATCAACAAAAAGTAGTGAATAATAATAGTATACAAAACATCTCTGCTGATAAATAAATGTTTGTGTGTGTGTTGTTGTTTTTTAAGGGAGGGGCAGAGGATAATTTTTGTACACCAGAGTTTGTCAGTTCAATTGTTCAAAAAGCTCAAAGTCCCAGACCATCACAGATGACTTTTTTTAAGGTTCAGATTGCACCAGATTGCACCATTTTGCATCCTTGAAAACAAAATTCCGGGTGTCAAAGCCCCCCCTTACGGTCCTTCGTTTCTCTTACCATAAAGGGGAACTTTGAGCAGTGTATGCAACCATACGTGAACAACGGATGAATAGATAGAGACAAGTATTACGTTGGCAAAATAAAACAACAATTTATTCACATGAACATAACATGGAGTCGTAAATGAATAACTAAAATTTATAAAGGTGATAAAATCAAACGACAGAATGAAATGTTCTTTGTTTTAAATAAATTAAATGGTTCTACACAGTATTCTCGTTCAGTCTCTTTGTTTTCCTTTTCTACTGTTCACTCATTGTTCGCACACAACCTATGCACTGTTTACAAATTTGTTGCTACTACTGTTATAACGATTTCAGTTCACAAGTCCCGTTTTACAAATACATATCACACTCCTGCGATCAAACCTTTGCAATACGAAATTGCATAATAACAAAAACGTCCCGAAGACACTAGAGCATGAACTCGCTCAACGCAGGAGTGAAATGTATATATGTCCCGGGAACACAGTAGGCAAATAAACTAAAAATTGTCAATGCACTAGATGTAATCGATAAGTGCATACACCTCGAATGTCACTGGGACTGTAGCTGCTACGATTAGATGCATCCGCCGTGGTCATCCAATATTTCAAAGTCTGTGGTGAAGAAGCGAAGGCAAAAAGTTCACTGGCAAAAAGTCTATTATAATACAATCGGTGAAAAGTGATGGTAAAACCAAAAAACAAAGTCGAAGTTAAAGTTGAAGTTGAAGGTAAAATCGAAGTTGAAGATGAAACCAAAGGCAAAAAGCGAAGGGTACACTGCAACATAACCCATACAAAATCTTCTAAGAATTTGAGTAACAATTTATACATGCTTCCTGATGCAATTGAAAACTCAACCATTTTCCTTAATAATAATAATCGCTAACTCTTGTATTGTAACAATCACAAATGTAAATCTAACGCATGTATGAATGAATGACTGCAACCTTGAATGTGTTGTATGCTTGGAAGAATAATGATTGTAATAAATATGGTATCACTTATTCGAGTATAATACTTCCCCATAATATTTTAGCCCCACAACATAATGATAACCAACAATGACACGACAAAATACGGACCACAGAAATAAATGACAACAAAGAGACACCCGACTAGCCAGTGAAAACACCCAAGTCCACACTTACTCAACTACCCGTGGATACGGTGATGCGGCTAAGGTCGGATACGTCTCTTCATCCGCAGCATTCCTTTTGGTACAGGTAGGTCAACGGTCAGGTCTACTAGTCGTCTCGATCTTCATTGACTAAAACAAACAGTCGAACTTGCACCAGTTTCAAGGTCGAACTCTTTCTCCCTCATCGTTCTCAAACGACTTCTTTTGAAAACTCAAGTTCTTGTCGTAGGGCACCGCTACGTGAGGATATCACGTACGTATTTCCTTAAGCGTACAGTTGACGGATAAAGGATTAGCAGGGACGAAAAACGATTCAACACACTGCTCCTAGATTCACTGTTCCTGGGACCTCCATGTAACGACCAAATACCTGTCTTCTTTCTCTTTCGTCATTTCCTCTTTTCTACGACAATAAGTTACGTCACACTTTTCATTTACTGGCTTATTCAAAGGCACACAAAACGATGATTCATAGGCACTTGCGAGAAGACCACCTATCTACAAACAACAATATAAAGTCCAAACTGAGTGTGGGTCGTGACACCGGGAGAGCATGCCCCCGGACCACCCTAGAAGGCTCGGCGCTTCGCGCCTTCGCTGAATCTGTAACCCCCACCCCCACCCCCACCCAACCCCCACCCCCACCCACACTTCCACCCCCACCCTCGACTTTTCCCAGGTCTGGCCCTAATATCAGTGAATATAATGTGTGTGTGCCCCCCCCCCCCCCCCCCCAATCCTGAGCAGCTTCCGCCGCCTGTGACTTCTTGTCTTGGCATGATATTTGCGGAACTGATAGCCACCAGTACGGTCGCCAACAAGAACAGCGGCAGTAGCTTCATCTTTCAATGCAGTAATCACTGGGTTGGCACGCCGCAGAACTGTTGTATTAATAGCAGCGCGGTGACAACAAAGAGGTCTATAGCATTAAAATAGTATGACTCGCTCAGAACACACACACACACACACACACACCCACACACACATGCGCACCCACCCACAGACACACACACACACACACACAAAGGCACTGCACATATACGCACGCAGACATCCAAGCTGATTTGGTTTTATCAAGTGATAGATACTGTAAAGGGATGGATTTTGACCACTCCCCTGCGAAAGAGCAGTACGCAGACATCCCAGCTGATTTGGTTTCATCAAGTGATAGATACTGTAAAGGGATGGATTTTGACCACTCCCCTGCGAAAGAGCAGTACGCAGACATCCCAGCTGATTTGGTTTCATCAAGTGATAGATACTGTAAAGGGATGGATTTTGACCACTCCCCTGCGAAAGAGCAGTTTAACATTCACAGTGAGTGTTGCCCATTATAAATTATGCTTACCAAAATAAAAACAAACAAACAAACACAAAACTCTTCGGAAAGCACAGCTTTTTTGTATTAAAAAAAATCCGTAATGTATGTACCTATTAATAGCTACAACTGAAGCGCTAAAAATAGAATAGCAGATGACGCTTTTACTGTAGTGTTGTGCCGATAAACAGGGCCAATCACCTTCTGTCACAACGCAGCTGGAAAATTCAAGGAAGGAAAATAAGATTGCAATCATAATAGTGACAATTTAGCAAGACCAGCACGAGAAACAACATCGTCATAGGAACCTGGAATGTCAGGGCCCTAACTGCGGAAGAAAAATTAGAAGAACTGGCCCACGAGTTGGACCACTATCGATGGAACGTTCTAGGCATCAGCGAACTGCGCTGGAAAGGCCTAGGTGAAACAACGACTGACAAAAGCCACAAGCTCTATTTCAGCGGTAGAGATGACAGGCACGAACACGGCGTTGGATTCTTGGTTCACAAGAACATTCTAGCCACTGTCATGGGTTGCCGCCCAGTCTCCAGTAGACTCATTACTATCCGCCTGAGAACAGCCCTTTTCAACATCACCATCATCCAGGCTTATGCCCCAACATCAGACTATGACGACAGCGAAGTGGAGGATTTTTATGAAAATCTACAGGCGGTCCTTGACCAAGTGCCGAAGAAGAACATAGTCATAGTGCAAGGCAACTGGAATGCCAAAGTTGGCCAAGATGCGCACCACAACTGGGGAGACACATGTGGACCCCACTGCAACAACGAGACAAATGACAGGGGTCTGAGACTCTTGGAGTTTGCCAGATACAACAATCTGGTACTGGCAAACACGCTTGGTCTCCACAAAAACTCCATACGATGGACATGGCACAGTCCCGGCGGGGAGCATCACAACCAAATAGACTACATTATGGTCAAGAAATGCTTCAGATCAAGCATCAATATTGGCAGGACACGCACTTTTCCAGGAGCAGACATCGAAAGTGACCACGATCTTGTGATGATGTCTTTCCGGCTCCACTTGAAGAGAGTAAATACAGCAAATTGCACTAGACTGAAGTTCGACCTGGACAAACTGCAAGACCCGGGGGTGGCAGAACTATTTCAGGCCACAATTGGAGGGAAATTTGCACCACTGCTCATTTTGGGGGCTGGTGAAGTAGATGTCAACACCATGACCACCACCTTCAACTCAGCTGTGACAGATGCCGCCACTGAGATCCTTGGCAAGCACCGACCAAAGAAGAAGCCGTGGATCACACCTGAACTTTTGGATCTGTGCGATAAACGAAGTGAGATAAAAAAGAAAAAGAACTCCTCACAGGGAGCTGACGTCTACCGAAAAATCAACAATGACATCCGAAAGGCATGCGCACAGCAAATGGGAACTGGATAGAAGATCAATGCCAGGAAATAGAGAACAGTCCGAACAAGAACAACAGCACGAAGGCCTACCAGACTGTGAAGCGGCTGACAAGTGTCAAACAGCCCAACGTCTCCACGATCCAAAGCAAGTCTGACATATACCTTACAGAAGAACAAGAAGTCTTGGACAGATGGACAGAGTACTCCTCTGACCTTTACAACCATCAGTTCTAGCATGTCCCGAGAACAGAGAAGAAGAAGAAATCCTCCCAATTCTCCGGGAAGAAGTTGAGGCAGCAGTGCAATCGCTGAAGAAAGGGAAGTCAGCGGGAGTGGACAACATACCAGCGGAACTGCTACAAGCAGGAGGAGAAGCGATGATTGATGCCCTCACCATTATCTGTAACAAGATCTGGCAGAGTGGGGAGTGGCCTATACCATGGACCCAGTCGCTTGTCATTACTCTTCCCAAAAAAGGTAACCTTCAGGAGTGTGAAAATTACCGCACCATCAGCCTCATCAGTCATCCCAGCAAGGTCCTCCTGAAAATAATACTCAACAGGTTGAAACCCCAAGATGAACAAATCATAGCTGAAGAACAAGCAGGATTCAGGGCAGAGCGAAGTACCACTGAGCAGATTTTCAACCTCAGAATAATCTGTGAGTAATACCTACAGCACCAACAACATCTATATCATGTGTTCATAGACTTCAATAAGGCGTTTGACCGAGTCTGGCATGCAGCCCTATGGGCAACAATGAAAGTGTACAACATCAGCCCTAAAATTATTGAAGTCATCAAAAGCCTGTATGACAAGGTTACCAGTGCAGTCCTCCATAACAGCGCCATCGGGAACTAGTTCAGAACAACAATCGGTGTGCGTCAAGGGTGCCTACTCTCTCCAACACTCTTCAACATCTTCCTAGAGCGCATCATGTCAGATGCTCTTGCAGATCATGAAGGCACAGTCAGCATAGGGGGTAGAG
Organism: Oncomelania hupensis; assembly: GCA_036898135.1. Lineage (NCBI taxonomy): Eukaryota > Metazoa > Mollusca > Gastropoda > Littorinimorpha > Pomatiopsidae > Oncomelania > Oncomelania hupensis. The sequence continues at coordinate 42,192,329 of CM072522.1, read as the reverse complement.
CAATCTCCAATCTTCGTTTTGCGGATGACATTGATGGATTGGCTGGAGAGGAACAAGAACTTGAACAGCTGGTACAGAGGCTTGACACCACCTCCAGAGCCTATGGAATGGAAATAAGTGCAGAGAAGACCAAATTGATGACAACAACACCAATGGCATCAACACGGACATCAAAGTCCAAGGCCAATCCCTCAAAACAGTGAATAGCTTCAAATATTTAGGAGCCATTGTATCAGACAATGGGTCCCGACAGGAAGTCCTCTCCAGGATCGCACAAACAACTGCTGCCCTGACAAGGTTCAAGCCCATTTGGAAAGACAGGACCATCAGTCTACATTCCAAATTAAGACTGCTGCGCTCCCTTGTCATCTCCATCTTCCTATATGCTTTCGAAGCATGGACCCTCACAGCAGATCTCCAACGAAGAATACAAAGCATGGAGATGAGGTGCTACAGAAGACTTCTGGGCATTTCCTATACCCAACACATCACCAACGACGAAGTCCGAAAAACCATCACACAAGCCATTGGACAACACGATGACCTGCTCACAGTGGTGAAGAAACGGAAACTCCGATGGTATGGCCACGTCACCAGATCATCAGGCCTTGCAAAGACTATTCTGCAAGGTACAGTGCAAGGAGGTAGAAGAAGAGGGAGACCGAAAAAGAGGTGGGAGGACAACATTCCTGAATGGACTGGTTTGTCACTGAGCAAAGCCATCAGGGCTGCTGAGGACAGAGAAAGATGGAGTATGCTTGTTAAACGATCATCTGTGGTGCTCCTACGACCTCCGGGTTACGGGACAGGATAGGATAGGATAGGAATCATAATAGTACATAAAATGTTTATCAATAGGAGATCTAGCGAGATCTTTCACACCTCCAGTAATACCTTTCATCATCAAGCAAATTATAAAAATATAATTTAAAAAAAAACTAATTAAAATTCAGTATGGTCTTGACATCCTGTGACCTAACTCAACTTACCCCGATTTCCCGAACGTTTTCTACGTATGTAATATAAGTTAATTCCAGTTTAGTCACTTTTCCCTGTCATTTCAGGCACCAAGGAATGCAAACGTAGACACCTTACAATGATAGTTCAGACACCATGGAATGTATGTTTAGACACCTTGCAGGAGGGTTGAATATACCAAAGCAACAATAACAATCAGTATAATGTTCCAATTGCCGGTCGGTCAGACGCGAGTCTCCAACGCAAAATAATCACTTCTTTTTAAAGCCAGTCATCTGATCATGAGTGATAGAAAGCAGCACACAAACACATGCACATACACACGCACAAACACACACA
>CM072522.1:42143512-42188512 GCA_036898135.1 Oncomelania hupensis | reverse complement strand
TAATTCTAAAGGTGACGTCATGATGAAATTTAAAGCCATTAAAATAACGTAAAGCTCTGCTGTAAATATAGAAAATCCCTTTCCTAAATAATATGACCTTCTGATATTTATTTCAGGAATAATATACTCTGATCCACTATCTGAAGAATCTAGAACTGATCCATCAGTAAAAATCTGCATATTTTTTTTTAAATTACTTTCAATATGCTTTTTGACCTCAGTACTAATACATTAGGATTATCCTCTTTTTTAGTTTGGCTATAGTCATATATCAATATGTGCACATAGATGCTCCCATGGTGGAATCAATGGTGTTAATGGAAGAACTGAAACTGATGTGATATCAATGTTGCACTTTTCAAAAAGGTCTTTTGTATAGTTTCTAATTGGCTGCAAGTACTTCATATTTGTTGTTCTTTTTGGATAATCTTGTTGAGCGTCAATATATAATTCATCATACACCGAATTTGGAACAGATAAACATCTTAACACATATTTGGAAGTAGCCAGCTGACGTTGTTGATTTAATGATAATATTCCAGCTTCTTGGTATATTCGTAGAGTGTTAGCATGAACTAGAACTCCTAATGCAATTGTAATAGCCCTACTGTCAATACTTTGTAATTTATTTAATAATGAATTATTTGCTGAAAAGTATGCTTCCTGACCATAAATAACCTTTGATCGAACTAGTGATAAGGCTAAATGTAATAGGGATTTGGTGTTTTGACCCCATATTTGCATATTAATAATTTTCAATACATTCAAGGTTTTTCTTGCTTTTGTTATTAAATGCTCAATATGTAACTTCCAGTTCTTCTTAGGTGTTAGGTAAACTCCGAGAAATTTTACCTGCTGCTTGTAATCAAGAACTTCACAATTTAATTTCAAAGCGGGTAATACTTTAAAATTATTTCCATCATTGAAAAGCATCAAATAATTTTTCTCTGTAGACAGTTCCAGACCGTTATTTTTTCAAAATTATAGAAAGATAATTCAGTTCTTCTTGGAAACGTTTCTGTACATACATCACTGCTCTATGTTTAGTATGCTTTCTCAGAGACGTATTAATCCACATAGCAATGTCATCCGCATACTAAACCACATTTGCTGTTTTAGAAATAACTGTGGGAAGATCATGAGTGAGGATTGAAAACAATAAAAGGGAAAAAATAGACCCCTGAGGTATTCCCATATCGATGTTATAAAAAGATGAATAAGCATTCCCCACTCTTGTGCATATAGATCTGCCACTTAAATAATTGTGTATATACATATGACCACTTATTCCAATATGTTTTAATTTATAAAGCAGTCTAGCATGCCAAACACTGTCATATGCCTTGTTGATATCAAAGAAAGCGGCAAGAGTACTTTCTCTATGAGCCAACTGTTTCTTAACATGACTGGTTAATTTGACAAGATGGTCAGTTGTACACCGACCCTTTCTAAACCCTGCTTGATTTTTAGGGATTATATTTTTTTTCACAAAATTGAGTTAATTTGTTTACAATTATTTTTTCTAATAATTTTCAAACTTGAGACGTCAATGCAATTGGTCTATAATTATTTACTGATGCACGAGACTTACCTTGCTTATGTACTGGAATAACTACAAACTTCTTCCAGATAGTAGGGAGAATTCCACTTTGCCAACATCTTTGGCATAATGAATGTAGTCATTTTTTCCATGTCGCTGGAAAATGATTCAGTAATTGATAAGAGATACCATCTAGACCAACAGCAGTTTTGTTTGATGATAAAGATTGTAAGGTTTCTAAAAACTCTTCATAATTAATAGGAGCATTTAAATAATGCAAATTATCTGGTATAGGATCTTCATATTCTGCTTTGATTTCTTCTTCTTTTATGAACATTTGTGTATGTAAATCAAGACTATACATTATAGTATACACTGACTTTTTATAATATTAATAAACACCTCCTCTTCCCCCCCCCCCAAAAAAAAATAGACATAAAAAATAAAATAAAATAATTATAAAAGATTGTAAAATACAAAGAGTGTTTTGTTGTTAACTGCTAAGTTTACTTCAAACTTTTGATGTACAAACAATAATTAGTACTGATATTAATTTCACTGCTAGTTTATCCATGGATCCTCTCAAATTTCATAATTTTCTTCACCATCTGGTAAATAGCTCCATAAAAAACTATTGCTGCTGTAAAGTTCTATTTTTTTGTTTGCTTGCAAATTTAAAGTCTTTGTTTAGTAAATGGAAACCTGTATATTATATTGTGTATAATGTGTTGTATGTGTATAATGTGTATAATATGTTGTATGTAGCGTGTACCCCCGTTGGGGTGTCGGGAGTTTCAGTATAAATAGTATCCCCACTTTCTGGAAAATTAGTGCTTTAAATTCCCACTGTCGCTGTCTTTCTCATTTGCTCTTTCTCATCCCTGCTCTGTTCCATCAATCTGCTATAATATCTTCTTCTTCACTAGACCAGTCATCTACCGTTTTTCTTTAAAACTCTTCTGGAACAAGACTCCTTATTTGTGTGTGAGGTCTGTTGGATCAATAATAATAATAATAATAATAATAATAATAATAATAATAATAATAATAATAATAATAATAATAATAATAATAACGTAAATTTATATAGCGCAGTTTCCTGAACAATGCCCAGGCTCACTGTGCTTCACAATTAAAACTTAATTTAAGAAATATATAACACATTATACGTAAAACTTCACACTTAAAAATGAAGTCATAACAATAATACAAGTGACAGAGCCATGCATAGCACAATTAAAAACAATCAAAACATATCTGCGGCACACACTAAAATCATTGACTTAATTTAAGAAATATGTTACACATTATACGTAAAAACTTAATTTAGGAAATATGTTACACATTATACGTAAAAACTTCACACTTAAAAATGAAGTCATAACAATAATACAGGAGCAGTGACAAAGCCATGCATAGCACAATAAAAACAATCAGGACACATCTGCGGCATACACTAAAATCATTGACAATGACAATGCATGTATACAAAACAATAATAAGTTAAAAATCAGGCATGGATAGCACATATCGAACATCAGTCAAAACAGTCATTATCCCAGAGAGCCGCACAGGATCAGAAAATAAAATGTAATCAGTCAGAGTAGTATTGTCGGAACGCGAACTTGTTTTTTCCAACCTAGTTCCAGTCATTCGCCGAAAAAGGCAATTACCGAAGTCGAACGAAGCTCTCCGAGTCGAGCGAAGCTATCCGATGTTTTACGAACGAATGCTGGCAGGACTACGTGAAACCACAGGCTGGGAAGTCGGAAGAGAATTACAGTAGTCTAGTCTGGAAAGCACAAGAGCGCAGACTAAGGTTTTGGTGGCTTCAACCGTCAAATAACAACGGATGGAACTGATCTGACGTATAGCGGCGTAGGCTGACCGACAGACTTGAGTAACGTGAGTATCTAGCGACATGTCGTCGGACATAAAGTATCCAAGGTTTCTTGCAGATGAGGAGAAAGTAACATCTGAACTTCCAACACGAAAACTATTTGGGAGGGAAGAAGTGTATGATGCTTTCTTATTGCTTATCATCAGGGCTTCGGTTTTATCGTCGTTTAGTTTTAATTTATTCTGCGTCATCCATGCCCTTACATCAGAAATGCAATTCAGCACGGTCTGGACAGAAGCATCTATCTCATTTGGTGGACTCGACTTATAGAGCTGAGTGTCATCGGCAAAAGCCTCATTACTGATTCCATGTTTATCGATCAGCGAGAGTAAAGGCTTCGTTCGTATACATTACGAACAAAACTGGGCCAAGGATCAGCTTGGGAATATTGGACGCTTTCTGCCAGGTGGTCACTAGGGCTTGCTATGATGTTATTATTTAGCAATGTAGGCATTTTATATGTATGTGTTTTGTTGATAATTTATAATGATGTTTGTATTATATTTTGTTTTTGTAAACGGGGTTCGATAAATTAGAGTATAGCCTCAGCGTCCCCTGCGTGGGATGTCTTTATTGTAAAGTGACTGGCTGGTGGAGAGTATTCAGTTTTACCACTAGGGTTGTTTCATCAGATCTTTTATGCGGATCAGGGGTTGTCCGGTCCTGATTTGGCTCGGAAGAGTCCGCTGGACCTAAAGCAATAATTATGTAATGTAATGTAATGTAGCGTGTAGTTGTCTGTGTATTCCATGTTTATCGGTGAACCTCCCTGTTGTGTGTGTGTGTGTTGGTTGGTGTGTAGTTTGTTTGTGGTGATGGGCGTAGAGTGTGGGTGTATAGTTTGTGTGTTGAAAGTTGTGTAGTGTGTGTGTGTGTGTTGGTGTGTGTTGGTGTGTGTGTGTGTGTGTGTGTGTGTGTGTGTGTGTGTGTTACGTTGAAACGCGCACGATAGTTCGTGTGTGACGCGCACGATAGATCTGTTCGTTTTATTTTGCAAAGCATGCAATATTAGAGTGTATTTACCTTTGATTTGATTGATTTATTGATTGATTGATTGTTGCTTTAGGTCCAGCGGACTCTTTAGAGCCAAATCAGAACCGGACAACCCCCGATCCGCATAAAAGATCTGCCGAAACAACCCTAGTAGGAAAATTGAATGCCCTCCACCGGCCAGTCACTTTACAATAAAGACATCCCACGCAGGGGACGGCTGAGGCTTTACCCCAACTACTCGAACCCCCGGTTACAAAAACAAAATAGAATACAAACATCATTATAAATCATCAACAAAACACATACATATAAAATGCCTATAGTGCTAAATAATAACATCATAGGAAGCCCTAGTGACCACCCGGCAAAAAGCGTCCAACATTCCCAAGCTGATCCAACAGACCTCATACACAAACAAGGAGTCTTGTCCAGGAAGAGTTTTCAAGAGAAAAGGTAGGTCATTGATCTAGCGAAGAAGAAGATAGTATAGAAGAGTGATAGGACAGATCAGGAATAGGAAAGAGCAAATGAGGAAGACAGCGACAGTGGGAATTTAAAGCACTAAATTTCCAGAAAGTGGGGATACTACCTTTGATTTGATTATGCGTTGTTATTAGAATAAGCTTTGTATAACGATGATAATTTTAGTTGGTCGATATTATTTGAGAATTTTCTAGAGTTTGTTGTTTACTATCGATCGAAGCGTATGGATAATTCTAGTGGTAACTACAGAAGCTTCCATCCCAAATAAGGTTGTATGACGTGAGACAGTGATAACGAAATGTGTTTTGATTGGTTATAATTATGTTTTGCCCGAACGTTCTTTATTTCTCTGGAGTTAGAGAGACTATATAAAAGTGCCGCACTGTTTCAAAGGAGAGAGTTGAAAGTGGAAAGTTGTTAGTTGAGAATTGTAGAGTTAAAAAAGCGATTGAGCGGTTGTATGCAGTTGTTGATGTATGTTGAATAAAAGTGGAAAACTTTATACGACGACTCCTGACTTCTGGCTGAGTGAACAGGTTGCGTGGATAAACGAATCTGAGTTACACCTATCAGGATTTCAAGCATCGGGGCTGAATCAACTACTGATAGAAAAACAACATCCAGTGTAACAGTGTGTTGTGAGTATTGGTGGATGTGTAATGAGTGCGTGTTTGTGTGTTGGTGGATGTGTATTGTTTGTGAGTTATTGGGTGTGTAGTGAGTGTGTATGTGGGTGTGTTGTGTGTATTGGTGGATGTGTAGTGAGTGTGTGTGTGTTGGTGGGTGTTTATTGTGTTTTGTTTGTTGTGTAGTTTGTGTGTGTTGGTGGGTGTGTTGTGTGTATGTGGGTGTGTTGGTGGGTGTAGTGGGTGTATTGGTGGGTGTGTAGTGCGTGTGTTGGTGGGTATACAGTGTGTTGGTGGGTGTATAGTGTGGGTGTGTAGTTTGTGTGTGTGTAATGGTGGTTGTGTAGTGTGTGTTTGTGCTGATGTGTGTGTAGTGTGTGTGTGTGTTTGTGTGTGTGTGGGTGTGGGTGCGTGCGCGCGCGTGTGTGCGTGGATTCCGCTGACCCTAACCCAATAACAATGTCATGTCATGTGTGTGTGGATGTTGCTTTCGCTCTCACTCATGATCAGATGCGTGTGAACCTCAAACGAATTATTTATTTTGCTTTTGAGTCTCACTTGTGACGACCGGCACTTTAGAATATACTTATTATCCATCGATGTTTACGAGTTTACGACCACTCTGTTATGTGACTAAAATGTCTGTGCTAGATGTCTAAACTTAAGTCTTATATTATATAATACATGCTAGACTAACATCGTCATTGAGCATTTTTGGTTTGTTTTTTTAATTAATTTTTTTGTTGGATCTACCAGATTAAGATTATAACTAACTTTTCCAACACAATTACAAATGTGTACATTATAGTCCAGAATGCCTTGCCCACTTCTTGGCCCCAAAGGGGCATCACGATGTTATTCTAAACTATTTTATTACATTTGTTGTTGTTATCATTGTAGTAGTAGTTGTTGTTGTCGTCATTGTTGATGTTGTCGTTGTTGTTGCTCTTCTTCTACTTCTCCCCCACCCTCTTCCCCCATTCTTCTTTCTCTTCTTTTTTCTCCTTACGTCATCTCGTATTTCTTTTCGAGATTTTGAACTCTGGTCCAAGACCTTGTGTCATTAACGAGGTCGTACCCACGACAAGGGGTTGATGTTCTCCGCGAGGTCATAACCAGTGCAAAGACCTGTCATTTCTGCAGCCACAAAACACCCAAGACTACGTCATTCACAAGGTCGTAAACAGGGCAAATATTTTCCCAAAAGTAATCCAGCGACGATTTATTTTGAATTTTGTAAAACAATTTTTATATCGCGCTTTTTGTTTGCCCTATAGTCTTGCAGTTTGTTAAGGTCGAACTTCAGTCTGGTGCACTTTGCAGTGTTTACACTCTTCAAGTGGAGCCGGAAGGACATCATCACGAGATCGTGGTCACTTCCGATGTCTGCTCCTGGAAAAGTGCGTGTTCTGCCAATGTTGTTGCTTGATCTGAAGCGTTTCTTGACCATGATGTAGTCAATCTGGTTGTGATGCACCCCGCTGGGACTGTGCCATGTCCATCGTCTGGATTTTTTGTGGAGACCAAGTGTGTTTCCCAGTATCAGATTGTTGTGTCTGGCAAACTCCAAGAGACTCAAACCCCTGTAATTTTTCTTGTTGTTGCAGTGGGGTCCATATGTGTCTCCCCAGTTGTAGTGCGCATCTTGGCCAACCTTGGCATTCCAGTCACCTTGCACTATGACTATGTCCTTCTTCGGCACAGAGAGAGAGAGAGAGAGAGAGAGAGAGAGAGGGGGAGAGGGAGGAGAGGGGGAGGGAGAGATAGAGTGGTTTAGTATCATTGATTTCTGTGTCTGCTAGCGGAAAACCATCTTTCTAATAACGTTTGGAGAGAGACAGAGAGAGATTTGGAGAGAGAGAGAGGCATCACCCTCTCTACCCCCCTCTCGATTCTCTCTCTCTCCACGCACACACACACACACACACACACACACAAATCCACCGCTCCTCTTCCAACACTACCTTATCACCCTGCATCGCCATGCGATGGAGGTAGGACCAAAGGAGTCGACGTGGCGGCGGTGCAGTGGTACAAACACTCCATATTGATTCATGGGCCACGGCTAACGCTGCCTTAGAGAGGACAGACTGGCGACGTGGGTGGGGCCTAGGTGATGGAACACTATAACCGTCTATACGCTGTGTCCAGGACTTTAATCTATACAACGAAACGTAACGTTTGGAGAATTGTTTAACCTTTTCTGGAGACGAGACAGCCGGATCACAGTGACACAAGCGCCTGTTTGACCAATATTTGGTTCTGTCTTAAATCGTTTTGCTGTTCCTTAATTTATCTCAATAATGTACAGTAGCTGACTTCTGCTGCGTGAGCCGACAACACTATCGTGGAACATTTTCAATTTTTTTTAACGCCATACTTCGACTTTGAGGCAATAGATCGAAAATAGTTGGAAAGGGAGAGGTGGGAGGGGTGTGCAATGAAAAAAGAAAAAGTGCCTTGCGTGTTTTTATGTATGTGTGTGTGCGTGTGTGTGTGTGTGTGTTTGTGCGTTTGTAAAGAACATATTGCACAGTTTGTTGATATTTGTTTTGTTTGTTTTTATAAACAGAAAAAAAACAAACATCTACCAGTTCTGGGATTGTATTCCATTCGTGGTAGATAACGACTGTCAACATTTATAAACAAACGTAAGTCTTTTTGATTTAAAAAAAATGTTTGTTTAATTTTGTATTTGAAATCAGTTTAAATATACTACTCAAACTAATACAAGGGCCACTTGGACATATGGGTCTCTCTTTAAATCAGAAACACGAATTCAATGTATTAGTTCATCATATTTTATTGCAATCATTTCTGCATCAATAAAAGAAAAGATTTGAGACATCAGTCGCTTAAAATTCGAGTAAATTCAATTTAACTGGACATACTCCTCATTTACAAAATCAAAACTTTAGAAACCAAAAATCTATAGAGTCAGTATCGGGTGTGGCCACCATTTGCATCAATGCAGTCTTGGCATCATTGTCTCATGGACCGTATTAGGTTATGGAGGATGTTTCCTGGGATGGCCAACCACTCTTGCTGGAGAACTTGGGTCAGAACTTCAAGGTTAGCTCCTGGAGGGAGGTTTGCCCGTGTCTGTCGACCCAAGACATTCCACAGATGTTCTATGGGGTTCAAATCGGGTGATCGAGCCGGCCAATCCATCCTTATGACGTGCTGTTGCTGCAGGAAGTCATTGACGATACGCGCTCGGTGGGGTCTGGCATTATCGTCCTGTAGTATGGCACCTTCCCCAATGGCCCGCAGAGCTGGGAGAACCCTAGGTTGTAGGACGTCATCCCTGTAGCCAATACCGTTTAAGTTGCCATGCATTTGGAGCAGGGGTGTTCTGAAGTTTAATGCGAAGCCTCGCGCACCGTCGCATCAGCAAAACGCTCCCGTGGACGCCTCCAAACATTCACTCGACGGTCGTTGAAAGACAAGGAGAACCGAGACTTGTCTGTAAAGAGCACCCTTGACCAATGTTGCCTAGTCCACACCAAATGACGCCGAGCCCAGGCCAAAACCGCTGCACGGTGTGCTGGGGTGAGCAAAGGCCGTACTGCTGGTCGTCTTGATCGCAGGTTTGCCTCGTGTAGACGGTTGCGAATTGTCTGGTCGCTGACGTTAACATTGCTGGCTGCGTGAAGCTGTCTTCTGATGGTGTTTGCTGTAGCGGACCTCATCCTCAGAGCTGACAGGGTGATGAAATGGTCTTGTCTTGCAGTGGTAACGCGGGCGTCCGGACTTTCTTGGTTCTTGGACGCTTCCAGTATTGTTAAAGCGCTCCCGCAGCCTTTGGACAACGGAGTGGGACACTCCCAGCCGCCTGCCAACTTCTCTCACCCCCACCCCTTCCTGAAGCCATGCAATAGCTCTGCCTCTATCCTCATCAGTCAATCGTCGCCTTGGGGGCTTGGTTATAAAAGCAGTAAAAGCGCTGCCATTTATACCCAGAAAAAAGCGCCGATTGTTGAACTGAACTCAGAAAATGCAAAGCTTTCGCTTGCAAATCACTTTTTAATGTTGAAAAATTTGCTTTATTAGCAAGACAACAGTAAATTAGAGTCATTTTTTTTGTAAAAAATTGGGTTTGTTTTTCAACTCAGTGCAGAAAGTTCAAAACTCACACATGTGATTACTTGTCTGAATAAGATTGTCTTGAATGTTATTGTACAGGATAAGTTTTGAAATAAGCAATATAAGCGATATTATTGATCGCAGCAAACAATAATTAAACTAAATGAAATACGACAGTGGCCCTTCAATTATTTTGAGTAGTATATAAATCGCCTTTTTTGTTTGCTTGACGTGTCAAGTCAACTTTGAACGGATATACAAATGTTTTAATGTATATTTTGTACTCTTACTGTTTATGTCTCTTTCCCTTCTTTTCATTAAAAAATCTTCTTATTCTCGTTGTTGTTGTTGTTGTTGTTGTTGTTGTTGTTGTTGTTGTTGTTGTTGTTGTTCTTCTTCTTCTTCTTCTTCTTCTTCTTGTTCCGGTCCTGATTTGGCTCGAAGAGTCCGCTGAACCTGAAGCAATAATCATGTAATGTCTTCTTGTCTCTCTTCTTTTTTTTCTCTTCTTGTTGTCCAAATGTATCCAGAGTTGTTGTTTGTTACTATGAGATATGATTTTCCATAATATCCTTCTATTTTCTCTCTGATTTCGCGTTAATCCGTGCACGGGTTACTTTTAACGACTTGTCTATCTTTTTTATTTTTCCAGCGTGCGTACTCGTCAGATACGCTGAGTCGCTACAGCCAAAAGCCTTCCGGAAACTAACAAACATGGTTCAGCTGGCAAAAATCAGCCGTTTCGTCATCCTCAGCGTTTTCCTGATCTTCCCGTCAGCTATAACAAAGGTGAAAGTCTTAAATATGCCAATGTTGAGGGTTGCCGTAGTGTGTGTGTGTGTGAGTGTGTGTGTGTGTGTGTGTGTGTGTGTGTGTGTGTGTGTGTGGGTGTGGGTGCGTGTTTGAGTGTGTGTATGAGTGTGTGCCTGTGAACGTGCGCGCGCGCCTGTGCTTTATCTTGTGACGTATTGTTCTATTTTTCTGTTTGTCCAGTCTCGACACACGAAAAGATCCGACCCCTACTTTTGTTTGGCGAACACGAATAGGAAATTTGTGAATATCACGACTCGTTTCTCGAATGTTACCTGGGTCAACGAGAGTACCGGTCTCGAGTGCTTTGCCCAAGGAAGCCCCTCACCGACCATCCACTGGCTCAAGGACGGACAAAGGATCTCTCAGGTACTTAATTGTAAAGTCAACGAAAGAACGAACAAACAAACAAAGTTCAAAATACATTATAGTATACACTGACTTTTTATAATATTAATAAATACCTCACCCCCCTTTCCATTCATCTCTCCCCCCCCCCCCCACCAGAAAAAAAGGACATCAAAAATATATTTCAATAATTATAAAAGATTGTAAAATACAAAGAGTGTTTTGTTGTTAACTGCCAAGTTTTCTTCAAACATCAATGTCCAAACATTAATTAGTACTGATATTAATTGCACTGCTAGTTTATCCATGGATTCTCTCAAATTTTATAATTTTCTTCACCGTCTGTTAAATAGCTCCATAAATAAACTGTGCTACTGTAAAGTTCTAAGCTTCTTTTTTTTTCGCGTGTAAATTTTAAGTCTTTGTTTAGTCAATGGAAACGTGTATATTATTATGTGTATAATGTGTTGTATGTGTATAATTTGTATAATGTGTTGTATGTAGCGTGTAGTTGTCTGTGTATTCCATGTTTACCAGTGAACCTCCCTGTTGTTGTGTGTGTGTGTGTTGGTTGGTGTGTAGCGTGTAAGCTTATGTGGGTGAGTGTGAAGTTTGTGCGTGTTTTGGAGGTTGTGTATTTTTGTTTGTGTTGGTGGGTGTATAGTGTATGTGAGTGTGTGGGTGTGTAGTGCGTGTGTGTTGGTGGGTGTGTAGTGTGTGTGTTGATGGGCGTGTAGTGTGTGTGTTGGTGGGTGTGTAGTGTGTTTGTGTTGGTGGGTGTATAGTGTATGTGAGTGTGTGGGTGTGTAGTGCGTGTGTGTTGGTGGGTGTGTAGTGTGTGTTTGGTGGGTGTGTAGTGTGTGTGTGGTGGGTGTGTAGTGTGTTTGTGTGTTGGTGGGTGTATAGTGTATGTGAGTGTGTGGTGTGTAGTGTGTTTGTGTTGGTGGGTGTGTTGTGTGTTTGTGTTAGTGGGTGTGTAGTGTGTTGTGTTGGTGGGTGTTTATGGTGTATGTGGTGTGTGTGGTGTGTAGTGTGTGTGTGTGTTGGTGGGTGTGTAGTGTGCTTGTGTTGACGGGCGTATAGTGTGGGTGTGGGTGTATAGTTTGTGTGTGTTGGATGTGTGTGTGTTTGTCTTGGTATGTGTTTGTGTGTGTATTGATGGATGTGTAATGAGTGCGTGTTTGTGTATTGGTGGATATGTATTGTTTGTGAGTTATTGGGTGTCAGGAAGCTGTTTCCATGACCGTCAAATTATTTCATAAAAAGAAACAAAATTTATTAATTATTTTGTTAGCACAGCTTCGTAATGCGCGAGGTCACGAGCACCGCTATCCGACTCATAGGTTCGGAAGCCGCATTCGGTGGACGCACCGACAAGGAATAGATAAATAGAATAAGTTTGAAAACTCAGGACGCTGGACAACACCATACAATAGAGACAGCGAAGAATGAAGTTATAGGAAACAATTAATTCACACAACACTGCTTAGAATTTCTAACTTAATTTATGACGGATTCTTTATTTCGCAGTAACACAAATTATATAGTTTGCACAAACGTTTTACATAACAATTTTTATTTGTACGTATTAATATATGTTCTTTCAATTACAATAGATTTTTAAGAATTAATGATCTATAAAACCTTGAATAAAAATTAACACTAATTCACACTTTTTAAAACACTGTAATATTTCACAGACACATCTGAACTCTTTTGAAGTATTTGTTACTTCACAATTTTTAATTTATAACTTTCCACTTTGTCACAATTGTTAAATTGTTTAATAAAAAAATTGATAAAATATTGCACTTTTGGGTGTAACTTGGTGTCTTTAGTGTTTAGTAAATGAGAGAGGAGAGAGAGAGAATTTATATGTAACGGTTGTGTATATGTTTCTAAATAGTTTATACTTTACCTTGTCTAGAGTTTTGTTGTTTGTAACAGTGACCAGACCTAAAAATTGTGTGTGTGTGGTTTATTTATAAAGTACAGTTTGCATGGAGTGTTGTTGTTTGTGACGATTGTGTTTGTCTTGTGTAGTGTGTTTGTGGTGTGTAGTGTGTTGTAGTGTATTTTTGTTAGTGTGTGTGGGTGTGTAAATTAGTTTTATTGGTGGGTGTTGTGTCCCCCCGTTGTGGTGCTGTATAAATGTATACTTTTGGAAATAGTGTAAAACAAATTCCACTTGTCATGTGTTACACTCGATGTTTTTTGTTTTTTTTTTCTTCTTAAACATATAATTTTTTCTGGATCTTAAAACTTGATAATGTAATCTGATTAATTTGTGTTTGGCTGCATTTTGTGTTATGTGTTGTACACTAAAGTGTTTTCGTTTTTTTTTGTGCGTTATTTTATGTGTAGTGAATGTTATGTGTATGTGTGGTGTTAATTGTTTGTGTGTAATGTGTGTGTCTGTGGAGTTTGTTGTTGTGTGTGTGGTGGTGTTGTTGTGTTTGGTTTTGTTTATTGGTAATGTTTGTTTGTGTTTTTTTTGTTGTTGTTTGTAGTTGGTTGGTGTATGTATGTGTGTGTGTGTTTCTGGTGGGTGTGTAGTGTGTTTGGTGGGTGTTTGTAGTGTGCTTGTTATATTGTGTTGGGGGTGATAGTGTGTTGGTATGTATTTGTGTGTGTTATGGTTTTTTGTATTGTTATTTGTTGTGTATTGTGTGTATGAGGGGTGTTTGTTTTTTTGTTTGAGGGGTTTAGTGTGTGTGATGTATGTGTGGTGTGTGTGGTTCTATTGTGTGTGTGTGTTGGTGGGTGTTTATGTGTGTGGGTTGTGTTGTGGGTGTGTAGTTTGTGTGTTGTAGTGAGTAATTGTGGTGGGTATGTTCGCACAATTCCCCACTTTCTTTTTTTGCTTGATGTCGCTGTCTTTCTCATTTGTTCTTTGTCATTCCTGCTCTGTTCTATCAATCTGCTATACTATCTTCTTCTTTGCTAGACCAGTCACCTACCTTTTTTTCTTGAAAACTCTTCCGGGACCCTTATTTGTGTGTGAGGTCTGTTGGATCAGCTTGGGAATATTGGACGCTTTCCTATGATGTTATTATTTACAGTAGCAATGTAGGCATTTTATATGTCTGTTTTTTGTGGATAATTTATAATGATGTTTGTATTCTATTTTGATTTTGTAAACGGGGGTTCGATAAATTAGAGTACAGCCTCAGCGTCCCCTGCGTGGGATGTCTTTATGGTAAAGTGACTGGCTGGTGGAGAGCCTTCAGTTTTACTACTAGGGTTGTTTCAGCAGATCTTTTGTCCGGTCCTGATTCGGCTCGGAAGAGTCCGCTGGACCTAAAGCAATAATCATGCTAAAACAATAATCATGTAATGTAATGTGTGTGTTTGTGCTGATGTGTGTAGTGTGTGTGTATGTTGGTGTTTGTGTAGTATGTGGGTATGTATTTATTGTACATGTATATTATAAGCCACACTCCAAGTTTTCACTATATTTTTTGTGATTACAGATTTCTTGACTTGACTTTTGTCTCTTTATAGCTCATTAAGATCCCTATTGAGTTCCTTCATAGTTGATCTCTTTCCTACGATCCAGCAGCCTTAGGGAATTAGGAAGACCTCGCTAAGTGACCCATTTTGCTGAAGAATAAACACTGTAATTTCACATGTGAAGGATTTTAAGGAGCCCATTATTTTTTTCTCCATGATCTTCTGCATTTGAAAACAAACTTTTACCGAGTTTCCTGCTTACTTCTTTTTTTTATTTTATGTTGTGTTTTTAATGGAAAATTATTAATATTGCAAATCATAATGATTAACATCATAAAACATGCAGGGGCGAAAGTTAAAGAAAAAGAATACTGGAGCGTCTTTTAGTGTTCCTTCTGTGTATTATAGATCACTGTGGGCAACCTAAGAATGAGAGAGAGAGAGAGAGAGAGAGAGAGAGAGAGAGAGAGAGAGAGAGAGAAGAAGAAGAAGGAAGCGTTGCACTCCTCTACACACACGAAAACGGAATAAAAAGGTACAGAACAATTTCACGATATCAACTACATAATATTTAGATACAATAAAAACTTACCTTGTGAGTAAACTGAGCAAGTCCTTGCAGAATGGCAAATGGCGTATAAAATCTATATGTAAAATCCTTCCAGCGCCTGTAAAAGTTACCAGTGAGCAAAATTAATGATACCCTGTCCCAGTTGTCATTTTTATACACAAAGCACAGTTTTGCATTTTGGTTGTTGTGCAGTACAGTTTGTCAGGCGCATGTTACTGCATCATTGTTCCTGCTTTCTGCCCTTAGGGAAGATTTGAAAACGAGACTGACAGCTTTCCTATCTACGAGGAGGAGGCTAGTGCAGGACGAGACGAGCAACTGGGAATCTCCACAACTAGATCCATTCTGCACCTTGACTGCCCCACAAACGACACTGAGGGAGAGTACACTTGTGTGGCTAAAAACCGCTGCTCCGAAGTGTCCAAGTCGACGATGGTGCATGTTCGTAAGTCAGCACTTCAACTGTTGGCCCATCATCTTTCTTTTCTTCTTCTTCTTCTTTTTCTTGTTTATTTATTTATTTTTAAATAGAACTATGCATTGGACCGCAAAATGAGAGAACATTCGTTTTGCGGATGTCATTGATGGATTGGCTGGAGAGGAACAAGAACTTGAACAGCTGGTACGGAGGCTTGACACCACCTCTAGAGCCTATGGAATGGAAATAAGTGCAGAGGGGACCAAAATGATGACCCAACAACACCAGTGGCATCAACACGGATATCAAAGTCCAAGGTCAATCCCTCAACACATTGCAAAGCTTGAAATGTTTAGTAGCCATTGTATCAGACAATGGGTCCCTGTGATGATATTCTGGGGAAGATACGTTTATCTTACAAGGGGAGTAAGACTTGTAGATAGATGGGGCGTTAGGCTACCTCTATCAGCTGTTCTTTTACCAAAATTCCAATGCGGTGTGAGAGACTAATCACGGTGCTTGGTCACATAAATTTATATATGTTTCTCCGGTTTCAAAGTATCATTTGGTTCACTTTAAAAAAATGCTTATTATTAATCAAAGGATTAGTTTACTTGGTCTCAAGAAAAGAAGAGCTAGTGGACACACAACAATACAAATAGAATGACACCAGTCGTATGTATGTGATTTCAACACAAATTTATATTGTGCGAAGTTTGGTCTGTGTATAAATATTGCAAAAACGGAAGTTATGATTTTCTTCCGCGGCAAAGTCAGAAAGTTGCCTGTCTTTAAGTTTAATGATGTAGTCCTTTAAATAGTTTGGGAATATAAATATTTAGGAACCATCTTTCATTATAACAATACATTTCAGAAGAACTTGAAAGCCCAGAGTGTCAGCTGAACGTGCGATGTATGCACTTTTAAGGAAGTGCAGAAAGTTAGATTTGCCGCTTGATGTCCAGCTAGATCTCTTTGATAAATATATCAGACCGATTCTATTGTATAATTGCGAAGTGTGGGCTCACGAAAAAATTGAAATATGTGATAGGTTGCAACTAAATTTTTTTTAATGATTCTTAATGTAAAAAC
This sequence comes from Oncomelania hupensis, assembly GCA_036898135.1. Lineage (NCBI taxonomy): Eukaryota > Metazoa > Mollusca > Gastropoda > Littorinimorpha > Pomatiopsidae > Oncomelania > Oncomelania hupensis. Next base: position 42,172,192 of record CM072522.1, on the reverse strand, counting down.
ATGCACGCCGACTTGCATGGTTTTGGTGTGGTTGGCTGCATTCCTGTCTCTTTGGATGCCAAATGCAGGTTACTTTGTTTTTGGTATAAATTGTGTATTGATTGTTGTAACGATTCCACAAAAATGTTGGTGCTTATGTTTCGTCTGTTCTCTTATTTGTTTTTTAATAGTGAGTATAAATTATCTTGGTTAAATACTGTTCGTTCTCTTCTGGACGATCTCGGTTTGTCTTTCATATGGTTGTGTGGTTGTAGTTATTGTTTGAATTATTTTAAGAATCTAGTCAAACAACGCCTGAAAGACCAATTTTGGCAAATCTGGCATCAGAATATAAATGATCATAACAGTTGTATTACTTAAAGAATTTTCAAGGAAAAGTTTTGTTTTGAGGATTATTTAGTTAATTTGTCACCATTTGTTTTGAATAAATCTGTTAAAATGTAGACTCAGTTGCCACAAACTTTCGATTCAAACTAAAAGATATATAAATATTCTCAGAGAAGAAAGGTTGTGTTCTTTGTGTGATTTAAATGAAATAGGTGATGAACTCCATTATCTGTTTAATTGTACTAATTCCCTTCTAAAAGACAACAGATTTTCCCTATTGCCACGGTATTTTAGGAATCACTCAAATGTCTTCAAATTAAATCAGCTAATGAACTCGAAATCGAAAAGCACACTGGCAAATTTAAGCTGTCCTATTGGAATAATACTTTCACGTTTTAAGTAGTACAACATTTTTTTCCTTCCAATATTTGAATACTGTTTGGTGGTCATGCAAGTGTGCTTTACTGTTCTGGCATTCTTTCCCTTGTTCTTTCTCTTCTTTGATGACGGTTGTTTTTGTTTTATCTTGCATGTTCATGCGATTGTCCTTTTGAGTGCATATCTATTTTTTTTTAAATTTCATTATTTTTCTTTTCTTAAGAGGTGTCACAAATGTTTGAACATTGCTGTTGCTTTTTCATTCAGTGTATGTGTTATTGTTTGTAGTTAGATGTTGCTGTGTCTTGTAATATAGTGCCGTTCTTGTAATCCTTATGTATATATTGTGTATCCCTATCCCCCCATCTTTTCCCCTTGTCTGGCTATACGGCCCCCCTGGGCTAGGAGCCTTGCTTCATATTTGCTGTTTCATCATTTGTTTGTTTAATAAAAGGACAAAGTTCCAAAGTTCAAATTTAACTTTTATATAGTCAACACAAATTCTAACCTTACTTCATTTAAATGTAAATTAATAATCATAATTGTTCAATGTGCTGGGTAATTTCTTTAGCAGTTCTTCTTCATCACTTGCAAAGCAATTCTATGTTTGGGTAGTCTAATGGTGTTCAGAGGTGGTTTGACTTCAGTGCAGTTGAGGGGAACGTCGGCGCGTGCTGGAGTCTGTTGTTCTTCTGAGGGAGTCTTGACCCTCAGGTTGATCGGGTGAGTCGGGTAGCTACGGGGTCGGACGTGGTGAGGTAGATTCTAGATGATCGTTTTCTCTTCCACGGGAGCAAGCGTCATGCGTTGTCTCCACAAACTGTCCCAGAGCTGAACTGTAAAATTTAGAACTCTGGCTACAATATTCTATATTATATGGGCATGCGGTACCCTCTGCAAAGAGTCTATAGCATCAGACACCTGCCGAGTTTCTGATATGCACACTTCGATCCGAATCTTAAGGCTAAGATATTTCAATCAACATGCACAATGTGTCAGAAACAATAAATGGTTTCTGTAATTATATATACCCGAAAGATATTAATACATGGCAATCAATACAATATATATAAACATACATATATCAACTATTAGTGTTAACTTACTTCTAGTCTCTGGGAATCGTGACCGTCTCTAGTCTATCACTTTTCTTGATGAGGTTGAGGCTTTGTGGTTCACGGCAGTTTGTTCCTTTGACCCTCGTGGCTTCGTACTTCGTATTCGACTGACTAACTAAGTTTTAGGTGGCGGGGATATGCAAGGGTTTCTACGTCCTCCGACCAATCATTTTAGTCTCGTTCTATTTAATCTCCCTCCTACGGGATTACATGCGACTCTTCTTTTTGGAAATTTCTCTCACCTGTTCTACTTGAGAGACACGCTCGGTTACGTCTTGACTTGGAATGTCAGAGACGAAACAGTGTAGTCTTGCAAAGACCATCCTGCAAGGCACAGTGCAAGGAGGTAGAAGAAGAGGGAGACCGAAAAAGAGGTGGGAGGACAACATTCGAGAATGGTCTTGTTTGACACTCTGTGGTGCCCTTACGACCTCCGATTTACTGGATAGGATAGGATAGGATATGATGCATCGGACGATGTTTATTTTCTTTCCTTCGAGTTGAAAGCCAGCTGAGAAGGTAACCAATATTTGGCCTGTATGGGTGAGGACTAAAATCTTATACATACAAAAATGTACGATCGCAGCGCATCTGTCGAACAGTAACAAAATATATTCTATGTGTGATTGCAGATAGAAAACCACAGCAATAGCAGCGAGTGCGCTGGATCTTTAGCTACTCGTGGTGGTGAGCCCCCTCGTTTCTTCATGAACACTTGGTCTGGGCAGTTGGTTGAAGGAAGCACGGCTCAGCTTTACTGCAGGGCATCTGGTGACCCTACACCCAACATCACTTGGTTCGACAGGAATAATAACACCATTCAAAATAACAGCCATATTCGTGTGAGTAACCTGTAAACAGACCTATAAATGTAGTTACTGGAGATTGGGATTAAATAAAAGTGTATTGATGAGACAAGCATCCATTACAAGGAATTGAGGTTTGATTTCATTCTTCGTTGCAAGTACTGTTGTGCAATCTGCGCTGCTCTGATGGAATTGACCTAATGGGAGGCATCGAGCATAAACTTGTTCATACAGGCGGGCGCCTAATTTGTTTAAAAATGGAAACCTTTCTTGAAATTGCCAACAGTTGATTCATTAATCATGATCAAATAACACCCAGGGCATCAACACGGACATCAAAGTCCAAGATCAATCCCTCAACACGGCGCATAGCTTCAAATATTTAAGAGCTATTGTATCAGACAATGGGTCCCGACAGGAAGTCCTCTCCAGGATCGGACAAACAACTGCAGCCCATTTGGAAAGACAGGACCATCAGTCTACACTCCAAGGCAAGGCTGCTGCGCTCCCTTGTCATCTCCATCTTCCTATACGCTTGTGAAACATAGACTCTCATAGCAGACCTACAAAGAAACATACAAAGCATGGAGATGTGATGCAACAGAAGACTTTTGGGCATTTTCTTTACCCAGCGCATCACCAAAGACGAAGTCCGACAGACCATCACACAAGCCATTGGACAACACGATGACATGCTTACAGTCCGTGGTGAAGAAACGGAAACTCCGATGGTATGGCCACGACAGCAAAGCATCAGGCCTTGCAATGATCATCCTGCAAGGCACGGTGCAAGGAGGCAGAAGAAGAGGGAGACAGAAAAAGAGGTGGGAGGACAACATTAGAGAATGGACTGGCTTGACCATGGGCGAAGCCATGAAGTTTGCTCAGGACAGAGAAGATGGAGTGCGCTGGTTAAACGACCATCTGTGGTGCTCCAACGACTTCCGAGTTACGGGATAGGATATGATAGGAGGATAGGGGGATAGGCATCAATCTTCAATTCAATCCTGTGAAAACTGCCGTTTGATCTAAATGTGACATCGTCTTCTGTTTATTTATTATATATGTTTACAAATGGTTTTGACCTAAATGTTGAAATATTTTAATCTGTTGCTTGCGCAGGTTGCGGATAATGGAGATTTAGTAATCGCAAACGTATCGCGGGATCTCCACTTAAAATGGTACAGATGCCGAGCACAAAACGAGTTCGGAATAGTGGTTGGACCTTTCGTGATATTCACTGTAAGAGTTCAAATGCATATCCATCTCGTACAAGTGAGATCCAAGAAATATAAAGATATATATATATATATATATATATATATATATTATATATATATATATATATATATATATATATATATATATATATATATATATATATATATATATATATATATGTGTGTGTGGGGGGGGGTGTGTGTTGACATGTTTCTTATCTTCGCAGTGATGGACAGCTACCAAATCCTGTGTATTTCATAGCATACAGTGCTACACTCGATGTTGTTTTTTTTTTAATCAGTTCATTCAGCCCCGATGCTTGAAATCCTGATAGGTGTAACTTTGATTTGTTTATCCACGCAGCCTGCTCACTCAGCAACAATGCAAAGTCTTCATATGAAGTTTTCCACTTTATTCAGCACACATCAGCAACTGCATACAATCGCTTTTTCCACTCTCAACTTTTTACTTTCCAAATCACTATGATATCAACAACACACCTATTTTGAAACAGTGCGGCACTTATATAGTCTCTACATACTCGGGAACAAACGAGAATATCCTACATGAAATACCACAACCAATCAAAATTAATTTCATCAGCACAGTCTCACGTCATACAACCTTATTTGGAATGGAAGCTTCCATGGTTACCAACAGAACAATCCATACGCATCGATCGATAGTAAACAACCAATTCTCGAAAATTCTCAAATAATATCGACCAACTAAAAACACCAACGTTACACAAAGCCTCTACTAATAACAACGCAAAATCAAATCAAAGATAAATACACTCTTGCAAAATAAAACGAACAGATCTATCGCGCGCGTCACACATACTATCGTGCGCATTTCACACGCACCATCATGCGCGTCTCAACGTAACATACAGTTAATGAATTTTGCTCTCTTGGATTATAGATTTAGATCTAGTATTGATTAGAGAAGGTTTGTATTTCCTGATAATATATGGCTCGTTCTGAATCACTTTTTTAAAAATTATATGTAATGTCGTTTAACACGGTCCAATTAAATGAATCAGTGTCGTTGATTGCTGTTCAGTCCATCATTTGAAGTGTGAATTGTCTTATAATTGTGTTTTGTTTTGTATTTTTCACAGAGAATATGAAAAATAAAGTGTAAACGAGAGCGACAACTCTTGCTCGGATGCCTCTGCTTCCGGGCTGGACCAGTGCAACTTGTCATAGTGCCATTGACCTTTATCACCGTCATCACCATATGACCTTTGTCACCGTCATCACCGTTTGACCTTTGTCACCGTTTTGATCCCTTTTTTTTTTGTCGTCACTTTTCGACGTAGCTTTCCTTCTTCTGACTTTGTTTGGGCGAACTTCTTTCTGAAGTACAATTTTATGCCTGTAGTTTGGTGCGGGTTGAGTTGGGGTGTATATCTTGGAATCATTTGTCCACGCATATTGGGTAGACGGATATTGGGTAGACGGATTTATATGATTTTGGTGTATCTTACGACCTCTCCTCGCCACCCCTAATTTATTTAGGTTTTGAGATAGTGGAGACTTAAAAAAAAAATTTTTTTGAGAACAGCGAGCTAATACAAATGAAATGTTGAACAGGGTGCTGAGGTCTGCCTTGTACCAACAGTACTGTTTGATTGATTGATTGATTGATTGTTGCTTTAGGTCCAGCGGACTTTTTGAGCCAAATCAGGACCGGAACAGTACTGTTTGGTGCTGACTACAAACTATAGATGCAAATACTGCCATTCATATTCTGGATGGCGGTACGGTGTCTATTGACATGTCTGTCATCAAAGAAGGTGAAGCTGCATAGATGTACGCTCTTTGCTACACACTACACTACACTACACGACACTACACTACACTACTCTACTCTACTCTACTCTACTCTACTCTACTCTACTCTACTCTACTCTACCTTACGCTGTGCTACACTGCACTACACAACATTACAAACTACACTACACGCCACCACACGACACGACACTACACTATACGATACGACACTACGCTGCACTGCACTACACTACAATACACTGCACTGCACTACACTACACTACTCTTCACTACACTACACTACACTACACTACACTTCACTTCACTACACTACACTACAATGCACTACACTACACTACTTTTCATTATACTACACTGCATTACACTATACTACCCTTCACTACACTGCACACTAAACAACGCTACACTACTCTACACTACACTACACTACACTCCACTCCCAAACATCAAACGAGACAGTTTTGGGAGTTTGCTACGAGATTGTTTAGTTCTTCCTACCAAATAAAATCATAGAAATTTTGCCAATCAAAAGTAGTTACAACAGTTACAGAAATATAATATTGAAGCGTATTACTGGACTTGCTCATGCTTGTTCAGTTCATCAGTAAACCTTTGACTTTCAATGAATATAAATAATTCATGTCTCCAATGTTGACGCTTTTATTTGATGCGGCGATGGTAAAACTGAATGCAGGATGCTATTTTAATGAGATCAGTGTAAAGTAATTATTATTGTTTACCTCTAGACTATGTTCAGTTAATGCGTTACTGTCTTATTCATAACTTTTGACTTTACAAAATTATTGCAATCAAATAAAATTATAGTGCGGTTCGAAGTTGGATTGTTCTTCGTAAGTTTAATTAACGTCTTTAATCCTTCCTCTCTCTCTCTCTCTCTCTCTCTCTCTCTCTCTCTCTCTCTCTCTCCCTCCCTCTCTCCTTTCCTCTCCTTTGCGTAGTGCAATAGAAGGGAAGTAATTAACACAACGCGAAATTACTTCCCCTTCTAACGATGATTGAACCCATAAAGCAATTATATGTATTGGCCACGATTTCCGGTGTTGGGACGCTGTTTTAATTTCTGGTGACCCAAAATAAAATTGAAAATGTTGAAAATGAAATACAATTGTTAAATATAATGGAAAATTTACAGTGGAAATAAACGCATTGTAGAAGGGAAGTAATAACATAACGCGAAATTACTTCCCTTTTTAACAATCCATCAAGCAATTAAATGTAATGGCTAGAATTCCCGGCGTCATAACGTAATTTCAGATTGATGGCTGCGAACCAGTCAACGTTTTAAATAACAATAAAAATAATGCTGAAAATACTGATATATACTTAAGTTTACTGGTTTTACTCTATGCAGATAACACTACTATTCTATCAGAATCAAAGAACGGTTTACAAAAAATCCATTTGATGTTTTATTTCAGTATTGTTTAAAATGGAATTTAGAATTCAGTGTTTCAAAACAAAGGTTATGAATTTTATTTTGAACAGAAAAACAAAAACATTTTTTACTTTTGGTTGTGAATCTATTGTTTATTCTTTTAAATATGTAGGGGTTGTTTTTATTAGAACTGGAATATTTTTTAAGGCAAAGAAAAATGTTCATGATCGTGTCCTTCTAGCAATATGTTCATTATTACAAAATGCAAGACGACAAGAATTATCTATCAGTGTCACTTTAGACTTATATCAAAACTGGTTCTTCCAGTTTTATTATATGTTTGTGAACTTTGGGGATTTGAAAGTATAGCTATATTAAACAAGTTACAAATAAGGTTTTTTGAAAATGTTTCATTTAAATTGTGGTACAATGAATAATGTGATATTGGGAGAAACTGGTTTATTTCCCTTATCTGTTCATGTCAAATGTAGGATGAGTCGATTTTGGACAGGATAATATTCAATCAACTTCTGTTAAATTTTCAGGTCGGATGTTTAAAAACATACATCAATTGTGTTCAGATTCTAATGTTTCGTTACAATGGTTACATTACATTAAGACCATCAGGGGTGTATAAAAACATACATCAATTGTGTTCAGATTCTAATGTTTCATTACAATGGTTACATTACATTAAGACCATCAGGGATGTAAAAAAACATACATCAATTGTGTTCAGATTCTAATGTTTCATTACGATGGTTACATTACTTTAAGACCATCAGGGATGTATAAAAACATACATCAATTGTGTTCAGATTCTAATGTTTCATTACAAAGGTTACATTACATTAAGACCATCAGGGATGTATAAAAACATACATCAATTGTGTTCAGATTCTAATGTTTCATTACAATGGTTACATTACGTTAAGACCATCAGGGATGTATAAAAACATACATCAATTGTGTTCTGATTCTAATGTTTCATTACAATGGTTACATTACATTAAGACCATCAGGGATGTATAAAAACATACATCAATTGTGTTCTGATTCTAATGTTTCATGTCATTGGTTACATTACATTAAGACTATCAGGGTTGAATAAATGGTAAGGCAGGATGAGGGGGGAGGGGTAGAGGGAGGTGGTCCAAATTGTGGCCAGGGTCCAGACCCCAGTGGTGTCCAGGGGCAAAGGCCTTGACTAAGAGAGAGGGTGGGGGATGGGGGGTGGAATGGTGAAGACCCCCCTAATGCTGAAGGCAACATAGCACTATACACCTCTCCTAAAAGATATTATGGTTTATACTATCCTATCTTTCCTATCCTATCTATCCTATCCTATCCCGTAACTCGAAGGTCGTAGGGGCACCACAGATGATCGTTTAGCCAGCGTACTCCATCTTTCCCTGTCCTCAGCATCCCCGATGGTTTCGCTCAGTGTCAAACCAGTCCATTCTCGAATGTTGTCCTCCAACCTCTTTTTGGGTCTCCCTATAGCTCTTCTTCTACCTCCTAGTTCCCACCTGGATGAATACTGAAATTAAAACTGCCATGTCCTTGCGTGAGAGACTTAAAAAACAAAAACAGTTAGATCTGTATAAAAAGCAACATAATAAAATCCTTACTCTCGTAAGAAATGCGAATAAAAAACATTTCCAAACTTTATTATCAACTGAAAACACTAATATCACTTGTATTTGGCAAGCAATGAACGAATTTTGCAAAAAAATCTCGAACAAGAAAAACAAATCAATATATGTTTAATAATGATGAATTTAATAAATATTTCCTTTTATTGACTGACTCTATTATTACATCTAATAACGCAAACACAAACACAGATACAATGATATATGTTAGGATCAACCAGTTTTGCAGAAGCAAACTCCATGAATCTGCCTCATTTATTATACCTTGGTTAACAGGACATGAAGTAACTTCTCTAATATTACAAAATTAATGAAAAATAACAAGTCTCTGGACATTTATAATTTAAATGCATTCATTATGAAATTGTCTATTTACATTATTATTGCTTTAGGTCCAGCGGACTCTTCCGAGCCAAATCAGGACCGGACAACCCCCGATCCGCATAAAAGATCTGCTGAAACAACCCTAGTGGTAAAACCGAACGCTCTCCACCAGCCAGAGTCACTTTACAATAAAGACATCCCACGCAGGTGACGGCTGAGGCTTCACCCCAACTTATCCAACCCCCGTTTACAAAAACAAAATAGAATACAAACATCATTATAAATCAACAAAACACATACATATAAAATGCCTACATTGCTAAATAATAACATCATAGGAAGCCCTAGTGACCACCTGGCAGAAAGCGTCCAATATTCCCATGCTGATCCAACAGACCTCATACACAAACAAAGAGTCTTGTCCCGGAAGAGTTTTCAAGAAAAAAGGTAGGAGACTGGTCTAGCGAAGAAGACGATAGTATAGCAGATTGATAGAAAAGAGCAGGAATGAGAAAGAGCAAATGAGAAAGACAGCGACAGTGGGAATTTAAAGCACTAAATTTCCAGAAAGTGGGGATACTATTTATACTGAAACCCCCGGCACCCCAACGGGGTAAACAATTGTCTCTTGCATATATCATTAAACCTTTAACCTACATCTATAATCTATACATTGAACAAAATCAATTTCCATCAATATTTAAAGAAGCTAAAGTAATACCTTTACTTAAAACAAGTGATACTTCAGTTCTTAACAACTTTCGACCAATTTTTATTCTGCCTGTTCTATCTAAACCCCTTGAAATATATATTTATATTAACCTTATGAAATACTTAAAAAATAATGCTCTTTTTCATTCTTTTCAGTCTGGCTTCAGACCTAACCACTCTTGTCAAACAGCGCTCTCCCATCTTTGTGATGTTTGGCTTAATGCTATAAACAAGCAAGACATTGTAGGGGCATTTTTTCTTGACCTTAAAAAGGTATTTGAACTAGTTAACCATGATATCTTAATTAAAAAGCTAAACTACTATTTTCAAAACTCTGCATCTGTATTATATTTAAAACTCATATTTATGAAACAAGCACCAATCAGTATATGCTAATGGTTCATTTTCGTCTCCTGGAGACGTCACATGGAGTTCCTCAAGAATCGATTCTTGGCCCTATTAATTTTTATTTTGTATAATTATCAATGACATGCCCCTTTTTCTCACACAAAATGTTAACCTTGACCTATTTGCTGATGATTCATCCCCCCATACTCATAATAAAAATCTACAACAGGTAGAACAAAGTCTTCAAATAAGCATAAATGAAATTGATAACTGGTATGACAACAATAGAATGAAATTAAATCCTAATAAAAGCAAAAGTATGCTTCTCACTACAAGACAAAAGCGTCAAAATGGATCTTTCTGCCGTAATCTAAACTTAGGGTCGTACAATATTGATCAAGTTCGTGAACATAAAGTGTTAAGCATAATCATTGATGATGATTTTAGCTGGCGGTCACACATTAACCATATCTGTAAACAAAATTTCGAAATACCTTTTCCTTCTAAATAAACTTAGACATTTTGTTACGGTTGGTGCACTGAAATCTTTTTTCTATGCCCACTGTATGTCTCATTTTAATTATGCATCAACTATTTGGTGTAATGAGAGAGAGAGGGGGAGAGAGAGAGAGGGAGAGAGAGAGAGAGAGAAAGAGAGAGAGAGGTTGCATGGTAGAATACACACATGTAGGCATACAATACAACTCGGTATCATTTTATTCCTATCCTTCCTATTCTATCCCGTAACTCGGAAGTCGTTGGGGCACCACAGAAGATCGTTTAACTAGCGTACTCCATCTTTCTCTGTTTTCAGCAACCCTGATCGCTTCGCTCAGGGTCAAGCCAGTCCATTCTCGAATGTTGTCCTCCCACCTCTTTTTCGGTCTCTCTCTTTTTCCACCTCCTTGCACTCTGCCTAGCAGGATGGTCTTTGCAAGGCCTGATGATCTGGTAACGTGGCCGTACCATCGGAGTTTCCGTTTCTTCACAACTGTGTTAAGGTCATCGTGTTGTCCAATGGCTTGTTTGATGGTCTGTCAGACTTCGTCGTTGGATATGTGCTGGGTATAGGAAATGCCCAGAAGTCTTTTGTAGCACCTCATCTCCATGCTTTGTATTCTTTGTTGTAGATCCGCTGTGAGGGTCCATGTTTCACAAGCGTATAGGAAGATGGAGATGACAAGGGAGCGCAGCAGCCTTATTTTGGAATGTAGACTGATGGTACTGTTGATGCCATTGATGTTGTTGGTCTTCATTTTGGTCTTCTGTGCACTTTTCCATTCCATAGGCTCTGGAGGTGGTGTCAAGCCTCTGTACCAGCTGTTCAAGTTCTTGTTCCTCTCCAACCAATCCATCAATGTCATTCGCAAAACGAAGGTTGGAGATTCCTCTACCCCCTATGCTGACTGTGCCGTCGTAATCTGCAGGGGCATCTGACATGATGCGCTCTAGGACGATGTTGAAGAGTGTTGGTGAGAGTAGGCATCTTTGATGCACACCAATTGTTGTTCTGAACCAGTTTCCGAAGGCACTGGTAGCCTTGTCCTACTAATAACCATTCAGAAGTGGGTTCAGTGTATTGGAATCAGCCAAAATAGACCTGATGAAATATTGCATTATAATTTTGCGTACAGAACCAAAACGTATAGTCAGACCAATTATTTAGTCCTTTATTTTCTATATACATGTAAGCTATGAAGGGATACATAGTTATGTACACTACCCAACTTTAATCTGTATGCAAGTGAGTACGTGTGTGTACACGTGTATGTGTTCAAACGCTTGAGTGTCAATATGTTAATATGGGCATACCACAAGGGTTAATAATATCACCTTTATTATTTAATATACTATTATATGAATTGCCTCAACATATATGGAAACAAATAAATTTAGTTCAATATGCAGGTGATATTGCAATGTGGATAAATGTCTCTTTAAAAAGAAAAACATCTTTATTTGAAATAAAACATATTCAGAATGTATATCAGAATGAATTAAATAATATTCACTTATACATAAAAGTGAATGGACTTGAATTGTCAAAAGAAAAACAAATATGTTATTATTTAATAAAGGAACTGGTCCAAAACTGTTACCGAAATTTTATATTGGTAGTGAAGAATTGCAATATGTCAAACTGAAGTTAAATTTCTTGGCGTGTATTTTACAGTCAATTTAAATTGGAAACAACACATACATTGTTTGTTGCAAAAGGCTATTAAAAAGTTTAAATTTAATAAAGATTGAAAGTTATCAAAAATGGGGACAAGATACACAAAATTTGATTCACCTGGTGTGCATTCTTGTTCAATCTAAATTAACATATGGCCAAGAGGTATACTTCTCTGCTCCAAAATACTTATTAAAATTACTTCAAAGTATGGATAGCAAAGCAATTAAAGTGGCTGTGGGTGTTCAAATACACACAAAAATATCTTATGCTTATAAAGCTGCAGTTGTATTACCATTACATGAATGGCGAATATTATCATGTGCTAAATATATAGTAAGGGCATCTGCAGTTGACAATTTCACAGATTCAGAATTAGAAGTACGCTCTGATTTACATTTTTCCAAAAGAACACAGAGTATTAATTATTTATAGACTATTTTAACGTATACAAATGAGCTCATGAACGAATCTAATTTAAATTGTAAATTTGATTAAAACATAATTTCACAAATACCTATACCTAATTGGGAACTTCAACGAGCAAATTTTGACATAGACTATTCTGAATTAAGAAAACAGGAAAATTGCGTTTTATTAGCAGCAGAAGCAAAGGAACGTATCTATGAAAAATATTATTCTTACCTAAAAATTTATACTGATGGTTCTGTTATATAATCAGGTGAAACAGAAGCAGGTTATATTATACCTGCTTTAAAAGTTAACGAGGCTCACTTTTTAGGGAAAGGGCATTCAATATTTACTGCAGAACTTATTGCTATACTTATGGCATTAAATAATGTCATTATTTTACACACTGACTTTCTCAATATATTATTTTGTGTTGATTCTAAATCAGTTTTACAAACATTGGATTCAAATTCTAATAAAGAAGGTTGTTATATCATAGATGAAATTAAATATCTTATTCATAGTTTAATCATAAATGGAACAAATGTTCAAGTTTGCTAGATACTATCTCATAGTGGATTAAATCATAATGACTGGGCTGATAGGATTGCAAAAAAAGGGGGCAAAAAATGGAAGTACTGTTATTCAGCTCGATATCCCATTCTCAAAAAATAAATTATATCGTATAATTGAGAAAAATATTCCTTGCATTAAATTAATAATGAAATGTTAAATTCCTCGCGGACTGTTACCACTTTAGCATATCGTCTTGGTTTGAACTCGAGGAGGACAAAATACTGTATTCTTTAAGGATTGATTGATTGATTTATTGTTGCTTTAGGTCCAGCGGACTCTTCCGAGCCAAATCAGGACCGATTCTTTAAGGAAGTTGCTTGCATTTGCAAACAAGCAATTTCTATTAATCATCGCACTAATGACTGCAGTGCAATGGGCTCTATGCACAAGTCGGCGGCATGGTCACGTGGCGCGGGAATAACAAAGCGGTCATGGCAATATTTCATCTTTCAGTGGAAATCGATGAAAGGAAATGTTCTTTTCTTTGCATAAAGGTTTACGTCGAAGTTATAGCATCCAAACGCAGCACAGTACTTCACCATTTTCAAACTCGAGCACGCCGTGTTATTCCCGCAGCACGTGGCCGCCACGCCTTTGTGCATAGAGCCCATTGCGCAATATATTCCACAACATATTCGAAATATTGAGGATAAAAATATTATTTACTGGATATTAATTGCAAAATCTTTGGGGAACATTTTTGCCCTGGTTACGACCTTGTGAATGACGTAGTCTTGGGTGTTTTGTGGCTGCAGAAATGAGAGGTCTTTGCACTGGTTATGACCTCGCGGAGAACATCAACCCCTTGTCGTGGGTACGACCTCGTTAATGACACAAGATCTTGGACCAGAGTTCAAAATCTCGAAAAGAAATGCGAGATGACGTAAGGAGAAAAAAGAAGAAAAAGAAGAATGGGGGAAGAGGGTGGGGGAGAAGTCGAAGAAGAGCAACAACAACGACAACATCAACAATGACGACAACAACAACTACTACAATGATAACAACAACAAATGTAATAAAATAATTTAGAATAACATCGTGATGCCCCTTTGGGGCGAAGAAGTGGGCAAGGCATTCTGGACTATAATGTACACATTTTTAATTGTGTTGGAAAAGTGAGTTATAATCTTAATCTGGTAGACCCCCCCCCCCCCCCCAAAAAAAAAAAAATTAAAAAAACGAACCAAAAATGCTCAATGACGATGTTAGTCTAGCATGTATTATATAATGCAAGACTTAAGTTTAGAAATCTAGCATAGACATTTTAGTCACATTACAGAGTGGTCGTAAACTCGTAAACACCGATGGATAAAAAGTATATTCTAAAGTGCCGGTCGTCACAAGTGAGACTCAAAAGCAAAATAAATAATTCGTTTTAGGTTCACACGCATCTGATCATGAGTGAGAGCGAAAGCAACATCCACACACACATTACATGACATTGTTATTGGGTTAGGGTCAGCGGAATCCACGCACACACGCGCGCGCCCGCACACACACCCCTCCCCACACACACACACACACACACAAACACACACACACACACTACACACACATCAGCACAAACACACATTACACAACCACCATTACACACACACAAACTACACACCCACACTACACACCCACCAACACACTGTATACCCACCAACACACGCACTACACACCCACCAACACACACGCACGACACACCCACCAACACACCCACATACACACAACACACCCACCAACACACACAAACTACACAACAAACAAAACACAATAAACACCCACCAACACACACACACACTCACTACACATCCACCAATACACACCACACACCCACATACACACACTCACTACACACCCAATAACTCACAAATAATACACATCCACCAACACACAAACACGCACTGCCTTACACATCCACCAATACACACAACACACTGTTACACTGGATGTTGTTTTTCTCTCAGTAGTTGATTCAGCCCCGATGCTTGAAATCCTGATAGGTGTAACTCAGATTCGTTTATCCACGCAACCTGTTCACTCAGCCAGAAGTCAGGAGTCGTCGTATAAAGTTTTCCACTTTTATTCAACACACATCAACAACTGTATACAACTGCTCAATCGCTTTTTTAACTCTACAATTCTCAACTAACAACTTTCCACTTTCAACTCTCTCCTTTTGTTGTTGTTTGTAGATTATAGTCACACGACACTTTCGCATATAGGTGACTACTGGACCGATTTATACTGACACCAGCGGGCCAGTTGTTGGTAAAGGGGAAAATAATATGATCACACGTTGACCAATCCGGGATTCGAACCAGCGACCTTTTGGTTACTAGCAAGACGCTCTTACCAACTGAGCTACCCGGCCCCACCCTCTCCTTTGAAACAGTGCGGCACTTATATAGCAGTGATGTCCCGAGGCCTCGGACATCGGTCATGGTCCGATTCGTTTGAAAAATGACCGAATGCAAACATCTGTGTCCCGTCAACTGTCCGATTCTATTGCGAAATTAGCGGTCATTGTCCGATAGTATTATGACTAGAGCGGTCACTGCAAGAAGCATCTGTACAAACTGGAGTGTCAAAGCCGTTAAAACGAGTTTGAATAGTGGACAATGCTAGACTATTATCATTCTTTAGTACATGCCGTCGAACAACGAAAGGGCCGCAACTCTCGACACTTTTGAAAGGGAAATAACCGACACCATACTTCCTCTGCAACGATCTTAAAGAAGCACCATTAATCGGTTCGCTTCACAATCTGAATGTCCTATTGATTTTATGTAGTCAGGACATGATGTCCGATTAGTTTTATGATTTATGACATTTTGTCATATTGCCCTCTAATCCTAGGAACACCACTGACATAGTCTCTCTAACTCCAGAGAAATAAAGAACGTTCGGGCAAGACATAATTATAACCAATCAAAACAAATTTCGTTATCACTGTCTCACGTCATACAACCTTATTTGGGATGGAAGCTTCTGTAGTTACCACTAGAATTATCCATACGCTTCGATCGATAGTAAACAACAAACTCTAGAAAATTCTCAAATAATATCGACCAACTGAAAGTATCATCGTTATGCAAAGCTTATTCTAATAACAACGCATAATCAAATCAAAGGTAAATACACTCTAATATTGCATGCTTTGCAAATATCGTGCGCGTCACACACGAACTATCGTGCGCGTTTCAACGTAACACACACACACACACACCAACACACACACACACTACACAACTTTCAACACACACAAACTATACACCCACACTCTACGCCCATCACCACAAACAAACTACACACCAACCAACACACACACACACACACACACACACACACACACACACACACACACACACACAAAACGCATAATCAAATCAAAGGTAAATACACTCTAATATTGCATGCTTTGCAAAATAAAACGAACAGATCTATCGTGCGCGTCACACAAGAACTATCGTGCGCGTTTCAACGTAACACACACACACACACACACACCAACACACACCCACACACACACACTACACGACTTTCAAAACACACAAACTATACATATATATATATGTGTAGACTCCAAATCTGTTCTTCAGAGTCTGGACTCTAATATTTATAAAAACAGAGGTGATATTATATATGAAATAAAATATCTTATACATTGCTTAATTATTAATGGCAGAAATGTTCATTTTTGTTGGATACCATCTCATTGTGGTTTAAATAATAATGATTGGGCAGACAGGAAAGCAAAAGAAGGGGCGAACAATCAACACAACGTTAGCCATATTGACATCCCCTTATCAACAAAAGAAATTTATAGTATAATCGAAAATAAAATAAAAAATAAATTTCCTTTAAAAATAATATATAGTGATAATTCCCAGTATCCTCGAGCAATAACCTCTTTAGCACATCGTCTTGCTTTAAATTCTTGGAGGACAAAGTATTGCAAGGATATTGTTTGCATTTGCAATGAAAATTTAACTATAAATCATATCATTCATGATTGCAGGGTAATAACACAATATCTTCCACAGAACATTCATAATGTTCAAAATAAAAATAGTAAATATTGGATTACCATCGCTAAATCTATAATTTATAGTCCTGTAGGTCATTTGTTATAAAAATTGCAAGTTTATTCTGATTCGTATATGACAATCTCACAAAATTGACTTTTCTGTACATGAACATTTCACAAGTTTGACATGTTCCATAGTAATTTTTTATTTGTTTTAAAGAGTTTTAAAATATTGTTTGAATACTTAAATTTTATTTAATTTTATTTCATGTTATGTTATTGTACCATTTTGTTTAAATGTTATTTCCTTTCCCACATCCATGTAGTGCATATCCTTTCCTCCCCCCCACCTTCCTTTTATTTTCTTGTCTAAAATCACTTCGGTGAATAGACGTTAAATGAAATAAACAAACAAACAAACAAACAAACACACACACAACAGGGAGGTTCACCGATAAACATGGAATACACAGACAACTACACGCTACATTACATTACATTACATAATTATTGCTTTAGGTCCAGCGGACTCTTCCGATCCGCCAAATCAGGACCGGACAACCCCTGATCCGCATAAAAGATCTGCTGAAACAACCCTAGTGGTAAAACTGAATACTCTCCACCAGCCAGTCACTTTACAATAAAGAAATCCCACGCAGGGGACGCTGAGGCTATACTCTAATTTATGGAACCCCGTTTACAAAAACAAAATAGAATACAAACATCTTTATAAATTATCAACAAAACACATACATATAAAATGCCTACATTGCTAAATAATAACATCATAGGAAGCCCTAGTGACCACCTGGCAGAAAGCGTCCAATATTCCCACGCTGATCCAACAGACCTCACACACAAATAAGGAGTCTTGTCCCAGAAGAGTTTTCAAGAAAAAAGGTAGATGACTGGTCTAGTGAAGAAGAAGAAGATAGTATAGCAGATTGATAGAACAGAGCAGGAATGAGAAAGAACAAATGAGAAAGACAGCGACAGTGGGAATTTAAAGCACTAATTTTCCAGAAAGTGGGGATACTATTTATACTGAAACTCCCGACACCCCAACGGGGGTACACGTTACTGTTTTAATTTATAAAGCAGTGTAGCATGCCAAACACTGTCATATGCCTTTTTGATATCAAAGAAAGCGGCAAGAGTACTTTCTCTATGAGCCAACTGTTTCTTAACATGACTGGTTAAGTTGACAAGATGGTCAGTTGTACACCGACCCTTTCTAAACCCTGCTTGATTTTTAGGGATTATTTGTTTTTTCACAAAATTGAGTTAATTTGTTTACAATTATTTTTTCTAATAATTTTCAAACTTGAGACTTCAATGCAATTGGTCTATAATTATAATAACTGATGCACTAGACTTACCTTGCTTATGTACTGGAATAACTACAGACTTCTTCCAGATAGTAGGGAGAATTCCACTTTGCCAACATCTTTGGCATAATGAATGTAGTAAGGTTTCTAAAAACTCTTCATAATTAATAGGAGCATTTAAATAATGCAAATTATCTGGAATAGGATCTTCATATTCTGCTTTGATTTCTTCTTCTTTTATGAACATTTGTGTATGTAAATCAAGACTATAATTCATCTTTTTATAACATCGATATGGGAATACCTCAGGGGTCTATTTTTTCCCTTTTATTGTTTTCAATCCTCACTCATGATCTTCCCACAGTTATTTCTAAATCAGCAAATGTAGTTTAGTATGCGGATGACATTGCTATGTGGATTAATACGTCTCTCAGAAAGCATACTAAACATAGAGCAGTGATGTATGTACAGAAACGTTTCCAAGAAGAACTGAATTACCTTTCAATAGTTTTGAAAAAAAGAACGGTCTGGAACTGTCTACAGAGAAAACTTAATTGATGCTTTTCAATAATGGAAATAATTTTAAATTATTACCCGCTTTGAAATTAAATTGTGAAGTTCTTGCTTACAAGCAGCAGGTAAAATTTCTCGGAGTTTACCTAACACCTAAGAAGAACTGGAAGTTACATATTGAGCATTTAATAACAAAAGCAAGAAAAACCTTGAATGTATTGAAAATTATTAATATGCAAATATGGGGTCAAAACACTAAATCCCTATTACATTTAGCCATATCACTAGTTCGATCAAAGGTATTTATGGTCAGGAAGCATACTTTTCAGCAAATAATTCATTATTAAATAAATTACAAAGTATTGACAGTAGGGCTATTAAAATTGCATTATGAGTTCTAGTTCATGCTAACACTCTACGAATATACCAAGAAGCTGGAATATTATCATTAAATCAACAACGTCAGCTGGCTACTTCCAAATATGTGTTAAGATGTTTATCTGTTCCAAATTCGGTGTATGATATTGACGCTCAACAAGATTATCCAAAAAGAACAACAAATATGAAGTACTTGCAGCCAATTAGAAACTATACAAAAGACCTTTTTGAAAAGTGCAACATTGATATCACATCAGTTTCAGTTCTTCCATTAACACCATTGATTCCACCATGGGAGCATCTATGTGCACATATTGATATATGACTATAGCCAAACTAAAACAGAGGATAATCCTAATGTATTAGTTACTGAGGTCAAAAAGCATATTGAAAGTAATTTTAAAAAAAAAAACATATGCAGATTTTTACTGATGGATCAGTTTTAGATTCTTCAGATAGTGGATCAGCATATATTATTCCTGAAATAAATATCAGAAGGTCATATTATTTAGGAAAGGGATTTTCTATATTTACAGCAGAGCTTTACGTTATTTTAATGGCTTTAAATTTCATCATGACGTCTTCGGTAGAATTATTTGGTATCTATATATATAAATTGCTTAGCCGGAAGTCCTTCTTCGCCACTACTATAAAGTTTGTCCGGTATGGACGCTGATCTGGGCAGGTGCTGGCCGCTGGGAATCGGCCTGTTGTGTGCTCAAAACCAGCGAAATCGTTATAGCCGACATTTCCTTACCGAACGTTTAACCGTTTCTGAGATAAATAAATAAACAAAATGTCCACAAACTGCAATAGCCTCATTCCGCGCGCTTCCATTAAAAATCAAATTGAGGTTTCAGCATGTTTTCCCATATAGACCAAAAAATTTATTGTTTTTGTACGAATCATTGATAGCTCAGTTGGTAACACCTTCGCCTAACGTATAGGGCGACTTAAGTTCGAATCCGTTGCGGGCCATATTTTTTTTAATGTTTTTTTTTCCCACTACAATATGGATATTTTTCTTTTTAATTTAGGCTTTTTACCTTTATTATTATTATTATTATTATTATTATTATTATTATTATTAGTATTATTATTATTATTATTATTATTACTATTATTTTTATATCTTATATCAAATTTTCTTTTAAAACCTTGGTGTTTATGATTTCTATTTGTATTATTCTATATTCAATATTATTATTATTATTATTATTATTTTTTTATTATTTTTTATAAACTAATAATAATAATAATTATTATTATAATTATAATATCTTATATCAATATTTATTTTAAAACCTTGGCGTTTTTTATGATTTCTATTTGTATTATTCAATATTATTATTATTATTATTATTATTATTATTATTATTATTATTATTATTATTATTATTATTATCAAGGATCGGGATGAGGTGGTACGTGTAGGTAAAAGGGGGCTACGGGTAGGTTTAAAGGGGCATGGGTAGGCATAACGGGGATACGGGTATATATAAGGGGGTATGGTGATGGTCGATTCCTTTCATCCATACCTGCGAAACGATCAACGGGGAAGTATCAAGGAGGGTACAGGTAGGTTACAAGGGGGGTACGAAAGGTATCAAGGGGTTATGGGGAGGTATCAAGTGGGTTCGGGGAGGTATCAAGGGGGTATGATGAGGCATCATGGGGGGGGACGGGGAGATATCAGAGGGGGGGGGGTATGGTGAGGTATCAAGGGGGATATGGGGAGGTATCATCGTCCAAATGAAACTCGCAGACAACAGTTGTCTCTCTGTCTACATTTTAAACAGCAACCTGTGTACCCTGGCTTGCCAGGGTACAAAAACCACTAGTATTAGTATGTGTTGATTCAAAAGCGGTTCTGTATGCATTAAAACAGTGGAACTGTAAAGATAGATGGGACTTTATCTATGAAATTAAACATATGATACACTGTGTGATTTATAGAGGAATAAAATATTGATTTTTGTTAGGTTCCATCACATTGCGGAATTCATTGGAATCAGGTATGTGACAGATTAGCTAAGGAGGGAGCACAAAGGTCATCAAATTCTATAACTATATCAAATTTGAATATGTGTAATCATGAAATGTTTTCCTTACTAGAAAAGGCAGTGTATCATGATAATAACATTAAAAATATATCTATACTGAATTGTTCAAGACCACTTTCTAAATTAATATATAAATTAAGAATGAACGCATGGAGCACTAAATACTCAGTTAATGTTAAATGTATATGTAATACAAGTCTATCAGTACATCACCTTCACTTTGAATGCTCAGTTTTAAGAGATATATTTAAATAAATGGACCTAGCATAACTGAATATGGACATTCTGTAGACATGGTTCTATATCATCCAAATGTTACAGACATTGTGAAAGTTATTGCTAAATCTCCTGTTGGTAGACTTTTATAGACTGTTTTAAAATTATATTTTTAAATAGTTAAAGTGTTTTAAAAGTTACATTTTCAAGGTCTAATATCACCTAAATGTGTGAACAGACATTAAATTAAAGATTGATTGATTGATTGATCTCACACACACGAGGTACTAAATATTAGCCACCATCACCACAACCATGACAGGTGTGGGATCGATCCCGCATCTGGGCGTTTTGTTTCTCCAAATTAATATTGTTTACTTTCGACTCGGGCAATGTCGCGGGGGGTTTTCTCCGGGTACTCCGGTTTGCTCGCCCAGCAAAATTTAAAAAACACAACTAATATTAGGTAGGTTGGGATTGGGATAGAAAGGGACAATAAAGTGTCGAAAATCAGACTTCTGCAATAGCACTAGCTTTAGATCGCCGCGCTTTGAGTTCCACTGAAGACAATGAGCGTGATAGTGTTATTATTATTATTATTATTGTTATTATTATTATTATTATTATTATTATTATTATTATTATTATTATTATTGTTATTATTATTATTATTATTATTATTATTATTATTATTATTATTATTATTATTATTATTGTTATTATTATTATTATTATTGTTATTATTATTATTATTATTATTATTATTATTATTATTATTATTATTAGTATTATTATTCTTGTGAAAGTGATAATGATGAGGACGACGACGAAGGTGATGATAATAATGATGTAGTTTTGTATAACGTTGGTCTCCACACACACACACACACACAAAACACTTCAAGCTCATTGACCTAATATACTACTACTACTCCTACTACTACTACTACTACTACTACTACTACTACTACTACTACTACTACTACTACTACGACTAGTAGTAGTAGTAGTACTCCCCCTTACTCCCCCACAGTAGTGTGTCGGGTGAAGAGCGCAAGTTGGGAGAGGGAGTGTAGCATTGGATATCATCGGAAAGGTATGAAGGAGCGGAGCAATGAAGATACTTGTAACAGAAAAGAGATTCTGTAAAGAATATAATAAACCACCATCCTCCGTATCCTCTTACAACTACTATTGCTACTAGATAAGCGAATGGTGTTTACTGGGCAGTGTGTGGGACAGGAATGGGATGGAGAGAGGGACGGAGGTTGAGGTAAGGGGGGATAAAGAATAAAACGCTTGGTCATTGTAGACTTGTAAATGGCCGCTTAGTTTTCCATACATTAACTTTTCTCATTAACAATTTGAAGTTAATTCGTCAGGACTGCCTTCTGGTTCTAGCATGCAGTTACGAAAATTATTCTATTCACAATTAAAAAGAAGGAGAATGCTAAGACCATGTGTATAGTCTGCGCGCTATTCTCCCTAATAGGACTCAAAGCGCTGTGATCTGTAACCAACATTCGCGCTCGACTCGCAGTCAATCCCACCCATTCAAATCATGACTCGCAAACAATGACTGTGATTGTGATTGCCATCAAAACGTTCGTCGTCAGACCTAGCATTTAGTTTTACATACACAACAAACACACATGACTGAATGAACTTTGAAGTTTAACGTCTACACCCACCATTGGGGATAGGGCAGACGGGGATAACCATCCCAGAAAAGAGGGGTTAAGGACCTAAATCAGCACTGAGCCACCAGAGCAATCATACTGCTAAAGTGGACAGTGAACACGTTAACTTTTGTCTTGCCCACCACAGGAGTCCAACCTTGGTAAACACGTATTTTTCTGTCAACGAGATAGATTGAACATGTGTGTGAGAGAGAGTGAGAGAGAGAGAGAGAGAGAGAGAGAGAGAGAGAGAGAGTGAGAGAGAGACACAGAGATAGACAGTGACAGAGAGACCAGAGAGAGGCCAGAGGGAAAATGTATAAAGCGCATCCATGCCGAGCTTCTCTGGGACTCCTCTCTGTGCATTTCAACCAGTCACCATTGACGAAGTCAAAAAAGTCATTCTCAACATGCCCAAGAAATCCTGCTCTCTCGACCCTCTGCCCTACACGTTTTTCTTTGAATGTCTTGATGATCTCTTGCCTGTCATCACCTCCATCATGAACTCTTCACTCCAGTCTGGTTCTGTTCCTCCTTCGTTCAAACATGCTCTCATCATTCCTCTTCTGAAAAAAGCTACTCTCGATCCCGAAATACTGAAAAACTACCGACCTGTCTCCAACCTTCCGTTCCTCTCTAAAGTTCTTGAACGAATCGTTCTCTCTCAACTCCTTTCTCATCTCCAGACCCACAACCTGCTTGAGCCGTTTCAATCAGCCTACAAAAAGAGCCACAGCACTGAGACCGCGTTGCTGCGTGTAGTAAACGATCTGCTCATGGCGGCTGACCGAGGCCGGGTGTCCATTTTGACGCTGCTGGATTTATCCGCAGCCTTCGACACTATAGACCATAACATTCTTTGTGCACGTCTCCAGTCGGTGTTTGGCTGCACTGGGACGGCTCTGGCTTGGTTCCGTTCATACCTCTCTGACCGCACTCAATCTGTTCTTGTCAATGGCACTCATGCGTTAGGCTGCCAATCGTATGGTTACACACTCACGTTATACTGCCGCGCTCATTATGCTGCCGACCGCATAGTGCAAAATTGCGATTTTTGAACTCCCTAACCTCTAAAATATGCATAAATTATAATCCGAGCTGTGATTGGTTTAGGCAGCATAACTCGGAAAATTCATTGTACGTCACACACGACCTTTTACACACGTGTGTGTATCCCGGCAGCATTTGTGCTGTGAAAAGTAGACGTCAATTCACACACCAAGGAGAGAGAGGGTTTTTGAAAACAAATGTGCACAACTCTTCGCCATCTTGAATTGAAAAGAGCCACTGGTAAGTTGCTGTGCTTTAGTTGATTTTTCGTTTGTTAATTATTTACTTTGAGTGCTTATGTATTTGTGTCATTATTATGAGAAAACCATGGATGCTGTCAGTGAAAATTCAACATTTTTTCTTCCCTTTTTCTGTGGAGAGTCTATTGAAGCTAGTGCCACTTTCATGGCATGCTGCGTCTCCATCCCTCTTCTACTGACAGCACTGTTCTAGATCTAATTCTACTTTGTTTCCTTACATTGTTGATTCAGAATCACGTTGGTTAATTCAAATTAATTATCAGTTCTGATGTTTGTTTTTTTCTTTACATGAATGTTGGAGGGAAAAGTATTTATTCAGCATTCCAATACTAAAATAGGAAGTTTTTGTTTTCTAACAGAGTTGTTACTAACTGGACTAATCTAGCTATTTCACTTAATAATGTACCAGCATAAATAACTTTAAACATCAGTTAGATATACTTCCACAGTTTAAAAATATATTTTATTGCTATGAGTATGATAATGAAATGTGTAGGAAAATCACATGCTCATTTTGCTCCTATACTACTAGTAGTAGTACAGTGAAAGTAAACAACTGAACAAAAACAGAATACACAACCATTCACATAGTGTTGGTGAAATTCAGGGTCCATTCACCAACCGACGAGTAAAGGGAGATGCATGCCATTTTGTATGAACAACATTGTCATATGTAAATATGTAAATAAATAAATAAACAATAGTAGTTTATGGTTACTGACCACAATGTCCATATAGTGTTTGTAAGAAACTGTGTTAAGCTAACACTGCCACATTTGTCAGTCATTAATTTGACAGTCATTGAGTACTTATGGATTTTTTTTGTCTTTTTTAGAATGTTCTGGAAATTCGGAGGTTACCAAGTCGCCTGGCAAGCAATCAAAAAGTAAGTATATTTAACATTTGAATCCAGAAAGTTCTTTATTATTTAATATTTCTGACTTTTACATTTATTTATATTATTATGATAGTGTTACTTTGTACATAAGTGTCCATACTTGCATGAACTTGAAACTGATTATGGTCACTGACCACAATCTCCGCACAGTGTTGGCAACTGCATTAAGCTAACACTGCCACATAGTGACAGTTAACTACTGTACAAAAACGGCATACACATGCCGAGATCTAAATGTTGGTGAATGTACCGGATGTGATCTTTAGCTGACTTAACGATGGAAAATTCTGCATTTAACAAATATCTAAAAATAAAATACGAAATTGAAAAATATATTTCAGCTTGAAGGTTAGAAATTAACAAATTACGGAAGCCTGGGAACAAAGGATAGTGTTTGTGGTTGACACTATGTTATATTTATTTTTACTTTCTCCAAAATTATCTAGTAACTTCGCCATAATGTATCGGACATTTAATAAAGTTGATTTTCGGTTCTTTTTTTGCCTTCCCCTCTTCCTCCCCCTCCCCCCTCTCTCTCTCTCTTTCTCTCTCTCTCTCTGTGTCTCTCTCTCTCTCTCTCTGTGTCTCTCTCTTAATTAACAACCGTGCCGATTTTTAAGGTGGCTGTAATGAACTCTTACTGTCAGTTAAAAACAGGGGTTGTTAGACTGTATCAAGCATTTATTGATTGCACAGTACAGAACGAGAATACACCACCGATCACTTAGTTGTTTTTTTTTAGAATTCTGCTTGCTTATGACAGTAAAGCATTTAATTTTATATCCGTAACATTGTCACATTGTTGCAATAAATAAAAAGTTTCACCTGACTGCTAAATACTTGGATAATGTTATATTGATATTCACATCTAAACTAGTAAATATAATTAATTATCCGACAGTTTCATTGGCTGCACCTAGAAAGTAGAAAACCTGTTGATTGTGCTTCGAAATAACTCCACGTTATTACTTAAAAACTCTTGAAGCTATGGATTTATCCCTAGTGGACACCCTCTTTCACCCCCACACATCCTCCCTATTCTCTTCCTCCCACCCCACACAATTTACTAATTACGGTTGGTTGTAAAATATTACCACAGTTGGGCTTTATATAGTAAACAAGTAACATTTTGGTTTTTCTGCAGTGCATCCAGCCAGGCGTCCATGGAGTAAAGAGGAAGTAGCAGCTTGTTATCGACAGTTGGGTCGCTACATTCACCTCCACACCTTACCTGGTAAAGCTGTCATAGAAGACTACCTCCAAAAAGAACCTGTTCTCAGGCACAGAACTTGGAAAAACATCAAAGATTTTGTAAGAAATCGGGCCACAGCAACAGCTAACGCAGCTAGATAAAAACACTGTATACATACAAACTCTGTGTATGAGGGACTGTCACGCCTGCCTCGATTCTTTTCAGTCACACCTGCACTGCTTCAGAAACTTCTAGATGCCAAACTCTGGACTTTTGAGACTGATGGTCCACTACTGCACCATTGCAGCTCTCCAAAAATAGTGTGATGTTGTGATTCCTCATGTTTTAAGTACACTAAACCTTTTCACTGGTAAAGACTTCATGCACTAAATGGCTGCGTGTATGCACTGTGTAGACAACCTTTGTTGACAGCGTGGTTTTGTGGAACAATTTGTAATGTAATGTAGAACGTCGTTTGAAACCAATTACTGAAAATTCTGTGACCAAGGCAATTGCCTGTATATGAATGGCACCAAAAATGACCCATGTAGCATCAAGTGGTATGTGTGAAAGATCCTTACTGTTTTAGGTTTGTGAAACTGAGAACTATATTTTGAACTGCAGAACTGTGCCGGTAGAAACGGTCAAGCAGACTAAATTGTGTTTGCCAGTTGAAATGTTCGAGCAAACACTTTCACTTTCCTTCGACTTGTTTGTCGACCTTGGCAAGAAAATTGTTGCTAAAAAATTCTGACAATCTAACTTGTTGAAATTGAATAGTGTGCTGAGTCATGTTTAGAGGGAGCAGTGACCAAACAAATGGAAATGGCGAAATGGACTATTCATGATCTTTATTGATGAGGTGTAATTAATATTTTGATGCGTCCACTGTCAGTTTTCATGAGATGTAAGAATCGTTAAAGATCAAAATTAAATGTATGCTTGTCTTAGGGTGAGTGCCAAATATGATTGGTAATAGAGATTTCGTGTGAGCTGGATGGGTCAAGGGCACATGTACAATGCCATGAACATAATTAAGACAAATGGGTGCGCGTGAAAAAAATCGATTATACATGTATTTTGAAGTGTTTAGTTTAGGTAAGCATGCAGTGTGCATTTGGAAAGGTTAACATTTCTTTTAGTATTTCAGATGAGAGTATAAACTGAGATCAAGTCTGCATGCATGCATTCCATTGCACGGACTTTAAAGATCTTGACGCTCATGTTCTAGCTGGGCGAGTGCCAGCTACCCAAATACACTTTGCACTCAACTAGGTCCAATACCTCATCGTCCAGGATTGTGCTCAGTCGTTTGAGAGTCAGACTATATGTCCAGAGGTTGCAGGTTGAGCATCAGACTATGCGCCCAGAGGTTGCAGGTTGGCGCCTTGGGCCGCTTTTCCTAGATCCTGTATCGGCCAGCACTTTGAGCAGCTCTGTCCTATTGTCTGCAAATATGCATCCCGAACAGTGCCCTAAATACTTATAGTGAAATGGTTCAGTGTTTGAATGATCTTTTTATTTTATTTTAGAGCATCCTTTAGCAATCATAGTAGATACCACGCACAGCTCTGTGTGACTGCAGCACTTTGAAACAATGGTTTGTATGTTGCCCTGTTTACTAAGTAGTCTGCTACAGGTTTTCAGGAAATTGATAAGACATTGATGTACTTATTTATTATTTATTATTATTTAATCGTTCTTATATAGCGCTTTTCCAGCTCAAGAGCTGCTCAAGGCGCTGGCCGATACAGGATCTAACTCAAGCCGCCCGAGACGCCCACCCGCAGCCTTTGGGCGCATGGTCTGACGCCCGGACAACTGAGCACAATCCTGGGCAGCCAG
>CM072522.1:41988512-42138512 GCA_036898135.1 Oncomelania hupensis | reverse complement strand
CTCAGTGGTACTTCGCCCTGCCCTGAATCCTGCTTGTTCTTCAGCTATGATTTGTTCAGCTTGGGGTTTCAATCTGTTGAGTATTATTTTCAGGAGGACCTTGCTGGGATGGCTGATGAGGCTGATGGTGCGGTAATTTTCACTCTCCTGAAGGTTACCTTTTTTGGGAAGAGTGATGACAAGCGACTGGGTCCATGGTATAGGCCACTCCCCACTCTGCCAGATCTTGTTACAGATAATGGTGAGGGCATCAATCATCGCTTCTCCTCCTGCTTGTAGCAGTTCCGCTGGTATGTTGTCCACTCCCGCTGACTTCCCTTTCTTCAGCGATTGCACTGCTGCCTCAACTTCTTCCCGGAGAATTGGGAGGATTTCTTCTTCTTCTCTGTTCTCGGGACATGCTAGAACTGATGGGTCTCCATTTGGTGTATGGTTGTAAAGGTCAGAGCAGTACTCTGTCCATCTGTCCAAGACTTCTTGTTCTGCTGTAAGGTATATGTCAGACTTTCTTTGGATCGTGGAGACGTTGGGCTGTTTGACACTTGTCAGCCGCTTCACAGTCTGGTAGGCCTTCGTGCTGTTGTTCTTGTTCGGACTGTTCTCTATTTCCTGGCATTGATCTTCTATCCAGTTCCCATTTGCTGTGCGCATGCCTTTCGGATGTCATTGTTGATTTTTCGGTAGACGTCAGCTCCCTGTGAGGTGTTCTTTTTCTTTTTTATCTCACTTCGTTTATCGCACAGATCCAAAAGTTCAGGTGTGATCCACGGCTTCTTCTTTGGTCGGTGCTTGCCAAGGATCTCAGTGTCGGAATCTGTCACAGCTGAGTTGAAGGTGGTGGTCATGGTGTTGACATCTACTTCACCAGCCCCCAAAATGAGCAGTGGTGCAAATTTCCCTCCAATTGTGGCCTGAAATAGTTCTGCCACCTCCGGGTCTTGCAGTTTGTCCAGGTCGAACTTCAGTCTAGTGCAATTTGCTGTATTTACTCTCTTCAAGTGGAGCCGGAAAGACATCATCACAAGATCGTGGTCACTTTCGATGTCTGCTCCTGGAAAAGTGCGTGTCCTGCCAATATTGATGCTTGATCTGAAGCGTTTCTTGACCATAATGTAGTCTATTTGGTTGTGATGCTCCCCGCCGGGACTGTGCCATGTCCATCGTATGGAGTTTTTGTGGAGACCAAGCGTGTTTGCCAGTACCAGATTGTTGTATCTGGCAAACTCCAAGAGTCTCAGACCCCTGTCATTTGTCTCGTTGTTGCAGTGGGGTCCACATGTGTCTCCCCAGTTGTGGTGCGCATCTTGGCCAACCTTGGCATTCCAGTCGCCTTGCACTATGACTATGTCCTTCTTCGGCACTTGGTCAAGGACCGCCTGTAGATTTTCATAAAAATCCTCCACTTCGCTGTCGTCATAGTCTGATGTTAGGGCATAGGCCTAGATGATGGTGATGTTGAAAAGGGCTGCTCTCAGGCGGATAGTAATGAGTCTACTGGAGACTGGGCGGCAACCCATGACAGTGGCTAGAATGTTCTTGTGAACCAAGAATCCAACGCCGTGTTCGTGCCTGTCATCTCTACCGCTGAAATAGAGCTTGTGGCTTTTGTCAGTCGTTGTTTCACCTAGGCCTTTCCAGCGCAGTTCGCTGATGCCTAGAACGTTCCATCGATAGTGGTCCAACTCGTGGGCCAGTTCTTCTAATTTTCCTTCCGCAGTTAGGGCCCTGAAATTCCAGGTTCCTATGACGATGTTGTTTCTCGTGCGGGTCTTGCTAAATTGTCACTATTATGATTGCAATCTTATTTTCCTTCCTTGAATTTTCCAGCTGCGCTGTTACAGAAAGTGATTGGCCCTGTTTATCGGCACAACACTACAGTAAAAGCGTCATCTGCTATTCTATTTTTAGCGCTTCAGTTGTAGCTATTAATAGGTACATACATTACGGATTTTTTTAATACAAAAAAGCTGTGCTTTCCGAAGAGTTTTGTGTTTGTTTGTTTGTTTTTATTTTGGTAAGCATGATTTATAATGGGCAACACTCACTGTGAATGTTAAACTGCTCTTTCGCAGGGGAGTGGTCAAAATCCATCCCTTTACAGTATCACTTGATGAAACCAAATCAGCTGGGATGTCTGCGTGCGTATATGTACAGTGCCTTTGCGTGTGTGTGTGTGTCTGTGGGTGGGTGCGCGTGTGTGTGTGTGTGTGTGTGTGTGTGTGTTCTGAGCGAGTCATAATATTTTAATGCTATAGACCTCTTTGTTGTCACCGCGCTGCTATTAATACAACAGTTCTGCGGCGTGCCAACACAGTGATTACTGCATTGAAAGATGAAGCTACTGCCGCTGTTCTTGTTGGCGACCGTACTGGTGGCTATCAGTTCCGCAAATATCATGCCAAGACAAGAAGTCACAGGCGGCGGAAGCTGCTCAGGATTGGGGGGGGGGGGGGGGGGGGCACACACACATTATATTCACTGACATTAGGGCCAGACCTAAGAGAAGTCGAGGGTGGGGGTGGAAGTGGGGGTGGGGGTGGGGGTTGCAGATTCAGCGAAGGCGCGAAGCGCCGAGCCTTCTAGGGTGGTCCGGGGGCATGCTCTCACGGAATTTTTTTTTTCAAGGATGCAAAATGGTGCAATCTGGTGCAATCTGAACCTTGAAAAAGTCATCTGTGATGGTCTGGGACTTTGAGCTTTTTGAACAATTGAACTGACAAACTCTGGTGTACAAAAATTATCCTCTGCCCCTCCCTTAAAAAAACAACAACACACACACAAACATTTATTTATCAGCAGAGATGTTTTGTATACTATTATTATTCACTACTTTTTGTTGATCGTTAACGGTATAAAGCTTTACCTTGTAGTTTATGAACATCACCGCCCTGCTTTCACTTAATTCAGTCTCGCTGCACTAGGTTCCTCGGCATTAGTACCATTTTTGAATTGTATCTTCTGGCAAAACAGTTCACTGCCTCTTTGAAGTCAATATCAACATTCCTGTGCACTTTCAGTAAAGCAAGTCCATTGAGTCTCTGTTGCCCCATTGTAGAGCGCAGGTAGTTTTTCAGGTTGCGCAACTGACTGTTTGAACGCTCACACTCGGCAGTAGTGACAGGCACGGTGCAAAGGTTCTTTAGCATGAAGAACAGGTTGGGATAAAAATCCCTGTCACTATGTTTCAGTGCTTCTGATGCCGTGGATGGGATGATAGCTGCATTCTCAGCAGCACTTCACCATTTGCAAACCCACCGTTGGTATTCTGCATCAAGGGTAGCGTTGTCTGGTAGGTCAGACTCCCACAACATTGCCAGCATCACCCCTTCTGGAACCTGCATGAAACCATCCTGGTTGTCTATTAAAGTGCTTGGCGCCAGACGGAGACCATCAACTGCTAGACCAGCATTTTGAACCTCGATTCCAATTCGGTTGACAGGTGTTCCAAGAAAGGAATGGCAATGCTAATCTTGAAATATTCTTCTGGAGTGGCCGCAGGTTGGTTGTCACGGAGTCTGTCGGGATGCTTGACGAGGAACAATAACACCAGTTGTCAATACATTTTCCATTTTGCTGACTTCTTCACTTGTAGTCGAGAAAATTGCAGATATTGAAAACGGTAGACTGTAAAAACTGACAGCAAATGAAAGTTTTCAAAACGCGATTGTGACGTGCACGATGACGAAAACTGTCGGTCACTTTGATCTACGCTAAGGCTAACGATTATGACGCGTCGACAGGAAATGATGACGAAGGGACGAACTTCTCTCACTGATCAGAGGGTGATGATGATGATTATGATGATAAACACTTGTATTGGTTGATTCCATTAGAAAAAAAAAATCCTTTGATGCGCTGGCAAAAAAAACAACAACAACAAAAAACAAAACAAAACAAAATACCCATTATTGGGGGGTGGGGTGGAATATATAAGGCTGCCCCCCCCCCCCCCGCCACCAACATTTTTCTAGTGGTGGGCATGGCACCCCTGCACCCCCCCACCCCCCGCTTCCACCGCCTGTGGTCAAGTAAGTAACAAATGCAAAAAAATACTTGTGTGTGTGTATGTGTGTGTGCGTGTGAGTGTGGGCGCGCTCGAAGATCTCTCCTTGTCATTGAACTCACCTACAGTATTTCGACCCTATGCGTTTTTAATCAACCGCAATCGACTGATAGACAAGCGGACTGCTTCTGTAGAATGATCCATGATTTGAACGTTCATGTACACCATAACTCAACAAAATCGCTTCAGCTGTTTTTGGAGATATGGAGCAAAACGTGTTTAGCCACACAATGACTCCAGTGACCATAATCTTTGCGGTAGAGTAAAACCTAATAGCGAGAGTAGGCAGACTGCTTTCTTAGGTAATGGTCTATGAAGTGTGGTTAGAATCCGTTCAAAGGTTCGTAAAGTCCAACAGACCGACAGACTAACCGACTGACAGACATTTTTGCTCGTTCTGATTCCCAACTATTTCAAAGTATTTTCAGGTAAGTCTGGAAATAGACATTCATTCTAATTCAGTCTAGAGTCATTCAGTCTAGAGTCATTCAGCCTGGAGTCGCTCAGCCTAGAGTCATTCAGTCGATTCATTCTGCCTAGAGTCATTCAGGTTAAATTATAGAGTCCCTCAGCCTAGAGTCATTCAGGCTAAAGTCATTCAGGTTAGAGTCATTCAGCCTAGAGTCATTCAGGCTAAAGTCATTCAGGTTAGAGTCATTCAGGCTAGAGTCATTCAGGCTAAAGTCATTCAGCCTAGAATCATTCGGCCTAGAGTCAATCAGCCTAGAGTCATTCAGCCTAGAGTCGTTCAGGATAGAGTCATTCAGTCTCGAATCATCCAGTCTAGAGTCATTCAGTCTAGACGCATTCAGTCTAGAGCCATTCAGCCTAGAGTCATGCAGGTTAGAGTCATTCAGTCCAGAGTCATTCAGACTAGAGTCATTCTATTACGCTCGAGCAGAATCTCTCCATTGACCGACTAGGGAAGCAGAACTTGTTGAAAATTCGAATTCAATCAAGTTAGCCACGGCCTGACATTGTCAAAAAGGTGAATGAACGTACTTTTGTTTCATTGTGATGTATTTATATTATTGTTGAATTATGTTTGTGAAATTTGCTATGCTTAGAATTGAATTGTTAGTCCAACGTTTCGTGACTACGTTTCAAACACGACCGGGTTTGACGCCATGTTGAAATCCGTATGGACCCACTGTTGTTTAACCTATATGTGTGCTTGCAGACCAGTAGCTGTACCAGAGAATATGTATAATATTAATTCTTTCTCTATGTGTATAGTTAGTCATGTTTTATATTTATATATGTATAGGAAATTAGAGTTGAGATTCCAATGGACCACGGACTTAGCAGAATGTTCGTCGCTTATATATAGAGCTGTGGAGCTAATCACCATAGGGCTACTTCGGCCTTCAGTGAGATGCTCTGCACACACCTATTATACATGGATGTGCAGAATTTCATCTCATATGTTACAGACGAGCAGGCATTGTATCGTGAGCCCAACAAGGCGAAAGACAAGAACAAGTCGCTGAACGTTGGTCTGAGTGGAAAGAGCCCACCAGTCTAGCCACAGGGAGAAGACTCCACCCCAACACAGTTTACCAAGGAAGCACCCACAACCCAGCTCATCGATAGATAAGTGCAGCTTGTAGCCGTGCACCAAATCTGTATTTACGGACCACAGCAGTCCACTCTTCCAGAACTCTGACCATTAGGGCAGAAAGTATCAAGTGCCCGAGGTTGTCACAGTAGTTGCCTAGAACTATCAAAAGCAAACCAGTCCAAAAGACATTTGAACATTTAAGTTAGTATCGTACCAGCAGATCGTGTATAGAGTAGAGGAAATAAATGTGTCATATTTGCTG
Organism: Oncomelania hupensis; assembly: GCA_036898135.1. Lineage (NCBI taxonomy): Eukaryota > Metazoa > Mollusca > Gastropoda > Littorinimorpha > Pomatiopsidae > Oncomelania > Oncomelania hupensis. Next base: position 42,132,626 of record CM072522.1, on the reverse strand, counting down.
TTATCAAGTGGCTGTTGTTACACTTGATGATGGTGGTGTTTTTCTTTCATCAGTAGTTGATTCAGCCCCAATGCTGAAGTACTGATGAGTGTAACTCGGATTCGTTTATCCACGCAACCTGTTCAATCAGCAACAAGGCACGGAGTCGTTGATGAAGTGTTCAAACTTTATTCAGCGTACATCAACAGCTTCATACAATCGCCTTTTCACTTTTTTCCAATTACTTTTCACAGAGCACCGAATATATAGTTTTTTTCTCACCTCGAGATAACGTCAGAATGTTCCCGATGATGCTTTACAACCAATCAAGTTCGTCATCACTGACTTACGTCATACAACGTTCTTTTCGGTCCAAGAATGTTCTCAAATATCTAAACCTATCGTGAAGTTTTGATCGACAGTAAACAAGCAAATCTAGAGAATTCTCCAATAATATCGACCAACTAAAATTACCAACGTTATACAAAGCTTCTTCTAACAACAATGCAAACTCAAATCAAAGGTAAATACACTCTATTATTGAAAACTTTGCAAAGCGAAATGATTAGATCTATCGTGTGCGTTTCAGACATATTATCGTTCGCGTTTCAATGTAACAGCTGGACTACTTATGTTTCATAGCCGTGTGAGAGCTAGTGTGACAGTGATCTTTTACCATTTTTCTATCTATCTCTGTACCCCAGCCTAAACACAAACCGAGCTAAACAAATAAATGTATTAAGTTAAGTCACAGGGAGATTACTAGCGACCCCCATAGACTAAAGACGAGTGGGTAATAGCATTCCATTGTGCAGAGCCCAGCAACAATAAGATCCCACGTCACACTTTCTGTCTCTCTCTCTTTCTCTGTCTTTCTGTCTCTCTCTTTCTTTATCTCTCTGCCTCTCTGTCTTTCTCTTTCTCTGTCTCTCTGCCTCTCTCTTTCTCTGTCTTTCTCTGTCTCTCTGCCTCTCTAGGAAACCAACGCTCTCTCAACAGTGTTAACAGGTTATTCCCATCCAGACATTGCTGTAATTGTTGATGTTACAGTACTCCTCTTTTAACGTCACTACCGTTTAAGGTCACAAGGCGGATAAGATCAATGAGGTTGTTGGTCCCGGCCAAACACCTTCTTTGTAGGCCTACCATTTAGAATTCCTCGCTTAGCGTCACCTCGCATAAGGGAAAACCTCGGATAACGTCAACCCCGTTTTGGTTCCCAAATGGAGGAGACTACTGCTTAAGAGAAATTGATGTCACAGATGACGTCATTTATGAGATCACTTCCTGTTTTGAGATGGAATTCCATCACAGAACAACTGTCACTTCCAGCCAGCATCCGCGTTATGCGACAATCTGCAATACACATGGGCACCACTTTGACAGAGTGCGACCCATGGGTGGTGTAGACAGGTGTAACTGTGATCTGCCGTGTCCCCTCCTAGCGGGACGTATTGCCACAGTCTACCTTACCCTGAATTGACTTCATTCACTAGCGATAAAGCATGTGCCGTGGCGTAGACAAAATGAACAATTCATTAAACTTGTGTAAGGTTTTCTGCAGATACACTCAGTAACTGTCTTGGTGCATACTTTTTATTTTTTGTTCTCATTTGCGTGCGTAAGCGTCAATGTGTTTGTGTGTGTGTGTGTGTGTGAGTGTGTGTATGTGTATGCATGCTTGCATCCGTTCGTTTGAGTGTTTGAGTGTGTGCTTATGCATCATACACACACACCAAAAATACATATACAGTAATGCATACATGCATACGCCCGCACCAACGTGCACACATGTACACGAACACACACACACACACTGTCACACGACAAAGAAATTTAGCACCTCGTATAAGATCAAGTTTTTTACTGGTAGTTGATCTTATCAGAGGACTGTTTAGGGTGCCCCTCGGATAAGATCAAACAAAAATTTGGTCCCGTGGGGGGTCACCTTAAACGAGGAGTACTGTATATTAAAGTCACCAGTGGTTTTATTGTTATAATTTTATTTTAAGTTAGTAGATTGTTATGATTTTACTATATTTTATTTTTATTGTCTAATGTCATACACCTAGAGTATACAGACGTAAAATTAAAACACTGAACCAAGCTGAACTGGACTGACAGTTTAGGCCCCATGGAATGAAAGTTTAGACACCACGGAATGAAAGTTTAGACATCACGGAATAGCACGGAAGGAAATATTAAGACACCGCGGAATGAAGTTCAGACAACATGGACTGAAAGGCTCCTTGCAATGCAAGGATTAAGTTTAGGCACCTTGCAATGGAGCGTTAGACACATAACTGAGAGATGACAAACATGTAAGCACAAGTGAATGACAATCAGTAAGCATATTTCATAGTGCTAAAGGTCGATGGACAGATAGATAGATAGATAGATTGATAGATAGATAGATAGATAGATAGATAGATAGATAGATAGATAGATAGATAGATAGATAGATAGATAGATAGATAGATAGATAGATAGATAGATAGATAGATAGATAGATAGATAGATAGATAAATAGATAGATAGATAGATAGATAGATAGATAGATAGATAGATAGATAGATAGATAGATAGATAGATAGATAGATAGATAGATAGATAGATAGATAGATAGATAGATAGATAGATAGATAGATAGATAGATAGATAGATAGATAGATAGATAGATAGATAGATCTTCAGTGTTTATAGGGTCCAGCGGACTGCCAAGAGCCGAATCAGGACCACTGATGGATACAATAACCTGTTGCCGGGCAAAGACCTAGTGGCACCAAGGTCGTTCCGAAGTTTAACAGATCACAAAGTCAAATCCAACTGTAAAATTTAATGACCGTTAAGTGTCGAATCAGGATCACCGATGGACAAAATAACCTGTTGCCGGGCAAAGACCTAGTGGCACCAATGTCGTTCCGAAGTTTAACAGATCACAAAGTTAAGTCCAAACTGTAAAATGTAATGTCCCAAGGACACACAGCCCAGCGTAACGGATCCTTTTAAAATTAACAATCACAGTTGTTCTACAAGGATAAAACGCTATAACAAAAATAACCCTCTTTGATTTAAATCGATCCATTAGTATGCTTATGCACTTATTTATAGCAACAATGTTGATTTTAATGATAGCTCCTCAGCAAAAGCGCCCCGGGCGGCTTGATTAATTTGCTGTATAAGACAGCGCCTTGAGCAGCTCTAGAGCTATAAAATAAAAGCGCGATATAAGAACGCTTTTTTACAAAATTAAAAATAAATCGCCGCTGGATTACTATTGGAAAATTGTTTGCCCTGGTTACGACCTTGTGAATGTCGTAGTCTTGGGTGTTTGGTGGCTGCAGAAATGAGAGGTCTTTGCACTGGTTATGATCTCGCGGAGAACATCAACCCCTTGTCGTGGGTACGACCTCGTTAATGACACAATGTCTTGGACCTGAGTTCAAAATCTCGAAAAGAAATGCGAGATGACGTAAGGAGAAAAAAGAAGAAAAAGAAGAATGGTACACATTTCTAATTGTGTTGGAAAAGTGAGTTATAATCTTAATCTGGTAGATCCTCCAAAAACATTAATTAAAAAAAAACCAAACCAAAAATGCTCACTGACGATGTTAGTCTAGCATGCATTATATAATGCAAGACTTAAGTTTAGACACCTAGCACAGAAATTTTAGTCACGTAACAGAGTGGTCGTAAACGCGTAAACACCGATGGATAATAAGTATATTCTAAAGTGCCGGTCTTCACAAGTGAGACTCAAAAGCAAAATAAATAATTCGTTTTAGGTTCACACGCATCTGATCATGAGTGAGAGCGAAAGTAACATCCACACACATATTACATGACATTGTTATTGGTTTAGGTCCAGCGGAATCCACACACACACGCGCGCGCGTGCACACACACAGAAACACACGCATACACAAACTGTATACGCAGACTTTCAAACTGCTGTGAATGAACATTGATGTTTAACGCCTACACCCACCATTGGCGATATGGCAGACGGGGATAACCATCCCAGGAAAGAGAGGGTAAGGACCTAAATCAACACTGAACCGCCAGAGCACTTATACAGCAAAAACAGACAGTGAAATTGCCATAGGTATTTTTACACTCGTTTGATGTTGGTGTTTTTCTATCTGTAGTTGATTCAGCCCCAATGCTGAAGTCCTGATAAGGTGTAACTCGGATTCGTTTATCCACGCAACCCGTTCAATCAGCAACAAGGCACAGAGTCATCGTATGAAGTTTTCAAACTTTATTCAGCGTTCATCAACAACTGCATACAATCGCCTTTTCACTTTTTCTTCCTTCACACAGAGCATCGAATATATAGTTTTTCTCTACTCCAGAACACGGTAGAACGATCGAGTATGACGCAATTATAACCAATCACAAATAAATTCGTCATCACTGTCTTACGTCATACAACATTCTTTTCAGTCCAAGAAATTTCTCAGCTGTCTACATTTATCGCGAAGTTTTGATCGACAGTAAACAAGCAAATCTAGAGAATTCTCCAATAATATCGACCAACTAAAATTACCAACGTTATACGAAGCTGCTTCTAACAACAATGCAAACTCAAATCAAAGGTAAATACACTCTATTATTGAATACTTTGCAAAGCAAAACGATTAGATCTATCGTGCGCGTTTCAGACATACTATCCTTCGCGTTTCAATGTAACAGGTATATATATATAGCAAACTATTTTGTGATTGTTGGATATTACGGGCCAGCGACTTGAGAAGCTCTCTGAGCTTGTAAGTGCGCTATATAAGAGAAATCTCTTTTCTTTTATTTTCTTTCTTTTATATATGTAAATATGTGAGAGAGAGAGAGTGTGTGTGTGTGTGTGTGTGTGTGTGTGTAATAGTGTTTATATGTGTGTGTGAGGGCGTGTTTATATTCAGATGGACACTGCACCCAAATTTCCTTGCAGGTGTTTGTGGGAACAATAAAGATTGTGTATTCTGTATTGCATAAATTGGCCACTTTTTCTGTTGCCCACCACGGAATTGAAACCTAGGTCATCAGGTGTGCCAGGCCAACGCTTTCCCACTGAGCTTACGGCTGTGGGACAAATCCCAACTGCTTTGGTTTCCTCAAGTGATAAATACTTTAACATCATCCAGTTTGACCACCTCCCCGCCACAAATCCCTTTAAAATTCACAGTGAGTATTGCCCCACTGAAAAAAGCTTATAACAAAACAACAACAAAAATCTCATTCCAAAGTAAAGTAATTTTTTTTAAAATCAATAAATTGTTCTTGTGCCTATTATTAGGTTCGGCCGCTCTACCGCTCTAGCACTAACAATGTCTACTAGACGGTATTTTACCGTACTGATGTGCCGTTCACGTTAGAGGAAATCAACCCCTGTCAGAACAGACATGGAGAATTCAAACTTTGGCGGTTGGTTTGAGCAACTAAAGCCCACTGTATCATTGTTTAATGTAAAAACAAAATCGTCAAATATTAGGTGAAATATTGTCGCGAAACGAAACGCTCACGAGTATTTTATTTTCCAAGTGCGAATTTTTATATTGAGTGCCTGTGGTAAAGTTAGGAATATGACGTTAGTTTTGCTATGTGTCGATCGCCATTTTTTGTTTTCTTGGAAAGAATAAAATGGACGAATTTTATTCATAATTCTTTTGTGTGAAAGATGGTCATTAGTTCTAATAATAAAATTTTAGGGAAAGCAATGGGGTGGCTGTAGTGTTTATGAAAGCCGCTCTACCGCTCTAGCACTAACAATGTCTACTAGACGGTCTTTTACCGTATTGATGTACCGCTCTACCGCTCTAGCACTAACAATGTCTACTAGACGGTCTTTTACCGTATTGATGTACCGCTCTACCGCTCTAGCACTAACAATGTCTAATAGACGGTATGTTACCGTATTGATGTGCCGCTCTACCGCTCTAGCACTAACAATGTCTACTAGACGGTCTTTTACCGTATTGATGTGCCGCTCTACCGCTCTAGCACTAACAATGTCTACTAGACGGTCTTTTACCGTATTGATGTGCCGCTCTACCGCTCTAGCACTAACAATGTCTACTAGACGGTCTTTTACCGTATTGATGTGCCGCTCTACCGCTCTAGCACTAACAATGTCTACTAGACGGTCTTTTACCGCATTGATGTGCCGCTCTACCACTAACAATGTCTACTAGACGGTCTTTTACCGCATTGATGTGCCGCTCTACCACTAACAATGTCTACTAGACGGACTTTTACCGTATTGATGTACCGCTCTACCGCTCTAGCACTAACAATGTCTACTAGACGGACTTTTACCGTATTGATGTACCGCTCTAGCACTAACAATGTCTACTAGACGGTCTTTTACCGTATTGATGTACCGCTCTACCGCTCTAGCACTAACAATGTCTACTAGACGGTATGTTACCGTATTGATGTGCCGCTCTACCGCTCTAGCACTAACAATGTCTACTAGACGGTCTTTTACCGTATTGATGTGCCGCTCTACCGCTCTAGCACTAACAATGTCTACTAGACGGTATTTTACAGTATTGATGTGCCGCTCTACCGCTCTAGCACTAACAATGTCTACTAGACGGTATGTTACCGTATTGATGTGCCGCTCTACCGCTCTAGCACTAACAATGTCTACTAGACGGTCTTTTACCGTATTGATGTGCCGCTCTACCGCTCTAGCACTAACAATGTCTACTAGACGATCTTTTACCGTATTGATGTGCCGCTCTACCGCTCTAGCACTAACAATGTCTACTAGACGGCATGTTACCGTATTGATGTGCCGCTCTAGCGCTCTAGCACTAACAATGTCTACTAGACGGACTTTTACCGTATTGACGTACCGCTCTACCGCTCTAGCACTAACAATGTCTACTAGACGGTCTTTTACCGTATTGATGTACGGGGGGGGGGGGGGGGCCCGCTCTAAGCACTAACAATGTCTACTAGACGGTATTTTACAGTATTGATGTGCCGCTCTACCGCTCTAGCACTAACAATGTCTACTAGACGGTATGTTACCGTATTGATGTGCCGCTCTACCGCTCTAGCACTAACAATGTCTACTAGACGGACTTTTACCGCATTGATGTGCCGCTCTACCGCTCTAGCACTAACAATGTCTACTAGACGGACTTTTACCGTATTGATGTACCGCTCTAGCACTAACAATGTCTACTAGACGGTCTTTTACCGCATTGATGTACCGCTCTACCGCTCTAGCACTAACAATGTCTACTAGACGGTCTTTTACCGTACTGATGTGCCGCTCTACCGCTCTAGCACTAACAATGTCTACTAGACGGTCTTTTACCGCATTGATGTGCCGCTCTACCGCTCTAGCACTAACAATGTCTACTAGACGGACTTTTAACGTATTGATGTACCGCTCTAGCACTAACAATGTCTACTAGACGGTCTTTTACCGTATTGATGTACCGCTCTACCGCTCTAGCACTAACAATGTCTACTAGACGGTATGTTACCGTATTGATGTGCCGCTCTACCGCTCTAGCACTAACAATGTCTACTAGACGGTCTTTTACCGTATTGATGTGCCGCTCTACCGCTCTAGCACTAACAATGTCTACTAGACGGTATTTTACAGTATTGATGTGCCGCTCTAGCGCTCTAGCACTAACAATGTCTACTAGACGGTCTTTTACCGTATTGATGTGCCGTTCAACTTAGAGGAAATCAACCCCTGTCAGAACAGACATGGAGAATTCAAACTTTGGCTGTTAGTTTGAGCAACTAAAGCCCACTTTATCATTGTTTAATGTAAAAACAAAAACGTCAAATATTAGGAGAAATCTGTTTTGCCAAATACTTTTTTCACACTTTAAATTAATGGAAAAAATTATATTACAAAGGATTTCGTACTATTGTATTAAACAAAATATTATACCTGTAAATCAAGCAGGGTTTCAGAAAGGGAGATCGACAACAGATCATATTGTTAAAATTACCACACATATAAAAAGACAATTTGCAAAGAGAAAAAGTGTTTTGGCTACATTTTTGACGTAACAAAAGCATACGACCGAGTTTGGCATGCTAGACTGATGTATAAATTAAAACAAATTGGGTTGTCTGGTCGTATAAATAATTATATTAATACTTTTTTGACAAATAGAATTATAAAGGTTAAGGTGGGGAACTCATATTCTTCTGGTTTTGCTACTGATCTGGGAATTCCACAAGGTTCTATACTATTGCCAATTTTATTTAATATATTAATTAGTGACTTGCCAACAGTTTTATGTAATAGATTAACGCTTGCTCAATATGCAGATGATCTAGCAATATGGATGAATGTCAATTTAAAAAAGAAAACCTCTTTGTATGAAATAAAACAGATTGAACAATTATATCAAAAAGAAATAAACAACATCACTCAGTTTATGAATCAGAATGGTCACGAACTATCAAAAGAACAAACAAATTTGGTACTTTTTAGTAATGGTCAGAAACCAAGACAACTTCCAAAATTAGTAATTGACAATGAAAAATTAAAATATGTTAAAGAGGTTAAATTTTTAGGAGTATATTTAACATGCAAGTTACAATGGAAAAGACACATAGAGTATGTAATACAAAAGGTTGTTAGAAGTTATAACTTATTGAAAATTATAAGCAAACAATCTTGGGGACAAGATGAAAAAAACATTAGTTCATTTAGCTATTGCCCTAGTGAGATCAAAGTTAACATATGGACAGGAAGCATATTTTTCTTCTCCAAATTGTTACCTCAAAAAGTTACAAAGCGTAGATAGTAAGGCAATAAAATTAGCTTTAGGAGTGCCTATTCATACAAAAACAACAGAAGCATATAAACTTGCAGGAGTTATGAACTTAGATGATTATAGGAGATTATCTTGTGCGAAATATATAATCAGAGCAAAAGCTGTAAACAATAGTACAGATGAAGAGCTTTTTATAAGATCGGATGTAGATTTTCCAAAACATGCCCAAAAGGTGCACACTTTTCGAACAATAGCAACATATACTAAAGATCTTATCCAGTTAGATATAACACATATTGATAATTTACGTAAGGGTATAATATCGCCAGTTCCTCAATGGGAACTTGAAACTGCACATTATGATATACATTATTGTAATGAAAAAAAGAGTCAAAATCAGAACCTTCTTGCAGTTGAAGTTCGGAATCATTTATGTGAGAAATATTCAGAAACTTTAAAAGTATACACTGACGGATCTGTTTTAGAAACAGGGGAAACAGGAGCTGCTTTTGTTATCCCAGATTGGAAAATATCAGAATCGTTTTATATAGGAAAATGTTATTTTGTTTTTACTGCGGAATTAATTGCTATAGTAATGGCTCTAAATACAATTTCTAGTTTATGTCTGAATATATTTAGTATAGTTCTATGCGTAGATTCTCTATCTGTTTTAGATGCTCTAAAAGCTAATAATATTAACTGTGAACGAAAAGAATTTACTTTTGAGATTAAGAACATTATTCATGGATTGATAATTAGTGGTACTGAAGTGACCTTTTGTTCGATTCCATCACAATGTAGATTTTCATACAATGATTGGGCTGATCATGCTGCAAAATTATGTGCATTAAATATTAATTCCTTATCAATTAAATTAAATCTGTCTTCCAAAGAAATTCAAAATAATATTGAAAATGATCTTGTAAAAAAACTTCAGTTCTATACAAACTATAGGTCCGGACCTAAGTTTTTCAGGGGTAGGGGCCCAAATTTATTTTAGGGTTGTAGTGAAGGCGCGAAGCGCCGAGCCGACGGCGCGAAGCGCCTAGTTTGCTAAGGGGGGTCCGGGGGCATGCTCCCCCGGAAAATTTTTTGAAAAGGGAGAAAAAATGGTGCAATCTGGTGCAATCTGAGCATGTAAATTGCAAAATTTTGGTGCTATAGTTTGCCACTGATTTTGGGGAGAAATTACCTTTAAAAAAGTGTGTGTGTGTTAGGAATAAAGTCATAACAAAAATATGACTTAGGTCTTTGGGGAAAAAAATATAGTGATACTCGGGTCCGCGGTAGATTCCTAAATGTGTTAGTTTTTTTTTCTTTCTTTTTTTTCCAAAAAAGGGTAGGGGCCCGGGCCCCAGGCCTCGGGCCTCTAGGGCAGGTCCGGCCCAAATCTTCGTGGATTTCCCAGATCAGTTTCATCTACTGCAACCAGAATATTATTAAATTCAATTAAAACCAAATATTGTAAAAATGTAAAGTGCATTTGTGATGAACCTCTAACTCTAAAACATATATTATTTGATTGTATTCAGATTCATCCTCTTTTGCCCCTTGAAGTAAATACGATAACATCGGTTAAAAACATTAGTAATGAATTAAGTGTGGGATTGGCAATAGCTTTAATCAATTCTCCAGTCGCTCGTTTTATTTAATTGAAATTCTGCCGTGATTTGACAAAACCGAGTAAGTCCACCTAAGGTCGAAAATGAGTTTTTTGCGCCATCAAACTTGCAAGAGAATGACGCATCTTACCTGTAAACATCAAATCCGAACAATGTTTAGATTTGGAGATATCATAGAGTAAGTCCTTGTTAAAAAAAACATTTAAGTGGGGGAATAAACTAATAAAACCAAGCATGTCCCCTGCGATTTTGTTTCGGCGATCCTCTGGCTGATGCTCGAGTTGGCATGATGACGTCATCTTCTACAATAACCTGACAAAGAAAAGTAAGTCCTCCCGACCAATGAGAAAGTGCCTTAAGATGAAGTGGACCAGTGATAATCCATGTTATTGCTGCTGTGCAATATTATTTTCCTGTGAAAAAAATAGCGAAATTACAGTCAGCAAAGGACGTATTCGGCTTTTTGGAAAAGAGTTTTCTTCATTTTTTTTAAAGTAAAATTTACGTCCCCGTACACATTAAGCGTAAAGGGACGGGTCAACCACCACATGATTTTCTTCATGTACTTTCCTGCCCACCATGAAGAATCCTGTGGATCTTCCGCCTACGCGGCAACTTCCACGAGGTGTGGAAGCAAACAAACAAACTATCCTATCCTATCCTATCCTGTCCCGTAACCCTGAGGTCGTAGGGGCACCACAGATGATCGTTTAACCAGCATACTCCATCTTTCTCTGTCCTCAGCAGCCCTGATGGCTTCGCTCAGTGTCAAACCAATCCATTCTCGAATGTTGTCCTCCCACCTCTTTTTCGGTCTCCCTCTTCTTCTACCTCCTTGCACTGTGCCTTGCAGAATAGTCTTTGCAAGACCTGATGATCTGGTGACGTGGCCATACCATCGGAGTTTCCGTTTCTTCACCACTGTGAACAGGTCATCGTGTTGTCCAATGGCTTGTGTGATGGTCTGTCGGACTTCGTCGTTGGTGATGTATTGGGTATAGGAAACGCTCAAAAGTCTTCTGTAGCACCTCATCTCCATGCTTTGTATTCTTCGTTGGAGATCTGCTGTGAAGGTCCATGCTTTGCAAATAGCATATAGGAAGATGGCGATGACAAGGGAGCGCAGCAGTCTTACTTTGGAATGTAGACTGATGGCTAAAATGGCTTCAACCTTGTCAGGGCGGCAGTTGTTTGTGTGATCCTGGAGAGGACTTCCTGTCGGGACCCATTGTCTGATACAATGACTCCTAAATATTTGAAGCTATGCACTGTGTTGAGGGATTGGCCTTGGACTTTGATGTCCGTGTTGATGCCATTGGTGTTGTTGGTCATCATTTTGTTCTTCTCTGCACTTATTTCCATTCCATAAGCTTTGGAGGTGGTGTCAAGCCTCTGTACCAGCTCTTCAAGTTCTTGTTCCTCTCCAGCCAATCCATCAATGTCATCTGCAAAACGAAGATTGCCCTACCCCCTATGCTGACTGTGCCTTCGTGATCTGCAAGAGTATCTGACATGATGCGCTCTAGGAAGATGTTGAAGGGTGTTGGAGAGAGTAGGCATCCTTGACCCACACCGATTGTTGTTCTGAACAAGTTCCCGATGGCTCTGTTGTGGAGGACTGCACTGGTAGCCTTGTCATACAGGCTTTTGATGACTTCAATAATTTTAGGGCTGATGTTGTACACTTTCATTGTTGCCCATAGAGCTGCATGCCAGACTCGGTCAAACGCCTTCTTGAAGTCTATGAACACATGATATAGATGTTGTTGGTGCTGTAGGTATTTCTCACAGATTATTCTGAGGTTGAAAATCTGTTCAGTGGTACTTCGCCCTGCCCTGCCCTGAATCCTGCTTGTTCTTCAGCTATGGTTTGTTCAGCTTGGGGTTTCAATCTGTTAAGTATTATTTTCAGGAGGACCTTGCTGGGATGGCTGATGAGGCTGATGGTGCGGTAATTTTCACACTCCTGAAGGTTACCTTTTTTGGGAAGAGTGATGACAAGCGACTGGGCCCATGGTATAGGCCACTCTCCACTCTGCCAGATCTTGTTACAAATAATGTTGAGGGCATCAGTCATCGCTTCTCCTCCTGCTTGTAGCAGTTCCGCGGGTATGTTGTCCACTCCCGCTGACTTTCCTTTCTTTAGCGATTGCACTGCTGCCTCAACTTCTTCCTGGAGAATTGGGAGGATTTCTTCTTCTTCTCTGTTCTCCGGACATGCTAGAACTGATGGGTTTCCATTTGGTGTATGGTGGTAAAGGTCAGAGCAGTACTCTGTCCATCTGATGACCTGTCCCTCAACAACCACATCTCCAACGTCTGTCGCTCTGCATACACAGCCATACGCCAAATCAGCTCATTTCGCCACTATCGTACAGTCACTGCCACCTAGTCTGCGCTCTCGTCTTTTCTCGTCTTGACTATTGCCACTCTCTCCTCGCTGGCTCCCCAAAACACATCATTGACAAATACAAAAGGTTCAGAACTAGACCAAGAATCCAACGCCGTGTTCGTGCCTGTCATCTCTACCGCTGAAATAGAGCTTGTGGCCTTTGTCGGTCGTTGTTTTACCTAGGCCTTTCCAGCGCAGTTCGCTGATGCCTAGAACGTTCCATCGATAGTGGTCCAACTCGTGGACCAGTTCTTCTAATTTTCCTTCCGCAGTAAGGGTCCTGACATTCCAGGTTCCTATGACGATGTTGTTTCTCGTGCGGATCTTGCTAAATTGTCCATCAGTAGCATACTTAACACTGTTACGTTGAAACGCGCATGATGGTGCGCGTGAAATGTGCACAATATTATGTGTGTAGCGCGCGCGATAGATCTGTTCGTTTTAGTTGGCAAAGCAAGCAATAATAGAGTGTATTTACCTTTGATTTGAGTTTGCATTGTTGTTAGAAGAAGCTTTGTATAACGTTGATAATTTTCGTTAATCGATATTATTGGAGAATTCTCTAGATCTGCTTGTTTACTATAGGCAAGTTGTATGACGTAAAACAGTGATGACGAAGTTAATTCTGATTGGTTGTAATGCGTCATTCTAGAACGTCCTGAGGTCATCTCGAGTTGAGATAAAAAAATATATAATGGACACACTGTGTTGTGAAAAGAGATTGTTGATAGTGAGTTGGAAAGTAAAAAGTTGAGAGTGGAAAAGCGATTGTATGCAGTTGTTGATGTGTGCTGAATAAAAGTGGAAAACTTCATACGAAGACTTTGCCTTGTTGCTGCTGAGTGAGCAGGCTGCGTGGATAAACGAATCTGAGTTACACCTTATCAGGATTTCAGCATTGGGGCTGAATCAGATACTGATAGAAAAACACCATCATCGATCGAGTGTAACATTTTGGGGGCCAAGTCGTCGATCTACGCCATAGCCAAGGGTTCAACTGCTACGACAAGCGAGTCAACGTTACGAGAGGCAGTCATCGAGGGTAGCCGCCAACGTTGCGTCGGGAGGGGCCAACACACTGGGACTACATCACCGATAGGTTCGGGTTGACTGCAAGGGCGAGTAGTCGCTGAAGAGTTGCTTCGTGAGCGAACAACAGATCGGGACTACGTGGCTGCCGTAAGACTACGTCGAGGGACAGTCTCGGAGCTACATCGCCAGTATTAGAGAGAGCGACGAGTGGACGTCGCGTCTACTTCAGCACAGGAGCGTATACATCAACAGCAGCGTGGTGCAGCGTCGCATGCGACGAGGACAGCGGGGCCTGCGTCAGCGAAGGCGACTAGTGACAAGCATCAGCGCTACTGCAGAAAGCGTGCTGTTCTAGAACAGTCTAGAAGGGTGCAGCACAGTCAAGAACTTTCTAGAAAAAGAACTTTCCAGAAAAGAACTTTCCAGAAAAGAACTTTCCAGAAAAGAACTTTCCAAAAAAGCATCAAGATGGCTGACTTCTGGCAGAAAGGGGTTGAACTAAATTTAAAAGGAAAACAGCTGACGGAGTACGTCAAGTCTCAAGAGAGAATGTGGCGTGAAGAAAGAGAAATAGAATTAGAACAGAAGCGTCTAGAATTAGAAGAACGGCGGCAAGAAAAAGAAGAGCAACGACGTCGTGAAGAAAGAGAGATGGAAGAGAGACGACTTCAGTACCAGCTAGAGTACCGTATCCAAAACAATCAGCATGCGCCACAAGTCATCAGCGACCACATGGCTCCAAAATTGCCAGCGTTCGTCGACGGGAAGGACCAGATTGACAGTTATTTGGCGAGATTTGAAAGGTTCGCCGAAAGCTCCAACTGGCAACCTCGAGACTGGGCGATTCGACTAAGTGCACTTCTGACGGGGCAAGCACTGGAAGTTTACACCAGACTGTCGAACGATGACGCCAAAAACTACGACGTTTTGAAAGACGCCCTACTGCATTGCTACAGCTTCACAGAGAAGGGCTACCGTAAACGCTTCCGTGAATGCCGGCCTTTGTCAGACGAGACACCAAAGCAATTTGTGGAGCGCCTGTCGTCATACTTACACAAGTGGGTGGAACTATCAGGCAAAGGGAAGTCTTACGATAGTCTCCATGACCTGATCGTGAAGGAGCAATTCCTCAATGCCTGTCACAAGGACCTGGCGACCCACTTAGAATTACAGAAGCTGCAGACGCTTAATGATGTGACCGAGGTTGCTGAAAGATATCTCCTCGCTCACGGAAAATCGTTGGGGCCACCCAAGGCGACGAAACCATTTCAGAAAACTGCAAGCCATGGGAACCAGATCCAGGGGAGTCAGACGAGCCAGAGACACACGGACTCCACGCCACCCCCCAGGGAAGGGCATTCAAGAGGCTGTTTTACTTGCAACGCTACAGACCACCGAGCGGCTAACTGTCCTCAAAACAAAAGTAGCGGACAGCGGAGCAGTACGGACAATGCAGCGGCGGGCAACCGACAGAGACGTTTCTCCAATCTACGGCAAACCAGTAGATCTGACCATCAAGTGTGCGGCGGGAGCGTCATTCTTCCGAGTGAGACCGAGCGCGCAGCTACTTCTGCGGACGTGCAAGAGTGCATAACCGATGGCCAACTTCTCCTTGCCAACGGGAAATCCATCCCCGTCGTCGCCAGCGCAGCGATGACCGTCCAGAACATGCCTGTTTCCAAGGGACGCGTCGGAAATCATGAAGTGACTGTCCTAAGAGACTCGGGCTGCAGTGGGGTCATCGTCAGGGAAGATCTAATCTCTAAAGAACAGTTTACTGGCGATTCAAAATGGACACTCATGTCCGACAGCAAATGTGTGAAAGCGCCAGTTGCGAAGATTCAAGTCAGCACCCCTTTCTACATTGGCGAAGTAAAAGCGGTTTGCCTGAAGAAGCCGCTGTATGATTTGATGATCGGGAATATCGACGGCGCGAGACGACCCGACGACCCCGATTTAGAATGGGGGCCTGCCTCAACCCAACGTGTCGAAGTTGTGGAGGAGGATCCATTGCCATTTCCCGATGGAGACCTTACAGAGCTGCTACGGGACAATGTGGCTACTCCGGCTCAGCCCTGCCGACCAGAGATCGTCGGTGCCGCTACTACTAGGGCCCAGGCCAAGAGAGACAAGACGTCTACGCCACTGAAGGCCGCCGACAGCTCCAAAGCTGCCATCGTGGACAGAGATAAGCTGATCCAGCTCTAGGAAGCTGATAGTACTTTAAACAAGTACAGGAACCGCCAAGACCACGTGACCAAAGGCAGTGGTACGATCTATTTTGAGGTGAAGGCCAAGATCCTGTATCGAATCTTCCAGCACCCGAGGGTCAACGGAGGGAAACCACTACGTCAAGTATTGGTACCGTTACCCCTAAGGCGCCAGGTGATGGAAGTAGCGCATGACTCAATCATGGGAGGTCACCTGGGTATCAAGAAGACGTCGGATAGAATCCAGGCGGTGTTCTACTGGCCAGGACTTCATGCGGACGTCAGCCGTTTCTGCCGATCATGTGACATTTGCCAGAAGACCATACTTCGAGGAAGGGTCCCGAAGGTGCCTATGCAGAGGATGCCTCTGATCGACCGACCTTTCAAGAGGGAGGCCTTAGACTTAATCGGCGAAATAAGACCTCCGAGTGAAGAAGGTCATCGGTGGGTACTGACTTTAGTGGACTATGGGACTCGGTACCCAGAAGCAGTGCCACTAAAGAAGATTGACACTGAAACTGTAGCAGAGGCGCTTGTGGACATGTTCAGTAGACTTGGAGTGCCTGAAGAAATTCTGACAGACCTCGGGACGCAGTTCGTCTCTGACTGCATGAAGGAGGTCAACAGACTGCTGAGCGTCCGGCATTTGACTACGACACCCTACCATCCAATGTGCAACGGGCTCGTCGAAAAGTTCAATGCTACTCTGAAGTCCATCCTGAAGAAACTGTGCAGCGAGCAGCCCAGACAATGGCATCGCTACATCAACGCCCTACTTTTCGCCTACAGAGAAGTACCGCAGGAGTCCACCGGCTTCTCTCAGTTCGAGCTGCTGTACGGAAGAACCATCCGAGGGCCGATGCACATCCTAAAAGAACTGTGGACGAAAGAAGTAGACAACCCAGAGGTGAAGAACAGTTACCAGTACGTGTTTGAGCTACGAGAGAAGCTGGAGCAGACTCTCGAGATAGCCAGAGAAAACCTGAAGAAGTCCCAGGACTGTGGAAAGCACTACTACGATCGTAGGGCTGTGAACAGGAAGTTCAAACCTGGCAACAAAGTGCTGGTGATGCTACCTACCGATCATAATAAGTTGCTGATGCAGTGGAAAGGCCCGTACGAAGTGGAGACCGTGGTGTGGATCAACGACTATAAGGTGAAGGTCGGCCAGCATTCCAAAATATACCACGCCAACCTCCTTAAGCTGTACGTGGAAAGGCCATCAGAGACTGTGCATGCAGCTACAGCAGCTGAGATCAACAACAGCTTTGACAGCGAGGAACTGTTGGAACTTGGAGACTTCAACGGCAAAGAAGGCATCGGTGATGTTAAGCTAGGACCGAGCTTGACGGAAGGTCAAAAGTTGGAGCTCAAGGACCTTATGAGCGAGTTTCCCCATAGCTTCAGTGATGTCCCAGGCTCTACGACTTTGGTCGAACATGAAGTCCACCTCACTTCAAATATTCCCGTTCGATCCAGACCCTTCCCGATCCCTTTCAAGGTCCGCAAATCCTTGAAGAAAGACATCGATGAGATGCTGAAGATGGGCCTCGTCAGGGACTCTAGTTCCCCCTACGCATCCCCTGTCGTGGTCGTGAAGAAGAAGGACGGGAGCAACAGAGTATGCATCGACTACAGGAAGGTTAATAAGATCACCGTCTTCGACCCCGAGCCGATGCCTACTGCAGCAGACCTCTTCCGCTAACTATCGGGGAGTAAAATATTCTCAAACATTGACCTCAGCAAGGGTTATTGGCAAGTCCCCGTGCGTCAACAGGACATACCAAAGACTGCTTTTATAACTCCTGATGGGACGTACGAGTGCCTTAGGATGCCCTTTGGCATGGTCAACAGCGGAGCTACCCTGAAGAGAGGAATGAGGAAGATGCTCAATGGGATGGACAATGTCGTGTGTTACTGGGACGACCTGCTAGTCCACACCCTTACCTGGGAAGAGCATCTGCAGACCTTGAGGGAGCTGTTTCACCGTCTCACAGAAGCCAACCTGACCGAGAGACCCAGTTAGTGTATTCTGGGAACTGACAATGTCGACTTTATCGGCCATTCGCTGAAAGAAGGACAAAAGGGGCTTCTGCTAGAAAACGTCACCAAAATTCTGAACGCTCCACGTCCCCAAACAAAGAAGCAGGTGCGATCTTTCCTGGGATTGGCTGGGTATTATAGAGAGTGTCACGTGGGGTTTATGGGCTCTGCACAATGGAATTATGGACCCTCACGTTTATTCAGTGGGAACTGCTAGTAAGTCACCCTATGAATTACTTTAATAAATTTATTTGTTTAGCTCGTTCTGTGTTAAGGTTGGGGTACAGAGATAGATAGATAAAATGGTAAAAGATTACTGTCACACTAGCTTTCACACGGCTATGAATCATATGTAGTCCAGCCACTTGATAACAGTTAAAATCACACATTTATTTCTTCTACTCTATACAAGATTCTCTAAGTACTAATCTAACTTAAAAAGTCTCAGTCACTGCTAATAGTTCGATCGCTGATAGTCTAGGCAGCTGTTATATCTTCCTCGGGCACTTGCTATTTGATCTCATGTAGATTTGGACTACTGTGGTCCGTTTTACAGTTTCTGAAGAGTTGGACTACTGTGGTCCTGTTTCGATCAGTTTAAGTGCACCTTTGGTTTTACACTTAACTGCTAGATGGTGCGTGCGAAGTCCTTCTGTGAGGTAGCTTCTGGTCCACCTGTGTCGTTGTGTAGTTGGGTTCCCTTGCCACGCTGTGGGGTCTGACAGGGTGTTTTTCCGGGTAGCTCTGTCCGACTTGTGCGGTAGAGGCTCCTCAACCAACTCGTCGTTTCTGTGGAGTGGGGCGCACAGGATAGCTCGCCTGCTCGTCTGTAATATAACAGACGAAAGTCTGCACAACCCTGAATAATCGGTTTGTGCAGAGCGTCTCACTGAAAGCCAAAGTAGCCCTCAGTGATAGCTCCACATCTCTATACATAAGCGACGAACATTCTGCTACTTCCGGGGTCCACTGGAATCTCACTCTAAATTCCTATACATACATAAGTATAAATCGTGGCTAACTATACACATACAGGATTAATAATATTATAAACATTCACGGGTACAGCCACTGGTCTGCAAACATACATATAAGTTAAACAACAGTGGTTCCGTACAGCATACAACATGGCGGCGCAACCGGTCGTGTTTCGCCACGTGTTCGGCTTTTCCACATGGTCACGCAAATTCGGATTAACAATTCACATTTATGCATAGCAAATTCCACAAACATAATTTCCACAATAATATAAATATATCACGATGAAACAGAAGTGTGTTCATTTACCTGTTTGACAAGTTCAGGCCCGTGGTGACTAAATAGAATCCTGAGATTCCTAAGTCCTGCTTCCTGGTCTATGTGTGGAGAGATTTCTCTGCCAGCTATGTCGCTGTTCACACTTCGATGTCTTACTCCCAACTGACCAAAGTGTTAGGCTCGGACCCAGTCAAACTGGCTCGAACCGCTTTGCCTAAGCTCTCATTGGTTAAAAACGGTCAGATTCAAAGTTCAAGTGCTGAGTCACTGCGCTGTGAGGGTCTGGCTCGCAGTGTGTACTGTAATTGCTGCTGTGTACTACCCTAACTCTAATGGTACAATGACTACACAAGGCTAAATAGTCACTGGGCAGAGTTAAAACTAGCCAGTTCATGACAGAGAGTTCGTACCGAACTACTCAGTCATCACAGCACCTTTGTCGGACCTGGTGTGGAAAGGCTGTCCTAACCAAGTGCAGTGGGGACCGTCTCAGGAGAAGGCATACCAGACTGTGCGCGACCTCCTTTCGAAGGATTCGGTGCTACGACTGCCCGATACTTCCAAGGAATTCGTCTTAAGAACAGACGCAGCGGACGAAGGCATCGGCGCCATACTGATGCAGGAACACGAAGGGAAACTATTTCCGGTCAGTTACGCCAGCAAAAAACTGTCGAGGGCCGAGAAGAATTATTCGACCATGGAGAAAGAGTGCCTCGCCATCATTTGGGGAATCCGGAAGTTCGAACTATACCTACAAGGAGTGAAGTTCGTGCTACAGACTGATCACAAGCCGCTAACCTACTTGAACTCTGCCAAGTTTGTGAACAGTCGCATCATAAGATGGGCTATGTACTTGCAGAACTTTAACATGCGAGTAGAATCTATTAAAGGATTAGACAATGTTGGTGCGGACTTTCTCAGCAGAGTGTGTGGGTAAAGAACATTGATTGTGTGGATGAACTGAGAACATTGACAGTATCCAGACAGTCTTGCGGATGAAAAACATGGTTTCTGTGTATATAAACTGAGAACATTGACAGTATCCAGACAGTCTGAAATAAGTTTTAATTCTAGACTTTGTTTGTGCATTACGTTTCAACGTTGTTGAAAGAAATTGGGTAAATTTCTTCTTGAGTGGGGGTTTATGTTACGTTGAAACGCGCATGATGGTGCGTGTGAAATGTGCACGATATTATGTGTGAAGCGCGCGCGATAGATCTGTTCGTTTTAGTTGGCAAAGCAAGCAATAATAGAGTGTATTTACCTTTGATTTGAGTTTGCATTGTTGTTAGAAGAAGCTTTGTATAACGTTGATAATTTTCGTTAATCGATATTATTGGAGAATTCTCTAGATCTGCTTGTTTACTATCGATCGAAGTTTCGGGATATTTGAGAACATTCTTTTGACAGAAAGGCAGGTTGTATGACGTAAAACAGTGATGACGAAGTTAATTCTGATTGGTTGTAATGCGTCATTCTAGAACGTCCTGAGGTCATCTCGAGTTGAGAGAAAAAAATATATAATGGACACACTGTGTTGTGAAAAGAGATTGTTGATAGTGAGTTGGAAAGTAAAAAGTTGAGATTGGAAAAGCGATTGTATGCAGTTGTTGATGTGTGCTGAATAAAAGTGGAAAACTTCATACGAAGACTTTGCCTTGTTGCTGCTGAGTGAGCAGGCTGTGTGGATAAACGAACCTGAGTTACACCTTATCAGGATTCCAGCATTGGGGCTGAATCAGATACTGATAGAAAAACACCATCATCGATCGAGTGTAACAAACACCTCCGTCCTGGTGGCCAACGAAAGGCGCGGTCCTTGAGCCGGGCGACGACCGATCCGATATGGAATTAGTGGATAGTGTGTCTTGGGCAAAAAAAGACCTGGCGGTGCCCAATCCTCTCCAGGCTGTTGGCCACAGCCGAAATCCACGAATACAGTGTGGCTCGCCTTGGCCCTGAGCACGTGGTCGTTAAACCTGTAGTAATGTGAGGTTCCTCGCTCTGGCCGGTGACTTCTGTGTAGAAGACTTTCGCCCAGTGATGCCGTGTTAACGTTACCCCTGTTAGTCGCCTCTTACGACACGCCGGGAAACGTTGGGTCTATTCTATTCAGTGCCCGAACCCACAAACAAACAGCAACAAGTATATAACAGACACACAACAAGGGCAACAAAATACAAGACATACACGTGGTGTAAAGGCAGGAAGATCGCTACAATAGGAAACTAAAAGGAAAATAGTTTTGTATTTTTAAAATTAAATTGGCTGCATCTAATATTATTTTGAAGGGAGGGAGTGAGGAAGCCGGAGTACCCGGAGAGAACCCTCGGTGACCCGTATAGTCTCATAAGAATCACATATGTTTGCCCAGTGCGGAGCTCGAACCCGCGACCATCGGCATTGGACACCGGCGCCTGCCCACTGCGCTACGAGCTACCCCATAACCATGACTCCTGCATACCAACCCAGGAGTATTAATTGAAGAATGGCTAAAAACAATAATAAACAGGCACACACATACACCCACTTTAACTGCCGCACCCACATCTTACAAAACCCAACTTATTTGACTTATCTCGTCAGACTTTTTAACAAAGAAACGGCCTATGGGACTTACTTGGTTTGGTGAATTTTGAAAACAAGGATTTACTTAATAATAAACTGACAAAACCAAGCGGATTTGACTTACATGGTTTTGTGAATTTTTTTTTAACAAGGATTTAATTCAATAATAAACTGACAAAACCAAGTGAGTGACTTGCTTGGTTTTGTCATGTTCTCAACAAAGACCTATCTCAAGAATAATCTGACAAAACAAAGCAAGTCCACAAATAGTCTTAAAACATCAAATCTATCAAACATTTCTTTAACATTCAAGGTATGCACTCTTAAATCGAGGAATTGCATTATAATATGCCCTTAAACTTCCAGAAACTATCGCGTAATATAGCGCAACACAAAACGTCGATTTTCTCGAAAGTAGGTTTTGTGGACTTGCTCGGTTTTGTCAGTTCACGGCAGAATTGTTATTGTTCTGTTAGATAGATATTAATAGTCCCTGTGTGTATGTATGTGTTTATATGTGTCTGTTTAAATGCGTGAATCTGTATGTTTGGTCTTTATCATCTTGATGAAAAAAAAGACGTTAATAAAACAACCAACCAACCATCTGTTTTGCCAAAAATACAAACATTCTTCAACTTGGGGCTTTTAAACTTTTATTTTTTGTTAATTAATCAGACTTTATGTTATGTTAATGGTTTTTGTACACACAATCATACCATAATGATGTTCATCCTAAGTATGGCTTGATAGTAATAATCTCACAAACACAACATTTTCACCAAGTTAAGACTTTGATTGAAGCGTGGTCTTCACCCAGGTTACAACCTCACTAATAGGTTCAAACCTTTGTCCTGGTTACGACCTCGCGAATGACGTGACGTAGTCTTGCGTCTTTTGCCCAGGTGATGACCTAAAGACTTAAACGAGGTCATTACCTCAAGAATGTCAAGACTCCTTCACCCAGGTTTAATGCCACCTCGTGGTACGAACTCGCGAATGACGTGCGACCTGTGCCTAGGTTATGTGTCCTAGTAGCTGGAGTGAGAGGTATTTGCCCTGGTCGCGAACATGAACCTTTGTTCCTTGGTTATGACCTCGTATATGGCACAATGCCTTTGCCTTGGTTTCAACCTCTCGAACAAAAGTTCGAGGTGATAATTATAATGAACCACACCAACAAACAAACAAAGAAGCAGCTAAGGTTAGGTGATAATAATAATAATAAATAGCACCAACAATGAATGCGCAAAACGATGCGCGAATCGACGTACATGCTCCTAATATGACCCCCAGAATTTCGGATTTTCCCTGTTGAAAAGGGTGTGCAACTTTCCGATCAGTTCCGGAAAATTGACGGTAAACTCTACATTTGGCCACACTTAATTATATCAACCTCCGTTTGATAAACAGGTCTATATATCAGAAAACTAACATATACATAACGCAAATCAATCAATCAATTAATAATCAATCAGTCAAATCATTGGCCACAGCGACAACACTAGCGTTTCTGCACGCAACCAACTACAAACAAATCAACGCATTCCTAGTAATGAATATCGATTGGACTGCAAATCCATGTTCTTTCTAAACGTCATATTCAGACTCTCTCTCTCTCTCTCTCTCTCTCTCTCTCTCTCTCTCTCTCTCTCTCTCTCTCTCTCTCTCTCTCTCTCTCTCTCTCTCTCTCTTTTTGTTGTTGTTGTTGTGTGCTCCCTCTCCCTTTCTTTCTCGCTCTCTTGCTCGCTCTCTCTCTCTCATTTTCTCTCTCTCTCCCTCTCCCTCTCTTTCTGGCTCTCTCTCTTGCTCGCTCTCTCTCATTTTCTCTCTCTCGCTCTCCCTCATTTTCTCCCTCTCTCGCTCTCCCCCTCTCTCCATCTCCCTCTCTTGCTCTCTCTCTCGTTCTGCCTCTCTCCCTCCTCCTCCTCATTCTCCTCCTGATCCCATCCTCCCCTACCTCCCACGTTTTTCAGTTTCCACACTTATCATCATCATTATCACCCTCTTCCTCCTCCTCCTAATCATCATCATAATCATTATCATCACCACCACAAACAACAACAACAACAAAACCATCTTTCAAACCAAAATTTCAAAATCACAACAAATGTTAGGTTGAGTTTGGGCGCGCCACAGGCTGCGACTACGCTTTCTCCAGGGGAGGCGGCCCAGAATTTCCCTATGAAAAAGGGACAATAAAGTAAATAAAAAAATAAAATAAAATGAAATCTTGCAGGTTTCGCACCGATGTTGACGACTTGATTGAATGATTGTCCGAACACTGCGTAGGGACGAGGGCAGGGCGACCACCGTAAACCTCGGCTGTCCTTAGCTATGTTGTCCGCATGGACTGCAGCATACTGAGCTATTCAGTGCTGCAGCGGCACAACACCACTCAGCCCCATCAGGGACTGGAACGACCTCTCCGCCGAAGAAGCCAACGCTCCTGACCCCTCGGACAGCAACCTGCTGTCACGTGGCATTTAAACCACACAGCCACTCCGTCTCAACTCTCATCCGCCCCCCATCCCCAACCCCCACCTCTCCTTCTTTCAATGTCAATGTCATCTGTTAGGTGACGTCATTTTTAAATGTCCCTTGCTGCTGCAGCCACTTATGGGCCTTGCACAGCATAAGACTGTGGCCTCGGCATGCTGTGGCTGTCCACCAGCTCTACATATTAGTTGTGCATACAGCAAGTGGCTTCATATTATTTATTCTAGAGTGTGCGGTGTTTTTATTTTGGTTTTGTTTTGTTTCTTTGTTGCTTTTTCACCACACCATGCAAAACACGGCCTCTCCCTACTAACAACCTACAGCAGCAAATGAATCAATGTATTGATTGTGGCTGCTCAACTCAAAAAGAAGAAGAAGATGAAAAAACAGGAAGAAGCCATTAGAGAGATGGGTGAGTGTTAGCTACAAAAACACTCCCCCCCCCCCTCTCATGCACCTCCACCTCTCCCCACAGGAAGCACTAGATCCCATTCCCTCTCGTTCGCCCAAGACTGCTCAGTAGTCTGGAGCGTCCGACGATGCACATAAGGCAACAAGTTGGCACCCTGGGTTTGGGCAGCTTGAGTTATATCCTATATTGGCCAGCGCCTTAGGCAGCTTGAGTCATATCCTATATTGGCCAGCGCCTTAGGCAGCTTGAATCATAGCCTATATTGGCCAGCGCCTTAGGCAGCTTGAGTCATATCCTATATTGGCCAGCGCCTTAGGCAGCTTGAGTCATATCCTATATTGACCAGCGCCTTATAGGCAGATTGAGTCATATCCTATATTGGCCAGCGCCTTAGGCAGCTTGAGTCATATCCTATATTGACCAGCGCCTTAGGCAGCTTGAGTCATATCCTATATTGACCAGCGCCTTAGGCAGCTTGAGTCATATCCTATATTGACCAGCGCCTTAGGCAGCTTGAGTCATAGCCTACATTGGCCAGCGCCTTAGGCAGCTTGAGTCATATCCTATATTGACCAGGCCTAATCATACGTTACAGTTACATTCCTTGCGGCCTGTTATCAGTTTAGCATATCGTCTTGCTTTGAGTTTTTTGTTTGTTTGTTTTTATTTTGGGAAGCATAATTTTTATTTTTATAAGCATAATTTTTAATGGTCAACACTCACTGTGAATGTTAAAAGGATCTGTGGCAGGGGAGTGACCAATATCCATCCCTTTACAGTATCTATCACTTGATGGAACACTCACTGTGAATGTTAAAACGGATCTGTGGCAGGGAAGTGGCCAAAATCCATCCCTTTACAGTATCTATCACTTGATGAAACCAAATCAGTTGGGATGTCTGCGTGCATATATGTACAGTGCCTCTCTGTGTGTGAGGGTGTGTGTGAGTGTGGGTGTGTGTGGGTGTGTGTGTGGGTGTGTGTGTGTGTGAGTGTGATATTATTATAATTATAAATATATATATTTATGACAATAAATGTACGAATGAGCTCAAATGTGTCTGGTTTTATATGTTATTTATTTAATCACACTATGATTGGTACTTTGGAACACAAAATAATCTCTGTTGCACTTCTTCATTAAAACACACAAACTATCGAATTCTAAAACATACTAAGATATTGTCAGCAGAATATGTGCAAATAACCTTTACAAAACTATTATAACAATAATGTCCCTTCCCTCTGCTTAGCTCCTCCCCCGAAAATATCTTGCTCCTCCCTTCCCCCATCCCTTAAACATCTTTCGACGTGGCAGTCGCCTATATAAGCCTAGAATCTAGAAGCAGCCATCTTAAGTCCCCTATATGCTTCTAGTGTCCTGTGACGTTAATCTACCTGCCTGCCTGCAGCCATCTTAGAGGTGATCAGGCTAGTTCTATCTACACTTGCAGAATTCTACCACAAAACTACCTGCAAGTGATCCTCTGTACTGTTTGTGTGCATCGTCATCACAGTTTACTGGTACGTTGTTTTCTCTTTCTTTTTCTTTTTTCTAAATTTTATGTGTTTTTTTTCTTTTAGTATTTCCTTTTATTATTATTATTATTATTTTTTTTTTAATTATTATTTTTTTTATTATTATTTTTTTTTTTTAGTTTTATTGTTACAAACCAGACATTTTTATTTGTCCGCAACGAAACACTAAAACACACGTATTACAATTTCATATGACATAATAAGCGAATCGTTCAATACATGGCAGGAATTTTACAAATTCGTGGCATCGATTTTTCACCACTTAACAAACTGTCAAAATGTAACTGCTGCTACTGTTATAAATTACTATTGATATCACACACTTGATAGGGGTGTCTTGGACTGATCTTCAGAAATATTGATGGTTTTATGAAATAATATTCATCAGGTTAACCCCGGTTGTATTGATGAATCAAAAAATAATTATATTTATATCATTTAAAATTTGTTATCATCGATGAAATTAGACAGAATTTTGTTTTAAACCTCAGTTGGCAGACCGAGTCCGC
The DNA here is from genome assembly GCA_036898135.1 of Oncomelania hupensis. Lineage (NCBI taxonomy): Eukaryota > Metazoa > Mollusca > Gastropoda > Littorinimorpha > Pomatiopsidae > Oncomelania > Oncomelania hupensis. The sequence continues at coordinate 42,105,808 of CM072522.1, read as the reverse complement.
AAAAAAATGTTTTAATATGATTTTTCATTTTTTTTCTTTTCTTCTGGGTTGTAGCTCCTCAGTCTTTCTTCAATGCTTTTTTTTAAACTGCAATGTACTTTCTCAGTGTGTGTTTCATTTTTCACAAATAAGATGTGTGGTAAATGAAAAGACAAATAAGATTAAACAAAGACAAACACTGACGAAAAAATATGCTTTCAAGAGAAAAGAATAAATTTAGTTAAAATAGATTAACGTCCCCGGACACGTAAGCGTATAGGGGACGATTTAAAGAATAAATGGACAAGCTTGTACATTTATTATTTTCAATAAATTTAATCTTTGTCTTGCTTTATTGATTCAATATTCTATATGATATCTCTAACTTAATTTTGGCGTAAAATAGACACCCCAAAATTTTAGAATTTGTTTATAGGCAAGCCTTTTGTTGTCATGTTTTAATTCTGGTAAACATTTTGGATTTTCTTGGTTGTTAAATAACATTAAACTAGTTTTTTCCTCGGATAATTCCAGACCATTTTCTGTCATATATGTAGATAAATTATTTAGTTCAGTTTTATATATTTTTTCAACATAAATAGTACTTCTTTCATTTGTATGCTTTCTTAATTTAACATTTATCCACATTGCTATGTCGTCAGCATATTGCACCACATGGGTATTTCTCGATAAAACCTTAGGTAGGTCATGTATTAATAAAGTAAATAAAAGAGGTGCAATTATAGAACCTTGTGGAATACCGGTATTAACATTTTGAAATGAAGAATATATTTTACCAATTCGTGTACATATAGATCTATCATGTAATAAACTTTTTATATACATATATATCTGTCCACTAAGCCCTACTGATTTTAGTTGATACAATAATCTAGAATGCCACACAGTATCGTATGCTTTGTTTACGTCAAAAAATGTAGCAAGCAAACTTTTTCGTTTGGAAAACTGCTTTTTAAGATGACTAGAAACTTTAACAAGATGATCAGCAGTGCTTCTGCCCTTGCGAAATCCTGCTTGATTAACAGGAATTACATTATTTTTATCACAATAAAATAAAAGTCTCTGATTAATTATTTTTTCCGTAAGTTTACCCACTTGTGAAGTTAAAGCAATAGGTCTATAACTGTTAACAGATGTAGAAGGTTTACCCTGTTTGAGGATAGGAATTATTACAGACTGCTTCCAGACTACTGGTACAGCTCCACTTTCCCAACATTTTTGGATAAGTGAGTGCAATAACTTCTTCCAATTTAAGGGTAAGCGACTTAACATCTGATAAGAGATACCGTCAATCGCAATTGCTGAATTATTAGTTTTAAATGAATTCAAAGCGTCTATCATTTCATCAAAAGTGATAGGACTATTAATATATAAATTGAATTGATGCTGACGATTGCATCTATTATATTGTGTACACAGATAGAAAAAGTTTTATAATTATTTTATTCGATGTATTTTTGATGTTAAGATGATGGTGCTTCATTAGGTTACATTGTTTAATCAGTATATGTTCTTATGGGTTTGTTGTTGCTGCTTTATTCTTTTTCTTCAATTTTGTTTTCTTTTTATCATTATTATTTATTATTTATTTATTTATTGGTATTCCCTTTTTTCACCTTATCATTTTTATTATTTTGTTTCGTTGTTTTATAGTCTAAAATCACATAATTTGTGAACAGACTTTAAATAAATTGGTTGAATTGAATTGAATTGAATAAATGGACAAGTGAAGTAAGCAGGGTTTTATCTCGCGCACAGCATTGATACAAAATTTGCAAGAGAATATTAAATATCTATACCACTAGTTAGTTACCATTAAAACTACGTAATAATAATTGTCAAAAATGACATGCAAAGCATTCTATGCATTTGTTTTCTTGGTAATACTAATGCTCAATTTTCATATCAAAATAACATGATTAGCGAAATTTGCTTCTTCCTCTCTTAAAGATAATCTTTCAATTGTTAAACCAAAAAACACCTCTTGCATAGAACATTCAATTTTTTACTAAGTTTAGAACACAGCATGCTTGAAACAAACTTCCAAAATCTTTTTACCTATTCACATCAACAAAAGAAGTGTTCCATAAAGTCTACCTTGTGAAGACAATAGATACAATTGTTTTTATTGACGACTTTCATTTTCTGCAGTAGTATGTTTGTAAGGTATATGTTATGCATGATCTTCCATTGCAGTTCTATTAAACAGACTTCTTTAGTTGCTTTTCTTGGCATTAGCCATTCTTTGTTATTAATGTCTATATTAAATGTGTGGTTCTATAGGGCAAATGCGTGCGGTTTGAGTGTGTGATTTTCTGCTGCGGCAGTATTTAACATTTGTTTAAATAATTTATGTTTACAATTAAATATAATAGCACTAGATTCGTGAATTTCTTCCAATGTAAATCCGCCTGCGTTTATCCATTCTTTCCAGCTCTTTGGTATAGCGTTTTCTAAAGCATTGTACTCAAACATAACATTGCATTTATTTTTACTAACGATTGCCTGCATTTTAATTTAACAAAAATACAGTCTGTTTTCCGTTACATTTATAAGATTTTTTATCCTTTCAAACCCACTTTTAACCCTATATGCAAAATGCAATACATTACTTTTATATTGAACAAGCTGATTACTAAATAACGTCTGATTACAAACGTTGTGTTTGATTACTTGGTTCATCGGTGTCAACGTTTTTGTATTGAAATAGGTGATGAGCACGTCTTTCCAGTGGTCATTCTGTATTGAGTGTATTCCAGTAGCTTTATCTCCTATATAATTAAAACCAAAGCTGCCGAGTTTTCCTGCTAAATGTTGTACATTCTAAGCAGGAATGAAAGTCCAATTTTTATTGTTGCAGCTAGCTAGTTTTCCTGCCCACTGCAGATAGTAAGTGTTGAGTGAAATCCATGTCAACCATCTTAAGACCTCCATTGCTGTAGTTATTTTGTCATATTTTCCTTTTTTTAAAGGCCTCTCTTTTTCAAAATGTTCTCAGCCATCGAAATTGGTACAACAGCCGATTTACTTTTTCTTAACACAGCTTTTGGTATACCATCGGACTGCATAACAAAGTCAAACTGACTAACAAGAAACGATTTTTATCATTAATAATCCTATCCTATCATATCCTGTCCCGTAACCCGGAGGTCGTAGGGGCACCACAGATCATCGTTTAACCAGCATACTCCATCTTTCTCTGTCCTCAGCAGCCCTGATGGCTTCGCTCAGTGTCAAACCAGTCCATTCTCGAATGTTGTCCTCCCACCTCTTTTTCGGTCTCCCTCTTCTTCTACCTCCTTGCACTGTGTTACACTCGTTCGATGATGGTGTTTTGCTATCAGTATTTGATTCAGCCCCGATGCTTAAAATCCTGATAGGTGTAACTCTGATTCGTTTATCCACGCAGCCTGCTCACTCAGCAACAAGGCAAAGTCTTCGTATGAAGTTTTCAAACTTTATTCAAGTAATTCCGGAAAATTATCGAAACGAACGAACATTGAGGTTTAACGTCTACACCCACCATTGGCGATATGGCAGACGGGGATAACCATCCCAGGGAAAGATGGGTAGGGACCTGAATCAACACTGAACCACCAGAGCAATCATACTGCTAAAATGGACAGTGAAAATGGCCACATTTTATATCAACCACGCGGGATTCGAACCTGGGTCATCGGTGTGCCAGGCGAACGCTCTACCACTTGAGCAACGGCGGTTGGAAAATTATCAACGATAATACAACAATATTGACCAACGAAAATTATCAACATTATACAAAGTTTTTTCTAGCAACAACACAGAATCAAATCAAAGGTAAATACACGCTATCATTACGTGCGTTGCAAAATGAAACGTCCAGAACTATCGTGCGCGTCTCAATCGTAACAATGACACGGAACTCTCTTTCTCTCTCTCTCTCTCTCTCTCTCTCTCTCTCTCTCTCTCTCTCTCTCTCTCTATCTATCTATCTCTCTCTCTCTCTTTTTTTTTTTTTTTTTTTTTAGAAAAGGAGGTTATCTGTCTGCAAGGGAAATATGGTTTTTTGATGGTGCTGTTATGCCGGTGGTTAATGCATATAAGTATTTGGGTATTTATTTTTCAACTAAGCTAAGTTTTTCTGCTGCATGCAGAGACTTGGCTAGCAAAGCGAAGAAAGCTCTTTTGTGTATCGTTCAGAAACTACGCTTTTTTAATAATCATTCCTTAGATGTCTATTTAAAACTGTTTGATTGTCAAGTACAGCCAATTATGCAATATGGATCCGAACTATGGGGGTTTGAAGCAGCTGCACAGTCTTATGAAAAAGTCCATTTGTTTGCCTTAAAGAAATTTTTGAATGTAAATCTACGCACCCCTAATGATTTTATTTATAAGGAATTGAACAGATATCCTATAATTATAAATTCTATTGTTAATTGCCTTCGCTACTGGTTCAAATTGATTCAAATGTCAACTGACAGAATACGAAGAAAGCTTATTTAATGTTGAAAGATTTGGACGCCAAGGGAAAGATAACGTGGGTTACAAACATAAGAACTTGCCTATTTCAAAATGGGTATGGTTTTGTTTGGCAAGAGCAGGGTGTTGGTTTTATAAAAGATTTTTTGCGTGTCTTTAAGCAACGTTTAATCGATTGCAAATGGCAGAATGTATTCGGCCATATAAATGAAAGTGATAGATTTTCCACGTATAGATTGTTCTGTAACTCCTTTGATAACATTCCTACATATGTTTCTTTGAATGTTGATCGTCAGCTAAAGTATATCCTGACAAAATTTCGTTTTGGAGTCTCTGACCTTAAAGTACATTTTTATAGATATAGATTTCATAGACCGCAAGACTTAGTTTGCCCTTTCAGCCCTGAAAATGAAAAAAAGGTCCCACTAGCCTTTGGCTAGTAACTTAAAAATTTTACTAGCCAAATGAAAAATTTTACTAGCCAAACTAAAAAAAAAGTTCATTTTAGCGCACTCGCATTTGGCGACTAAAGTTTTTTTTTAGTCGCCAATTTTTTTTCACTAGCCATGGCGACTAAATTAGTCGCCATTTTCAGGCCTGCCTTTATGTAACAATGGTGTGGAAGATGAAATTCATTTTCTTTTTTGCTGTCCATTTTATGAAACTTTAAGGAACAAGTTCATTGCTAAAAATATTACAGGATGCCATGTGCTTCTCATCTCAAGTTGTTATTGTCTGCTACCAACGCCAAGACTGTTAGAAATTTGTGTGTATACCTATACAAGGCTTTCAAATCGAGAGACATAGTACTTTCATAAAGGAAGTCTGTTACGTTGAAACGCGTACGAAAGTATGTCGGAAGCGCGCACGATAGATCTAATCGTTTCGTTTTGCAAAGTATTCAATAATGGAGTTCATTTACCTTTGATTTGAGTTTGCATTGTTGTTGGGAGAGGCTTTGTATAACGTGGATGATTTTCGTTGGTCGATATTGTTAGAGAATACTCTGGATCTCCTTGTTTACTATCAATCGAAGTTTCGGGATGGTTGTCGAAGTAAGAGAAGGTTCGGGGTATGTGTGGAGAGATGAATGACGTAAGTCAGTGATGACGATCTTTAATTCTGATTGGTTAGTTGTAATGCGTCATTTCTAGAACAAACTGTCGTCATCTCGAAGGATAGGAAAAATTATATATTCGATGCTTTGTGTGTTGTGAGAAGAATAGTTGCTGTGAAAGTTGTTGAGTTGAGTTGAGAATTGTATGCAGTTGTTGGTGTGTGCTGAATAAAAAGTGGAAAACTTCATACGTCGACTTTGTGACTTGTATGCTGATTGAGCAGGCTGTGTGAATAAACGAATCTGAGTTACACCTTATCAGGACTTCAGCATCGGGGCTGAATCAAATACTGATAAAGAAAAACACCATCATCAAACTGAGTGTAACATTTTGGGGGTCAAGCCGCGATTCACGCCATAGCCAAGGGTTCAACTGCTACAACAAGCGAGTCAACGTTACGAGAGGCAGTCATCGAGGGTAGCCGCCAACGAGTTGCGTCGAGAGGGGCCAACATACTGGGACTACATCCGATAGATTCGGGTTGACTGCAAGGGCGTGTAGTCGCTGAAGAGTTGCTTCGTGAGCGAACAACAGATCGGGACTACGTGGCTGCCGCAAGACTACGTCGAGGGACAGTCTCGGAGCTACATCGCCAGTGTTACAGAGAGCGACGAGCGGACGTCGCGTCTACTTCAGCACAGGAGCGTATACATCAACACCAGCGTGGTGCAGCGTCGCATACGACGAAGATAGCGGGGCCTGCGTCAGCGAAGGCGACTAGTGACAAGCATCAGCGCTACTGCAGAAAGCGTGCTGTTCTAGAACAGTCTAGAAAGGTACAGCACAGTCAAGAACTTTCTAGAAAAAGAACTTTCTTGAAAAGAACTTTCCAGAAGCATCAAGATGGCTGACTTCTGGCAGAAAGGGGTTGAACTGAATCTAAAAGGCAAGCAGCTGACGGAGTACGTCAAGTCTCAGGAGAGAATACGAGAAAGAGAATTGGAAGAGAAACGTCTAGAAAAAGAAATAGAATTAGAACAGAAGCGTCTAGAAATTGAAGAGCAACGACGTCGTGAAGAAAGAAAAATAGAGGAGCAGCGACGCCGAGAAGAAAAGGAAGAACAGCGTCAACGGGAAGAAAGAGAAGAGCAGCGTAAAGAAAGAGAAGATGAGCGCAGGCGTGAGGAAAGAGAAGCTGATCGGCAGTTCCAACTAGAGTTGGCGCGCATCCAGCAACAGCAGCATGCGCCACAAGTTATCAGTGACAACAAAGCTCCAAAATTGCCAGCGTTTGTCGACGGGAAGGACCAGATCGACAGTTATTTGGCGAGATTTGAAAGGTTTGCCAAAAGCTCTAACTGGCAACCTCAAGACTGGGCGATTGGACTAAGTGCACTTCTGACGGGGCAAGCACTCGACGTCTACACCGGATTGTCGGACGATGACGCTAAAGACTACGACGTCTTGAAAGAGGCCCTATTGCAGTGCTACAACTTTACAGAGAAGGGCTACCGTAAACGCTTCCGTGAATGCCGGCCTAAGTCAGACGAGACGCCAAAGCAGTTTGTGGAGCGCCTGTCGTCATATCTACACAAGTGGGTGGAGTTATCAGGCGAAAGGAAGTCTTACGACAGTCTCCATGACCTGATCGTGAAGGAACAATTTCTCAATGCCTGTCACAAGGACCTAGCGACCCACTTAGAAGAACAAAAGCTGCAGACGCTTAAAGATGTGACTGAGGCTGCTGAAAGATATCTCATCGCTCATGGGAAGACCCTGGGGCCACCCAGCGCGACGAAACATTTTCAGAAAACTGGAAACCATGTGAACCAGATCCAGGGGAGCCAGACGATCCAGAGACACACTGACTCCACGCCACCTCCCAGGGAAGGGCATTCAAGAGGCTGTTTCACCTGCAACGCTACAGACCACAGAGCGGCTAACTGTCCTCAAAACAAAAGTAGCGGACAGCGGGGCAGTACGGACAATGCAGCGGCGGGCAACCGGCAGAGGCGGTTCTCCAATCAACGGCAAACCAGTAGATCTGACCATCAGGTGTGCGGCGGGAGCGTCATTCTTCCGAGTGAGACCGAGCGCACAGCTACCCCTGCGGACGTGCAAGAGTGCATAACCGATGGCCAACTTCTCCTTGCCAACGGAAAATCCATCCCCGTCGTCGCCAGCGCAGCTGTGACCGTCCAGAACATGCCTGTTTCAAAGGGACGCGTCGGAAATCATGAAGTGACTGTTTTAAGAGACTCTGGCTGCAGTGGGGTCATCGTCAGTGAAGACCTAATCGCTAAAGAACAATTCACTGGCGATTCTAAATGGACACTCATGGCCGACAGCAAATGTGTGAGAGCGCCAGTTGCGAAGATTCATGTCAACACCCCTTTCTACATAGGCGAAGTCGAAGCGGTTTGCCTGAAGAAGCCGCTGTATGATTTGATGATCGGGAATATCGACGGCGCGAGACGACCCGACGACCCCGATCCAGAGTGGAGTCCTGCCTCAACCCAACACGTCGAAGTTGTGGAGGAGGATCCATTGCCATTTCCCGATGGAGACCTTACAGAGCTGCTACGGGACAATATGGTTACTCCGGCTCAGCCCTGCCGACCAGAGATCGTCAGTGCTGTTACTACCAGGGCCCAGGCCAAGAGAGACAAGATGTCTAAGCCACTGAAGGTCGCCGACAACTCCAAAGCTGCCATCGTGGACAGAGATAAGCTGATCCAGCTCCAGGAAGCTGATAGCACTTTAAACAAGTACAGGAACCGCCAAGACCACGTGACCAAAGGCAGTGGTACGGTCTATTTTGAGGTGAAGGCCAAGATCCTGTACCGAATCTTCCAGCACCCGAGGGTCAACGGAGGGAAACCACTACGTCAAGTCTTGGTACCGTTACCCCTAAGGCGCCAGGTGATGGAAGTAGCGCATGACTCAATCATGGGAGGGCACCTGGGTATCAAGAAGACGTCGGATAGAATCCAGGCGGTGTTCTACTGGCCAGGACTTCATGCGGACGTCAGCCGTTTCTGCCGATCATGTGACATTTGCCAGAAGACCATACCTCGAGGAAGGGTCCCGAAAGTGCCTATGCAGAGGATGCCTCTGATCGACCGACCTTTCAAGAGGGTGGCCTTAGACTTAATCGGCGAAATAAGACCTCCGAGTGAAGAAGGTCATCGGTGGGTACTGACTTTAGTGGACTATGCGACTCGGTACCCAGAAGCAGTGCCACTGAAGAAGATTGACACTGAATCTGTAGCAGAGGCACTAGTGGACATGTTCAGTAGACTTGGAGTGCCTGAAGAAATTCTGACAGACCTCGGGACGCAGTTCGTCTCTGACTGCATGAAGGAGGTCAACAGACTGCTGAGCATCCGGCATTTAACTACGACACCCTACCATCCAATGTGCAACGGGCTTGTCGAGAAGTTCAATGCTACGCTGAAGTCCACCCTGAAGAAACTGTGCAGCGAGCAGCCCAGACAATGGCATCGTTACATCAACGCCTTACTGTTCGCCTACAGAGAAGTGCCGCAGGAGTCCACCGGCTTTTCTCCGTTCGAGCTGCTGTACGGAAGAACCATCCGAGGGCCGATGCACATCCTGAAAGAACTGTGGACGAAGGAAGTGGACATCCCAGAGGTGAAGAACAGTTACCAGTACGTGTTTGAGCTACGGGAGAAGCTGGAGCAGACTCTCGAGATAGCCAGAGAAAACCTGAAGAAGTCCCAGGACTGTGGAAAACACTACTATGACCGTAGGGCTGTGAACAGGAAGTTTAAACCTGGCAACAAAGTGCTGGTGCTGCTACCTACTGATCACAATAAGTTGCTGATGCAGTGGAAAGGCCCGTACGAAGTGGAGACCGTGGTGGGGATCAACGACTATAAGGTGAAGGTCGGCCAGCATCCCAAGATATACCACGCCAACCTCCTTAAGCTGTACGCGGAGAGGCCGCCAGAGACTATACACGTAGCAACAGCAGCTGAGATCGACAACAGCTTTGACAGCGAGGAACTGTTGGAACTTGGAGACTTCCACAGCAAAGAAGGCATCAACGATGTTAAGCTAGGACCAAGCTTGACGGAAGGTCAAAAGATGGAGCTCAAGGACCTTATGGGCGAGTTTCCCCACAACTTCAGCGATGTCCCTGGCTCTACAACTTTGGTCGAACACGAAGTCCACCTCACTTCAAATATACCCGTTCGATCCAAGCCCTTCCCGATCCCTTTCAAGGCCCGTGAATCCTTGAAGAAAGACATCGATGAGATGCTGAAGATGGGCATCATCAGGGAGTCCAGTTCCCCCTACGCGTCCCCTGTCGTGGTCGTGAAGAAGAAGGACGGGAGCAACAGAGTATGCATCGACTACAGGAAGGTTAATAAGATCACCGTCTTCGACCCTGAGCCGATGCCTACCGCAGCAGACCTCTTCCGCCAATTATCGGGGAGTAGAATCTTCTCAAAGATTGACCTCAGCAAGGGTTATTGGCAAGTCCCCGTGCATCAACAGGACATACCAAAGACTGCTTTCATAACTCCTGATGGAACGTACGAGAGCCTAAGGATGCCCTTTGGCATGGTCAACAGCGGAGCTACCCTAAAGAGAGGAATGAGGAAGATGCTCAATGGGATGGACAACGTCGTGTGTTACTGGGATGACCTGCTGGTCCACACTCGCACCTGGGAAGAGCATCTGCAGACCTTGAGGGAGCTGTATCACCGTCTAACAGAAGCTAACCTGACCGTGAGACCCAGTAAGTGCATTCTGGGGACTGACAACGTCGACTTTATCGGCCATTCGCTGGAAGAAGGACAAAAGGGGCTTTTGATAGAAAACGTCACCAAAATTCTGAACGCTCCACGTCCCCAAACAAAGAAGCAAGTACGATCTTTCCTTGGATTGGCTGGGTATTATAGGGAGTTCGTACCGAACTACTCAGCCATCACAGCACCTTTGTCGGACCTGGTGCGGAAAGGCTGTCCAAACCAAGTGCAGTGGGGACCGTCTCAGGAGAGGGCATACCAGACTGTGCGCGACCTCCTTTCGAAGGATCCGGTGCTACGACTGCCCGATACTTCCAAGGAATTCGTCATACTGATGCAAGAGCACGAAGGGAAACTATTTCCGGTCAGTTACGCCAGCAAGAAGCTGTCCAGGGCTGAGAAAAATTACTCGACCATGGAGAAAGAGTGCCTTGCCATCATATGGGGAATCCGGAAGTTCGAACTGTACCTTCAAGGAGTGAAGTTCGTGTTACAGACTGATCACAAGCCACTAACTTACTTGAACTCTGCCAAGTTTGTGAACAGTCGGATCATGAGATGGGCTATGTACTTGCAGAACTTTAACATGCGAGTAGAATCTATCAAAGGATCAGACAATGTTGGTGCGGACTTCCTCAGCAGAGTGTGTGAGTAAAGAACATTGACTCTGTGTGAATGAACTGTGAACATTGACAATATCCAGACGGATTTGAAGATGAAAACCATTGACTCTGTGTATATAAACTGAGAACATTGACAGTAAATGAGACAGTCTGAAGTAAGTTTTAATTCTGTACATTGTTTGTGCATTACGTTTCAACGTTGTTGAAAGAAATTGGGTAAATTTCTTCTTGAGTGGGGGGTTATGTTACGTTGAAACGCGTACGAAAGTATGTCGGAAGCGCGCACGATAGATCTAATCGTTTCGTTTTGCAAAGTATTCAATAATGGAGTTTATTTACCTTTGATTTGAGTTTGCATTGTTGTTGGGAGAGGCTTTGTATAACATGGATGATTTTCGTTGGTCGATATTGTTAGAGAATACTCTGGATCTCCTTGTTTACTATCAATCGAAGTTTCGGGATGGTTGTCGAAGTAAGAGAAGGTTCGGGGTATGTGTGGAGAGATGAATGACGTAAGTCAGTGATGACGATCTTTAATTCTGATTGGTTAGTTGTAATGCGTCATTTCTAGAACAAACTGTCGTCATCTCGAAGGATAGGAAAAATTATATATTCGATGCTTTGTGTGTTGTGAGAAGAATAGTTGCTGTGAAAGTTGTTGAGTTGAGTTGAGAATTGTATGCAGTTGTTGGTGTGTGCTGAATAAAAAGTGGAAAACTTCATACGTCGACTTTGTGACTTGTATGCTGATTGAGCAGGCTGTGTGAATAAACGAATCTGAGTTACACCTTATTAGGACTTCAGCATCGGGGCTGAATCAAATACTGATAAAGAAAAACACCATCATCAAACTGAGTGTAACAAAGTCGATACGGTTTTTGCTGTTATATGTAGATGTAATCTTTGGATTGTCACTGTAATGGTTCACATACTCCTTCCTAAAGGGGTGTGCCCTATTGGAAATAGACAAATCAAATCAAATCAAATCTCTCTCTCTCATCTCTACTCTCTCTCTCTCTCTCTCTCTCTCTCTCTCGTACATAATGGTATGGTCTCTCCGATTGCATTCAAGAATTAGATGTAATTGAGAGTGAAACAAAAAGACATAGACAGAAAGAGACAGAGACGGGGACAGAGAGGGACAAAGAAAGACAGTTTTTCATTAAAATGTGAACATTTTAAACTGTTTAAAATTTTTTTTACTTGGCATGGGAGAGATATAGCGACAGGGAGAGATGGACAGGGAGGGACAAAGAGAGAGAGTTTTAAATTTAAACTTTTAATTTTTATGGGCTTCAAGTACATTTGACAACATACTAGAGAACTTGCTTCGCGCATAGAAAGACAAAACTGATAAAGATAGAGTTGGCGCCTCGGGCGGCTTGAGTTAGATCCTGCTACGGCCAGCGCCTTGAGCAGCTCTTGAGCTGGACAAGCGCTATATAAGAAGAACGATGAAATAATGAAACCCCGTTACCATTAAAAAAAAGTGTGTACATTTTAAGCTTGTAACATTTTTTTACTTTGCATGAGAGAGAGAAATAAAGAGAGACAGACAGACAGACAGACAGAGAAGGACAATAAAAGAGAGAGAGATTCATATTGAAGTGTTTACATTTTAAGCTTAATTGTAGTATTTACTAACTTCTACTTAACATGGTTTAGTTGTAATTGTGTGGATGTGTCCCTTTGAGTGTGCGTATTTGAAGTACAAGAACAACAAATGACTGTGTGATCATTCATTTGTTAATGTTTACAACCAGTTGCAATTTAAATGCCGAATGACAGTTCAGTCAATTCGTGTATTGACCAGAGCATTTTTTAAGACAATACACGTATTGACTGGACATTTTAGTCATTACATGTATTGCCTAGTGGTCACAGTCAAAACACGAACTGACTGATTTTTCTAGACAATACAAGTATTGAATGAGTACACAGATTGGCGGTAACATATATGAATGAATGCGAATGTTTAGAACTGTAAAGAGAGGGTGAAAATACCGAAATTCTGCTGTTGAAAATAGGTCTAGTCTAGGCCTACGATTACATTTAAACCTAACACAAGCCATAACCCTAACCCTAATCCTAATCCAAATTCTAACTAACTGTAATCCTAACGCTAAATATCAAAATTTGTCTTAAAATTTTATTCCGTATCTTTCCGTAATAATACAATAATGAATGCGCAAAACGATGCGCGAATCGACGTACATGCTCCCAATATGACCCCCAGAATTTCGGATTTTCCCTGTTGAAAAGGATGTGCAACGTTTCGATCAGTTCCGGAAAAAGGGCGGAAAACTCCACATTTGGCGACGCTTAATTTTATTAACCTCCGCTTGATAAACAGGTGTAATTATCAGAAAACTAACATATACATAACGCAAATCAATCAATCAATTAATAATCAATCAGTCAAATTATTGGCCACAGCGACAACACTAGCGTGTCTGCACGCAACCAACTACAAACAAAATCAACGCATGCATTCCTAGTAATGAATATCGATTGGACTGCAAATCCATGTTCTTTCTAAACGTCATATTTCGACTCTCTCTGTCTCTTTTTTTTTTGCTTGCTCTCGCTCTCCCTCTCTTTCGCTCTCCCCCTCTCTCGCTTTCCCTCTCTCTCGCTCTCCCCCCTCTCTCGCTTTCCCTCTCTCTCTCGCTCTCCCCCATCTCTCGCTTTCCCTATCTCTCGATCTCCCCCTCTCTCGCTTTCCCTCTCTCTTGATCTCCCCATCTCTCTTGATCTCCCCCTCTCTTGCTTTCCCTCTCTCTCGATCTCCCCCTCACTCGCTTTCCCTCTCTCTCACTCTCCCCCTCTCTCGCTTTCCCTCTCTCTCGATCTCCCCCTCTCTCGCTTTCCCTCTCTCTCGATCTCCCCTTCTCTCGCTTTCCCTCTCTCTTGATCTCCCCCTCTCTCGCTTTCCCTCTCTCTCGATCTCCCCTTCTCTCGCTTTCCCTCTCTCTCACTCTCCCCCTCTCTCGCTTTCGCTCTCTCTCGATCTCCCCCTCTCTCTGGCTTTCCCTCTCTCTCGATCTCCCCTCTCTCGCTTTCCCTCTCACTCGATTTCCCCCTCTCTCGCCTTCCCTCTCTCTCGATCTCCCCCTCTCTCGCTTTCACTCTCTCTCGATCTCCCCCTCTCTCGCTTTCCCTCTCTCTCGATCTCCCCCTCTCTCGCTTTCACTCTCTCTCTCGATCTCCCCCTCTCTCTTGATCTCCCCCTCTCTCTCGATCTCCCCCTCTCTCGCTTTCGCTCTCTCTCGCTCTCCCCCTTTCTCGCTCTCTCTCCCTCCTCCTCCATATCCTCCTCCTAATCCCATCCTCCCCTACCTCCCCCTTTTTTCTATTTCCACACTTATCATCATCGTTATCACCACCTTCCTCCTCCTCCTCCTCCTCATCATCATCATCACCATCATCATCATCATCACCATCATCATTAAAATCACCACCACCATCACCAACAACACCACAACCATCTTGCAGGTTTCGCACCAATGTTGATGTTGATGGATTTCGGTTGTGGCCAACAGCTTGGAGAGGATTGGGTCTCGCCAGGTCTTTCTTGTCCAAGACACACCATGACATGTCTGAATAGAACAATACGTCACAAGATAAAGCACAGGCGCGCGCGCACGCTTCACAGGCACACACTCATACACACCCAAACACTCACAAACACGTTATTTTAGTACGAAAGAGAGAGAAAATGGGAGAGAAGAAGAATAATAAGAAGAAGAAGAAGAAGAAGAAGAAGAAGAAGAAGAAGAAGAAGAAGAAGAAGAAGAAGAAGAAAAGAAGAAGAAGAAACAGTTAAACGATGAACAAACAAAAAACCATTAAGATGAATGAATTTAGTTGTCTTTCCCGGCCATACAAGGGCCTAGCACCCCAAACGAAAAACTCCCTCCTCTTTCTCTTTCTTCTCCTAATCCTCCTCCTCCTCCTTCTTCTTCCTCTTCTTCTTCTTCTTCTTCTTTTGCATCTTCTTCTTCTTCTTCTTCTTCTTCTTCTTCTTCTTCTTCTGACTCGTAACGTGTGCTAAAGGGTGCAGGGACACTAAATACGTCCAATTGCTCGGAGTTGTACACTATTACATTTAACTTCACCCTTGTCATTGTAACAAGCAGACCAGTTTACCCCGCACTATTTGAGCTTTTGCTTGTTTAGTCAGTGTAAAACTTAGAAGGTCACTGTAGTCTATAGCAGACGATTAAGGTATAACTGATGTGTACACACACTGCGAGCTGACGCGAGCCGTGTAGTGACATCATCGCAGCTTATGATGGTGTTTCGAATTTTATAGCCTCTTAGATGGTTTAGCCAAACGGGACACAGGTATAGTGGATAGAACCAGTTCTGGCCGATTCAGGCAAAGCCAGGTAAAAAGTCGGTCGAGTTTGAAATGCTGAGCAGTAGTACAAAGTTCTCTCTGACAGAATCTCTCCTGAGAAGATTAGACAGCAGTGCTTGTTGAATATTCGAATTCAATCAAGTAGCCACGGCCTTACATTGTCAAACAGGTAAATTAACATTTTTCTGTTTCATCGTGATGTATTTATATTATTGTTGAATGTTTGTGAAATTTGCTATGCATAGAATGAATTGTTAGTCCGACTTTGCATGACCACGTGGAAGAATCCGACCACGAGTCAAGCACGACCGGGTTTGACGCCATGTTGTATACCTGACGGAACTACTGTTGTTTAACCTATATGTATGCTTGCAGACCAGTGGCTGTACCAGAGAATGTTTATAATATTTATTATTTCTCTATGTGTATAGTTAGCCACGATTTATATTTGAATATGTATAGGAAATTAGAGTAGAGATTCCAGTGGACCACGGACTTAGCAGAATGTTCGTCGCTTATGTATAGAGATGTGGAGCTATCACTGAGGACTACTTTGGCTTTCAGTAAGACGCTCTGCACAGACCTATTATTCAGGGTTGTGCAGAATTTCGTCTCATATGTTACAGACGAGCAGGCGGTATATCGTGAGCCCAACTCAGCAAAGGACAACAACCACGTCAACGCGTACAGTTGGCTGCCGAGGCATCTACAGCATTAAGCGCAGATAGCCCAAACGTCATACCAAAAAGTCAAAGACTACACGACGACACAGCGTGTTCCAGAAGCTACCTCAACGCAGCGCTTCAACCACGCAGTTAAGTGCTCTAGAAACAGTGCACTAACACTCTGTATAAACAGGACCACAGTAGTCCACTCTTCAAGACTTCTGACCCTTAAGGCAGAAAGTAGCCAGTGCCCGATGAAGAGAAAGCAGCTGCCTAGATTATCAGCGAGCGAATCATTCACATTGACAATTGAACTTTTAAGTTAGATTCGTACTTCGAATATCGTGTATAGAGTAGAGGAAATAAATGTGTGATTTTTACTGTTATGAAGTGGCTGGACTACATATGATTCATAGCCGTGTGAAAGCTAGTGTGACAGTGATCTTTTACCATTTTGCCGTGAACTGACAATACCGAGCAAGTCCACAAAACCTACTTTCGAGAAAATCGAAGTTTTGTGTTGCGCTATATTACTCGATCGTTTCTGGAAGTTTAGGGGCATATTATAATGCAATTCCTCTATTTAAGAGTGCATACCTTGAATGTTAAAGAAATGTTTGATAGATTTGATGTTTTAAGACTATTTGTGGACTTGCTTTGTTTTGTCGGATTATTCTTGAGATAGGTCTTTGTTGAGAACATGACAAAACCAAGCAAGTCACCCACTTGGTTTTGTCAGTTTATTATTGAATTAAATCCTTGTAAAAAAAATCACAAAACCAAGTAAGTCAAATCCGCTTGGTTTTGTCAGTTTATGATTAAGTAAATCCTTGTTTTCAAAATTCACCAAAGCAAGGAAGTCCCATAGGCCGTTTCTTTGTTAAAAAGTCTGACGAGATGAGTCAAATAAGTTGGGTTTTGTAAGATGTGGGTGCGGCAGTTAAAGTGGGTGTATGTGTGTGTCTGTTTATTATTGTTTTTAGCCATTCTTCACTTCATATTCCTGGGTTGGTATGCAGGAGTCATGGTTATGGGGTAGCCCGTAGCGCAGTGGGTAGGCGCCGGTGTCCAATGCCGGTGGTTGCGGGTTCGAGCTCCGCACGGGGCAAAAATTTGTGATTCTTATGAGACTTTTACGGGTCACCGAGGGTTCTCTCCGGGTACTCCGGCTTTCTCCCTCCCTTCAAAATAATATTAGATGCAGCCAATTTAATTTTAAAAATACAAAACTATTTTCCTTTCAGTTTCCTATTATAGCGATTTTCCTGCCTTTACACCACGTGTATGTCTTGTATTTTGTTGCCCTTTTGTGTCTGTAATATATTTGTTGCTGTTTGTTTGTTTGTTTGTTTACTCATTGCTTTAGGTCCAGCCGACTACATAGAGCCGTATTAAGACCACTATATTTGTTGCACGTGAGCGTGTATGTTGGTAAAGGTCGCCGCGGTTTGAGTTCGAAATCATTCGAAGTAAAGCGCGTATTAGCATCCGGTATTATTATTATTATCATTATTATTATTATTATTATTATTATTATTATTATTATTATTATTAGCAAATTTAACTCAGAGATATCCCTAACACTGAGTTAGTCGCTATTCGCTCTAGTGCTAATTCAACTCGGAGTAAGCTATATACCCGGGTTAGGCCACTAAGTGCTAATCTCGACTTCTGCATACCACCCCTGGTGCTTGTTTGTTTGTTTGTCACTTGGTTCAATAAAATAATGTGTTACAAGTTTAATTCTTGCGTACGTTTAATAAATTGTCCTTTTTTGTGAGATGAAAAGATAACTTTAAATTGAAAAAAAGGCTTTTTAGTCTAGTTGCATGTTAATTCTTTTTACACCTGTGCATGCAAACACACACACACACATGCAGAGAGAGAGAGAGAGAGAGAGAGAGAGAGAGAGGGAGAGAGAGAGAGAGAGAGAGAGAGAGAGAGAGAGAGAGAGAAAGAGAGTTATAACAGATAAATCGGTAATACAGTTTCATTTCTTTTATTAATAATAATAATAATAATAATAATAATAATAATAATAATAATAATAATAATAATAATAATAATAATAATAATAATAATGGGAATTTATATTGCGCTTTCCAACGCTCAAAGCGCATTACACAAAATTAGAGTATAAAAATATAATATCAAGGAAAATATAGAAAAGAAAAGCATTACAACATATGATGCGTATAACTCCAGCACACCATGTAACATATGCACAGCACACACACACATACACACACACGCACGCACACGCACACACATACATCTATACATATACACACACAGGTACACACACATACAAATATAAATACAAACACAGCACACTTACAGATACACCACAAAATAACTGAAATTTTTGCAGGGTGCAAAATTAGGCAAAATACTGATTAAAAAGAACAGTTTTTAAATTAGAACAGAAAGATTTGTATAAATCACTATGGCGAAGTGAATAATGTAACTAAAAGGTACATAACATTGTGCCAACGTTTTTTATTCACTTTAATCAATGTACAGTCGCCGCAAATAAAAACACGAAATTAGGATTTCTTTGACATCAGTATCCACATATCAATTAACAACACTCTACAAAGAAAGGGCAGTTATCGGTTTATCCAACCATACACGTATCAGCTCATTAGCTTAAGGAGGTAGAAACCTTCACAGTCTCTATTGCCACCTTAAAAAGTAACATATGTTTTAGAAAGTTCACGTTTTCGGCAGTACATGTATGAAACAAGGAATAAATATATTCGTTATTACAAAAATTTTCGACGTAATTATTATTATTTAAAAGTAGCAAAACATTATCTTTGCCAAAAATACATGTTTTTTGCAAAAATCAAAATAAATCAAATTTATAATAAGAATAAAGAATCAACAAACAGAAGGTTTTTGTCAAAAGAAAATTGGCCATTGCTAAGATTTAGAATCTAACCTTTGTCAAAATATAGCAGTATAAAAGTTATCCATTTTTAAACTGCTGCGTTAACTTTTTAAAAAAAACTTTTAAATAACATTTGATTAAATGTGAACGCAAGATCGTGTACACACCATGTGCAAATGCATTTCACACGGCCTAGCTGTCTGCCATTATTCGAAATAAAAAAAATAGCTCTGTTTCCAATCACCCGACCGACCATTAGTTTTCAACCCTAACATTTCATTTTTTTGAGGAAAAGAGAAGGAAGGGTTCCATTTTTTTTTTTTTTTTTTTTTTTTTTTTTTTTTTTAACAAATCATAATAAATTTGTGTACGCAGAGAAACTCCAGCAAGTGTCTAGCAGACGACATCGTCAGCATGTTAAAGGAAGCTACTTGCAATTAAATTTTTATAACTCGGTCAAGTCCATCGGGTCACAAACGGAGAAAAAAAAAAAGAACCGACCGACAGACCCTAATTTTTTTGGCCGTGTGATCGGAAACATACTTAAATTGTTATTTTGCCTTATTATTATATAAATATTCAGAGACTGCTTAAGTTTGGGAAAGATGGCACAAAATGGTTGGGTACCCAATTCCCCTCCCGCATGTCATTTCTCGTGGTACAGTACAAAATTGTGGTTATACCTCTGCTGGAGTCTGCTACAGTACGTGGATGTACCATTCTGTTTAGGTGCTTACGTACTTTGGGATTTCCTTTTTCAGGGTACACTGAATGTATGGGCATATGCAGGACACTTGCAAGTGCAAAGATTTGCCAGATGCCCATATAAACTTTTGGTTTTACAACAGCCATAACTTCAGCTTCAAATATTTCTCTGATGATTTTATCGTTCAGTCGATTATCTGGAACAGTTTCATTTGAGTGTTTGCCAGAAATGTAATGGTCCGAGTACATAGCAAACGCTTTCTTCATAGAATCCCTAGAGTGTTCATCATTTGTAAGATTTTGTTCATTTAAATAAAAATCACTGTGCAGGACGAGTTCTTGCACTATTCGAAGTCGCAGTTTATCTGAGCTTTCACCATGGCCATGGAGGAAAATTGATCCACGTGATAGGATGCAATCTCCGTCTGCTTTGACCGTAACAGGTATCTTGGCATCACCTGTTATATCTCGTGGTACTTGATTGCCAGCTGTATGGTACACAGGAAACATGTGGGAGGATTGTTGAGAACCGTACACAGGATCAAATATCGTGTTTCTGCACAGTTCTAGCAACTCTGCAAAAGTAGCACAATGCCCTATCTTTTGCAAAGTGTCACTAAAATAAGTTGCATTACTAGACATCTTCATAACACCCGCGGCTATACCTGGCTCGCGCCATGACGGGTGCACTGACACAGAGACATCAGAACCCGTACCAGCAGCTACACCTGTCACGAAGTCAGTGAGCTCAGCGACATCAGGACCCACTTCAGCAGAGTTTATATCTTCAGAACCTACACAGACCACATCACGTCAGTCAGCATCAAAGTCGTATTGTCTTCATACATTTAAAATACACGCATAAAATTTGTTTGTACTCAGCACGGGAAAAAAATAGTATAAATTATTTAATAGATAAATATGCACACACACAATCAGCCATACTTGTATTGTTTATATTTTATTTCGGTTTACTTTTTAATATGGGTGAGGAGACGTAGAGAACGATTAGGGAGAGCAAAAGTTTGTGATGCAAGGTGTGCATGGTGGGGAGGGGGTCAGGTGGATGAAGTAGAATATTAATAGGTGGAGAGTAGGCTAAGGGGAAGAGGGCGAAAAGTAGGAAAAAAGAGAGAAGTCGTGTGGACGATGGTAAAATTATTGAAAAGCAGGGTGTTGAGGATGAGGGAAGCTGCAGATAGTGGGAAGGAAAAAATGGCCACTGGTGGACACGGGCTGGAGAATGGGGTAGGGGAGAGAGGTGCAAGATGGTATAGTTGTCAGACTTTGATGACCACACACTCAAGCTAGTGCACATCCACGTGCACCCACAAAAGAGTGTCCAAGTATGTATTGAATAATATTGTAAACAGAGGGTTCAAGAAATAAACACACACACACACACACACACACACACACATGCACATACTCGCTCACTTACCCTCAGACAGCAAATCAATCACTCGGTCCACGGCCATATTGGTCCAAAACAGTCGCTTTGCAGGCGGCATCAAACGACATAATCTGTTCCTGATTTCCTGCAGTTTCGATTCTTCCACACCTCGTGGAAGTTGCCGCGTAGGCGGAAGATCCACAGGATCCTTCATGGTGGGCAGGAAAGTACATGAAGAAAACTCTTTTTCAAAAAGCCGAACACGTCCTTTGCTGACTGAAATTTCGCCATCTTTTTCACAGGAAAATAATATTGCACAGCAGCAATAACATGGATTCTCACTGGTCCACTTCATCTTAAGGCACTTTCTCATTGGTCGGGAGGACTTACTTTTCTTTGTCAGGTTATTGTAAAAGATGACGTCATCATGCCAACTCGAACATCAGCCAGAGGATCGCCGAAACAGAATCGCAGGGGACTTGCTTGGTTTTATTAGTTTATTCCCCCACTTAAATGTTTTTTAACAAGGACTTACTCTATGATATCTCCAAATCTAAACATAGTTCGGATTTTATTTTTACAGGTAAGATGCGTAATTCCCTTGCAAGTTTGATGGCGCAGAAAGCTCATTTTCGACCTTAGGTGGACTTACTCGGTTTTGTCAAATCACGGCAACATTTTTCTATCTATCCCTGTGTAACGAAGCAGCGTTCGTTAAAAATCTATTTCATAATAATAAATAAATTGGAATGACAAAATACAAGAAGACTTTTTGTTTTTGTTTGAATACTTCATTCACACTCATTTATTCCTCACAAAGATGACATGACACAACAATAATACTAAATCATAACACCAATTTGAGGGATGACGAATACGTTGATGTCCGATGATATTGTCTCAATGGCGCAGTCGATGTTCAATGAAGTTGACAGTCTTATGGCACGATGAAGATAAACAGATCCCCAATGTAGATGAATGGTTTACCGCATTATTGTCCACTGATTACTTCCACATAAAAACCCTAAAACAGACAATGTGAACAAAATCCTTAACGTTATGTCATAATATTATTTTCACCTTAAATCTATTCATAATGAAAATTCGCCGCTCTTCTTAGGGCAAAACAACGGTAATTTTCTCCATTTTATGACCTTCACTATTCAAGTCCTTATTCTAAATACATTTCCATCAAAATCTATATTATTATCATTCCTTAATATCCAAGTACTTATTCTATATATTATCTATTGGTCTACGTACCTCCAAAGAGGGCTGGACACGACTATTTTACAATAACAAACACACTGCTCAACATTCATACATCCATTTTCTTCAGATCATTTTAACGAACACCGGAAATGGCGAAATGTGCGTCATCATGCAGTACGACAATGACGTAAAAATATATAATTTTATTTTTACACTAGTATCGAGAGTTGAACAGACTCAATTCCTTACACCTGTACCCCAGCCTAAACACAGACCGAGCTAAACAAATTGTATTAAGTGAAGTCAAAGGGAGATTACTAGCGATCCCCACCGACTACGACGAGGAGGTAATAGCAGTTCATTGTGCAGAGCCCAGCAACAATAAAAACCCCGTCACAGTCATCCTATTCTATCCTTCCTATCCTATCCTATCCAAGTCGAAGGTCGTTGGGGCACCACAGATGATCGTTTAACCAGCGTACTCCACCTTTCTGTGTTCTCAGCAACCCTCATGGATTCGCTCAGTGTCAAACCAGTCCACTCTCGAATGTTGTCATCCCACCTCTTTTTTTTGTCTCCCCCTTCTTCTGCCTCCTTGCACCGGGCCTTACAGGATGTTTTTTGCAAGGCCTGATGCTCCGGTGACGTGGCCGTACCATCGGAGTTTTCGTACCTTCACCACTGTGAGCAGGTCATCGTGTTGTTCAATGGTCTGTCGGACTTCTTTGTTGGTGCTTGGAATATTTCTGCCACCTCTGGGTCTTGCAGGTTGTCCAGGTCGAACTTCAGTCTGGTGCACTTTGCAGTGTTCACACTCTTTTTCAGTTTTATTCCAAAGGCTGTCTCATTACTTAATAAATGACATGTGTGTGGGTGTGGGTGTGGGTGTGCGTGTGTGTGTGTGTGTGTGTGTGTTTTGTTTGCCCAAAATAATCTCACTTCACATTTGCTGTCGTTTAATGTTAGCATGCATAAGTGTAATTATATTCATATGTGACTGTGCATTTTTATCCTCATTGTCATTATGATTGTTGTTATTATTCTTGTGATGTTTATTCCTTGTTGATTGTAATTGCACACCACAATCTAATTTCTTGTAAAAGATAATAAAGTTGTCTTATCTTATCTTATCTTATCTTATCTTATCTTATCTTATCTTATCTTATCTTATCTTATCTTATCTTATCTTATATTCTCTTATCTTATCTTATCTTATCTTATCTTATCTTATCTTATCTTATCTTATCTTATCTTATCTTATCTTATCTTATCTTATCTTATCTTATCTTATCTTATCTTCAAATGGATCCGGAAGGAAGGACATCATCGCGAGATCGTGGTCACATCCGATGTCTGTTCCTGGAAAGTGCGTGTTCTGCCAATGTTGATGCTTGATCTGAAGCGTTTCTTGACCATGATGTAGTCAATCTGGTTGTGATGCACCCCGCTGGGACTGTGCCATGTCCATCGTCTGGATTTTTTGTGGAGACCAAGTGTGTTTCCCAGTATCAGATTGTTGTGTCTGGCAAACTCCAAGAGACTCAAACCCCTGTAATTTTTCTTGTTGTTGCAGTGGGGTCCATATGTGTCTCCCCAGTTGTAGTGCGCATCTTGACCAACCTTGGCATTCCAGTCACCTTGCACTATGACTATGGCCTTCTTCGGCACAGAGAGAGAGAGAGAGAGAGAGAGAGAGGGGAGAGGGAGAGAGGGGGAGGGAGAGATAGAGTGGTTTAGTATCATTGATTTCTGTGTCTGCTAGCGAAAAACCATCTTTCTAATAATGTTTGGAGAGAGAGACAGAGAGAGATTTGGAGAGAGAGAGAGAGGCATCACCCTCTCTACCAGTACCCCCTCTCGATTCTCTCTCTCTCTCCACACACACACACACACACACACACACACACACACACACACAAATCCACCGCTCCTCTTCCAACACTACCTTATCACCCTGCCTCGCCATGCGATGGAGGTAGGACCAAAGGAGTCGACGTGGCGGCGGTGCAGTGGTACAAACACTCCGTATTGATTCATGGGCCACGGCTAACGCTGCCTTAGAGAGAACAGACTGGCGACGTGGGTGGGGCCTGTTGTTTAACCTTTTCTGGAGACGAGACAGCCGGATCACAGTGACACAAGCGCCTGTTTGACCAATATTTGGTTCTGTCTTAAATCGTTTTGCTGTTCCTTAATTTCTCTCAATAATGTACAGTAGCTGACTTCTGCTGCGTGAGCCGACAACACTATCGTGGAACATTTTCATTTTTTTTTACGCCATACTTCGACTTTGAGGCAATAGATCGAAAATAGTTGGAAAGGGAGAGGTGGGAGGGGTGTGCAACGAAAAAAGAAAAAGTGCCTTGCGTGTTTTTATGTATGTGTGTGTGCGTCTGTGTGTGTGTGTTGGTGCGTTTGTAAAGAACATATTGCACAGTTTGTTGAAATTTGTTTTGTTTGTTTTTATAAACAGAAAAAAAAACATCTATGAGTTCTGGGATTGTATTCCATTCGTGGTAGATAACGACTGTCAACATTTAAAAACAAACGTAAGTCTTTTTGATTTAAAAAAAATGTTTGTTTTATTTTTGTATTTGAAACCAGTTTAAATATACCACTCAAACTAATACAAGGGCCACTTGGACATATGGGTCTCTCTTTAAATCAGAAACACGAATACAATTTATTAGTTCATCATATTTTATTGCAATCATTTCTGAATCAATAACAAAAAAGATTTGATACACCAGTCGCTTAAAATTCGAGTAAATTCAATTTAACTGGACATACTCCTCATTTACAAAATCAAAACTTTGGAAACAAAAAAATCTATAGAGTCAGTATCGGGTGTGGCCACCATTTGCATCAATTGCAGTCTTGGCATCGTTGTCTCATGGACCGTATTAGGTTATGGAGGATGTTTCCTGGGATGGCCAACCACTCTTGCTGGAGAACTTGGGTCAGAACTTCAAGGTTAGCTCCTGGAGGGAGGTTTGCCCGTGTCTGTCGACCCAAGACATCCCTCAGATGTTCTATGGGGTTCAAATCGGGTGATCGAACCGGCCAATCCATCCTTATGACGTGCTGTTGCTGCAGGAAGTCATTGACGATACGCGCTTGGTGGGGTCTGGCATTATCGTCCTGTAGTATGGCACCTTCCCCAATGGCCCGCAGAGCTGGGAGAACCCTAGGTTGTAGGACGTCATCCATGTAGCCAATACCATTTAAGTTGCCATGAATTTGGAGCAGGGGTGTTCTGAAGTTTAATGCGAAGCCTCGCGCACCGTCGCATCAGCAAAACGCTCCCGTGGACGCCCTCCAACCATTCACTCGATGGTCGTTGAAAGACAAGGAGAACCGAGACTCGTCTGTAAAGAACACCCTTGACCAATGTTGCCTAGTCCACACCAAATGACGCCGAACCCAGGCCAAAAGCGCTGCACGATGAGCTGGGGTGAGCAAAGGCCGTACTGCTGGTCGTCTTGATCGCAGGTTTGCCTCGTGTAGACGGTTGCGAATTGTCTGGTCGCTGACGTTAACATTGCTGGCTGCGTGAAGCTGTCTTCTGATGGTGTTTGCTGTAGCGGGCCTCATCCTCAGAGCTGACAGGGTGATGAAATGGTCTTGTCTTGCAGTGGTAACGCGGGGGCGTCCGGACTTTCTTGGTTCTTGGACGCTTCCAATGTTGTTAAAGCGCTCCCGCAGCCTTTGGACAACGGAGTGGGACACTCCCAGCCGCCTGCCAACTTCTCTCACCCCCACCCCTTCCTGAAGCCATGCAATAGCTCTGCCTCTATCCGCATCAGTCAATCGTCGCCTTGGGGGCATGGTTAGAAAAGCAGTAAAATGTTACACTCCGATTCGATGTTGGTGTTTTTCTATCAGTATTTGATTCAGCCCCGATGCTTGAATTCCTGATAGTTGTGTAACTCAGATTCGTTTATCCACGCAGCCTGCTCACTCATCAACAAGATACGGAGTCGACGTATGAAGTTTTCCACTTTTATTCAGCACACATCAACAACTGCATACAATCGCCTTTTCACTCTCAATTTTTTTACTTTCCAACTCACTATCAACAACTTCCTCTACCCACACAGAGGGCATCCATTTTATAATTTTTCCTCTCATTCGAGATGACGACAGGACGTTCTTAAAATGACGCATTACAACCAATCAGAATTAAAGATCGTCATCACTGACTTACGTCATACATATTTCTAAACATACCCGGAACGTTCTCTTACTTCGACACCCATCGGGAAATTTCTATCGAGAGTAAACACGCAGATCCAGAGAATTCTCCAATAATATCGACTAACGCAAATTATCAACGTTATACAAAGCCTCTCCTAACAACAATGCAAACTCAAATCAAAGGTAAATAAACTCTATTATTGAATACTTTGCAAAACGAAACGACTAGATCTATCGTGCACGCTTCAGACAAACTATCATTCGCGTTTCAACGTAACATAAAAGCGCTGCCATTTATACCCAGAAAAAAGCGCCGATTATTGAACTGAACTCAGAAAATGCAGGGCTTTCGCGTGCAAGTCACTTTTTAATGTTGAAAAATTTGCTTTATTAGCAAGACAACAGTAAATTAGAGTCTTTTTTTTTAAACATTGGGTTTGTTTTTAACTCAGTGCAGAAAGTTCAAAACTCACACATGTGATTACTTGCCTGAATAAGATTGTCTTGAATGTTACTGTACAGGATAGGTTTTGAAACAAGCAATATAAGCGATATTATTGATAGCAGCAAAAAATTATTAAACTAAATAAAATATGAGAGTGGCCCTTCAATTATTTTGAGTAGTATATAAATCGCCTTTTTTTGTTTGCTTGACGTGTCAAATCAACTTTGAACGGATATACAAATGTTTTAATGTATATTTTGTACTCTTACTGTTTATATCTCTTTCCCTTCTTTTCATGAAACAAATCTTTTTATTCTCGTTGTTGTTGTTGTTGTTGCTTTTGTTGTTGTTCTTCTTCTTCTTCTTCTTCTTCTTCTTCTTCTTCTTCTTCTTCTTCTTCTTCTTCTTCATCTTCTTCTTCTTGTTCCGGTCCTGATTTTGCTCGAAGAGTCCGCTGGACCTAAAGCAATAATCATGTAATGTCTTCTTGTCTCTCTTCTTTTTTTTCTCTTCTTGTTGTCCAAATGTATCCAGGGTTGTTGTTTGTTACTACGAGAAATGATTTTCCATATATCCTTCTATTTTCTCTCTGATTTCGCGTTAATCCGTGCACGGGTTACTTTTAAAAACTTGTCTATCTTTTTTTATTTTTCTTGTTTTCTTCTTTTTTCTTTTCCAGCGTGCGTACTCGTCAGATACGCTGAGTCGCTACAGCCAAAAGCCTTCCGGAAACTAACAAACATGGTTCAGCTGGCAAAAATCAGCCGTTTCGTCATCCTCAGCGTTTTCCTGATCTTCCCGTCAGCTATGATAAAGGTGAAAGTCTTAAATATGCCAATGTTGAGGGTTGCCGTAGTGTGTGTGTGTGAGTGAGTGTGTGTTTGTGTGTGTGTGCGTGTTTGTGTGTGTATGAGTGTGTGCCTGTGAACGTGCGCGCGCCTGTGCTTTATCTTGTGACGTATTATTCTATATTTTTTTTGTCCAGTCTCGACACACGAACAGATCCGACCCCTACTTTTGTTTGGCGAACACGAATAGGACATTTGTTAATATCCCGACTCGCTTCCCGAATGTTACCTGGGTTAACGAGAGTATGCCTACCTTTCTCGCGTGCTTTGCCGAAGGAAACCGCTCACCGACCATCCACTGGCTCAAGGACGGAAAAAGGATCTCTCAGGTACTTAATTGTAAAGTCAAAGAAAGAACGAAAAAACAAACTAACAAACTTCAAAATATATTATAGTATACACTGACTTTGAATAATATTAATAAATACCTCACCCCCCTTTTCATTCATCTCCCCCCCCCCTCCCATCCCCAAGAAAAAAAGGACATACAAAATATATTTCAATAATTATAAAAGATTGTAAAATACAAAGAGTGTTTTGTTGTGAACTGCTATTTTTTCTTCAAACATCAATGTCCAAACATTAATTAGTACTGATGTTCATTTCACTGCTAGTTTATCCATGGATTCTCTCAAAGTTTACAATTTTCTTCACCGTCTGTTAAATAGCTCCATAAATAAACTATTGCTACTGTAAAGTTCTAATCTTTTGTTTTTTTCGCGTGTAAATTTTAAGTCTTTGTTTAGTAAATGGAAACGTGTATATTATTATGTGTATAATGTGTTGTATGTGTATAATGTGTATAATATGTTGTATGTAGCCTGTAGTTGTCTGTGTATTCCATGTTTACCAGTGAACCTCCCTGTTGTGTGTGTGTGTTGGTTGGTGTGTAGCGTGTAAGCTTATGTGGGTGAGTGTGAAGTTTGTGTGCGTTTTGGAGGTTGTGTATTGTTTGTGTGTGTTGGTGGGTGTGTAGTGTGTGTGAGTGTGTGGGTGTGTAGTGTGTGTGTGTTGGTGGGTGTGTAGTGTGTGTTGGTGGGTGTGTAGTGTGTGTGTTGGTGGGTGTATAGTGTATGTGAGTGTGTAGTGTGTTTGTGTTGGTGGGTGTATAGTGTATGTGAGTGTGTGGGTGTGTAGTGTGTGTGTGTTGGTGGGTGTGTAGTGTGTGTGTTGGTGGGTGTGTAGTGTGCTTGTGTTGACAGGCGTATAATGTAGGTGTGTGCGTGTATAGTTTGTGTGTGTTGGAGGTTGTGTAGTGTGTGTTTGTGTCAGTATGTGTTTGTTGTGTGTATTGATGGATGTGTAATGAGTGCGTGTTTGTGTATTGGTGGATGTGTATTGTTTGAGAGTTATTGGGTGTGTAGTGAGTGTGTGTATGTGGGTGTGTTGTGTGTATTGGTGGATATGTAGTGAATGTGTGTGTGTTGGTGGGTGTTTATTGTGTGTGGGTGTGTAGTGTGGGTGTGTAGTTTGTGTGTGTGTAATGGTGGTTGTGTAGTGTGTCTGTGTCTTTGGGCACTTTTGCTGACACACATGACAAAACACACCCGCATACCACCGACCCGCTATTTCCGCCGACGTCACGAGAACTAGATGAACACTCAGACGACATCAGGGATCGCTATTTTTACCATTTTTGCAAAAAGTTCTGAAAGTCGGCAAAACTCGACACACATGTGTGTTGGACACTTGTCCTGAAATGGAGAGAGAGGGACCCTCTATACACTCGCGTCATTACTTGTCATGACGAATCTTCGCATCATCGTGACGTCAAATTCGCGCGCAGTTGACTTTTTTTTTCCTCAAGAGTCCGCCATCTTCCATTTGCATGCAGGAAGGATTTTCTTTGTCAGTTTTGAAAACGTACGTTTTTGTTTTATTTTATTATTATAGTTTAATTTATTAATGTATGTGCTGAGTTCTAGTTCTATGTATAATTTTTAAGTGAATACAATTAATCTTGAAGAGACTGTATCTATCAGACTATCTTTTTCAAAATATCAGGCAAGCGCATTCTCATTCTCAGCAAATTGTATCCTACCTACATAAAATAAAAATTAAAATTAAAATAATGACAGTCAGTGTTTAGATAGCCTATATAATAGATCTATGCTAACCTGGCCTGTGTATGACAATGTATGCATGTTTCATTTGATGAATAATATCTAGGCTGGCTTCGTCCTTCTTGACTTTCAATGCAAGTAACAGCTTCCTGTCTTCATTTCAGACACTGAGACAGATCAAGATAAGATGGCGTCAAATGTCACCTTCTCTAAAGTTTTTTCACTTCTCAAAAAAGAGTAAGTGGCTTGAAATTTTTTTTTTTTAATATATAAGGCATAAACATTATTTAAATATTTTTTAAATAGTGCTACTTCTTTGAGTCTGTGAGCCAGTCAGTGGATTCTGCAACATTTCAACTTAGATTCATATTCACTCATTCATAAGTTCGGTGAGTGAACATGATTTTATAATTTACTCACCAGTGGTGATTTTCTAAGTACTGCTTGATCGCTATAGAAGGAAATAAAAACTGATTGCATTGACGATCAATATAGTTCTCTTGACCCTTTACTTTTTTTTCAGTTTATGATGAAATCTAGTGCCTGTTATGGAAAAAGGACTCGATGTTTCCATTAAAGTTTTCTTCCATACATACATGTCTGGAAAAATCTGACTTTTAAACAGTATATACTGCCTGTGTAACTGTAACTGTAATGTTTTTGTTTGTTTGTTTGTTTCTTGCAGAGGTCTAATAAAGGACAAGGGAAGTGAAGGAGATGTGACTGGACTTCAAATGGTAAGTACATTATTTCTGTTGATGCCATGTGATCATCATAAAGAGGAAAGACTATTACATGTATCCCAATCAAACCAAGTGTGTTTAGCTGCTAGTAAAATGAAGCAAAATATTGCCAGTAACTTGAAGTGATGAGTGAATCCTTTGGCAGTGCGTGGTGGTTTCAAGAATGTGTTCAACTGCGTTGAGTGGATGAGGATGATGATTAAAACATCCAAGATAAAAGAAACACAAGACCCAAAATGAAAATAAGCAGGTAAAAAGACCTCAGTTTGTCCATGCCTTCTCCCAAACCGATTTTTCTTCATGCTCACCAACTCCCTCAGCCAAGTTTTAAAACAACAACAACAACAACAAAGGAACACAATTCAAAACGTTCTGTTTATTTTTTAAAATATGAATATTGAGCTTCAAACTTGTGCATAAATTACCCCCCACCCCTCTCCCCTATCCCTCCCCTCTTTCTACCTTTCAATTTACTTCCTCTCCACCTTCATATCCACACTCAAATCGTCTGGCTTTATTTTAAAAATTTTCATCTTGGATTTTCTTCCGACACTACTAGTACTACACCCCAACCAAACTTAGTACAAAGGTGTAAGTTGAGAATATTGAGCTTGAACATTCTGAGCTACCTTAGCAACACGTTATTACAAAATAAATTTCTCTTAGTACCGTGGTCCTGATTCGGCTGTTGGCAGTCCGCTGGACCATATAAACATTGAATATCTATCTGTTAATATCTCATGCTTATCATTTGTTGTCAAATGTGATAATATACGAATTACTAATAAACAATTTTAAAACCAACCTCTTTACAGTAAGTAGGAATATATATTGGGGCTAGCATGGTGGAAGGAAGCACAGCATATTGACAACATGCATTTTGATTTCATTTTGTAGGCATCGTTTTTTAAGTCATGGGCCTAGATGACTATTTTTGACGTCATATTTTTTCGAAGAATAACTGACATAGCGTCAAAAAGAAAATAATGCAAAACAAACTGGAAACAGGTTGAATTCTCAGTTTTCTTGAGATATTACAAATGTAAAGGAGTGGACAAAGAACAGTTTTCAATGGCTACCGTTTGTTTTTTTTATCAGAGGATTTTGGGAATGTGAAAATAGTTTGTTGCCTCACCTGAAAAACCTCCCAATTCTTGAGAGGCTTTGGTCATTACGCCTGCCTTGATTAAAAGCCAGAAGAGTGAAGGGGAACCCAGAACGTCGCACTCGGGGAGATGTGTGAGTGTGGGGGGAGGGAAGGAAGAGGAACATTTATCCCCAAAACCACCCCCACTCCAATATTTTTACCAAAGCAAAAAAAAAAGAAGGACGTGGGGGTGGGTGATTACATGTTGTGTTGGGGCTTTACAGAACACAGTCACTAAATGCATAATGAAATCACAATTGTTGTTTGCATCATCTGTAATATAGGACAAGCCAGAGGGTGAAGGAGAAGAAGAAGAAGGAGAAGTGGCAGAACTTGAAATGGTAAGTACATTATTTCTGTTGATGCCATGTGATCATCATAAAGAGAAAAGATTATATATGCATCCAAATCAAAACAAGTGTGTTTGGCTGCTGTCAGTCAGTCTGTGGTAGAAGTGCAGCACCTGCTGTGGCTCGTCTGCAGGTTATCCCATGTTAATCTCTTCGAGGCAGCGCTCTTTGTTTTCTCTGCTATCGTCTCTCTCTCTCTCTCTCTCTCTCTCTCTCTCTCTCTCTCTCTCTCTCTCTCTCTCTCTCTCTCTCTCTCTCTCTCTCTCTCTCTCTGTGTTGAACGCCGACCCTCAAGAAATACTATTGATTACTAGAGGTAAATCTGCAAGGATGTGCTTTTTAACATAAATAAACTCTTTATTTTAGTTGCTTTAATAATAATAATAATAATAATAATAATAATAATAATAATAATAATAATAATAATAATAATAATAATACGGGGCTATCTGAAAAAATCGCTATTATAGAAGGCAAAGAAATCAATGTTTGGCTCACATGCATACTCACCACTAACCTCGCCCCTTCTCCTCTCTCCTCCCCTCTCCCCAAACAAACAAAATGTTTCCAGGTGTTTGCAAATATGTGCGAGATGAGTCCTAAATAGTCCACAAATTACTTCTTTTTTTTTCTTTTTTTTTTTGGGGGGGGGGGGGGGGGGTGGGGGGGGGGGAATGTCCGTCGGTCTTTCTGTCTTCCGTCCGCCGTCTAAGCGTGCAAAATTTGCAAGTGGATTACTATCTCAGAATCTATTTTGACTATCACAACCAAACTTGACCAGACATGAGACGTCATAAATGATAAGTGAATGAATTACGTCACTTCAAGATCAAGGTCATAGGGTCGCCAAAATAATGTTAGTCAAAAAATAAAAACTTTTTTCCCCCAAGTTATTAATATTGAACTTATGATTTTTGGGTGCATGATAGATATCAATGAGGCACACATCTTATGCACATTTGTTCAACCTCTCTCCCAAGTGAAGATCACTGGAGCTGTTCAAAGGCTAGTATAGGTACTTTGAAGTGATCTTGACCCTAAACTATCAAAGATATAAATTTCAAACTTGTTGTATTTAGGAATAATAGATTGATCTTTCATACATGTTCCGTTTTTGCGTTGATCTTGAAGGTCAAGGCCATTTTAGGCCTTGCAAAAACATACACAAATGTCATCGTACAGTGAAATAGCTCTATTTAACCCATAGTATGCAACAACATTGGGTTATTTGATCATACATGAGCATGACAGGTCGCATAAAGGTGAAGGTCATCCCAAGGTCACTTTTTGTTTGTTTGTTTGTTGTTGTTTTTTTGGCATAATACAACAGCTGGTGAAATGATCATCTGTGGTGCCCCTACGACCTTCGAGTTACGGGATAGGAATACACCTTTTGCTGTAGTACATTTGATATTACATACGTGTTTGGATCCGGAGGTCAAGGTCATTTTAAGGTCAAGAGCAGAGGAAGATCAAAGATCAAATTCAAAGTCGGTATGGTATTACTGTGCATTTTATTGCCACACTGTTTCATTTTTTTCTGGGCAGTAATGTTCATGTTAAATATTGCAAGTTCTGTAAGCAGCGTGTGAGCCATATAGGCTTTGCCCCTTCTAATTATATTTGAAAGTTAGATTGACTGCATCCAATACCATTATTGCTTCAAAATGAACAACTTACAAAAAATAGGCCTGCTGGTTTCCTTTAAAATAAATTAGGAACCATGTCATGTACCTTACCCTCCTATTCCCCTCCTCTTCCCCCTCTTTCCACCCCTGCCCTGCTTACCCATCGTTTCGTCTGGATCAAAACAATCAATGGAAGCTAAAATATCCGACTTCTTTACTGAAGGACAATGTTGTAGCCAGCAGAAAGTGGTTCTTACGATGTACCAGACACCAGTATAAATAAAGATGTAGATTTGTGTACGCTGATTTACGATCACATTAATTTTCTTATCAAAACATAACAACAAAGCGCAACATGCAAAGTTTATGACTAGAAATACGTCATTGATCGATAATGAACGAAACTGAAGTATTAATACAAATGTACACGCAGCCACGATCAGGTCAGCTGCATCCTAATCGGAAAACCCCGGGCAAGGCCACCGCATTGCACTGTCAGTTTAAGTACCCACACAATCTCCTAGTTTAATCCTATCCTATCTCATCCCGTAACTCAGAGGTCGTAGGGGCACCACAGATGATAATTTAACCAGCGTACTCCATCTTTCTCTGTCCTCAACAACCCTGATGACATCGCTGAGTGTCAAACCAGTCCATTCTCGAATGTTGTCTCCCACCTCTTTTTCGGTCTCCCTCTTCTTCTACCTACTTGCGCTGTGCCTTGCAGAATGGTCTTTGCAAGGCCTGATGATCTGGTGACGTGGCCATACCATCCGAGTTTCCGTTTCTTCACCACTGTGAGCATGTCATCGTGTTGTCCAATGGTTTGCGTGATGGTCTGTCGGACTTCGTCGTTGGTGATTTGCTGGGTATAGGAAATGCCCAAAAGTCTTCTGTAGCACCTCATCTCCATGCTTTGTATTCTTCGCTGTAGATCTGCTGTGAGGGTCAATGCTTCGCAAGCATATAGGAAGATGGAGATGACAAGGGAGCGCAGCAGAACCTTAGAATGTAGACTGAATGTCTTTCCAAATGGGTTTCAACCTTGCCAGGGCAGCAGTTGCCTGTGCGCTCCTGGAGAGGACTTCTTGTCGGGACCCATTGTCTGATACAATGCCTCCTAAATATTTGAAGCTATGCACTGTGTTGAGGGATTGGCCTTGGACTTTGATCTCCGTGTTGATGCCATTGGTGTTGTTGGTCATCATAGATGTTGCTGGTCTTCACTGCACTTATTTCCATTCCATAGACTCTAGAGGTGGTGTCAAGCCTCTGTACCAGTTGTTCAAGTTCTTGTTCCTCTCCAGCCAATCCATCAATGACATCCGCAAAACGAAGGTTGGAGATTGATCTACCCGCTATGCTGACTGTGTCTTCGTGATCTGCAAGGGCATCTGACATGATGCGCTCTAGGAAGATGTTGAAGAGTGTTGGAGAGAGTAGGCATCCTTGACGCACACCAACTGTTGTTCTGAACCAGTTTCCGATGGTGCTGTTATGGAGGACTGCACTGGTAGCCTTGTCATACAGGCGTTTGATGACTTCAATCATTTTATGGCTGATGTTGTACACTCTCATGGTTGCCCACAGAGACGAATGCCAGACTCGGTCAAACGCCTTCTTGAAGTCTACGAACACATGATATAGATGTTGTTTGCTTTGGATCGTGGAGACATTGAGCTGTTTAATACTTTTCAGACGCTTCACAATCTGGTAGGCCTTCTTGCAGTTGTTCTTGTTCAGACTGTTCTCTATTGTCTGGCATTGATCTTCTATCCAGTTCTCCTTTGCTGTGCGCATGCCTTTTCGGATGTCATTGTTGAATTTTCGGTAGACATCAGCTCGCTGTGAGGTGTACTTTTTCTTCTTCATCTCTCTTCGTTTATCACACAGGTCCGAACGTTCAGGTGTGATCCACGGCTTCTTCTTTGGCCGGTGCTTGCCAAAGATCTCAGTGGCGGCATCTTTCACAGCTGAGTTGAAGGTGGTGGTCATGGTGTTGAATCTACTTCACCAGCTCCCAAAATGAGCAGTGGTGAAAATTTCCCTCCAATTGTGGCCTGAAATATTTCTACCACCTCCGGGTATTGCAGTTTGTCCAGGTCGAACTTCAGTCTAGTGCACTTTGCTGTGTTTACTCTCTTCAAGTGGAGCAGGAAAGACATGATCACGAGATCGTGGTCACTTCCGATGTCTGCTCCTGGAAAAGTGCGTGTCCTGCCAATTTTGACGCTTGATCTGAAGCGTTTCTTGACCATGATGTAGTCGATCTGCTTGTGATGCTCCCCGCCAGAGCTGTGCCTAGTCCGTCGTCTGGATTTTTTTGTGGAGACCAAGCGTGTTTGCCAGTATCAAATTGTTGTATCTGGCAAACACCAACAGTCTCAGACCCCTGTTATTTGTCTCATTGTTGCAGTGGGGTCCACAATCATGTGTCTCCCCAGTTGTTGTGCGCATCTTGGCCAACATTGGCATTCCAGTCGCCTTGCACTATGACTATGTCCTTTTTCGGCACATGGTCAAGGACAGCCTGTAGATTTTCATAGAAATCCTCCACTTCGCTGTCGTCATAGTCTAATGTTGGGGCATAGGTCTGGATGATAGTGATGTTGAAAGGGGCTGCTCTCAGACGGATGGTAATGAGTCTACTGGAGACTGGGCGGCAACCCATGACAGTGGCTAGAAGTAGAATGTTCTTGTGGACCAAGAATCCAACGCCGTGTTCGTGCTTGTCATCTCTACCGCTGAAATAAAGCTTGTGGCCTTTGTCGTTGTTTGACCTAGGTCTTTCCAGCGCAGTTTGCTGATACCTAAAACGTTCCGTCGATAGTAATCCAGCTCGTGGGCCAGTTCTTCTAATTGTCCTTCCGCATTTAGGGTCTTGATATTCCAGGTTCCTATGACGATGTTGTATCTCGTGCGGATCTTGCTAATTTGTCCATCAGTAGCACACTTATCACATCCGTCCTGGTGGCCAACGGAAGGCGAGGGCCATGGTGACACGGGCGATGACCGATCTGGTATGGAGTGAATGGTTCTATTGATCATGCAGTGTGTCTTGGGCAAGAAAGACCTGCCTGGCAGGGCCAAATCCTCTTCAGGCTGTTGGCCACAGCCGATTTCCACGAATACGGTGTGGCTCGCCTTGGCCCCGAGCACGTGGTCGTTGAACCTGTAGTAACATGAGGTTCCTCCGTCCTGGCCGGTGACTTCTGTATAGAAGACTTTCGCCCAGTGATGCCGTGCTGACATCACCCCTGTTATCCGCCTCTTACAACACGCCGGAGAACGTTGGGTCTATTCTATTCAGTGCCCGAACCCACAAGGCGAAGTTGTACAGATAAAAGCCCAAATTCTTGTGGTCATATTAGGAGCATGTACGTCGATTTGGTCATCGTTTTGCTCATTCATAATTGTATTATTACGCAAAGATACGGAATACAATTTTTACGGCAAATGTTGATATTTAGCGTTAGGATTACAGTTAGAATTTGGGTTAGGATTAGGGCTAGAGTGGCACTCATTTTCATGTTAAATATTGCAAGTTCCATAAGGAGCATGTGAGTCATATTGGCTTTGCCCTTCTAGATCGAATTATTTTCGTTGCACACATGCTAAGAGTACTCAAATGAAATCACTCAGTTCGGTGATGATGTGACGGCATTTGCTTGTAAAGAAACAAAGCGTGAATTGCCAAAAAAGATTTTGTTTACCCGATCAGTGTAAATGAGGATGTAAAAATGCAAAAACTGTGTATTTTTTTACTCGTTTGTTCCCGGGTGAGGTTAACCAATAGTAAGTGAATTCCTTTCGTTAGTGTGAGAATGTTGCCGTTTGATGTTGACATGTGTTCATTTAGATCTAGGTGCCTGCACGACGAGCAGTGTTGTTTCCATTTTACATCAGCAGAAACTAAACTGTATAGGCAATCACAGCGTTGGGACTAGAAATGAATCTAGACATAGATGTGCTG
Source organism: Oncomelania hupensis (assembly GCA_036898135.1). NCBI lineage: Eukaryota > Metazoa > Mollusca > Gastropoda > Littorinimorpha > Pomatiopsidae > Oncomelania > Oncomelania hupensis. Next base: position 42,068,263 of record CM072522.1, on the reverse strand, counting down.
TGCAGAACAGTTTTTTTTTTTTTTTTTTTTTTTTAACAATGTCAGCCTGCAAGGGATGACGTCAGATATGCGCTGACGACATACCAAAAGGCCTGTGCTTGTTTCCAGCCCTTTATGCTCATTCTCCGAGCAGATCCAGATATTTTTATATGGAGGTATATGATAACATATATAATTACCAAATATTATCACGATGGAAAGATCATGAATAGAAAAATCGGTTGGTCGAAAGCAAGGTGCGCTTTCGAAGTAGAAATGACAAGAAAGAAAACACTGTTCCCTGAATGTATTAACAATAATATGTGCGCGTAAGCGTGAGATTGATACATATTGCCGCATTTGGAGTATGTCATTGCTATTTTTGGTGGTCACTGACCTGGTACCCTACAAAATCTGTTTCCCAAAGTTCATTTCCCACGGACAATAAACGCCGCTGATATCCGACTTTGATTTGTGGCGCTGCATTGCGGCCGCGTCGCTTGAGGGGAAAACAGGAATTCCCTTCTCAGTGAGCATCTACCTAGCATTGAATAAAGCAATTTTCAGCTCAATTGGACCGTTAACACCGGAGATCAAGAAACAAACAGGCTAGCACAGATAACCAAAGGGAGACGCGTCACAGGCATAGGCGCTCGCGTGTCCAGATACAAGCGCCTGTGATTCAAGCAGACACAGATACAGACATAATGCAAACTAAGCACTCTAACCTTTAAAGAGGGATTGTAACAAGATGATAATGAAACTAATATATCTGTAAAGTTTCAAAACATTCTGATTACACTTTTATTGTAAACTCTGGTCTGGGCCCAAAACTGCTAGATCGCTAAGGGGTGTATTAAGTATAACCTCTCTATAGGTCAAAATTTAGCTTGGCGACCTGTGTTTTAGTTTTGTGTGAATAACATGATAATAATGATTGTGCCTAGCTTTAATTTCAGATAGGTTCAAAATTGCATTGTTCTCACTGAAATTTAATTTTCTATCACAAAAATGTTTGAAATTTACTTACAAAGCATACTTCTTACCTTGCTGGAGATTGTCATGCTCAGATCGTCATTTTAATTCTATCCGTGCAGTTGATAACTAGTATACTACTTTTCTCTCAAGGTTGCCACCCTTCAGTTCAGAAATTATGTTCCAACTTGAAAAATAGCACGGCATGATATACTTTTATTCAGTGGCGTAGCTAGGGGATGGGGGGGGGGGGGGGGAGAGGGGGTGTCCAAATTCAAAATACCCCCGGGCCCCCACTTGAAACGGGCCCCCAAAAGAGAGTGCTAAATTTTTTTTTACTTAAATATCAAATATTACGCCACCGCCATGTAATCTTGGTATTCACGTTGTTGTATAAGTTAGTGAATTTAGACATATATTTATTAAGTACATTATCTCATGTCATGATGTCGAATGTTAAAATGCAGGGGCCCCCAAAGAGGCCAAGCCCCCCCGGGCCCCCAAATCCCTAGCTACACCACTGCTTTTATTGTTTTGTTTTGCATTTTATGTATTCTCAGGATGTGTGCTTTAAAATAAACCTCATTTAAGGAAATTATATCCACTTTGATTTCAACGTCCCCAACACCCTTAAAATAACCATTAGTTTTGTTTAATGTGTATAGGTCAGTCATACATAGTTGATGCCCTTTTCGTCGTTTCTTTCGTTCTCTCATTCGTTTCATTAGGATTTTTATTCGTTTGTTTTCTTTTGTTTTTAAACAGGATTGCTCCAGCGGTTTTCACAGTGAATCACTCTTCAGTTCTGGGTCATCAGACGAATTGGAGGATGCAGATAGCGATGTTGATCCTATTTTTGTTCCTGATAGTGATACAGAGAGTGACTCTTCTGGTTCTACTGCTAATTCTGAAAATGTAATCCCACCTACAGACCCTGAAAGTGAAAATGACGACTTCCCAGGAAAAGAGCAGCCAGTCAAATTACCGATGAGTTCCACTGTGACTACTGCTGTTCCTGTGTATGATAACAAAGGTGGCAAAGAATGCTGTGTTCAGTCATCCGAATTCCACATAGCAAAAGCAGGCACAGCTTGTACAAAAGAGCAGTCAGACAAACTGCAGAAGAGTTCTGCTAGTGAGCATACTCGCGAAGGTGCCAGTGTAAGTTCTACAATAACTGTTCAGTCATCTGAAGACAAAAAGAGTTGGATTTGTGCATACTGCGAAAAACCACAGAAACGTCTTCCAAGACATTTGCTGACAATGCATTCAGGCGAGGAACGTGTCAGGGAGTATGCACACAGTAAAGATACAAAAGAGAAAGACAAACTGCTGATAAAAATGAGAAATATAGGAAATCACATTCATAATGTGAAGGTCTTAAAGGATGGCCAAGGATCTTTGTTGGTGGTACACAGGCCTTCCTCACAAAAAGAAAGTGCTCATCACTCTGACTATGTGCCATGCCCGGATTGCTATGGATATTACAGGAAGACATTGTTGTACAGGCATGCATGTCCATTTTCTAGTTCCAATAGTGAACGCAAAACCAAAGCAAGCTCAAGAGTGAGGAGTGGCCAGTGTCTGCTCCCCAATCAGCCAGAAGATTCCATGTTTGCAAAGTTTCTCATGTCATTCAGCGGTGATGCTGTCTCTCGTGTGGTTCGTTCAGATAAGCTAATTTTGAAGTTTGCTCAAATGGAATTTGAGAGAAATGGGCATGATAAAGATTTGCACAACTACATTCGGTCACAAATGAGAAATGTTGCAAAGGTTCTGATTGAAATGCGTCACATTCTTGGCAATGAAAATGCGTCTTTGGCTGAGTGCATTTCTCCAGAAAAATTTGATGCGTTTGTATGCGCAACAAGAGTGCTATGTGGGTACGATAAATGTAGCCAGGAATATGTGAAGCCATCTTTGGCCAAAAATGTCGGCATATGCATGAAGAAGTGTGCTTTGCTGCAGCAGTCAGAGTCAGTACAAAAGCTAGACACAGTTGAAGAACACAAAGCCAGTCAGTTTATCAAAGTCATGGAGCTGTCATGGAATCAGAAAATCACACACCATGCTATTAGAACACTCACAAAGAAGAAAATGAATTCGCCAGCCTTGTTACCGGTCACTGCAGACGTTGTATCTTTGTCAAATCATCTGGATGATGCCGTGAAAAGATGCATAAACATTTTAAAATCAGATCCTGGGTCTGCATACGCACTGACTGAAAGCTGGCGGGACCTTTGTTCAGCAACTCTTGCTCAAATTATCATGTTCAATCGTCGCCGACAAGGTGAGGTTTCAAAGATGAAAGTTGCTGACTTCACCGGGCACAGCCAATATCATGATGATGAGATTTTGAAATCTGCTTTCACAATATTTGAACAAAAGTTGTGCAAAAGCCTTACCAGGATTGAAGTCACTGGAAAAAGGGGCAGAACAGTGCCCATCCTTTTGACTGAATCAATGAAGAAATCCCTGACAACGCTGGTCGATTTTAGAGATAAAGCGGGCGTCAGTCCGGATAACCCGTATTTATTTGCCAGGTTAAACTGTTCTCTTGGTCACATTCGAGGCAGTGATAGCATCCGTGAAGCAGCAGCTGACGCATGTGTGAAGCATCCAGAAACCCTGACATCAACAAAGTTGAGGAAGCAGATTGCCACCATTTCCCAAATTGTGAATTTGAAGGATCATGAGCTTGACATACTGGCAGATTTTATGGGCCACGACGTACGTGTTCATAGACAATTCTATCGGCTTCCGGAGCAGACCTTTCAAGCAGCCAAGATTGCAAAGTTGTTGCTGGCCGTTGAGAAAGGAGAGCTTGCTTCCTTTCGTGGAAAGAGTTTGGACGACGTCAACGTCACTGTAGATGATGGTATGTATAACCAATTTATTTATATTTTTTTTATTTGTACTTTGTATTGAGATATCACCAACACTATTCTTGGAAGGTGATAGAGACGTTACAAATGGTTATCACCATCATCTTAATAATAATTACAAAAAATACAATAAAATAAAAATAAAATAATAATAATGTGTTATATATATATCCGGGATAGCTCAGTTGATAGAGCGGCGAGCTCGTGTTACAAAGGTTGCGGGTTCGACTCCCGGTGTCCCGGACATAAACTTTGGCTGTAAGCATTGGCCATCTTACTATTGCTATTAGTCTGATGGTTGTTTCAATGTATAGTTTTCTATTCTCCCCCTTCCCCGGTCGCCTAGGATTGTGCTCAGTCGTCTGAACGTCAGACTGTGCGCCCAAGGCAGCACGTGGGCTCTTCGGGCGGCTTGAGTTAGATCCTATATCGACCAGCGCCTTGAGCAGCTCTTGAGCTGAAAAAGCGCTATATAAGAATGATAAATAATAATATATATATATATATATGTCGGCAGTCGCTGAGACAGAGCTTTATAAAAAAAATCTATAATGGAGTGCCCTCCTAGGGACAAAGAGAAACAAATAGAGGGAGGGAGTAGAAAATGAGGAATATGAGGGAGAGAGAGTGAGATAGATAATTAAAGGGTACTGTAGTAAAATACTAAAATGTTTGTTTTTTATTTCTCTCTTGACTTTGATTTTAGTTCTGGACGATGAACAGCCTGAAGCAGAAGATGTAGACAGTATGGAGATGTCACCGGCTGTAGCTGAAGCCACGACTTCGTGTTCAACTACCACCTCAGGTTAATTTTCAGTTTGCCGATTTAAAAACAAACAAACAAACCCGATCTTTTGTATAATTTCGGTTGTTGCAAAGAAAAAGAAAGAAATTTCTCTTATATAGCGCACTTATAAGCTCAGAGAGCTTCTCAAAGCGCTGGCCACTACTATCCAGCAATCAAAAATAGTTTGCTGAAGTCAGGATTCGAACCCACGTGGCCCTAGACGCGCGTACACAAGTACTACACATGGTTAGCGTTGTTGTTGTTGTTGTTGTTGTTGTTGTTGTTGTTGTTGTTGTTGTTGGTAATTAGATTTATCCTTAATTTTTTTTTTGGGGGGGGCTTTGTTTGTTTGTTTTGTTTTGTTATGACATACACATTTTTGTAAGGAAAGAGTCGAAAAATGTTGTTGGAGTTTTCATGTCCCCAATTCCAAAAAACAGAGTTTGTACACCCTCTGTGAAGACAGCAGCCTGTGTAAACGACTTCAAGCAGCTTTGCAGTGTTATGCGACTTTTTGCGTGGTATTTTAAATTTGCAGTTTCGTTGTGAGTAATTATTGGTCACCAAAGACTACGATACACAGAGATGGAGAGATAAAGGCAAAAGGGTGGGATTGGGGAGGGACAAGGAGAACGCTGCACTTTGACTTGGTAGTTGGTCTAATTCAGCAAGTAATTACACTTCAAACACTGGTGCCAAACCTTTACGTAACTATACATCTTTAACAAAAATTCAGTACGTTTCCATACCCCTTCAGTGTCAATCATGTACATGCTTATAGTTATACCGTCACTGACAATTTTAATGACGTGATTTCCAACCAGAATGTTTTACCACCCACCCTCAACCCAACCCCATCCACCCACTCTATTGTACGTTTTCTGCATCATTGTCACAGGAAAAAGAAAGACTACTTGAGTAAAACAAACCTATTTCGTTCTGAGTAATAGAGAAGAAAGGGTACAGCCTGTCACTGTTTTCTATTCTTCATTTTGTTTTTAGTTGTGGACGATGAACAGTTTGAAGCAGAAGCTGAAGACTGTTTGGAAAAGTCACCAGCCGTAGCTCAGGCCAGGGTTTCCTGTTCAGCATCCACCTCAGGTTAATATTCAGCGTCAACCATTGACTGTTTTATGATGATGATGATGATGAGGAGGAGGAGGAGGATGATGATGATGAGGATGATGATGAGGATGATGAAGATGAGGATGAGGATTTCTTGCATTTTTTGCCTGCCCAGAGTTGAGGGATTCAGAGCTATTCGTATCGTATCCTTGACTTATGGGGCGAGGATGCAGTGGTTGGTTTGTGCTATGCTTATGGAGCTGACTATTACGGATAGGCACCCTGCCATTCAGTACACCCACTGATAATCGTAGTATTGCTTGTAATGCAGTGTGGGAGGTATTACATGTATTGCAGCTAAACTTGATGTGGTCGTGTCATTTGGCGAACAAATTAAGGTCAAGGTCACAGTTTTAGAAACTGTTGTCTAGAAAGATACCGCTTTTACTTTTTTTAATCTCATTGTTGCATGTACCTTATTAGGTATAATGATGTAAATTTGAACCTTCTTGGTAACGGTCACAGGTATTGGGAGTCATTAATAATGTTGTGAGACTCTGCATGTAAGTCATATGAGCATGCCTTGTATAGTTTCAATTATTTTTGGGTTGTGTGATGGGCCCTATGGATTTCTCTGAACTGGAGTTTGTGCTCCGGTACCTTTTATTTCTAATGTAATGGCATTTTGCAGATTTATATCGGATGTAATGGGATTATCCACTTTGCATTTTTATTTTTCACTGCTGTTTTAGGTCACACATCAAAGCGGAGGAGGATTGCCGTCAGAAGGAAATGGACACCTGAAGAAAATGAAGCGGTGAAAGTCCATTTTTCAATGTTCCTGCTCAGGGGACGACTCCCGGGTAAAGCAGACATTGAGAAAGTACAAAAGCAAGTGGCAGTGCTTTCAAAGAGATCATGGAAGAATGTCAAAGATCATGTTAGGCAGATTATTTTGAGCCGCTGAATCAGTCCACGGGCTGCTTAATGTCGAAACAATGTTATTGACTGATTCAGTGAATGATTGATCGAATGCTTTAAATAGACGAGTCAAATGTATTGTCCTACACTACTAGCTAAATTACCGTTAAGACATCCGTTTATATCTAGTTTGCAGAAGCTTAGCGGCTCAAGTACATCAAACAATGTGTGGCGCACAGGTAGGGTCTAACAGAGCATCATTTGATCTACTAAGGAGGTTTTTGATGGGTCATTTTCTTACTAAATGCACCAAATCCTGCTTCTTTACTGAGACGTGTAGTTATTTGGTAGAGTTGTTTGTGTTGAAATAGTGATAGGGTCTAAGCGGTATGCCAAGGCTAGGCCTAATCTATATATAGTCAATGAATTGCACTGTATTGTAGGTGTGAGGCATTTTGTTGTTTAATACATTTTGTTTGCTCACTGCGGGAACACTAAGATTTGTTGCTGTTGTTATAACTTGGGCGTGAAGCTTTGATTGACGATAGTACTCATCTGTTGCAATTTATGGCCAGAAGATAGCTTATGTGTTCTTATTGGTTTGAGTAAAACTGGCATAGGTAAAATATATAGCCTGTGGTTTTTAGTAGTTTTTGGTAAAACTGAGAGAGGTTTTAAAATGCTTTTTATTTTATTTTTATTTTACAATCTAATTTTTGTACATTTGAATACCTTGTTGAAACCGTCATGGCTTGATTTGATTTATTTTGTTATTGTTTATTTTTTCAGTTGAGAGAAACTGGTTATTACTTGTCTAGTGAAGCGTTGGAACTGTTGCTTTTAGTTTTATTTGGCAGTACATGCATTCAATTGTCATCCGTGCAGGAATAAAAGTCATGTCAGTTTTCGGTGTCTTCTTCCACTGTGCCCCATTTGTCTGTCAGACCAACTGTTAAAAATATGAACTTGGGCTTTTTTTCCCCTTATAAACTGTCTTATGAATTCCTACCAAACTATACACGATGGTATTACTTCTAGGGTCTGTAAAATCAGTGGTGGTTACATTTTTCAGGTGAAGGTCCAAGGTGGTAAGAGCGGAAAGTTATTAGCCAATTTTTTACTTGCATGCATAGCAATGTGAGTCTATGTACTCACCCCAAAACAAAACAAAAAATACATATTTTGCAAATCTGTGCGAGATGAATCCTACATAGTTCAAAAATGACATTTAAAAAAATGTCCGTCCGCTGTCCGCCGTCTGTCTGTGCAAAACGTGCAAGTGGATTAATATCTCAGAACCTATTTCAGCTACCAAACTCAAACAGGGTAAGTTATGGTGTATACCCATGAGACATTATAAATGATCAGCGAATGAATGACTTCACTTCAAGGTCAAGGTCACAGGGTCAACAAAATAATGTTAGTAAGAAAATGACTTTTTTTTTAAAAAGAAAATTTCACTTTTTTTTTTCTTGGTTAATAATATTGAACTTCCGATTTTTTGAAGCATGATAAATATCAATGAGATACACGTACAATACAAATTTGGTCAACCTCACTCCAAGGTCCAAGGTCACTGGTGATGTCCAAAGTCGGTTAATTTAGGTACTTTGACCCTAAACTATGAGAGTCCAAAATTGCACTTAGGGATGAGAGATTGATCTTTCATATGTTCCGTTTTGCGCTGATCTTGAAGATCAAGGTCATTTTAGGCTTTGCAAAAACATATTATTTTTGGCATAATACAACTTTTGTTTTAGTTTATTTGATATTACATGAATGTATTTCGAGCCGAAGGTCAAGGTAATCTCAAGGTCAAGAGCATAGAAAGATCGAAATCTTTGCATTTTAATGCCACCACTTCATTTTTTTTAAAATTTTTCGTTTGTATTTGCTTGTCTCCCTTCCTTTTGAAGTTATACATACTATTCTGAATTGAAAAATAATTCCCGCAAAAGGGAAAAAAAAGAATCCTTTAATTTTTATTTGTTTGGCCTTTGGTATTTTAATTTTTATTTTAATTACTTTTTTCTTCTTCTTTTTCTTCTTCGAGCCGAAGGTCAAGGTCAAGAGCATAGAAAGATCGAAATCTTTGCATTTTAATGCCACCATTTCATTTTTTTTTCTCTTTCTGGGCACTCATTTTCATGTTAAATATTGCGAGTTCCATAAGGAGTATGCGAGTTAGTGGGCTTTGCCCATATACATTTTATAGTTTGTTTGTTTGTTAATTTGTCAGAAACTACAGTTACAGTGTTGAAGCTGGTTAGACATTGAGACATCTCTCTCTCTCTCTCTTTCTCTCCTCCTCCCTCTCCCCCCCCACCTGTCCCCCCCCCCTTCTTGGGAGTGCCGGGGGTTTCAGTATAAATAGTATCCCCACTTTCTGGAAATTTAGAGCTTTAAATTCCCACTGTCGCTGTCTTTCTTCTTTGTTCTTTCTCATTCCTATTATGTTCTTTCAATCTATTATACTATCTTCTTCTTCGCTAGATCAGTCACCTACCTTTTTTCTTCAAAACTCTTCCGGGACAAAACTCCTCATTTGTGTGTGAGGTCTGTTGGATCAGCTTGGAAATATTGGACGCTTTCTGCCAGGTGGTCACTGGGGCTTCCTACGATGTTATTATTTGGCAATGTAGGCATTTTATATGTATGTGTTTTGTTGATATTTTATAATGATGTTTATATTCTATTTTGTTTTTGTAAAGGGGGGTTCGATAAATTAGAGCATAGCCTCAGCGTCCCATGCGTGGGATGCCTTTATTGTAAAGTGACCGGCTGGTGGAGTGCCTTCAGTTTTATCACTAGGGTTGTTTCGGCAGATCTTTTATGCAGATCAGGGTTGAGTCCTCTTTCAGCCAAGTTGTGGGCTTTATTTTGTGGTCCTGATTCGACTCTTTGCAGTCCGCTGGAGCCTGTAAGCAATGAATAACTAACTAACTAACTACAAGGTGTTATTGATCACTAATATGTATACAGTGTTATTGAACGCTGATGTTTATATACTGTTTACAAGGCGTTATTGAATCCAATCCTATCCTATCCTATCCTGTAGCTCGAAAGTTGTTGGAGCACCACAGACGATCGTTTAACCAGCGTACTCTATTTTATTGAATACTGTACTGATGTGTAGACAGCGTACGCGTTGTTTTTTTTAATACTATTTTTTTCAATTGGGAATGTTTTTAAAAATAGAACCTGTTCAAACAATGTCTAAAACCGTCACAAGATGTAATACATGCAGTGTATGTTAAACCTTTTTCCCATCAAAAGAGGCTTGTTGGTTATATATAACAGCACATTTTGGCATCAAGTTTGTTCATTTTAAGACTTTTAATCAATAAATGTATGTAAAACTCATTTTTCGGTGCAGTTGTAATAAACGCCCTATTTGTGTAATAAACGCCCTATTTGTATTAAGACTTGTCTTGCTCAGTTTTGATGATTCCACTCTTTCTGTTGTGGCCTCTGTCCTAGATCCTGTGCACATACAAACATACTGTCATTGCTGTCATACAACCTCCTTTAAAGTTGTTTTTGTTGCTCTCTTCTTCTTCTTGTTCTTCTTGTTTTTGTTATTGTTCCTCTTTTTTGTTTTCCTTCTTGTTCCTCTTCTTTTTCTTCTCCTTCCACGAATGGTTCTTCTTTAGGATGAAAATAGTGAAAATGGAAGCAACAAACTACATGCAGAACATTGTTATACTCTTCGTATTATAGAATTTAAAAAAGTGAAATAGCAAACAACGGCATCCACGCGTTGATACCACTAAAACAAATTTATTAATGCATAAACCAACGTGTGGTAACGAAAGCCATAGTGAGAATGTAAACACATGTCATGTAAACAGATTTACTACGTAAGTCTATATGTGCGTTCGCCACAAATTACGCGGGAACGTAAGCGTACATTTGTCGACAGATTTAGTAAATAGATCCATGTGTGATCAGATTCGTTATGCAAAAATGTAGCCATCTCTTTAAAGAATAACTTTATACTGACATGGAAACAGTCTCTTGACGAAAGCAGCAAATGTTTTTTCTACAAAAGTGTTAAATTACAGTTTGGTCGTGAAAAGTATATATCTCAATTACCTGATATTTATATTCATACTTTGATTAAATTTCGTTGTTCAGATCATAAGTTACAAATAGAATTAGGAAGGCGGGAAGGTGTAACAAGGAAAGAAAGATTTTGTAAGGACTGCAATATGGGTTCAATTGGGGATGAATTTCACTTTATTTTTGAGTGTCCAAAACACAAACATATTCGACAAATGTTTATATGTAGTAAATTTTATCGTGCAAGTCAATGTTTAACTTGTGTCATTTGTTTCGGGAAAGAAAACATGTGTTACTAAAATTGAGTAAATTTATAAAATTAGGAAAGGTCGTATACTAATAATATTAACAATATTAGCAAAATGTTATTGTTGTAAATGTTAAAGTGGAATGTTAGTAATGTTGCTGTTATTTTTATTTTATTTTTATTTTTTTTTAACAACCGCTTTATGATTGTTATGCTTATGTTTTTGTATCCTCCACACCCCAAAAGGGGCGATTAATGGGATTAAATCTTGAATCTTGAATCTTGAATCTTGAATCTGTGTGGTCATCAAACATTTTGCAGGAAGTCAAACACAAACAGTCAACAGATCTACTAAGTCCGTACAGGTGGTCGCCAAAAAAATAAGGGGTGTGGGGTTAGGATAAACTAAACACACCACTGTCTACAGATTTACTGTGTAAATCAATATTATGTATAATCTTCACAAATTAGGCTGGAAACTTAACACAGCACTGTCGTCAGATTTGCTATGTAAGTCAATATGTATGGTCGCCTAAAATTAGGCGGGAACCTACACACAGAACTGTCGTCAGATTTACTATTTAAATCAATATTGTGTGGTCGCCTAAAATTTGGCGGGAACTGAAACACTCTGGTGTCTTCAGTTTGAATATAAAAACTATTGGCCTGTGGTCTTCACATGTCCTCTTGAATGGTCACCAGAAGAACACTCACGTGGTCTTCAGTATGTTCGTAAAGTTTCACTTTGTCAGTTTTGATTACAGGATGAAAAACAGTACACAGTTAGAATCAGGAGAAAAAACTGATTACAGTGATGTTGTCATTTCACACCTAAACCTTAAAATAAAGAAGTCACCAGAATCAGGTGTAGGACTGTGCGTCAGCACATGTGCCCAAAGACAAAGGTGTGTGTGTTTGTCCCCCATTGAAGTTGTTGTTGTTGTTGTTTGTAGATTATAGTCACACGACACTTTCGCATATAGGTGACTACTGGACCGATTTATACTGACACCAGCGGGCCAGTTGTTGGTAAAGGGGAAAATAATATGATCACACGTTGACCAATCCGGGATTCGAACCAGCAACCTTTCGGTTACTAGCAAGACGCTCTTACCAACTGAGCTACACGGCCCGAAAGTGCCGGGGGTTTCAGTATAAATAGTATCCCCACTTTCTGGAAATTTAGTGCTTTAAATTCCCACTGTCGCTGTCTTTCTCATTTGTTCTTTCTCATTCCTGCTCTGTTCTATCAATCTGCTATACTATCTTCTTCTTCGCTAGACCAGTCACCTACCTTTTTTCTTGAAAACTCTTCCGGGACAAGAATCCTTATTTGTGTGTGAGGTCTGTTGGATCAGCTTGGGAATATTGGACGCTTTCCTATGTTATTATTTACTGTAGCAATGTAGGCATTTTATATGTATGTGTTTTGTGGATAATTTATAATGATGTTTGTATTCTATTTTGTTTTTGTAAACGGGGGTTCGATAAATTAGAGTATAGCCTCAGCGTCCCCTGCGTGGGATGTCTTTATGGTAAAGTGACTGGCTGGTGGAGAGCCTTCAGTTTTACTACTAGGGTTGTTTCAGCAGACCTTTTGTCCGGTCCTGATTTGGCTCGGAAGAGTCCGCTGGACCTAAAGCAATAATAATGTAATGTAATGTAATGTGTGTGTTTGTGCTGATGTGTGTAGTGTGTGTGTGTGTATGTTGGTGTTTGTGTAGTATGTGGGCATGTATTTCTTGTACATGTATATTATAAGCCACACTCCAAGTTTTCACTATATTTTTGTGATTACAGATTTCTTGACTTGACTGGACTTGACTTGATCTTATTTTGTCTCTTTATAGCTCATTAAGATCCCTATTGAGTTCCTTCATAGTTGATCTCTTTCCTACGATCCAGCAGCCTTAGGGAATTAGGAAGACCTCGCTAAGTGACCCATTTTGCTAAAAAATAAACACTGTAATTTCACATGTGAAGGATTTTAAGGAGCCCATTATTTTTTTCTCCATGATCTTCTGCATGTGAAAACAAACTTTTACCGAGTTTCCTGCTTACTTCTTTTTTTATTTTATGTTGTGTTTTTAATGTAAAATTATTAATATTGCAATTCATAATGATTAACATCATGAAACATGCAGGGGCGTAAGTTAAAGAAAAAGAATACTGGAGCGTCTTTTAGGGTTCCTGTGTATTATAGATCACTGTGGGCAACCTAAGAATGAGAGAGAGAGAGAGAGAGAGAGAGAGAGAGAAGAGGGAGGCGTTGCACTCATATACACACACGAAAACGGGATAAAAAGGTACAGAACAATTTCACGATATCAGTTACATAATATTTAGATACAATAAAAACTTACCTTGTGAGTAAACTGAGCAAGTCCTTGCAGAATGGCAAATGGCGTATAAAATCTATATGTAAAATCCTTTCAGCGCCGGTAAAAGTTACCAGTGAGCAAAATTAATGATACCCTGTCCCAGTTGGCATTTTTATACCCAAAGCACAGTTTTGCATTTTGGTTGTTGTGCAGTACAGTTTGTCACGAGCATGTTACTGCATCATTGTTCATGCTTTCTGCCCATAGGGAAGATTTGAAAACGAGACTGACATCTTTCCTATCTACGAGGAGGAGGTTATTGCAGGACGAAACCAGAACCTGGACTTCTCCGTGACTAGGTCCATTCTGCACCTTGACTGCCCCACAAATGACACTGAGGGAGAGTACACTTGTGTGGTTAAAAACCGCTGCTCTGAAGTGTCCAAGTCGACGATGGTGCGTGTTGGTAAGTCAGCACTTTAACTGTTGGCCCATCATCTTTCTTTTCTTCTTCTTCTTCTTCTTCTTTTTCTTGTTTATTTATTTATTTTTAAATAGAACTATGCATTGGACCGCAAAATGAGAGAACCTTCGTTTTGCGGATGTCATTGATGGATTGGCTGGAGAGGAACAAGAACTTGAACAGCTGGTACGGAGGCTTGACACCAACTCTAGAACCTATGGAATGGAAATAAGTGCAGAGGGGACCAAAATGATGACCCAACAACACCAGAGGCATCAACACGGATATCAAAGCCCAAGGTCAATCCCTCAACACATTGCATAGCTTGAAATGTTTAGTAGCCATTGTATCAGACAATGGGTCCCTGTGATGATATTCTGGGGAAGATACGTTTATCTTACAAGGGGAGTAAGACTTGTAGATAGATGGGGCGTTAGGCTACCTCTATCAGCTGTTCTTTTACCAAAATTCCAATGCGGTGTGAGAGACTAATCACGGTGCTTGGTCACATAAATTTATATTTGTTTCTCCGGTTTCAAAGTATCATTTGGTTCACTTTAAAAAAATGCTTATTATTAATCAAAGGATTAGTTTACTTGGTCTCAAGAAAAGAAGAGCTAGTGGACACACAACAATACAAATAGAATGACACCAGTCGTATGTATGTGATTTCAACACAAATTTATATTGTGCGAAGTTTCGTCTGTGTATAAATATTGCAAAAACGGAAGTTATGATTTTCTTCCGCGGCAAAGTCAGAAAGTTGCCTGTCTTTAAGTTTAATGATGTAGTCCTTTAAATAGTTTGGGAATATAAATATTTAGGAACCATCTTTCATTATAACAATACATTTTAGAAGAACTTGAAAGCCCAGAGTGTCAGCTGAACGTGCGATGTATGCACTTTTAAGGAAGTGCAGAAAGTTAGATTTGCCGCTTGATGTCCAGCTAGATCTCTTTGATAAATGTATCAGACCGATTCTATTGTATAATTGCGAAGTGTGGGCTCACGAAAAAATTGAAATATGTGATAGGTTGCAACTAAATTTTTTGAAAATGATTCTTAATGTAAAAACATGCACGCCGACTTGCATGGTTTTTGGTGAGGTTGGCTGTATTCCTGTCTCTTTGGATGCCAAATGCAGGTTACTTTGTTTTTGGTATAAATTGTGTATTGATTGTTGTAACGATTCCACAAAAATGTTGGTGCTTATGTTTCGTCTGTTCTCTTATTTGTTTTTTAATAGTGAGTATAAATTATCTTGGTTAAATACTGTTCGTTCTCTTCTGGACGATCTCGGTTTGTCTTTCATATGGTTGTGTGGTTGTAGTTATTGTTTGAATTATTTTAAGAATCTAGTCAAACAACGCCTGAAAGACCAATTTTGGCAAATCTGGCATCAGAATATAAATGAGCAAAACAGTTGTATTACTTACAGAATTTTCAAGGAAAAGTTTTGTTTTGAGGATTATTTAGTTAATTTGTCACCATTTGTTTTGAATAAATCTGTGAAAATGTAGACTCAGTTGCCACAAACTTCCGATTCAAACTAAAAGATATATAAATATTCCCAGAGAAGAAAGGTTGTGTTCTTTGTGTGATTTAAATGAAATAGGTGATGAACTCCATTATCTGTTTAATTGTACTAATTCCCTTCTAAAAGACAACAGATTTTCCCTATTGCCACGGTATTTTAGGAATCACTCAAATGTCTTCAAATTAAATCAGCTAATGAACTCGAAATCAAAAAGCACACTGGCAAATTTAAGCCGTCCTATTGGAATAATACTTTCACTTTTTAAGTAGTACAACATTTTTTTCCTTCCAATATTTGAATACTGTTTGGTGGTCATGCAAGTGTGCTTTACTGTTCTGGCATTCTTTCCCTTGTTCTTTCTCTTCTTTGATGACGGTTGTTTTTGTTTTATCTTGCATCTTTATGCGATTGTCCTTTTGAGTGCCTATCTATTTTTTTTAAATTTCATTATTTTTCTTTTCTTAAGAGGTGTCACAAATGCTTGAACATTGTTGTTGCTTTTTCATTCAGTGTATGTGTTATTGTTTGTAGTTAGATGCTGCTGTGTCTTGTAATATAGTGCCGTTCTTGTAATCCTTATGTATATATTGTGTATCCCTATCCCCCCATCTTTTCCCCTTGTCTGGCTATATGGCCCCCCTGGGCTAGGAGCCTTGCTTCATATTTGCTGTTTCATCATTTGTTTGTTTAATAAAAGCACAAAGTTCCAAAGTTCAAATTTTAACTTTTATATAGTCAACACAAATTCTAACCTTACTTCATTTAAATGTAAATTAATAATCATAATTGTTCAATGTGCTGGGTAATTTCTTTAGCAGTTCTTCTTCATCACTTGCAAAGCAATTCTATGTTTGGGTAATCTAATGGTGTTCAGAGGTGGTTTGACTTCAGTGCAGTTGAGGGGAACGTCGGCGCGTGCTGGAGTCTGTTGTTCTTCTGAGGGAGTCTTGACCCTCAGGTTGATCGGGTGAGTCGGGTAGCTACGGGGTCGGACGTGGTGAGGTAGATTCTAGATGATCGTTTTCTCTTCCACAGGAGCAAGCGTCATGCGTTGTCTCCACAAACTGTCCCAGAGCTGAACTGTAAAATTCAGAACTCTGGCTACAATATTCTATATTATATGGGCATGTGGTACCCTCTGCAAAGAGTCTATAGCATCAGACACCTGCCGAGTTTCTGATATGCACACTTCGATCCGAATCTTAAGGCTAAGATATTTCAATCAACATGCACAATAAGTCAGAAACAATAAATGGTTTCTGTAATTATATATACCCTAAAGATATTAATACATGGCAATCAATACAATATATATAAACATACATATATCAACTATTAGTGTTAACTTACTTCTAGTCTCTGGGAATCGTGACCGTCTCTAGTCTATCACTTTTCTTGATGAGGTTGAGGCTTTGTGGTTCACGGCAGTTTGTTCCTTTGACCCTCGTGGCTTCGTACTTCGTATTCGACTGACTAACTAAGTTTTAGGCGGCGGGGATATGCAAGGGTTTCTACGTCCTCCGACCAATCATTTAAGTCTCGTTCTATTTAATCTCACTCCTACGGGAT
Organism: Oncomelania hupensis; assembly: GCA_036898135.1. Classification (NCBI taxonomy): domain Eukaryota; kingdom Metazoa; phylum Mollusca; class Gastropoda; order Littorinimorpha; family Pomatiopsidae; genus Oncomelania; species Oncomelania hupensis. The sequence goes on along the minus strand of CM072522.1, from coordinate 42,051,452 downwards.
TACATGCGACTCTTCTTTTTGGAAATTCCTCTCACCTGTTCTACTTGAGAGACACGCTCGGTTACGTCTTGACTTGGAATGTCAGAGACAAAACAGGGTAGTCTTGCAAAGACCATCCTGCAGGCACAGTGCAAGGAGGTAGAAGAAGAGGGAGACCGAAAAAGATGTGGGAGGACAACATTCGAGAATGGTCTTGTTTGACACTATGTGGTGCCCCTACGACCTCCGATTTACTGGATAGGATAGGATAGTATAGGATATGATGCATCGGACGATGTTTAATTTCTTTTGTTCGAGTTGAGAGCCAGCTGAGAAGGTAACCAATATTTGGCCCGTATGGGTGAGAACTAAAATCTTATACATACAAAAATGTATTATCGCAGCGCATCTGTTCTACAGTAACAAAATATATTCAATGTGTGATTGCAGGTAGAAGCGGCAGCAATAGCAGCGAGTGCGCTGGATCTTTAGCTACTCGTGGTGGTGAGCCCGCTCGTTTGTTCATGAACACTTATGCTAAGGTGATGTATGAAGGAAGCACGGCTCAGCTTTACTGCAGGGCATCTGGTGACCCTACACCCAACATCACTTGGTTCGACAGGAATAATAACCCCATTCAAAATAACAGCCATATTCGTGTGAGTAACCTGTAAACAGACCTATAAATGTAGTTACTGGAGATTGGGATTGTTACACTCGGTTCGATGATGGTGTTTTTCTTTATCAGTATTTGATTCAGCCCCGATGCTGAAGTCCTGATAAGGTGTAACTCAGATTCGTTTATTCACACAGCCTGCTCAATCAGCATACAAGTCACAAAGTCGACGTATGAAGTTTTCCACTTTTATTCAGCACACATCAACAACTGCATACAATCGCTTTCCACTTTCAACTTTTACTTTCCAACTCTCTATCAACAACTTCTCTACAAAACACACGGAGCATCGAATATATAATTTTTTTTCCTCCTTCGAGATGACGACAGCTCGTTCTAGAAAATGACGCATTACAACCAACCAATCAGAATTAAAGATCGTCATCACTGACTTACGTCATACTTCTCTCTTCCTGCCAAAAGAATGTTCTCCATTATCTACGACCATCAAGAACCTTCGATCGATAGTAAACAAACAGATCCAGAAAATTCTACAACCATATCGACTAACGAAAATTATCAACGTTATACAAAGCCTCTCCTAACAACAATGCAAACTCAAATCAAAGGTAAATAAACTCCATTATTGAATACTTTGCAAAACGAAACGATTAGATCTATCGTGCGCGTTTCCGACATACTTTCGTTCGCGTTTCAACGTAACAGGGATTAAATAAAAGTGTATTGATGAGACAAGCATCCGTTACAAAGAAGTGAGGTTTGATTTCATACTTCGTTGCAAGTACTATTGTGCAATCTGCGCTGCTCTGATGGAATTGACCTAATGGAAGGCATCGAGCATAAACTTGTTCATACAGGCGGGCGCCTATTTTGTTTACAAATTGAAACCTTTCTTGAAATTGCCAACAGTTGATTCATTAATCATGGTCAAATAACACCCAGGGCATCAACACGGACATCAAAGTCCAAGGTCAATCCCTCAACACAGCGCATAGCTTCAAATATTAAGGAGCTATTGTATCAGACAATGGGTCCCAACAGGAAGTCCTCTCCAGGATCGGACAAACAACTGCAGCCCATTTGGAAAGACATGACCATCAGTCTACACTCCAAGGCAAGGCTGCTGCGCTCCCTTGTCATCTCCATCTTCCTATACGCTTGTGAAACATGGCCTCTCATAGCAGACCTACAAAGAAACATACAAAGCATGGAGATGTGATGCAACAGAAGACTTTTAGGCATTTTCTTTACTCAGCGCATCACCAACGACGAAGTCTGACAGACCATCACACAAGCCATTGGACAACACGATGAAATGCTTACAGTCAGTGGTGAAGAAACGGAAACTCCGATGGTACGGCCACGTCAGCAAAGCATCAGGCCTTGCAATGATCATCCTGCAAAACACGGTGCAAGGAGGCAGAAGAAGAGGGAGACAGAAAAAGAAGTGGGAGGACAACATTAGAGAATGGACTGGCTTGACCATGGGCGAAGCCATGAAGTTTGCTCAGGACAGAAAAGATGGAGTACGCTGGTTAAACGACCATCTGTGGTGCTCCAACGACTTCCGAGTTAGGGGATAGGATAGGATAGGAGGATAGGGGGATAGGCATCAATCTTCAATTCAATCCTGTGAAAACTGCCGTTTGACCTAAATGTGACATCGTCTTCTGTTTATTTATGTAATATTTTTACAAATGTTTTTGACCTAAAAGTTGAAATATTTTAATCTGTTGCTTGCGCAGGTTGCGGATAATGGAGATTTAGTAATCGCCAACGTAGCGCGGTTTAGCCACACAGGATGGTACGGATGCCAAGCAGAAAACGAGTTCGGAGTCAATAATTATGAGACCCTGCTTATTATTCATAGTAAGAGTTCATCCGATGCAGCGTTGTTTCTGATAGTCAATTCTTAATTTAGTGCAATTTCAAATGCATGTCCATCTCTCACAAGTAAGCTACAACATATATATATATATATATATATGTGTGTGTGTGTGTGTGTGTGTGTGTGTGTGTGTGTGTGTGTGTGTGTGTGTGCGTGCGTGTGTGTGTGTGTGTGTGTGTGTTCACATGTTTCTTATCTTCGCAGTGATGGACAGCTTCCAAATCCTGTGTATTTAATAGCATACAGTTAATGAATTTTGCTCTCTTGGATTATAGATTTAGATCTAGTATTGATTAGAGTAGGTTTCTATTTCTTGATAATATATGGCTCGCTCTGAATCACATATTTTTTTTTAATTATTATATTTAATGTCGTTTAACATGGTCCAATTAAATGAATCAGTGTCGTTGATTGCGGTTCAGTCCATCATTTGAAGTGTGAATTGTCTTATAATTGTGTTTTGTTTTGTATTTTTCACAGAACTGAAAAATAAAGTGTAAACGAGAGCAACAACTCTTGCTCGGATGCCTCTGCTTCCGGCCTGGACCAGTGTAACTTGTCATAGTGCCATTGACCTTTATCACCGTCATCACCATATGACCTTTGTCACCGTCGTCACCGTTTGACCTTTGTCACCTATTTGACCCCTTTTTTTGTCATCACTTTTCGACCGTAGCTTTCCTTCTTCTGACTTTGTTTGGGCGAACTTCTTTCTGAAGTACAATTTTATGCCTGTAGTTTGGTGCGGGTTGAGTTGGGGTGTATATCTTGGAATCATTTGTCCACGCATATTGGGTAGACGGATATTGGGTAGACGGATTTATATGATTTTGGTGTATCTTACGACCTCTCCTCGCCACCCCTAATTTATTTAGGTTTTGAGATAGTGGAGACTTAAAAAAAAATAACACATATTTTTGAGAACAGCGAGCTAATACAAATGAAATGTTGAACAGGGTGCTGAGGTCTGCCTTGTACCAACAGTACTGTTTGGTGCTGACTACAAACAATAGATGCAAATACTGCCATTCATATTCTGGATGGCGGTGTCTATTGACATGTCTGTCATCAAAGAAGGTGAAGCTGCATAGATGTACGTTCTTTGCTACACACTACACTACACTACACTACACTACACTACACTACACGACACTACACTACTCTACCTTACGCTGCGCTACACTGCACTACACAACATTACAAACTACACTACACGCCTCCACACGACACGACACTACACTATACGATACGACACTACGCTGCACTGCACTACACTACAATACACTGCACTACACTACTCTTCACTACACTACACTACACTACACTTCATTACACTACACTACAATGCACTACACTACACTACTTTTCATCATACTACACTGCACTACAGTATACTACACTTCACTACACTGCACACTAAACTACGCTACACTACTCTACACTACACTCCACTCCACTCCCAAACATCAAACGAGACAGTTTCGGGAGTTTGCTACGAGATTGTTTAATTCTTCCTACCAAATAAAATCATAGAAATTTTGCCAATCAAAAGAAGTTACAACAGTTACAGAAATATAATATTGAAGCGTATTACTTGACTTGCTCATGCTTGTTCAGTTTATCAGTAAACCTTTGACTTTCGATGAATATAAATAATTCATGTATGTTTCTCAGTTTATAGTCCCCTCTCTTCCCGTAAGGATTTTCAGAGAGGAGACTTCTGATGTAATTCATGTCTCCAATGTTGACGCTTTTATTTGATGCGGCGATGGTGAAACTGAATGCAGGATGCTGTTTTAATGAGATCAGTGTAAAGTAATTATTATTGTTTACCTCTAGAATATGTTCAGTTAATGCGTGACTGTCTTATTCATAACTTTTGACTTTACAAAATTATTGCAATCAAATAAAATTATAGTGCGGTTCGAAGTTGGATTGTTCTTCGTACGTTTAATTAACGTCTTTAATCCTACGTCTCCCCACCTCTCTCTCTCTCTCCCTCCCTCTCTTTTGCGTAGTGCAATAGAAGGGAAATAATTAACACAACGCGAAATTACTTCCCCTTCTAACGATGATTGAACCCATAAAGCAATGATATGTAATGGCCACGATTTCCGGTATTGGGACGCTATTTTAATTTCTGGTGACCCAAAATAAAATTGAAAATGTTGAAAATAAAATACAATTGTTTAATATATTGGAGACTTTGCAGTTAAAATAAACACATTGTAGAAAGGAAGTAATTAACATAACGCCAAATTACTTCCCTTTTTAACGATCCATCAAGCTACACTATATTACATTATTATTGCTTTAGGTCCAGCGGACTCTTCCGAGCCAAATCAGGACCGGACAACCCCTGATCCGCATAAAAGATCTGCTGAAACAACCCTAGTGGTAAAACCGAAAGCTCTCCACCAGCCAGTCACTTTACAATAAGACATCCCACGCAAGGGACGGCTGAGGCTTCACCCCAACTTATCCAACCCCCGTTTACAAAAACAAAATAGAATACAAACATCATTATAAATTATCAACAAAACACATACATATAAAATGCCTACATTGCTAAATAATAACATCATAGGAAGCCCTAGTGACCACCTGGCAGAAAGCGTCTAATTAATATTCCCAAGCTGATCCAACATACCTCATACACAAATAAGGAGTCTTGTCCCGGAAGAGTTTTCAAGAAAAAAGGTAGGAGACTGGTCTAGCGAAGAAGATGATAGGATAGCAGATTGATAGAACAGAGCAGGAATGAGAAAGAGCAAATGAGAAAGACAGCGACAGTGGGAATTTAAAGCACTAAATTTCCAGAAAGTGGGGATACTATTTATACTGAAACCCCCGGCAACCCCACGGGGGTAGATCCATCAAGCAGTTATATGTAATGGCTAGAATTCCCGGCGTCATAACGTAATTTTAGATTGATGGCTGTAAACCGGTCAACGTTTTAAGTAACAATAAAAATAATGCTGAAAATACTAATATATACTTAAGTTTACTGGTTTTACTCTATGCAGATAACACTATTATTCTATCAGAATCAAAGAACGGTTTACAAAAACACCATTTGATGTTTTATTTCACTATTGTTTAAAATGGATTTTAGAAGTCAGTGTTTCAAAACAAAGGTTATGAATTTTATTTTGAACAGAAAAACAAAAACATATTTTACTTTTGGTTGTGAATGTATTGAAATTGTTTATTCCTTTAAATATTTAGGAGTTGTTTTTATTAAAATCCGGAATCATGTCTTTCCAGAAATATGTTCATTAGTACAAAAGGCAAGACGACAAGAATTATCTATCAGTGTCACTTTAGACTTATATCAAAACTGGTTCTTCCAGTTTTATTATATGGTGGTGAACTTTGGGGATTTGAAAGTATAGCTATATTAGAAAAGTTACAAATACGTTTTTTTTTAAAATGCTTCATTTAAATTGTTGTACGATGAATAATGTGATATTGGGAGAAACTGGTTTATTTCCCTTATCTGTTCATGTCAAATGTAGGATGAGTCGTTTTTGGACAGGATAATGTTCAAGCAACTTCTGCTAAATTTTCAGGTCGGTTGTATAAAAACATACATCAATTGTGTTCAGATTCTAATGTTTCATTACAATGGTTACATTACATTAAGACCATCAGGGATGTATAAAAACATACATCAATTGTGTTCAGATTCTAATATTTCATTACAATAGTTACATTACATTAAGACCATCAGGGATGTATAAAAACATACATCAATTGTGTTCAGATTCTAATGTTTCATTACAATGGTTACATTACATTAAGACCATCAGGGATGTATAAAAACATACATCAATTGTGTTCAGATTCTAATGTTTCATTACAAAGGTTACATTACATTAAGACCATCAGATATGTATAAAAACATACATCAATTGTGTTCAGATTCTAATGTTTCATTACAAAGGTTACATTACATTAAGACCATCAGGGATGTATAAAAACATACATCAATTGTGTTCAGATTCTAATGTTTCATTACAATGGTTACATTACATTAAGACTATCAGGGGTGAATAAATGGTAAGGCAGAATGTGGGGTGAGGGGGGAGGGGTAGAGGGAGGTGGTCCAAATTGTGGCCAGGGTCCAGACCCCAGTGGTGTCCAGTGGCAAAGGCCTTGACTAAGAGAGAGGGTGGGGGATGGGGGGTGGAATGGTGAAGACCCCCCGATGCTGAAGGCAACATAGCATTATACCCCTCTCCTAAAAGATATTATGGTTTAAACTATCTTATCTTTCCTATCCTATTTATCCTATCCTATCCCGTAACTCGGAGGTCGTAGGGGCACCACAAACGATCGTTTAGCCAGCGTACTCCATCTTTCCCTGTCCTCAGCATCCCTGATGGTTTCGCTCAGTGTCAAACCAGTCCATTCTCGAATGTTGTCCTCCCACCTCTTTTTGGGTCTCCCTATAGCTCTTCTTCTACCTCCTTGCACTGTGCTTTGCAGGATGGTCTTTGCAAGACCTGATGATCTGGTGACGTGGCCATACCATCGGAGTTTCCGTTTTTTCACCACTGTGAGCAGGCCATCGTGTTGTCCAATGGCATGTGTGATGGTCTGTCGGACTTCGTCGTTGGTGATGTGCTGGGTATAAGAAATGCCCAAAAATCTTCTGTAGCACCTCAAATAACCTTTAAAAATTAACTTGGAAATCATAGAAATCACACACATGCACTCACACGCATGCACATACAATCACACTAACATCTTCATCATTATCTTTAAACAATTTTAGGCAACCACCCTACTCCCTATTCCTCACCCTCATAATAGTAATAATAAAAATAGCCATAATCATAACAATAACGATAACAATAACAATAATAATAATAATAATAATAATAATAATAATAATAATAATAATAATAATAATAATAATAATAATAATAATTTTTAAAAAAATAATAATAATAAGAAGAAGAAGAAGAAGAAGAAGAAGAAGAAGAAGAAGAAGAAGAAGAAGAAGAAGAAGAAGAAGAAGAAGAAGAAGAATAACATAATAATTTTAATAATATTTTCAAACGGAAAAATTACCTTAAACTCAAATGTATTGAATGCATCTAGCTGGAGTTCAGGCCATATAAAAGTAAGCCTATTCTTATAAAATTTATCTACAGAAATCCTGCCAGCAACTGCGACTGCGACTGGTTCAGTAATTTCTTACAAATGATGGAAAAAGTCAATGCTTGCAATTTAAACTTTATTATATTAGGAGACTTTAACATTAATCTTTTACAGTCTCAATCACACTGTAACACAATCACAAACCTGCTTGGTATAACTCAGTTTATTCAGGAACAGACAAGAGTAACTGAAACAAAGTCAACTCTTCTTGATTATATATACAGTAACAATCATAATATAATTTCTGCTGCTTTCACGTCATTACCGCACCATCAGCCTCATCAGCCATCCCAGCAAGGAGGATAATAATAATACCTGAAAATAATACTCAACAGGTTAAAACCCCAAGCTGAACAAATCATAGCTTAAGAACAAGCAGGATTCAGGGCAGGGCGAAGTACATGTACCACTGAACAGATTTTCAACCTCAGAATAATCTGTGAGAAATACTTACAGCACCAACAACATCTATATCGTGTGTTCATAGACTTCAAGAAGGCGTTTGACCGAGTCTGGCATGCAGCTCTATGGGCAACAAAACAATGAAAGTGTACAACATCAGCCCTAAAATTATTGAAGTCATCAAAAGCCTGCATGACAAGGCTACCAGTGCAGTCCTCCATAACAGCGCCATCGGTAACTGGTTCAGAACAACAATCAGTGTGCGTCAAGGATGCCTACTCTCTCCAACACTCTTCAACATCTTCCTAGAGCGCATCATGTCAGATGCCCTTGCAGATCATGAAGGCACAGTCAGCATAGGGGGTACAGCAATCTCCAAACTTCGTTTTGCGGATGACATTGCAAGGCCTGATGATCTGGTGACGTGGTCATACCATCGGAGTTTCCGTTTCTTCAGCACTGTGAGCAGGTCATCGTGTTGTCCAATGGCTTGTGTGATGGTCTGTCGGACTTCGTCGTTGGTGATGTGTTGGGTATAGGAAATTCCCAGAAGTCTTCTGTAGCACCTCATCTCCATGCTTTGTATTCTTCGTTGGAGATCTGCTGTGAGGGTCCATGCTTCACAAGCATATAGGAAGATGGAGATGACAAGGGAGAGCAGCAGTCTTACTTTGGAATGTAGACTGATGGTCCTGTCTTTCCAAATGGGCTTCAACCTTGTCAGGGCAGCAGTTGTTTGTGCGATCCTGGAGAGGACTTCCTGTCGGGACCCATTGTCTGATACAATGGCTCCTAAATATTTGAAGCTATGCACTTTGTTGAGGGATTGGCCTTGGACTTTGATGTCCGTGATGATGCCATTGGTGTTGTTGGTCATCATTTTGGTCTTCTCTGCACTTATTTCCATTCCATAGGCTCTGGAGGTGGTGTCAAGCCTCTGTACCAGCTGTTCAAGTTCTTGTTCCTCTCCAGCCAATCCATCAATGTCATCCGCAAAACGAAGATTGGAGATTGCTCTACCCCCTATGCTGACTGTGCCTTCATGATCTGCAAGAGCATCTGACATGATGCGCTCTAGGAAGATGTTGAAGAGTGTTGGAGAGAGTAGGCATCCTTGACGCACACCGATTGTTGTTCTGAACCAGTTCCCGATGGCGCTATTATGGAGGATTAGAGATAGGAGAAAGGCGGATTCAACACCAAATGTTCAAAGAGTTGCTAAAGGCCTTTTTTATTACAATTTATGGCTGTTTTGATAGCAATTAAATGCATGCGAAAGCACTCGGGAAATCCGTCATTTGCTAATATATATGCGTATTTCTTGCGTCTTTAAGTTTGAATGAAATTTAAATTAAAATCCTATTTTATACAACTGCAGAATTCTGTATCTGTTATTAGCTATATAACGCGAATCCTTTGCCTGTGGTTATATTTTATTGAAGCCTGGTGATGGTATTGATTTTAACCTACATGCTGTTCTCACAATTCTTTTATTATTAAATACACAACACACTGCATTATAATTGTAACATTAAACATTAATGTGTAACACTTTCTTAAACCTTGAATAAGTTAGAAAATTACTGCAATGATGGAATATTATTTACTTTTGATTTTAAGCTGTGGGAATTCCCATTATAGCAGACGACTCGTGTTTATTGCCAGGTCATTGGCTCATAGCAACAACCACACTCCCGGTAATTGTTCGTTACTTCTAAACAGAATTATGAATGCACGCTCACTCATATGCACTCGATCTCGTTTTTATACGCATGCATATGCATAAACACACACACATGTACACGCACACGTGCATACGAACGCGCATGCATAATGTTCTTGAAAAACTATATATTCGATGCTCCGTGTGAGAGAGGAGTAGAGAGTGAAAAAGCGATTGTATGCAGTTGTTGATGATCGCTGAATAAAGTTTGAAAACTTCATACGACGACTCTGTGCCGTGTGGCTGATTGAACGGGTTGCGTGGATAAACGAATCTGAGCTACACTCATCAGTACTTCAGCATTGGGGCTGAATCAACTACTGATAGAAAAACAACATCAAACGAGTGTAACACTTTCTCTGTCTCTCTGCCTCTCCGTCTCTCTTTCTCTGTCTTTCTCTCTCTCTTTGCCTCTCTTTCTCTGTCTTTCTGTCTCTCTTTCTCTGTCTTTCTGTCTCTCTCTTTCTATCTTTCCGTCTCTCTCTTTCTATCTTTCCGTCTCTCTTTTTCTGTCTTTCACTGCCTCTCTTTCTCTGTCTTTCTGTCTCTCTCTTTCTCTGTCTTTCTGTCTCTCTCTTTCTCTGTCTTTCTGTCTTTGTCTTCATGTCTCTCTTTCTCTGTCTTTCTCTGTCTCCATCTTTGCCTCTGTCTATCTTTCTCTCTCTCTCTCTCTCTCTCTCTCTCTCTCTTATTTCCCTCTCTCTCTCTCTCTTTCTATAATTCTTTAATGACGATTTTGCCCAGTCAGTAAACTCGCCTGACTTTAAAAATTAAAATTAAAACAATAAAATTCTGACTTTTCTACAATTGTTGTACTTTCATCATCATGCATTAACAATTATTAGTAATACAACTCGTTCTGGGGCCTACTACAGTATTCCATCACGTCCTTGACATCCTGTGGTCTAACTCAACTTATCCGGTCTCCCATAATATGAATTCATTCCAGGTTAGTCGTCGATCGGCTTAGGAAACCAACGCTCTCTCAACAGTGTTAACAGGTCATTCCCATCCAGACATTGCTACATGTATAATTGTTGATCTTATATTAAAGTCACCAGGTGTTCTATTGTTATAATTTTATTTTAAGTTAGTAGATTGTTATGATTTTACTATATTTTATTTTTATTGTCTAATGTCATGCACCTAGAGTATACAGATGTAAAATTAAAACACTGAACCAAGCTGAATTGGAATGAAAGTTTAGACACCACGGAATGAAAGTTTAGACATCACGGAATACCACGGAATGAAATTTCAGACACCGCGGAATGAAGTTCAGACACCATGGACTGAAAGGCTCCTTGCAATGCAAGGATTAAGTATAGGCACCTCCCAATGGAGCGTTAGACACATAACAGAGAGATGACAAACACGTACACACAAGTGAATGACAATCAGTAAGCATATGTCATAGTGCTGAAGGTCGATGGATGGATAGATAGATAGATAGATAGATAGATAGATAGATAGATAGATAGATAGATAGATAGATAGATAGATAGATAGATAGATAGATAGATAGATAGATAGATAGATAGATAGATAGATAGATAGATAGATAGATAGATAGATAGATAGATAGATAGATAGATAGATAGATAGATAGATAGATAGATAGATAGATAGATAGATAGATAGATAGATAGATAGATAGATAGATAGATAGATAGATAGATAGATAGATAGATAGATAGATAGATAGATAGATAGATAGATAGATAGATAGATAGATAGATAGATAGATAGATAGATAGATAGATAGATAGATAGATAGATAGATAGATAGATATTCAGTGTTTATAGGGTCCAGCGGACTGCCAAGAGCCGAATCAGGACCACTGATGGACACAATAACCTGTTGCCGGGCAATGACCTAGCGGCACCAAGGTCGTTCCGAAGTTTAACAGATCACAAAGTCAAATCCAACTGTAAAATGTCATGACTGCCAAGTGCCGAATCAGGACCACTGATGGATACAATAACCTGTTGCCGGGCAAAGACCTAGTGGCACCAATGTCGTTCCGAAGTTTAAAAGATCACAAAGTCAAGTACAGCTGTAAAATGTAATGTCCCAAGGAAACACAGCCCAGCGTAACAAATCCTTTTAAAATTAGCAATCACAGTTCTACAAGGATAAAACGCTATAACAAAAATAACCCTCTTTGATATAAATCGATCCATTCGTTTGCTTATGCACCTATTTATAGCAACAACGTTGATTTTAATGATAGCTCCTTAACAAAAACGCCCCGGGCGGCTTGATTACTTTGCTGTATCAGCCAGCGCCTTGAGCAGCTCTAAGGCTAAAAAACAGCGCGATATAAGAACGAATTTTTACAAAATTCAAAATAAATTGTCGCTGGATTACTTTTGGGAAAATATACTACTCAAAATAATTGAAGGGCCACTCTCATATTTCATTTAGTTTAATTAGTTTTTGCTGCTGTCAATAATATTGCTTATATTGCTTATTTCAAAACTTATCCTGTACAGTAACATTCAAGACGATCTTATTCTGACAAGTAATCACATGTGTGAGTTTTGAACTTTCTGCACTGACTTGAAAAACAAACTCAATTTTTACCAAACAATGACCCTAATTTACTGTTGTCTTGCTAATACACCAAAATTTTCAACATTAAAAAGTGATTTGCACGCGAAAGGCTTGCATTTTCTGAGTTCAGTTCAACAATCGGCGCTTTTTTCTGGGTATAAATGGCAGCGCTTTCGCTGCTTTTCTAACCATGCCCCCAAGGCGACGATTGACTGATGCGGATAGAGGCAGAGCTATTGCATGGCTTCAGGAATGGGTGGGGGTGAGAGAAGTTGGCAGCGGGAGCACTTTAACAACACTGGAAGCGTCCAAGAACCAAGAGGGTCCGGACGCCCCCGCGTTACCACTGCAAGACAAAACCATTTCATTACCCTGTGTCACAGGGCAGCCTGTGATGAAACCAGGTAGAAAGTGTGGGTGGAGAGTTAATGAGTTGGGGTAGTAACTGCGCGATGTCGTATGTATGGTTATGCGTGGAAAGCGTGATTGTTGAACAGCATAGTTTGGCCAGCCAGTTTTGGGAATGTGTTCACTGTTAGTCAGAACACGTTTTGCAGAGTGATAGAGAAGACGTACGGTCTTAGCTCTCTGGGTATTTTGTTCTGGAAGTAAGGTTGGAACAGTTATTAACGTAAATAATAATTGGTTCTAGGGAAAGCCTAGTTGGAAATGTTACTGTGGTAGTAGCAAGCTCGAGGAAAAGTGTGAGCAAATAACTAGTTTTGTGAGTTTGTGGTAGGTTAGTGTCGAGGTTATTGTCCACTAACGGAAACTACTACGCACTGGATACCTTACTTGGAGTACTGTGTAGGCAAGCAGTGGGAAAGTGGCTAGCTACAGGTACTAGTACAATCGAGCCGTTGGGTAAGTGTGTTGGTGATCTTTCCTTTACTGTGCTAATGACCGATGGCCGGCTGTTTGGGGTGTTGAATGATAGCTGTGCGTGAGGCTGGGGGAAGGATGGTTGCACTGAGGAGAGGAAGGGTGCGACTGAAGGAGGGAGAACGAGGGAGGAGAATGGGGGTGAAGTGTGTTGAAGGAAGGATGGAAGTGGTTGCTGTTGTTGAGGTTGCGGTTGCTCAAGATGGGTAATGTGTTGATGATTTCATGTATTCATTTGCAGCATTGTTCATTTCATGCATTCATAATGTCATTTAGTTTTTGAATTATGTGTTTGATTACAAGTGACAGTAATCGTAGTCAAGGGAAGTGAAGTGGACAGCAGTGGCGCTTCCTCAAGGTACCGGAATTAGTTAGTGTAGTAAGGGGGGAGAGTGTGAGGAGGGAGGGGGACAGAATCGGGTGGACATGACATTAACAATACGGCAAGCATGTTGCAGGTTCGAAAGTCTTCGTTCGTCGCTCGGAGGTTCGTTGTTCGAGGGTCTTCGAGGTTCGTCGAATTTATCAGCGCGACGACGACGACGACATCTGGTCGTTTGGACTCACATCATCATCACCACCCATTCGTCCACGTCCACGTTTGTGACATCCTCATTGTTCCACAACCCCATCTTTCCCGCGAGATCGTGACGTCTGTTGCGGGACCTAGCCTCGACGTTGCAAGGTAGCCGACAGGAGGAGTCAGGCTGAGAGGCGTCGACGGCAGCAGGGCTGCCGCAACTACAGCGTCATCATCATCATCATCATCGTCAGCGGTGGGAGGGAGTGGCGACACCACTACGCCTGGATTCATCAGTGACAGTCCGGTGACAGTCAACGAGGAGGCAGCTACCTTTCGGAGACATCAACGGGGACACCCTACTATCAGGTCGGCTTGTTCTTTGTTGTCCCCCTCTTGATGCTTGACCCCCTCTGTGCTCGGACATTAGCAGTGCACAGTCGTTAGTTAGACGTGGTTGATCAGCAACCCTCGTTCATCTGACATTCCATTTCATTGTTCATCGACCCATTGATTGTTCCATCACCATTTTTCTCGTTTCATGTGTAAATGTTGTATGTGTATGAGTGTGTGGTATGAATGAATAAATAGCTTGAAAGTTGTATATATTTTTGTTGTGTTTTCATCCACTTCCGTCTGCGGGAAATCGCCATTCTTTCTGGGTTGTCTGCGTGTGGAAGTTGTCTGTTTGTGGTGTCTGCTCAGGGGGAGTCGTGGCGGTGACACCCTGTCAGCTCTGAGGATGAGGTCCGCTACAGCAAACACCATCAGAAGACAGCTTCACGCAGCCAGCAATGTTAACGTCGGCGACCAGACAATTCGCAACCGTCTACACGAGGCGAACCTGCGATCAAGACGACCAGCAGTACGGCCTTTGCTCACCCCAGCTCACCCTGCAGCGCGTTCGGTCTGGGCTCGGCGTCATTTGGTGTGGACTAGGCAACATTGGTCAAGGGTGCTCTTTACAGACGAGTCTCGGTTCTCCTTGTCTTTCAACGACCGTCAAGTGAATGTTTGGAGGCGTCCACGGGAGCGTTTTGCTGATGCGACGGTGCGCGAGCATGACCGCTTTGGTGGTGGATCTGTCAGGATGTGGGGTGGCTTCGCATTAAACTTCAGAAAACCCCTGCTCCAAATTCATGGCAACTTAAACGGTATTGGCTACAGGGATGACGTCCTACAACCTAGGGTTCACCTAGCTCTGCGGGCCATTGGGGAAGGTGCCATACTACAGGACGATAATGCCAGACCCCACCGAGCTCGTATCGTCAATGACTTCCTGCAGCAACAGCACGTCATACGGATGGATTGGCCGGCTCGATCACCCGATTTGAACCCCATAGAACATCTGTGGGATGTCTTGGGTTGACAGACACGGGCAAACCTCCCTCCAGGAGCTAACCTTGAAGTTCTGGACCAAGTTCTCCAGCAAGAGTGGTTGGCCATCCCAGGAAACATCCTCCATAACCTGGTGCGGTCCATGAGACAACGATGCCAAGACTGCATGGATGCAAACGGTGGCCACACCCGATACTGACTCTATAGATGTTTGGTTTCTAAAGCTTTGATTTTGTAAATGAGGGGTATGTTCAGTTAAAATGAATTTACTCGAATTTTAAGCGACTGATGTCTAAACTCTTTTTTGGTTATTGATGCAGAAATTATTGCAATAAAATATTATGAACTAATAAATTGAATTCGTGTTTCTGATTTAAAGAGAGACCCATATGTCCAAGTGGCCCTTGTATTATTTTGAGTAGTATATTTGCCCTGGTTACGACCTTGTGAATGACGTAGTCTTGGGTGTTTTGTGGCTGCACAAATGAGAGGTCTTTGCACTGGTTATTACCTCGCGGAGAACATCAACCCCTTGTCGTGGGTACGACATCGTTATTGACACAAGGTCCAGCGGACTGCCAAGAGCCGAATCATGACCACTGATGGATACAATAACCTGTTGCCGGGCAAAGACCTAGTGGCACCAATGTCGTTCCGAAGTTTAAAAGATCACAAAGTCAAGTACAGCTGTAAAATGTAATGTCCCAAGGAAACACAGCCCAGCGTAACGAATCCTTTTAAAATTAAAAATCACAGTTGTTCTACATGGATAAAACGCTATAACAAAAATAACCCTCTTTGATATAAATCGATCCATTCGTTTGCTTATGCACCTATTTATAGCAACAACATTGATTTTAATGATAGCTCCTCAGCAAACGCGACCCGGGCGGCTTGATTAATTTGCTGTATCAGCCAGCGCCTTGAGCAGCTCTAGAGCTATAAAATAAAAGCGCGATATAAGAACGCTTTTTTACCAAATTAAAAATAAATCGTCGCTGGATTACTTTTGGAAAACTTTTTGCCCTGGTTACGACCTTGTGAATGACGTAGTCTTGGGTGTTTTGTGGATGCAGAAATGAGAGGTCTTTGCACTGGTTATGACCTCGCGGAGAGCATCAACCCCTTGTCGTGGGTACGACCTCGTTAATGACACAAGGTCTTGGACCAGAGTTTAAAATCTCGAAAAGAAATGCGAGATGACGTAAGGAGAAAAAAGAAGAAAAAGAAGAATGGGGGAAGAGGGTGGGGGAGAAGTAGGAGAAGAGCAACAACAACAACAACTTCAACAATGACGACAACAACAACTACTACTACAATGATAACAACAACAAATGTAATAAAATAATTTAGAATAACATCGTGATACCCCTTTGGGGCCAAGAAGTGGGCAAGGCATTCTGGACTATAATGTACACATTTCTAATTGTGTTGGAAAAGTAAGTTATAATCTTAATCTGGTAGATCCCCCCAAAAATTAATTAAAAAAAAAAACAAACCAAAAATGCTCAATGACGATGTTAGTCTAGCATGCATTATATAATGCAAAACTTAAGTTTAGACACCTAGCACAGAAATTTTAGTCACATAACAGAGTGGTCGTAAACGCGTAAACACCGATGAATAATAAGTATATTCTAAAGTGCCGGTCGTCACAAGTGAGACCCAAAAGCAAACTAAATAATTGGTTTTTGGTTCACACGCATCTGATCATGAGTGAGAGCGAAAGCAACATCCACACACATATTACATGACATTGCTATTGGTTTAGGTCCAGCGGAATCCACACACACACGCGCGCGTGCACACACACAGAAACACACGCATACACAAACTGTACACGCAGACTTTTAAACTGCTGGGAATGAACATTGGTGTTTAACGCCTACACCCACGGTCCCATTGGCAATATGGCAGACGGGGATAACCATCCCAGGAAAGAGAGGATAAGGACCTAAATCAACACTGAACCGCCAGAGCACTTATACAGCAAAAACAGACAGTGAAATTGCCATAGGTATTGTTACACTCGTTTGATGTTGGTGTCTTTCTATCAGTAGTTGATTCAGCCCCAATGCTGAAGTCCTGATAAGGTGTTACTCGGAATCGTTTATCCATGCAACCCGTTCAATCAGCAACAAGGCACAGAGTCGTCGTATGAAGTTTTCAAACTTTATTCAGCGTTCATCAACAACTGCATACAATCGCCTTTTCACTTTTTCTTCCTTCACACAGAGCATCGAATATATAGTTTTTCTCTACTCCAGAACACGGTGGAACGATCGAGTATGACGCAATTATAACCAATCACAAATAAATTCGTCATCACTGTCTTACGTCATACAACATTCTTTTCAGTCCAAGAATTTTCTCAGCTGTCTACATTTATCGCGAAGTTTCGATCGACAGTAAAACAAGCAAATCTAGAGAATTCTCCAATAATATCGACCAACTAAATTTACCAACGTTATACAAAGCTTCTTCTAACAACAATGCAAACTCAAATCAAAGGTAAATACACTCTATTATTGAATACTTTGCAAAGCGAAACTATTAGATCTATCGTGCGCGTTTCAGACATACTATCCTTCACGTTTCAACGTAACATAACCCCCCACTCAATAAGAAATTTACCCAATTTCTTTCAACAACGTTGAAACGTAATGCACAAACTAAGTCCAGAATTAAAACTTATTTCAGTCCGTCTGAATATTGTCAATGTGCTCAGTTTATCTATACAGAGTCAATGGTTTTCATCTTCAAGTCTGTCTGGATATTGCCAATGTTCTCAGTTCACCCAAACACAGAGTCAATGTTCTTTCATCCGCAAGGAAACAACGCCCTCGTCCGTTACTGTCGTCATCGGCCCAGGGTCAAAGACAGTGATCTCGTGGGCTTTCCTGGAGTCAGTGCATCCTCCGTTGTCTCCTTCTTCCATCGAATGTCCGACGAAGTCGACGTTGTCGGTTCCCAGAATGCACTTACTGGGTCTCACGGTCAGGTAGGCTTCTGTGAGACGGTAAAACAGCTCCCTCAAGGTCTGCATATGCTCCTTCCAGGTCTGGGTGTGGACTAGCAGGTCGTCCCAGTAACACACGACGTTGTCCATCCCTTTGAGCAACTTCCTCATTCCTCTCTTCAGGGTAGCTCCGCTGTTCACCACACCAAAGGGCATCATTAGGCACTCGTACGTCCCATCAGGAGTTATAAAAGCAGTCTTTGGTATGTCCTGTTGACGCACGGGAACTTGCCAATAACCCTTGCTAAGGTCAATCTTTGAGAAGATTTTACTCCCCGATAATTGGCGGAAGAGGTCTGCTGCAGTAGGCATCGGTTCGGGGTCGAAGACGGTGATCTTATTAACCTTCCTGTAGTCGATGCATACTCTGTTGCTCCCGTCCTTCTTCTTCACGACCATAACAGGGGACGCGTAGAGGGAACTGGACTCCCTGATGATGCCCATCTTCAGCATCTCGTCGATGTCTTTCTTCAAGGATTCTCGGGCCTTGAAAGGGATCGGGAAGGGTTTGGATCGAACGTTTTTTCGACTCGGGCAATGTCACGGGGGTTTTCTCCGGGTACTCCGGTTTGCTCCCCCAGCAAAATTAAAAAAACACACTAATATTAGGTAGGTTGGGTTTGGGATAAAAAGGGACAATAAAGTGTCAAAAATCAGACTTCTGTAATAGCACTAGCTTTAGATCGCCGCGCTTTGAGTTCCACTGAAGACAATGAGCGTGATAGTGCTATTATTATTTTTATTATTATTATTATTATTATTATTATTATTATTATTATTATTATTATTATTATTATTATTATTATTATTATTGTTGTTGTTGTTGTTGTTGTTATTATTATTATTATTATTATTGTTATTATTATTATTATTATTATTATTATTATTGTTATTATTATTATGATTATTATTGTTATTATTATTGTTATTAATATTATTATTATTTTTATTATTATTATTGTTGTTATTGTTATTATTATTATTATTATTATTATTATTATTATTATTATTATTGCTATTATTATTATTATTATTATTATTATTATTATTATTATTATTATTATTAATATTATTATTATTGTTATTATTATTATTATTAATATTATTATTATTATTATTATTATTATTATTGTTATTATTCTTCTTCTTCTTATTATTATTATTATTATTATTATTATTATTATTATTATTATTATTATTAATATTATTATTATTATTATTATTATTATTATTATTATTATTATTATTATTGTTGTTGTTGTTGTTGTTGTTATTATTATTATTATTATTATTATTATTATTATTATTATTATTATTGTTGTTATTATTATTATTATTATTATTATTATTATTATGATTATGATTATTATGATTATTATTATTATTATTATTATTATTATTATTGTTATTATTATTATTATTATTATTATTATTATTATTATTGTTATTATTGTTATTATTATTATTATTATTATTATTATTATTATTATTATTATTATTATTATTATTTTTATTGTGAAAGTGGTAATGATGAGGACGACGACGAAGGTGATGATGATAATTATGTAGTTTTGTATAACATTGGTCTCCACACACACACACACACACACACACACAAAACAGTTCATGCTCATTGACCTAATATACTACTACTACTACTACTACTACTACTACTACTACTACTACTACTACTACTACTCCCCCTTACTCCCCCACAGTAGTGTGTCGGGTGAAGAGCGCAAGTTGGGAGAGGGAGTGTAGCATTGGATATCATCGGAAAGGTATGAAGGAGCGGAGCCATGGAGATACTTGTAACAGAAAAGAGATTGTGTAAAGAATATAATAAACCACCATCCTCCTCTTCCTCTTACAACTACTATTGCTACTAGATAAGCGAATGGTGTTTACTGGGCAGTGTGTGGGACAGGAATGAGATGGAGAGAGGGACGGAGGTTGAGGTAAGGGGGGATAAAGAATAAAACGCTTGGTCATTTTAGACTTGTAAATGGCCGCTTAGTTTTCCATACATTAACTTATCTCATTAACAATTTGAAGTTAATTCACCAGGAATGCCTTCTGGTTCTAGCATGCAGCTACGAAAATTATTCTATTTACAATTAAGAAGAAGGAGAATGATAAGACCATGTGTATAGTCTGCGCGCTATTCTCCCTAATAGGACTCAAAGCGCTGTGATCTGTAACCAACCTTCGCGCTCGACTCGCAGTCAATCCCACCATTCAAATCATGACTCGCAAACAATGACTGTGATTGTGATTGCAATCAAAACGTTCGTCATCAGACCTAGCCTTTAGTTTTACATACACAACAAACACACATGACTGAATGAACTTTGAAGTTTAACGTCTACACCCACCATTGGGGATAGGGCAGACGGGCATAACCATCCCAAAAAAGAGGGTTTAAGGACCTAAATCAGCACTGAGCCACCAGAGCAATCATACTGCTAAAGTGGACAGTGAAAATGGTAACTTTTGTCTTGCCCACCACAGGAGTCCAACCTTAGTAAACACGAATTCTTTGGTCAACCGTGTACTAACGAGATAGATTGAACAAGTGTGTGAGAGAGAGTGAGAGAGAGAGAGAGAGAGGAAGAGAGAGAGAGAGAGAGAGTGAGAGGGAGACACAGAGATAGACAGAGACAGAGAGACCAGAGAGAGGCCAGAGGGAAAATGTATAAAGCGCATCCAACAAGAAACGTAGTCACAAAGCTCTCTCTCTCTCTCACTCTCTCTCTCTCTCTCTCTTTTTCTTTCTTTCTCTTTCTCTCTCTCTCTCTCTTTCTCTCTCTCCCTCTCTCTCTACGTCATGTGTGTGTATGTGTGTGTGTGTTTGTGCGTGTGTATGTGCGTACACATAAGCCTTGAAATGGGTGACTGACCTTGCTTTTTATGCAGAAAATGGGTGAGTGTATCAGTCACCCAGAGTTTTCCAGCCACCCACTTTTTTCTAAGTGCGCGGGAGTGCTCTTTTAGTGCATGGGAGTGCAGTTGTAGTGCATGAGAGTGTTTTTAGTACACAGGAGTGCTCTATCCGGGACGGAGAAAATACAGTGAATTTCCGAAGAATTTTTGAACAAAATTCGACCTATTTCGTCGCCTATGGGAGACGAAATAGGTCAACTTTCTAGAAAAGGGTTAGGGTAAGGGCTAGTTGCAGCGCTGCAACTAACCCTTGCCCTAACCCTTTTCTGTCTAAAATCACTTTCCGATTCTTACATTCTTAGTAAAACCCAGTTTTGGTGTTTTGTGTACGTGTGTGCATGTGTTTGTGTGCTGCTTTCTATCACTCATGATCAGATGACTGGCTTTAAAAAGAAGTGATTATTTTGCGTTGGAGACTCGCGTCTGACCGACCGGCAATTAGAACATTATAGTGATTGTTATTGTTGCTTTGGTATATTCAACCCTCCTGCAAGGTGTCTAAACATACATTCCATGGTGTCTAAACTATCATTGTAAAGTGTCTACGTTTGCATTCCTTGGTGCCTAAAATGACAGGGAAAAGTGACTAAACTGGAATTAACTTATATTGCATACGTAGAAAACGTTTGGGAAATCGGGGTAAGTTGAGTTAGGTCACAGGATGTCAAGACCATACTGAATTTTAATTAGTTTTTTTAAATTATATTTTTATAATTAGCTTGATGATGAAAGGTATTACTGGAGGTGTGAAAGATCTCGCTAGATCTCCTATTGATAAACATTTTATGTACTATTATGATTCCTATCCTATCCTATCCTGTCCCGTAACCCGGAGGTCGTAGGGGCACCACAGATGATCGTTTAACCAGCATACTCCATCTTTCTCTGTCCTCAGCAGCCCTGATGGCTTCGCTCAGTGACAAACCAGTCCATTCTCGAATGTTGTCCTCCCACCTCTTTTTCGGTACGGTTTCCCTCTTCTTCTACCTCCTTGCACTGTACCTTGCAGAATAGTCTTTGCAAGGCCTGATGATCTGGTGACGTAGTCATACCATCGGAGTTTCTGTTTCTTCACCACTGTGAGCAGGTCATCGTGTTGTCCAATGGCTTGTGTGATGGTTTCTCGGACTTCGTCATTGGTGATGTGTTGGGTATAGGAAATGCCCAGAAGTCTTCTGTAGCACCTCATCTCCATGCTTTGTATTCTTCGTTGGAAATCTGCTGTGAGGGTCCATGCTTCGCAAGCATATAGGAAGATGGAGATGACTGTCACGTGACCCGTGCGATTTACGTGGAAAACATAAACACACAGACCTCAAGTACAACTACTCATAAATTTTACAAGACCACACCGTTTTGCTGAGTTTTTTGTTGATGTTTCACTATTTCTGTTCTTTCATACACATATATACAACATGCACATCAATGAGATGGAGTGAATGATGTCAAATGGTATAACGCATGCACATATATATATTGATGCTACAAAGTATTACTTATTACTGATTTATCTTAATATGAACTAATACTTGATCATTTTCCTCGACGATCCATTCAAGACATAATTAGCATTATGAATCTACTCACAGTTTGTCAGCTCCAGCTTCAACACGTAATAATCAAAGAATGAGTGTTTTCAGTCAGACAGTCAGGTCTTTGCATTTTCTTTCACACGTAGAATAGCTCCTTGTCGTAGATCTTCTGTGGATATGACTTCTCCGTAATGTCAATATGCAAACTCCTATTAGAGCCCAGCTTCCACTTCAATGTTATTCACACGTCAGGTTATTTGTTGATATCAGTAGTAATAGATAGTCTTTAGATAACATCGATGATATCATTTTGTCGTTACAGAATCTTCATACGAATAGTCATGTCACTGTAATCACACATGTAGATTCACAAAGTTCAGCATTTGGAATGATGTCTTTGAATGATGTTCATTTCAAATGATCGAGGATCGTAGAATTCATAAAATTGCAAATGTCCATATCGTCCTCGATAAATAGAACTAGATCTTAAACTAAAACTAGAACTGAATCCCAACACTAAAATGAAAAGTAGTAAAAAACAAAAACACCTGAAACATATGATACATACGGAAATGATAGTGAGACGCCGCCATTTTCGCGCGATGACGTCAATCAGTCTCACCATCACTTCCGCCTACGCAATCCCCTAACTGCTAACGAAAGTATACATTTTTCTCGTTGCTGAAAAACCGAATGAATAAGCATGCAACCATGAACGAAACGATCGGATTTACGAACCGTACAAATCATTCATTCACTCATTCGCAACTGGAAACCAATGCCACGCCCGCGCGATAATTGCCGACACAAATACCGCCGAAGCCGCATCTCGATCCCTCGTCCTATAGATAATCTATGACTTCACGGACGTTTCCAGCCACGAATTGCACGCAACCGACGATTTACATACCCAAACGGTGTCTGAATAAACTAGCTATGACACTCCTGCTATTACGGCTGCAGTACGCCTTTCACACAAATAATCTGTAGCATTGAATCGTTGCTTACATCGCCAACCATCTTATCGCTGCTGACAGAATTTGCCAAAATGGAAGTGTAGCTACCACAGCGTACTAAATCTTCCCAAGTTCGTGACTAAAACGTTCTTCACAGTTGTCCTATTTGAAACTAACATGTTTCCACATCAACATAGGCTGTGATCCATTTACGCCACAACGCTTTTTTAGTGGTAAAAAAGTCGAAAAAACCGTTTGTTAGGCCAGCGCCTATTGCACGTGAGTCATTCCTCTTCCAGAGTTTCCTGCAGACTGATTTTCAACCGTGAAAAATTTGCGTTCCTACGCGACAAGGCTTTTCCCTGCGAATCATTGGTCCTCGAAGAGACACAATACAAAATAAAAACAAATGACGAAAGCTCCAAAATGACGCATCTGCTACGTCATTCAATATTTGTGTGTTCGTCTCGGTACTTTACGAAACAGAATAATTATTGAAAACTTTTACCTTCAACAATATCATTTTTAAACAGCGTTATAATATACAGCTTATCAACGTATCTCAATGGAGCTTGTATCGCGACATCAAGCCCCCCCTTTTGAAGCTAAAACTATCAGTTTTAGTTGACCTCATCGTGGTACATGCGACTGAGATAGTCCGCACCCACATTATCATTTCCTTTGATGACTTTCACCACGAAATCATGCTGTTGCAATTGTAGCGCCCACCTCATCAATCGGGCCGTTTTCCGTTCTTGACTTCTTGAGGTAATGCAACGGTTGATGATCAGTTTCGAGAGTGAATTTTCGACCAAACAGATAAGGTTCGAATTTCTTGATTCCCCACACTGCACCAAGGCATTCCCGTTCAATTGTCGAGTAGTTTCCTTCTGCTTGACTCAGTTTTCTGCTTGCATATGCCACCGGTTGAAGTCCTTCACCGTGGTCTTGCATTAATACTGCTCCAACAGCTCTATCTGATGCATCCGTTCTCAACGTGTATGGGAGTGAGTTGTCCGGCAATAACATAACAGGTTTTGCAGTCAGATGTTCCTTCAGCGTGGAAAAGCTATTTTCTGCCTCTTCCGTCCACACTACCTTATCAGGTTGCTTTGCTTTGGTCATGTCAGTCAATGGTGTTGCTATCTTAGCAAAGTTTGGTACAAACTTTCTGTAATAGCCAGCCAAACCCAAAAATGCTCTGACTTCTTTCTTTGTTCTTGGTCTTGTTGCTTGCTGCAATTTCTTGATTTTATCATCTTCCGGTTTGATTTTCCCTTTCCCAATCTGATGTCCTAGATATTCAAGTTCATCAAACCCGATGAAACACTTGGAAGGTTTTGCTGTCAAGTTTACTTCCTCTAATCTCGTCTTTCCAGGTAGTTCAGTGAGTACTGCTGATCTGTTCTTGCATATTTTGTTAACTTGGTCTCTTTTTTTCCAGTTAGCTTATCGCAGATGTTTACATCTTTCGCAGATTCCTTGGGTTTCAAGGACAATGTTGGTAAGCTTGTCAGCACTGGGTTGAATTCATCCCCTTGCTCGTCATTATCTTCTTGAATTACTACTGCCACGCGTACAGTATCTGTTTTACGCTCAACATAGGGCTTTATTAGGTTAGCGTGATATACTCTCCCTAATGGTATTTTCCTGTTGTTTCCTTTGTTGAATGTTCGCTGGCATGTGTCGCACGAAGCGCAATATCGTCTGATATCTCCGCATACTCCAGGCCAATACAAATCTGCCCATACTCTCCCTCTGGTTTTTCTTGCGCCTAAGTGTCCGCCCATAGGTGTGTCATGTGCAAGTTTCAATACTTCATCACGGTATTGCTTGGGTACTACAACTTGGCTGAATTTGTTCCCATTTTCTTCAAACTCGCGTCGCAGAATTCCATTTTTCCACAAGTAGTGTGCTTTTCTCGCCTGCTTGGATTTTCCATGTCCAACTTCATTTGCTTCTTGACGTACTTTTTCTAACGTTTCGTCTGCAAGTTGCGCCTTCCTCAATCGTCTTTTGACACGTTGATGATGTCTGCTTTAGTTGTTTTTAATTCTTTCATTTCCTTAGTCTTCGCTGCAGCCCTTGTTTTCACTTCTGCACAAATATCTCTTGTTGGATATACTGAGATGTGCCCCTTGTTTGTTGACGTTATATACCTTTGGTTTCCCACCAGAACTGGTATTACGGGTCTTGGCATCACAATCACGTCAGCTTCACCTTTAAAGAATGGTGTGTCTAGTTCAACTCTGGCTACTGGTACATCTTGAGTATCACTAGATGCAAACTTTACATTTCGTATATCTCCTGTGTACTTTTCTTTGGGTACAAGTTTAGTATCCACAACGCTGATTGTTGCTCCTGTGTCGCGCAGTCCTTGTGTTTTGACTCCCTCGACTCTCACTTGGCATAGTGGTTCATAGGTAATCTTGCTACACTCATCGCATAGTGGCTTGTTCACTACAGCTACGATGGGTTCTTCACTGGTTGGTACACTGACTCGAAGCGCATGGTAATCAATGTGGTCTGAATCATTTTCTTCATCTCCACTGCCGGATTCACTGCTGTTACGCGGTACGTAAACGCAAAACGCTCTGTGTTTCCTTTTCGGACAGTGTGCTATTCTGTGAGGTCCTCCACAATTGAAACATTCTAGTCTAGTGTGCGAACGCGATCTTTCCGGTTTGTCGGTCGATCTATGCTCCGTTTTTTCAGCATCCACTGACGTAGATGGTTCCTTATGGTTATATTTGTCATCTCTGCGCTGGTGGTGATCTTGATGTCTCGTTCTTAACTTGTCTTGGTGTCGCACTCGGAACTTGTCTTGATGTCTTTCTCCAGCTCTCGCTTGTTCATAAGCTTCCGCTGCGTCAACTGCTGTCTCTGATGTAGTAGGTCTCTTTTCCCTTACAAATCGGGCTTCATCTTGAGGTAGACCATCCAGAAAAATTTCTGTCACCAATTGGTCAAATAATTCGTCAAATGATTTTCTTCTCCCGGTCAAAGCAAACCATCTTTCCACCCACAATGACAATCTGCCGAACCAATCTTTTGCTGTTTCTTCTGGTTTCTTCTTTGCTGACTTGAATTTACGTCTGTACTCTTCTGACGTAAGTTGGAACTTTTTCATCAGTTCATGCTTTAAATCTTCATAATTCGCTAAATCAATCTGCTTCATTTGTGCCGTGGCTTCTCGAGCTTTGCCCTTCAATAATGAAAGTAGGCGTATGCCCCATTGATCTTCAGAATATCCTTCTGCTGCCATGATCTTTTCAAACTGCCACAGGTACGCTTCTAAATCATCTCCATCTTCGTAGTATGGCAATTTGATTTTTGCTCCTTTATTTCCACCTCCATTCATAGAAGATCTCGATGAAGTAGCTGTCGCATTTTGTTCTCTTTGAGCGTATACTTCCAATTCGCGCATTTTTAAAGCTAATTCTGCTTCATCTCTTCGTTGTTCTCTTTCTGCTTCTAGTCGTTTGTCTTCTCTTTCAGGTCTGTTGGATCAGCTTGGGAGTGTTGGACGCTTTCTGCCGGGTGGTCACTAGGGCTTCCTATGAATGTACTATTTAGCACTATAGGCATTTTATATGTATGTGTTTGGTTGATGATTTATAATGATGTTTGTATTCTATTTTGTTTTTGTAACCGGGGTGTTCGCGTAGTTGAGGTCAACCCTCAGCCGTCCCCCGCGTGGGATGTCTTTATGGTAAAGTGACTGGCCGGTGGAGGGCATTCAATTTTCCCACTGGGGTTGTTTCAGCAGATCTTTTATGCGGATCGGGGGTTGTCCGGTCCTGATTTGGCTCGGAAGAGTCCGCTGGACCTAAAGCAACAATAAATCAATCAATTCTCTTTCTGCTTCTAGTCGTTTGTCTTCTCTTTCTCTTTCTGCTGCTTCTCTGTCTCTTTCTGCTTCTAGTCTTTTGTCTTCTCTTTCTCTTTCTCTTTCTTCCTTCTTCCTCTCTTCAACATAATGGGCCAGGTCTTTCCCTGTGAAACCGAGGAGTTCGCCATCCTCTTTCCATACTTGCATGTTTGATTTAGTTTTCTGAGTTGTATTTTCCACAGCAGAATTATTAGAATCTTGAATTTGCTGGGCGTTACCATTTTTCCTTTTGCTTGGTGGTGCCATCTTATTTTGGAAACGAACTATACGTCACGCTTATTTACGCAAAGAAAAAATCGACGTCACTCCTAGCTGACGTCATACGTTCTGTAAACACCGACACGTGTGTTTATGCCGCACTCAAAACATTAACTTCACCGAAAACCCTACTGATTATAAAACAACCGATCCTTCTTATCACGACTCCCTCTTGTGATAATTTCTGCCTCTACAGAAATCGGAGTTGTCTTACGAACCTTCAGTCAATTTCAGTTTGAAGTTAATATCGCGAATCACTTACTACGTGTCGCCACTCCACGTGTACACGCTAGTGTTCGCAAATCGGCGTTAATAACCGATTTTATTGATCAACATCAATATGATACGCGAATACTAATAATCGCGTTTTGCTATACAACTATAGCTGGAAACACTCCGGAAATTCTCTGTTCTCGGGACATGCTAGAACTGATGGGTCTCTATTTGGTGTATGGTTGTAAAGGTCAGAGCAGTACTCTGTCCATCTGTCCAAGACTTCTTGTTCTTCTGTAAGGTATATGCCAGACTTGCTTTGGATCGTGGAGACGTTGGGCTGTTTGACACTTGTCAGCCGCTTCACAGTCTGGTAGGCCTTCGTGCTGTTGTTCTTGTTCGGACTGTTCTCTATTTCCTGGCATTGATCTTCTATCCAGGTCTCCTTTGCTGTGCGCATGCCTTTTCGGATGTCATTGTTGATTTTTCGGTAGACGTCAGCTCCCTGTGTGGTGTTCTTTTTTTTTTTTTTTTTTTTTATCTCTCTTCGTTTATCGCACAGATCCAAAAGTTCAGGTGTGATCCACGGCTTCTTCTTTGGTCGGTGCTTGCCAAGGATCTCAGTGGCGGCATCTTTCACAGCTGAGTTGAAGGTGGTGGTCATGGTGTTGACATCTACTTCACCAGCCCCCAAAATGAGCAGTGGTGCAAATTTCCCTCCAATTGTGGCCTGAAATAGTTCTGCCACCTCTGGGTCTTGCAGTTTGTCCAGGTCGAACTTCAGTCAAGTGCAATTTGCTGTATTTACTCTCTTCAAGTGGAGCCGGAAAGACATCTTCACAAGATCGTGGTCACTTTCGATGTCTGCTCCTGGAAAAGTGCGTGTCCTGCCAATTTTGATGCTTGATCTGAAGCGTTTCTTGACCATAATGTAGTCTATTTGGTTGTGATGCTCCCCGCCGGGACTGTGCCATGTCCATCGTTTGGAGTTTTTGTGGAGACCAAGCGTGTTTGCCAGTACCAGATTGTTGTATCTGGCGAACTCCAAGAGTCTCAGACCCCTGTCATTTGTCTCGTTGTTGCAGTGGGGTCCACATGTGTCTCCCCAGTTGTGGTGCGCATCTTGGCCAACCTTGGCATTCCAGTCGCCTTGCACTATGACTGTGTCCTTCTTCGGCACTTGGTCAAGGACCGCCTGTAGATTTTCATAGAAATCCTCCACTTCGCTGTCGTCATAGTCTGATGTTGGGGCATAGGCCTGGATGATGGTGATGTTGAAAGGGGCTGCTCTCAGGCGGATAGTAATGAGTCTACTGGAGACTGGGCGGCAACCCATGACAGTGGCTAGAATGTTCTTGTGGACCAAGAATCCAACGCCGTGTTCGTGCCTGTCATCTCTACCGCTGAAATAGAGCTTGTGGCTTTTGTCGGTCGTTGTTTCACCTAGGCCTTTCCAGCGCAGTTCGCTGATGCCTAGAACGTTCCATCGATAGTGGTCCAACTCGTGGGCCAGTTCTTCTAATTTTCCTTCCGCAGTTAGGGCCCTGACATTCCAGGTTCCTATGACGATGTTGTTTCTCGTGCGGGTCTTGCTAAATTGTCACTATTATGATTGCAATCTTAGTTTCCTTCCTTGAATTTTCCAGTTGCGTTGTGACAGAAAGTGATTGGCCCTGTTTATCGGCACAACACTACACTAAAAGCGTCATCTGCTATTCTATTTTTAGCGCTTGAGTTGTAGCTATTAATAGGTACATACATTACGGATTTTTTTAAATTTATACAAAAAAGCTGTGCTTTCCGAAGAGTTTTGTGTTTGTTTGTTTGTTTGTTTTTATTTTTGTAAGCATAATTTATAATGGGCAACACTCACTGTGAATGTTAAACGGCTCTTTCGAAGGGGAGTGGTCAAAATCCATCCCTTTACAGTATCTATCACTTGATGAAACCAAATCAGCTGGGATGTCTGCGTGCGTATATGTACAGTGCCTTTGTGTGTGTGTGTGTCTGTGTGTGTGTGCGCATGTGTGTGTGTGTGTGTGACGTTGAAACGCGCACGATAGTTCGTGTGTGACGCGCACGATAGAACTGTTCGTTTTATTTTGCAAAGCATGCAATATTAGAGTGTATTTACCTTTGATTTGATTATGCGTTGTTATTAGAAGAAGCTTTGTATAACGATGGTTTAGTTGGTCGATATTATTTGAGAATTTTCTAGAGTTTGTTGTTTACTATTGATCGAAGCGTATGGATAATTCTAGTGGTAACTACAGAAGCTTCCATCCCAAATAAGGTTGTATGACGTGAGACAGTGATAACGAAATGTGTTTTGATTGGTTATAATTATGTCTTACCTGAACGTTCTTTATTTCTCTGGAGTTAGAGAGACTATATAAGTGCCGCACTGTTTCAAAGGAGAGAGTTGAAAGTGGAAAGTTTTTAGTTGAGAATTGTAGAGTTAAAAAAGCGATTGAGCGGTTGTATGCAGTTGTTGATGTGTGTTGAATAAAAGTGGAAAACTTTATATGACGACTCCTGACTTCTGGCTGAGTGAACAGGTTGCGTGGATAAACGAATCTGAGTTACACCTATCAGGATTTCAAGCATCGGGGCTGAATCAACTACTGATAGAAAAACAACATCCAGTGTAACAATGTGTTGTGTGTATTGGTGGATGTGTAATGAGTGCGTGTTTTGTGTGTTGGTGGATGTGTATTGTTTGTGAGTTATTGGGTGTGTAGTGAGTGTGTGTATGTGGGTGTGTTGTGTGTATTGGTGGATGTGTAGTGAGTGTGTGTGTGTTGGTGGGTGTTTATTGTGTTTTGTTTGTTGTGTAGTTTGTGTGTGTTGGTGGGTGTGTTGTGTGTATGTGGGTGTGTTGGTGGGTGTAGTGGGTGTATTGGTGGGTGTGTAGTGCGTGTGTTGGTGGGTAAACAGTGTGTTGGTGGGTGTATAGTGTGGGTGTGTAGTTTGTGTGTGTAATGGTGGTTGTGTAGTGTGTGTTTGTGCTGATGTGTGTGTAGTGTGTGTGTGTGTTTGTGTAGGTGTGGGTGTGTGTGTGTGCGTGCGCGCGCGTGTGTGCGTGGATTCCGCTGACCCTAACCCAATAACAATGTCATGTAATGTGTGTGTGGATGTTGCTTTCGCTCTCACTCATGATCAGATGGGTGTGAACCTCAAACGAATTATTTATTTTGCTTTTGAGTCTCACTTGTGACGACCGGCACTTTAGAATATACTTATTATCCATCGGTGTTTACGAGTTTACGACCGCTCTGTTATGTGACTAAAATGTCTGTGCTAGATGTCTAAACTTAAGTCTTATATTATATAATACAGTCATGCTAGACTAACATCGTCATTGAGCATTTTTGGTTTGTTTTTTTAATTAATTTTTTTTGTTGGATCTACCAGATTAAGATTATAACTCACTTTTCCAACACAATTACAAATGTGTACATTATAGTCCAGAATGCCTTGCCCACTTCTTGGCCCCAAAGGGGCATCACGATGTTATTCTAAACTATTTTATTACATTTGTTGTTGTTATCATTGTAGTAGTAGTTGTTGTTGTCGTCATTGTTGATGTTGTCGTTGTTGTTGCTCTTCTTCTACTTCTCCCCCACCCTCTTCCCCCATTCTTCTTTTTCTTCTTTTTTCTCCTTACGTCATCTCGCATTTCTTTTCGAGATTTTGAACTCTGGTCCAAGACCTTGTGTCATTAACGAGGTCGTACCCACGACAAGGGGTTGATGTTCTCCGCGAGGTCATAACCAGTGCAAAGACCTCTCATTTCTGCAGCCACAAAACACCCAAGACTACGTCATTCACAAGGTCGTAAACAGGGCAAATATTTTCCCAAAAGTAATCCAGCGACGATTTATTTTGAATTTTGTAAAACAATCGTTTTTATATCGCGCCTTTTGTTTGCCCTATAGTCTTGCAGTTTGTTAAGGTCGAACTTCAGTCTGGTGCACTTTGCAGTGTTTAAACTCTTCAAGTGGAGCCGGAAGGAAGGACATCATCGCGAGATCGTGGTCACTTCCGATGTCTGCTCCTGGAAAAGTGCGTGTTCTGCCAATGTTGTTGCTTGATCTGAAGCGTTTCTTGACCATGATGTAGTCAATCTGGTTGTGATGCACCCCGCTGGGACTGTGCCATGTCCATCGTCTGGATTTTTTGTGGAGACCAAGTGTGTTTCCCAGTATCAGATTGTTGTGTCTGGCAAACTCCAAGAGACTCAAACCCCTGTAATTTTTCTTGTTGTTGCAGTGGGGTCCATATGTGTCTCCCCAGTTGTAGTGCGCATCTTGGCCAACCTTGGCATTCCAGTCACCTTGCACTATGACTATGTCCTTCTTCGGCACAGAGAGAGAGAGAGAGAGAGAGAGAGAGAGAGAGAGAGAGAGAGAGAGAGAGAAAGAAAGGGGAGGGGAGAGGGAGAGGGAGAGATAGAGTGGTTTAGTATCATTGATTTCTGTGTCTGCTAGCGAAAAACCATCTTTCTAATAACGTTTGGAGAGAGACAGAGAGAGATTTGGAGAGAGAGAGAGGCATCACCCTCTCTACCCCCTCTCGATTCTCTCTCTCTCCACGCACACACACACACACAAATCCACCGCTCCTCTTCCAACACTACCTTATCACCCTGCCTCGCCATGCGATGGAGGTAGGACCAAAGGAGTCGACGTGGCGGCGGTGCAGTGGTACAAACACTCCGTATTGATTCATGGGCCACGGCTAACTCTGCCTTAGAGAGAACAGACTGGCGACGTGGGTGGGGCC
Organism: Oncomelania hupensis; assembly: GCA_036898135.1. Lineage (NCBI taxonomy): Eukaryota > Metazoa > Mollusca > Gastropoda > Littorinimorpha > Pomatiopsidae > Oncomelania > Oncomelania hupensis. The sequence continues at coordinate 42,018,759 of CM072522.1, read as the reverse complement.
TATAACACTATAAATGCCTATACGCTGAGTCCGGGACTTTAATCTATACAACGAAACGTAACGTTTGGAGAATTGTTTAACCTTTTCTGGAGACGAGACAGCCGGATCACAGTGACACAAGCGCCTGTTTGACCAATATTTGGTTCTGTCTTAAATCGTTTTGCTGTTCCTTAATTTCTCACAATAATGTACAGTAGCTGACTTCTGCTGCGTGAGCCGACAAGACTATCGTGGAACATTTTCAAATTTTTTTTTACGCCATACTTCGACTTTGAGGCAATAGATCGAAAATAGTTGGAAAGGGAGAGGTGGGATGGGTGTGCAACGAAAAAAGAAAAAGTGCCTTGCGTGTTTTTATGTATGTGTGTATGTGTGTGTGCGTGTGTGTGTGTGTTTGTGCGTTTGTAAAGAACATATTGCACAGTTTGTTGATATTTGTTTTGTTTGTTTTTATAAACAGAAAAAAACAAACATCTACCAGTTCTGGGATTGTATGCCATTCGTGATAGATAACGACTGTCAACATTTAAAAACAAACGTAAGTCTTTTTGATTTTAAAAAAAATGTTTGTTTAATTTTGTATTTGAAATCAGTTTAAATATACTACTCAAACTAATATAAGGGCCACTTGGACATATGGGTCTCTCTTTAAATCAGAAACACGAATACAATTAATTAGTTCATCATATTTTATTGCAATCATTTCTGCATCAATAACAAAAAAGATTTGAGACATCAGTCGCTTAAAATTCGAGTAAATTCAATTTAACTGGACATACTCCTCATTTACAAACTCAAAACTTTAGAAACCAAAAATCTATAGAGTCAGTATCGGGTGTGGCCACCATTTGCATCAATGCAGTCTTCGCATCGTTGTCTCATGGACCGTATTAGGTTATGGAGGATGTTTCCTGGGATGGCCAACCACTCTTGCTGGAGAACTTGGGTCAGAACTTCAAGGTTAGCTCCTGGAGGGAGGTTTGCCCGTGTCTGTCGACCCAAGACATCCCACAGATGTTCTATGGGGTTCAAATCGGGTGATCGAGCCGGCCAATCCATCCTTATGACGTGCTGTTGCTGCAGGAAGTCATTGACGATACGAGCTTGGTGGGGTCTGGCATTATCGTCCTGTAGTATGGCACCTTCCCCAATGGCCCGCAGAGCTGGGAGAACCCTAGGTTGTAGGACGTCATCCCTGTAGCCAATACCGTTTAAGTTGCCATGAATTTAGAGCAGGGGTGTTCTGAAGTTTAATGCGAAGCCTCGCGCACCGTCGCATCAGCAAAACGATCCCGTGGACGCCTCCAAACATTCACTCGACGGTCGTTGAAAGACAAGGAGAACCGAGACTCGTCTGTAAAGAGCACCCTTGACCAATGTTGCCTAGTCCACACCAAATGACGCCGAGCCCAGACCCAAAGCGCTGCACGGTGAGCTGGGGTGAGCAAAGGCCGTACTGCTGGTCGTCTTGATCGCAGGTTTGCCTCGTGTAGACGGTTGCGAATTGTCTGGTCGCTGACGTTAACATTGCTGGCTGCGTGAAGCTGTCTTCTGATGGTGTTTGCTGTAGCGGACCTCATTCTCAGAGCTGACAGGGTGATGAAATGGTCTTGTCTTGCAGTGGTAACGCGAGGGCGTCCGGACTTTCTTGGTTCTTGGACGCTTCCAGTGTTATTAAAGCGCTCCCGCAGCCTTTGGACAACGGAGTGGGACACTCCCAGCCGCCTGCCAACTTCTCTCACCCCCACCCCTTCCTGAAGCCATGCAATAGCTCTGCCTCTATCCGCATCAGTCAATCGTCGCCTTGGGGGCATGGTTAGAAAAGCAGTAAAAGCGCTGCCATTTATACCCAGAAAAAAGCGCCGATTGTTGAACTGAACTCAGAAAATGCAAAGCTTTCGCGTGCAAATCACTTTTTAATGTTGAAAAAATTGTTTTATTAGCCAAGACAACAGTAAATTAGAGTCTTTTAGTTTTTTTAAATTGGGTTTGTTTTTCAACTCAGTGCAGAAAGTTCAAAACTCACACAAGTGATTACTTGTCTGAATAAGATTGTCTTGAATGTTACTGTACAGGATAAGTTTTGAAATAAGCAATATAAGCGATAGTATTGATAGCAGCAAAAACTAATTAAACTAAATGAAATATGAGAGTGGCCCTTCAATTATTTTGAGTAGTATATAAATCGCCTTTTTTGTTTGCTTGACGTGTCAAATCAACTTTGAACGGATATAAAAATGTTTTAATGTATATTTTGTACTCTTATTGTTTATGTCCCTTTCCCTTCTTTTCATTAAAAAATCTTCTTATTCTCGTTGTTGTTGTTGTTGTTGTTCTTCTTCTTCTTCTTCTTCTTCTGGTCCTGATTTGGCTCGGAAGAGTCCGCTGGACCTAAAGCAATAATCACGTAATTTTTTCTTGTCTCTCTTCTTTTTTTCCTCTTCTTGTTATCCAAATGTATCCAGGGTTGTTGTTTGTTACTACGAGAAATGATTTTCCATATATCATTCTATTTTCTCTCTGATTTCACGTTAATCCGTGCACGGGTTACTTTAAAAAAAACTTGTCTGTCTTTTTCTTGTTTTCTTCTTTTTTCTTTTCCAGCGTGCGTACTCGTCAGATACGCTGAGTCGCTACAGCCAAAAGCCTTCCGGAAACTAACAAACATGGTTCAGCTGGCAAAAATCAGCCGTTTCGTCATCCTCAGCGTTCTCCTGATCTTCCCGTCAGCTATGATAAAGGTGAAAGTCTTAAATATGCCAATGTTGAGGGTTGTCGTACTGTGTGTGTGTGTGTGTGTGTGTGTGGGTGTGTGTGTGTGTTTGTGTGTGTGTGTGTGTGTAGGTGTGTAGGTGTGTGTGTGTGTGCGTGGGAACACACAAAAGCGCACAAATGGGTAGCAGACCTTGTCTTTTCTAGTAACAAATGGGTTTATTTGCTTGGAACCCACTTTCTTTCCAGGAATCCACTTTTTTCTAAGTGCGTGGGAGTGCTCTTTTAGTGCATGGGAGTGCAGTTGTAGTGCATAAGAGTGTTTTAAGTACATAGGAGTGCACTATCCGGGACGGAGAAAATACAGTGAATTTTTGGAAAAGTTTGAAGCAAAATTCGACCTATTTCGTCGCCTATAGGAGACGAAATAGGTCAACTTTCTAGAGAAGGCTTAGGGTAAGGGCTAGTTGCAGCGCTGCAACTAACCCTTGCCCTAACCCTTTTCCATCAAAAAAATGACTTTGCGATTCCTACATTCTTAAATGAACCCATTTCTGATGTATTGCAAGTATGTGGGTGTGTGTGTTTGTGTGTGGGTGTGTGTTTGTGTGTGTATGAGTGTATCCATGTGAACGTGCGCGCGCGCCTGTGCTTTATCTTGTGAGTATTGTTGGTTTAAACAAATATTTTTATTCAAGGAAAAAAAAATAATTTCAAACAATGATTTACAGGATTTTTTTTTTTAGTAAATTTACGTCCCCGGACACATTAAGCGTGTAGGGGACGGGTGAAACACCACTTTAGGTTCTTACAGGATATGCAACAAGCAAGCTTATATAAGCCCACCCTGTATGACAAAATTCGACATAATAATTAAGTGACAGGCAACTGATAGTTGCATATAAATAAAGAGTATTGTTATATTTTTCTGTTTGATCAGTCTCGACAAACGAACAATCCCGACCCCTACGGTTGTTTGGCGAACGCGAATAGGACATTTGTGAATATCGCGACTCTCTTCCCGGATGATATCTGGGTTGGCGAGAGTACCGTTCTCGAGTGCATTGCCACAGGAAACCCTTCACCAACCATGCACTGGCTCAAGGACGGACAAAGGATCTCTCAGGTACTTAATTGTAAAGTCAAACAAAGAACGAACAAACAAACTAACTTCAAAATACATTATAGTATACACCGACTTTTTATAATATTAATAAATACCTCCTCCCTCCCCCCTCCCCTTCACCCTCCACCCTTTCCATTAATTTCCCCCTCCCGCCCCCCCCCCCCCCCCCCCCCCCCCCCCCATCTCCCTTCCCCAGAAAAAAAGACATAAAAAATAAAATAAAATAATTATAAAAGATTGTAAAATACAAAGAGTGTTTTGTTGTTAACTGCAAATTTTTCTTCAAACATCAATGTCCAAACATTAATTAGTACTGATATTAATTTCACTGCTAGTTTATCCATGGATCCTCTCAAATTTTATAATTGTCTTCACTGTCTGTTAAATAGGTCCATAAATAAACTATTGCTACTGTAAAGTTCTAATCTTTTTTTTTTCACTTGTAAATTTAAAGTCTTTGCTTAGTAACTGAAAACGTGTACATTATTATGTGTATAATGTGTTGTATGTGTATAATGCGTATAATATGTTGTATGTAGCGTGTAGTTGTCTGTGTATTCCATGTTTACCAGTGAACCTCCCTGTTGTGTGTGTGGGGGGGGGGGGGGAGTTGGTGTGTAGCGTGTAAGCTTATGTGGGTGAGTGTGGAGCTTGTGTGTGTTTTGGAGGTTGTGTATTGTTTGTTTGTGTTGGTGGGTGTATAGTGTATGTGAGTGTGTGGGTGTGTAGTGTGTGTGTGTTGGTGGGTGTGTAGTGTGCTTGTGTTGACGGGCGTATAGTGTAGGTGTGTGGGTTATAGTTTGTGTGGGTTGGAGGTTGTGTAGTGTGTGTGTGTTCGTGTGTGTTTGTTGTGTGTATTGGTGGATGTGTAATGAGTGCGTGTTTGTGTATTGGTGGATGTGTATTGTTTGTGAGTTAGTGGGTGTGTAGTGAGTGTGTGTATCTAGGTGTGTTGTGTGTATTGGTGGATGTGTTGTGAATTTGTGTGTGTTGGTGGGTGTTTATTGTGTGTAGTGTGGGTGTGTAGTTTGTGTGTGTGTGTAATAGTGGTTGTGTAGTGTGTGTTTGTCCCCCGTTGGAGTGCCGGGGGATTCAGTATAAATAGTATCCCCACTTTCTGGAAATTTAGTGCTTTAAATTCCCACTGCCGCTGTCTTTCTCATTTGTTCTTTCTCATTCCTGCTCTGTTCTATCAATCTGCTATACTATATTCTTCTTTGCTAGACCAGTCACCTACCTTTTTTCTTGAAAACTCTTCCGGGACAAGACTCCTTATTTGTGTGTGAGGTCTGTTGGATCAGCTTGGGAATATTGGACGATTTCTGCCAGGTGGTCACTGGGGCTTCCTATGAAGTTATTATTTAGCAATGTAGGCATTTTATATGTATGTGTTTTGTTGATAATTTATAATGATGTTTGTATTCTATTTTGTTTTTGTAAACGGGGGTTCGATAAATTAGAGTATAGCCTCAGCGTCCCCTGCGTGGGATGTCTTTATTGTAAAGTGACTGGCTGGTGGAGAGCCTTCAGTTTTACTACTAGGGTTGTTTCAGCAGATCTTTTGTCCGGTCCTGATTTGGCTCGGAAGAGTCCGCTAGACCTAAAGCAATAATCATGTAATGTAATGTAATGTAATGTGTGTGTTTGTGCTGATGTGTAGAGTGTGTGTGTGTGTGTGTATGTTGGTGTTTGTGTAGTATGTGGTATGTATTTGTTGTACATGTATATTATAAGCCACACTCCAAGTTTTCACTATATTTTTTGTGATTACAGATTTCTTGACTTGACTGGACTTGACTTGATCTTATTTTGTCTCTTTATAGCTCATTAAGATCCCTATTGAATTCCTTCATATATAATTGATCTCTTTCCTACGATCCAGCAGCCTTAGGAAATTAGGAAGACCTCGCTAAGTGACCCATTTTGCTGAAGAATAAACACTGTAATTTCACCTGTGAAAGATTTTAAGGAGCCCATTATTTTTTCTCCATGATCTACTGCATTTTAAAACAAACTTTTACTGAGTTTCCTGCTTACTTCTTGTTTTATTTATGTTGTGTTTTTAATGGAAAATTATTAGTATTGCAAATCATAATGAATAACATCATGAAACATGCAGGGGAGTAAGTTAAAGAAAAAGAATACTGGAGCGTCTTGTATGGTTGCTTCTGTGTATTATAGATCACTGTGGGCAACCTAAGAATGAGGGAGAGAGAGAGAGAGAGAGAGAGAGAGAGAGAGAGAGAGAGAGAGAGAGAGAGAGAGAATAGGGAGGCGTTGCACTCATATACACACACGAAAACGGGATAAAAAGGTACAGAACAATTTGACGATATTAGTTACATAATATTTAGAGAGACTTAGACTTAGACTTAGACGTTTTATTGAATAAACACAAAACAGGTTCATTTCAATGGGAAGGATGGGGTGGGAGATTCAGCGCGATCATGTGAACTCAGATTAAAAAAGACAACATATGCAATAAAAATAAAATTACCAACAATAAACACTTAATGTTTCTGTACATTCCATATTCAAAAGCTTACAGAAATAACGAAATTTGATGCAAAATCCAAGAGAGAGAGAGAGAGAGAGAGAGAGAGAGAGAGAGAGAGAGAGAGAGAGAGAGAGAGAGAGAGAGAGAGAGAGAATATGGAGGCGTTGCACTCATATACACACACGAAAACGGGATAAAAAGGTACAGAACAATTTGACGATATTAGTTACATAATATTTAGATACAATAAAAACTTACCTTGTGAGTAAACTGAGCAAGTCCTTGCAGAACGGCAAATGGCGTATAAAATCTATATGTAAAATCCTTCCAGCGCCGGTAAAAGTTACCAGTGAGCAAAATAATGATACCCTGTCCCAGTTGGCATTTTTATACCCAAAGCACAGTTTTGCATTTTGGTTGTTGTGCAGTACAGTTTGTCACGAGCATGTTACTGCATCATTGTTCCTGCTTTCTGCCCATAGGGAAGATTTGAAAACGAGACTGACAGCTTTCCTATCTACGAGGAGGAGGCTATTGCAGGACGAAACCAGAACCTGGACTTCTCCGTGACTAGGTCCATTCTGCACCTTGACTGCCCCACAAACGACACTGAGGGAGAGTACACTTGTGTGGTTAAAAACCGCTGCTCCGAAGTGTCCAAGTCGACGATGGTGCGTGTTCGTAAGTCAGCACTTTAACTGTTGGCCCATCATCTTTCTTTTCTTCTTTTTCTTCTTCTTTTTCTTGTTTATTTATTTATTTTTAAATAGAACTATGCATTGGACCGCAAAATGAGAGAACCTTCGTTTTGCGGATGTCATTGATGGATTGGCTGGAGAGGAACAAGAACTTGAACAGCTGGTACGGAGGCTTGACACCAACTCTAGAGCCTATGGAATGGAAATAAGTGCAGAGGGGACCAAAATTATGACCCAACAACACCAGAGGCATCAACACGGATATCAAAGCCCAAGGTCAATCCCTCAACACAGTTCATAGCTTGAAGTTTTTAGTAGCCATTGTATCAGACAATGGGTCCCTGTGATGATATTCTGGGGAAGATACGTTTATCTTACAAGGTGAGTAAGACTTGTAGATAGATGGGGCGTTAGGCTACCTCTATCGGCTGTTCTTTTACCAGAATTCCAATGTGGTGTGAGAGACTAATCTAGGTGCTTGGTCACATAAATTTATATTTGTTTCTCCGGTTTCAAAGTATCATTTGGTTCACTTAAAAAAATGCTTATTATTAATCAAAGGATTAGTTTACTTGGTCTCAAGAGAAGAAGAGCTAGTGGACACACAACAATACAAATAGAATGACACCAGTCGTATGTATGTGATTTCAACACAAATTTATATTGTGCGAAGTTTGGTCTGTGTATAAATATTGCAAAAACGGAAGTTATGATTTTCTTCTTCGGCAAAGTCAGAAAGTTGCCTGTTTGGGAATATAAATATTTAGGAACCATCTTTCATTATAACAATACATTTCAAAAGAACTTGAAAGCCCAGAGTGTCAGCTGAACGTGCGATGTATGCACTTTTAAGGAAGTGCAGAAAGTTAGATTTGCCGCTTAATGTCCAGCTAGATCTCTTTGATAAATGTATCAGACCGATTCTATTGTATAATTGCAAGGTGTGGGCTCACGTAAAATTTGAAATATGTGATAGGTTGCAACTAAATTTTTTGAAAATGATTCTTAATGTAAAAACATGCACGCCGACTTGCATGGTTTTTGGTGAGGTTGGCTGTATTCCTGTCTCTTTGGATGCCAAATGCAGGTTACTTTGTTTTTGGTATAAATTGTGTATTGATTGTTGTAACGATTCCACAAAAATGTTGGTGCTTATGTTTCGTCTGTTCTCTTATTTGTTTTTTAATAGTGAGTATAAATTATCTTGGTTAAATACTGTTCGTTCTCTTCTGGACGATCTCGGTTTGTCTTTCATATGGTTGTGTGGTTGTAGTTATTGTTTGAATTATTTTAAGAATCTAGTCAAACAACGCCTGAAAGACCAATTTTGGCAAATCTGGCATCAGAATATAAATGAGCATAACAGTGGTATTACTTACAGAATTTTCAAGGAAAAGTAGTTAATTTGTCACCATTTGTTTCGAATAAATCTGTTAAAATGTAGACTCAGTTGCCACAAACTTCCGATTCAAACTAAAAGATATATAAATATTCCCAGAGAAGAAAGGTTGTGTTCTTTGTGTGAATTAAATGAAATAGGTGATGAACTCCATTATTGTACTAATTCCCTTCTAAAAGACAACACATTTTCCCTATTGCCACGGTATTTTAGGAATCACTCAAATGTCTTCAAATTAAATCAGCTAATGAACTCGAAATCGAAAAGCACACTGGCAAATTTAAGCCGTCCTATTGGAATAATACTTTCACTTTTTAAGTAGTACAACTTTTTTTTCCCTCCAATATTTGAATACTGTTTGGTGGTCAAGCATGTGTGCTTTACTGTTCTGGCATTCTTTCCCTTGTTCTTTCTCTTCTTTGATGACGGTTGTTTTTGTTTTATCTTGCATCGTTATGCGATTGTCCTTTTGAGTGCATATCTATTTATTATTTATTTTATTTTTTTTAACTTTTTTTCATTATTTTTCTTTTCTTAAGAGGTGTCGCAAATGTTTGAACATTGTTGTTGCTTTTTCAATCAGTGTATGTGTTATTGTTTGTAGTTAGATGCTGCTGTGTCTTGTAATATAGTGCCGTTCTTGTAATCATTATGTATATATTGTGTATCCATATCCCCCCATCTTTTCCCCTTGTCTGGCTATACGGCCCCCCTGGGCTAGGAGCCTTACTTGATATTTGCTGTTTCATCATTTGTTTGTTTAATAAAAGGACAAAGTTCCAAAGTTCAAAGTTCAACTTTTATATAGTCAACACAAATTCTAACCTTACTTCATTTAAATGTAAATTAATAATCATAATTGTTCAATGTGCTGGGTAATTTCTTTAGCAGTTCTTCATCACTTGCTAAGCAATTCTATGTTTGGGTAGTCTAATGGTGGTCAGAGGTGGTTTGACTTCAGTGCAGTTGAGGGGAACTTAGCTATTGCGTCGGCGCGTGCTGGAGTCTGTTGTTCTTCTGAGGGAGTCTTGACCCTCAGGTTGATCGGGTGAGTCGGGTAGCTACGGGGTCGGACGTGGTGAGGTAGATTCTAGATGATCTTTTTCTCTTCCACGGGAGCAAGCGTCATGCGTTGTCTCCACAAACTGTCCCAGAGCTGAACTGTAAAATTCAGAACTCTGGCTAAAATATTCTATTCAGATATGGGCAAGCGGTACCCTCTGCAAAGAGTCTATAGCATCAGACACCTGCCGAGTTTCTGATATGCATACTTCGATCCGAATCTTAAGGCTAAGATATTTCAATCAACATGCACACTGTGTCAGAAACAATAATCGGTTTCTGTAATTATATATACCCTGAAGATATTAATACATGGCAATCAATACAATATATATAAACATACATATATCAACTATTAGTGTTAACTTACTTCTAGTCTCTGGGAATCGTGACCGTCTCTAGTCTATCACTTTTCTTGATGAGGTTGAGGCTTTGTGGTTCACGGCAGTTTGTTCCTTTGACCCTCGTGTCTTCGTACTTTGTATTCGACTGACTAACTAAGTTTTAGGGTTTCTACGTCCTCTGACCAATCATTTAAGTCTCGTTCTATTTAATCTCACTCCTACGGGATTACATGCGACTCTTCTTTTTGGAAATTCCTCTCACCTGTTCTACTTGAGAGACACACTCGGTTACGTCTTGACTTGGAATGTCAGAGACGAAACAGGGTAGTCTTGCAAAGACCATCCTGCAAGGCACAGTGCAAGGAGGTAGAAGAAGAGGGAGACCGAAAAAGAGGTGGCAGGACAACAGTCGAGAATGGTCTTGTTTGAAACTCTGTGGTGCCCCTACTACCTCCGATTTACTGGATAGGATAGGATAGGATATGATACATCGGACGCTGTTTATTTTCTTTTCTTCGAGTTGAAAGCCAGCTGAGAAGGTAACCAATATTTGGCCTGTATGGGTGAGGACTAAAATCTTATACATACAAAAATGTACGATCGCAGCGCATCTGTCGTACAGTAACAAAATATATTCAATGTGTGATTGCAGATAGAAACCACAGCAATAGCAGCGAGTGCGCTGGATCTTTAGCTACTCGTGGTGGTGAGCCCGCTCGTTTGTTCATGTACACTTATGCTAAGCAGATGTTTGAAGGAAGCACGGCTCAGCTTTACTGCAGGGCATCTGGTGACCCTACACCCATCATCACTTGGTTCGACAGGAATAATAACCCCATTCAAAATAACAGCCATATTCGTGTGAGTAACCTGTAAACAGACCTATAAATGTAGTTACTGGAGATTGGGATTGTTACACTCGGTTCGATGATGGTGTTTTTCTTTATCAGTATTTGATTCAGCCCCGATGCTGAAGTCCTGATAAGGTGTAACTCAGATTCGTTTATTCACACAGCCTGCTCAATCAGCATACAAGTCACAAAGTCGACGTATGAAGTTTTCCACTTTTATTCAGCACACATCAACAACTGCATACAATCGCTTTCCACTTTCAACTTTTACTTTCCAACACTCTATCAACAACTTCTCTACAAAACACACGGAGCATCGAATATATAATTTTTTTTCCTCCTTCGAGATGACGACAGCTCGTTCTAGAAAATGACGCATTACAACCAACCAATCAGAATTAAAGATCGTCATCACTGACTTACGTCATACTTCTCTCTTCCTGCCAAAAGAATGTTCTCCATTATCTACGACCATCAAGAAACTTCGATCGATAGTAAACAAACAGATCCAGAAAATTCTACAACCATATCGACTAACGAAAATTATCAACGTTATACAAAGCCTCTCCTAACAACAATGCAAACTCAAATCAAAGGTAAATAAACTCCATTATTGAATACTTTGCAAAACGAAACGATTAGATCTATCGTGCGCGTTTCCGACATACTTTCGTTCGCGTTTCAACGTAACAGGGATTAAATAAAAGTGTATTGATGAGACAAGCATCCGTTACAAAGAAGTGAGGTTTGATTTCATACTTCGTTGCAAGTACTATTGTGCAATCTGCGCTGCTCTGATGGAATTGACCTAATGGAAGGCATCGAGCATAAACTTGTTCATACAGGCGGGCGCCTATTTTGTTTACAAATTGAAACCTTTCTTGAAATTGCCAACAGTTGATTCATTAATCATGGTCAAATAACACCCAGGGCATCAACACGGACATCAAAGTCCAAGGTCAATCCTCAACACAGCGCATAGCTTCAAATATTAAGGAGCTATTGTATCAGACAATGGGTCCCAACAGGAAGTCCTCTCCAGGATCGGACAAACAACTGCAGCCCATTTGGAAAGACAGGACCATCAGTCTACACTCCAAGGCAAGGCTGCTGCGCTCCCTTGTCATCTCCATCTTCCTATACGCTTGTGAAACATGGCCTCTCATAGCAGACCTACAAAGAAACATACAAAGCATGGAGATGTGATGCAACAGAAGACTTTTAGGCATTTTCTTTACTCAGCGCATCACCAACGACGAAGTCTGACAGACCATCACACAAGCCATTGGACAACACGATGAAATGCTTACAGTCAGTGGTGAAGAAACGGAAACTCCGATGGTACGGCCACGTCAGCAAAGCATCAGGCCTTGCAATGATCATCCTGCAAAACACGGTGCAAGGAGGCAGAAGAAGAGGGAGACAGAAAAAGAAGTGGGAGGACAACATTAGAGAATGGACTGGCTTGACCATGGGCGAAGCCATGAAGTTTGCTCAGGACAGAAAAGATGGAGTACGCTGGTTAAACGACCATCTGTGGTGCTCCAACGACTTCCGAGTTAGGGGATAGGATAGGATAGGAGGATAGGGGGATAGGCATCAATCTTCAATTCAATCCTGTGAAAATTGCCGTTTGACCTAAATGTGACATCGTCTTCTGTTTATTTATGTAATATTTTTACAAATGTTTTTGACCTAAAAGTTGAAATATTTTAATCTGTTGCTTGCGCAGGTTGCGGATAATGGAGATTTAGTAATCGCCAACGTATCGCGGGATCTCCACTCAGGATATTACGCATGCCAAGCAGAAAACGAGTTCGGAGTCAATAATTATGAGACCCTGCTTATTATTCATAGTAAGAGTTCATCCGATGCAGCGTTGTTTCTGATAGTCAATTCTTAATTTAGTGCAATTTCAAATGCATGTCCATCTCTCACAAGTAAGCTACAACATATATATATATATATATATATATATATATATATATATATATATATATATATATATATATATATATATATATATATATATATATATATATATATATATATATATATATATATATGTGTGTGTGTGTGTGTGTGTGTGTGTGTGTGTGTGGGGGTGCGTGTGTGTGTGTGTGTGTGTGTGTGTGTGTGTGTGTGTTCACATGTTTCTTATCTTCGCAGTGATGGACAGCTTCCAAATCCTGTGTATTTAATAGCATACAGTTAATGAATTTTGCTCTCTTGGATTATAGATTTAGATCTAGTATTGATTAGAGTAGGTTTCTATTTCTTGATAATATATGGCTCGCTCTGAATCACATATTTTTTTTTAATTATTATATTTAATGTCGTTTAACATGGTCCAATTAAATGAATCAGTGTCATTGATTGCGGTTCAGTCCATCATTTGAAGTGTGAATTGTCTTATAATTGTGTTTTGTTTTGTATTTTTCACAGAACTGAAAAATAAAGTGTAAACGAGAGCAACAACTCTTGCTCGGATGCCTCTGCTTCCGGCCTGGACCAGTGTAACTTGTCATAGTGCCATTGACCTTTATCACCGTCATCACCATATGACCTTTGTCACCGTCGTCACCGTTTGACCTTTGTCACCGTTTTGACCCCTTTTTTTGTCATCACTTTTCGACCGTAGCTTTCCTTCTTCTGACTTTGTTTGGGCGAACTTCTTTCTGAAGTACAATTTTATGCCTGTAGTTTGGTGCGGGTTGAGTTGGGGTGTATATCTTGGAATCATTTGTCCACGCATATTGGGTAGACGGATATTGGGTAGACGGATTTATATGATTTTGGTGTATCTTACGACCTCTCCTCGCCACCCCTAATTTATTTAAGTTTTGAGATAGTGGAGACTTTAAAAAAATAACACATATTTTTGAGAACAGCGAGCTAATACAAATGAAATGTTGAACAGGGTGCTGAGGTCTGCCTTGTACCAACAGTACTGTTTGGTGCTGACTACAAACAATAGATGCAAATACTGCCATTCATATTCTGGATGGCGGTGTCTATTGACATGTCTGTCATCAAAGAAGGTGAAGCTGCATAGATGTACGTTCTTTGCTACACACTACACTACACTACACTACACTACACGACACTACACTACTCTACCTTACGCTGCGCTACACTGCACTACACAACATTACAAACTACACTACACGCCTCCACACGACACGACACTACACTATACGATACGACACTACGCTGCACTGCACTACACTACAATACACTGCACTACACTACTCTTCACTACACTACACTACACTACACTTCATTACACTACACTACAATGCACTACACTACACTACTTTTCATCATACTACACTGCACTACAGTATACTACACTTCACTACACTGCACACTAAACTACGCTACACTACTCTACACTACACTCCACTCCACTCCCAAACATCAAACGAGACAGTTTCGGGAGTTTGCTACGAGATTGTTTAATTCTTCCTACCAAATAAAATCATAGAAATTTTGCCAATCAAAAGAAGTTACAACAGTTACAGAAATATAATATTGAAGCGTATTACTTGACTTGCTCATGCTTGTTCAGTTTATCAGTAAACCTTTGACTTTCGATGAATATAAATAATTCATGTCTCCAATGTTGACGCTTTTATTTGATGCGGCGATGGTGAAACTGAATGCAGGATGCTGTTTTAATGAGATCAGTGTAAAGTAATTATTATTGTTTACCTCTAGAATATGTTCAGTTAATGCGTGACTGTCTTATTCATAACTTTTGACTTTACAAAATTATTGCAATCAAATAAAATTATAGTGCGGTTCGAAGTTGGATTTTTCTTCGTACGTTTAATTAACGTCTTTAATCCTACGTCTCCCCACCTCTCTCTCTCTCTCCCTCCCTCTCTTTTGCGTAGTGCAATAGAAGGGAAATAATTAACACAACGCGAAATTACTTCCCCTTCTAACGATGATTGAACCCATAAAGCAATGATATGTAATGGCCACGATTTCCGGTATTGGGACGCTATTTTAATTTCTGGTGACCCAAAATAAAATTGAAAATGTTGAAAATAAAATTCAATTGTTTAATATATTGGAGACTTTGCAGTTAAAATAAACACATTGTAGAAAGGAAGTAATTAACATAACGCCAAATTACTTCCCTTTTTAACGATCCATCAAGCTACACTACATTACATTATTATTGCTTTAGGTCCAGCGGACTCTTCCGAGCCAAATCAGGACCGGACAACCCCTGATCCGCATAAAAGATCTGCTGAAACAACCCTAGTGGTAAAACCGAAAGCTCTCCACCAGCCAGTCACTTTACAATAAGACATCCCACGCAAGGGACGGCTGAGGCTTCACCCCAACTTATCCAACCCCCGTTTACAAAAACAAAATAGAATACAAACATCATTATAAATTATCAACAAAACACATACATATAAAATGCCTACATTGCTAAATAATAACATCATAGGAAGTCCTAGTGACCACCTGGCAGAAAGCGTCTAATTAATATTCCCAAGCTGATCCAACATACCTCATACACAAATAAGGAGTCTTGTCCCGGAAGAGTTTTCAAGAAAAAGGTAGGAGACTGGCTAGCGAAGAAGATGATAGTATAGCAGATTGATAGAACAGAGCAGGAATGAGAAAGAGCAAATGAGAAAGACAGCGACAGTGGGAATTTAAAGCACTAAATTTCCAGAAAGTGGGGATACTATTTATACTGAAACCCCCGGCAACCCCACGGGGGTAGATCCATCAAGCAGTTATATGTAATGGCTAGAATTCCCGGCGTCATAACGTAATTTTAGATTGATGGCTGTAAACCGGTCAACGTTTTAAGTAACAATAAAAATAATGCTGAAAATACTAATATATACTTAAGTTTACTGGTTTTACTCTATGCAGATAACACTATTATTCTATCAGAATCAAAGAACGGTTTACAAAAACACCATTGATGTTTTATTTCACTATTGTTTAAAATGGATTTTAGAAGTCAGTGTTTCAAAACAAAGGTTATGAATTTTATTTTGAACAGAAAAACAAAAACATATTTTACTTTTGGTTGTGAATGTATTGAAATTGTTTATTCCTTTAAATATTTAGGAGTTGTTTTTATTAAAATCCGGAATCATGTCTTTCCAGAAATATGTTCATTAGTACAAAAGGCAAGACGACAAGAATTATCTATCAGTGTCACTTTAGACTTATATCAAAACTGGTTCTTCCAGTTTTATTATATGGTGGTGAACTTTGGGGATTTGAAAGTATAGCTATATTAGAAAAGATACAAATACGTTTTTTTTGAAAATGCTTCATTTAAATTGTTGTACGATGAATAATGTGATATTGGGAGAAACTGGTTTATTTCCCTTATCTGTTCATGTCAAATGTAGGATGAGTCGTTTTTGGACAGGATAATGTTCAAGCAACTTCTGCTAAATTTTCAGGTCGGTTGTATAAAAACATACATCAATTGTGTTCAGATTCTAATGTTTCATTACAATGGTTACATTACATTAAGACCATCAGGGATGTATAAAAACATACATCAATTGTGTTCAGATTCTAATATTTCATTACAATAGTTACATTACATTAAGACCATCAGGGATGTATAAAAACATACATCAATTGTGTTCAGATTCTAATGTTTCATTACAATGGTTACATTACATTAAGACCATCAGGGATGTATAAAAACATACATCAATTGTGTTCAGATTCTAATGTTTCATTACAAAGGTTACATTACATTAAGACCATCAGATATGTATAAAAACATACATCAATTGTGTTCAGATTCTAATGTTTCATTACAAAGGTTACATTACATTAAGACTATCAGGGGTGAATAAATGGTAAGGCAGAATGTGGGGTGAGGGGGGAGGGGTAGAGGGAGGTGGTCCAAATTGTGGCCAGGGTCCAGACCCCAGTGGTGTCCAGTGGCAAAGGCCTTGACTAAGAGAGAGGGTGGGGGATGGGGGGTGGAATGGTGAAGACCCCCCGATGCTGAAGGCAACATAGCATTATACACCTCTCCTAAAAGATATTATGGTTTAAACTATCCTATCTTTCCTATCCTATTTATCCTATCCTATCCCGTAACTCGGAGGTCGTAGGGGCACCACAAACGATCGTTTAGCCAGCGTACTCCATCTTTCCCTGTCCTCAGCATCCCTGATGGTTTCGCTCAGTGTCAAACCAGTCCATTCTCGAATGTTGTCCTCCCACCTCTTTTTGGGTCTCCCTATAGCTCTTCTTCTACCTCCTTGCACTGTGCTTTGCAGGATGGTCTTTGCAAGACCTGATGATCTGGTGACGTGGCCATACCATCGGAGTTTCCGTTTTTTCACCACTGTGAGCAGGCCATCGTGTTGTCCAATGGCATGTGTGATGGTCTGTCGGACTTCGTCGTTGGTGATGTGCTGGGTATAAGAAATGCCCAAAAATCTTCTGTAGCACCTCAAATAACCTTTAAAAATTAACTTGGAAATCATAGAAATCACACACATGCACTCACACGCATGCACATACAATCACACTAACATCTTCATCATTATCTTTAAACAATTTTAGGCAACCACCCTACTCCCTATCCCTCACCCTCATAATAGTAATAATAAAAATAGCCATAATCATAACAATAACGATAACAATAACAATAATAATAATAATAATAATAATAATAATAATAATAATAATAATAATAATAATAATAATAATAATAATAATAATAATAATAATAATAATAATAATTTTAAAAAAATAATAATAATAATAATAAGAAGAAGAAGAAGAAGAAGAAGAAGAAGAAGAAGAAGAAGAAGAAGAAGAAGAAGAAGAAGAAGAAGAAGAAGAAGAAGAATAACATAATAATTTTAATAATATTTTCAAACGGAAAAATTACCTTAAACTCAAATGTATTGAATGCATCTAGCTGGAGTTCAGGCCATATAAAAGTAAGCCTATTCTTATAGGATTTATCTACAGAAATCCTGCCAGCAACTGCGACTGCGACTGGTTCAGTAATTTCTTACAAATGATGGAAAAAGTCAATGCTTGCAATTTAAACTTTATTATATTAGGAGACTTTAACATTAATCTTTTACAGTCTCAATCACACTATAACACAATCACAAACCTGCTTGGTATAACTCAGTTTATTCAGGAACAGACAAGAGTAACTGAAACAAAGTCAACTCTTCTTGATTATATATACAGTAACAATCATAATATAATTTCTGCTGCTTTCACGTCATTACCGCACCATCAGCCTCATCAGCCATCCCAGCAAGGAGGATAATAATAATACCTGAAAATAATACTCAACAGGTTAAAACCCCAAGCTGAACAAATCATAGCTTAAGAACAAGCAGGATTCAGGGCAGGGCGAAGTACATGTACCACTGAACAGATTTTCAACCTCAGAATAATCTGTGAGAAATACTTACAGCACCAACAACATCTATATCGTGTGTTCATAGACTTCAAGAAGGCGTTTGACCGAGTCTGGCATGCAGCTCTATGGGCAACAAAACAATGAAAGTGTACAACATCAGCCCTAAAATTATTGAAGTCATCAAAAGCCTGCATGACAAGGCTACCAGTGCAGTCCTCCATAACAGCGCCATCGGTAACTGGTTCAGAACAACAATCAGGGTGCGTCAAGGATGCCTACTCTCTCCAACACTCTTCAACATCTTCCTAGAGCGCATCATGTCAGATGCCCTTGCAGATCATGAAGGCACAGTCAGCATAGGGGGTACAGCAATCTCCAAACTTCGTTTTGCGGATGACATTGCAAGGCCTGATGATCTGGTGACGTGGTCATACCATCGGAGTTTCCGTTTCTTCAGCACTGTGAGCAGGTCATCGTGTTGTCCAATGGCTTGTGTGATGGTCTGTCGGACTTCGTCGTTGGTGATGTGTTGGGTATAGGAAATGCCCAGAAGTCTTCTGTAGCACCTCATCTCCATGCTTTGTATTCTTCGTTGGAGATCTGCTGTGAGGGTCCATGCTTCACAAGCATATAGGAAGATGGAGATGACAAGGGAGAGCAGCAGTCTTACTTTGGAATGTAGACTGATGGTCCTGTCTTTCCAAATGGGCTTCAACCTTGTCAGGGCAGCAGTTGTTTGTGCGATCCTGGAGAGGACTTCCTGTCGGGACCCATTGTCTGATACAATGGCTCCTAAATATTTGAAGCTATGCACTTTGTTGAGGGATTGGCCTTGAACATATATAGAGTCTCCTCTCTGAAAATCCTTATCGGGAAGAGAGGGGACTATAAACTGATATAACATAACATAACATTGGCCTTGGACTTTGATGTCCGTGATGATGCCATTGGTGTTGTTGGTCATCATTTTGGTCTTCTCTGCACTTATTTCCATTCCATAGGCTCTGGAGGTGGTGTCAAGCCTCTGTACCAGCTGTTCAAGTTCTTGTTCCTCTCCAGCCAATCCATCAATGTCATCCGCAAAACGAAGATTGGAGATTGCTCTACCCCCTATGCTGACTGTGCCTTCATGATCTGCAAGAGCATCTGACATGATGCGCTCTAGGAAGATGTTAAAGAGTGTTGGAGAGAGTAGGCATCCTTGACGCACACCGATTGTTGTTCTGAACCAGTTCCCGATGGCGCTATTATGGAGGATTAGAGATAGGAGAAAGGCGGATTCAACACCAAATGTTCAAAGAGTTGCTAAAGGCCTTTTTTATTACAATATATGGCTGTTTTGATAGCAATTAAATGCATGCGAAAGCACTCGGGAAATCCGTCATTTGCTAATATATATGCGTATTTCTTGCGTCTTTAAGTTTGAATGAAATTTAAATTAAAATCCTATTTTATACAACTGCAGAATTCTGTATCTGTTATTAGCTATATAACGCGAATCCTTTGCCTGTGGTTATATTTTATTGAAGCCTGGTGATGGTATTGATTTTAACCTACATGCTGTTCTCACAATTCTTTTATTATTAAATACACAACACACTGCATTATAATTGTAACATTAAACATTAATGTGTAACACTTTCTTAAACCTTGAATAAGTTAGAAAATTACTGCAATGATGGAATATTATTTACTTTTGATTTTAAGCTGTGGGAATTCCCATTATAGCAGACGACTCGTGTTTATTGCCAGGTCATTGGCTCATAGCAACAACCACACTCCCGGTAATTGTTCGTTACTTCTAAACAGAATTATGAATGCACGCTCACTCATATGCACTCGATCTCGTTTTTATACGCATGCATATGCATAAACACACACACACATGTACACGCACACGTGCATACGAACGCGCATGCATAATGTTCTTGAAAAACTATATATTCGATGCTCCGTGTGAGAGAGGAGTAGAGAGTGAAAAAGCGATTGTATGCAGTTGTTGATGATCGCTGAATAAAGTTTGAAAACTTCATACGACGACTCTGTGCCGTGTGGCTGATTGAACGGGTTGCGTGGATAAACGAATCTGAGCTACACTCATCAGTACTTCAGCATTGGGGCTGAATCAACTACTGATAGAAAAACAACATCAAACGAGTGTAACACTTTCTCTGTCTCTCTGCCTCTCCGTCTCTTTTTCTCTGTCTTTCTTTCTCTCTTTGCCTCTCTTTCTCTGTCTTTCTGTCTCTCTTTCTCTGTCTTTCTGTCTCTCTCTTTCTATCTTTCCGTCTCTCTCTTTCTATCTTTCCGTCTCTCTTTTTCTGTCTTTCACTGCCTCTCTTTCTCTGTCTTTCTGTCTCTCTCTTTCTCTGTCTTTCTGTCTCTCTCTTTCTCTGTCTTTCTGTCTTTGTCTTCATGTTTCTCTTTCTCTGTCTTTCTCTGTCTCCATCTTTGCCTCTGTCTATCTCTCTCTCTCTCTCTCTCTCTCTCTCTCTCTCTCTCTCTCTCTCTCTCTCTCTCTCTT
The DNA here is from genome assembly GCA_036898135.1 of Oncomelania hupensis. Classification (NCBI taxonomy): domain Eukaryota; kingdom Metazoa; phylum Mollusca; class Gastropoda; order Littorinimorpha; family Pomatiopsidae; genus Oncomelania; species Oncomelania hupensis. The sequence continues at coordinate 41,998,144 of CM072522.1, read as the reverse complement.
ATTTCCCTCTCTCTCTCTCTCTTTCTATAATTCTTTAATGACGATTTTGCCCAGTCAGTAAACTCGCCTGACTTTAAAAATTAAAATTAAAACAATAAAATTCTGACTTTTCTACAATTGTTGTACTTTCATCATCATGCATTAACAATTATTAGTAATACAACTCGTTCTGGGGCCTACTACAGTATTCCATCACGTCCTTGACATCCTGTGGTCTAACTCAACTTATCCGGTCTCCCATAATATGAATTCATTCCAGGTTAGTCGTAACTCGGCTTAGGAAACCAACGCTCTCTCAACAGTGTTAACAGGTCATTCCCATCCAGACATTGCTACATGTATAATTGTTGATCTTATATTAAAGTCACCAGGTGTTCTATTGTTATAATTTTATTTTAAGTTAGTAGATTGTTATGATTTTACTATATTTTATTTTTATTGTCTAATGTCATGCACCTAGAGTATACAGATGTAAAATTAAAACACTGAACCAAGCTGAATTGGAATGAAAGTTTAGACACCACGGAATGAAAGTTTAGACATCACGGAATACCACGGAATGAAATTTCAGACACCGCGGAATGAAGTTCAGACACCATGGACTGAAAGGCTCCTTGCAATGCAAGGATTAAGTATAGGCACCTCCCAATGGAGCGTTAGACACATAGCAGAGAGATGACAAACACGTACACACAAGTGAATGACAATCAGTAAGCATATGTCATAGTGCTGAAGGTCGATGGATGGATAGATAGATAGATAGATAGATAGATAGATAGATAGATAGATAGATAGATAGATAGATAGATAGATAGATAGATAGATAGATAGATAGATAGATAGATAGATAGATAGATAGATAGATAGATAGTTAGATAGATAGATAGATAGATAGATAGATAGATAGATAGATAGATAGATAGATAGATAGATAGATAGATAGATAGATAGATAGATAGATAGATAGATAGATAGATAGATAGATAGATAGATAGATAGATAGATAGATAGATAGATAGATAGATAGATAGATAGATAGATAGATAGATAGATAGATAGATAGATAGATAGATAGATAGATATTCAGTGTTTATAGGGTCCAGCGGACTGCCAAGAGCCGAATCAGGACCACTGATGGACACAATAACCTGTTGCCGGGCAATGACCTAGCGGCACCAAGGTCGTTCCGAAGTTTAACAGATCACAAAGTCAAATCCAACTGTAAAATGTCATGACTGCCAAGTGCCGAATCAGGACCACTGATGGATACAATAACCTGTTGCCGGGCAAAGACCTAGTGGCACCAATGTCGTTCCGAAGTTTAAAAGATCACAAAGTCAAGTACAGCTGTAAAATGTAATGTCCCAAGGAAACACAGCCCAGCGTAACAAATCCTTTTAAAATTAGCAATCACAGTTGTTCTACAAGGATAAAACGCTATAACAAAAATAACCCTCTTTGATATAAATCGATCCATTTGTTTGCTTATGCACCTATTTATAGCAACAACGTTGATTTTAATGATAGCTCCTTAACAAAAACGCCCCGGGCGGCTTGATTACTTTGCTGTATCAGCCAGCGCCTTGAGCAGCTCTAAGGCTAAAAAACAGCGCGATATAAGAACGAATTTTTACAAAATTCAAAATAAATTGTCGCTGGATTACTTTTGGGAAAATATACTACTCAAAATAATTGAAGGGCCACTCTCATATTTCATTTAGTTTAATTAGTTTTTGCTGCTGTCAATAATATTGCTTATATTGCTTATTTCAAAACTTATCCTGTACAGTAACATTCAAGACGATCTTATTCTGACAAGTAATCACATGTGTGAGTTTTGAACTTTCTGCACTGACTTGAAAAACAAACTCAATTTTTACCAAACAATGACCCTAATTTACTGTTGTCTTGCTAATACACCAAAATTTTCAACATTAAAAGTGATTTGCACGCGAAAGGCTTGCATTTTCTGAGTTCAGTTCAACAATCGGCGCTTTTTTCTGGGTATAAATGGCAGCGCTTTCGCTGCTTTTCTAACCATGCCCCCAAGGCGACGATTGACTGATGCGGATAGAGGCAGAGCTATTGCATGGCTTCAGGAATGGGTGGGGGTGAGAGAAGTTGGCAGCGGGAGCACTTTAACAACACTGGAAGCGTCCAAGAACCAAGAGGGTCCGGACGCCCCTGCGTTACCACTGCAAGACAAAACCATTTCATCACCCTGTGTCACAGGGCAGCCTGTGATGAAACCAGGTAGAAAGTGTGGGTGGAGAGTTAATGAGTTGGGGTAGTAACTGCGCGATGTCGTATGTATGGTTATGCGTGGAAAGCGTGATTGTTGAACAGCATAGTTTGGCCAGCCAGTTTTGGGAATGTGTTCACTGTTAGTCAGAACACGTTTTGCAGAGTGATAGAGAAGACGTACGGTCTTAGCTCTCTGGGTATTTTGTTCTGGAAGTAAGGTTGGAACAGTTATTAACGTAAATAATAATTGGTTCTAGGGAAAGCCTAGTTGGAAATGTTACTGTGGTAGTAGCAAGCTCGAGGAAAAGTGTGAGCAAATAACTAGTTTTGTGAGTTTGTGGTAGGTTAGTGTCGAGGTTATTGTCCACTAACGGAAACTACTACGCACTGGATACCTTACTTGGAGTACTGTGTAGGCAAGCAGTGGGAAAGTGGCTAGCTACAGGTACTATTACAATCGAGCCGTTGGGTAAGTGTGTTGGTGATCTTTCCTTTACTGTGCTAATGACCGATGGCCGGCTGTTTGGGGTGTTGAACGATAGCTGTGCGTGAGGCTGGGGGAAGGATGGTTGCACTGAGGAGAGGAAGGGTGCGACTGAAGGAGGGAGAACGAGGGAGGAGAATGGGGGTGAAGTGTGTTGAAGGAAGGATGGAAGTGGTTGCTGTTGTTGAGGTTGCGGTTGCTCAAGATGGGTAATGTGTTGATGATTTCATATATTCATTTGCAGCATTGTTCATTTCATGCATTCATAATGTCATTTAGTTTTTGAATTATGTGTTTGATTACAAGTGACAGTAATCGTAGTCAAGGTAAGTGAAGTGGACAGCAGTGGCGCTTCCTCAAGGTACCGGAATTAGTTAGTGTAGTAAGGGGGGAGAGTGTGAGGAGGGAGGGGGACAGAATCGGGTGGACATGACAATAACAATACGGCAAGCATGTTGCAGGTTCGAAAGTCTTCGTTCGTCGCTCGGAGGTTCGTTGTTCGAGGGTCTTCGAGGTTCGTCGAATTTATCAGCGCGACGACGACGACGACATCTGGTCGTTTGGACCCACATCATCATCACCACCCATTCGTCCACGTCCACGTTTGTGACATCCTCATTGTTCCACAACCCCATCTTTCCCGCGAGATCGTGACGTCTGTTGCGGGACCTAGCCTCGACGTTGCAAGGTAGCCGACAGGAGGAGTCAGGCTGAGAGGCGTCGACGGCAGCAGGGCTGCCGCAACTACAGCGTCATCATCATCATCATCATCGTCAGCGGTGGGAGGGAGTGGCGACACCACTACGCCTGGATTCATCAGCGACAGTCCGGTGACAGTCAACGAGGAGGCAGCTACCTTTCGGAGACATCAACGGGGACACCCTACTATCAGGTCGGCTTGTTCTTTGTTGTCCCCCTCTTGATGCTTGACCCCCTCTGTGCTCGGACATTAGCAGTGCACAGTCGTTAGTTAGACGTGGTTGATCAGCAACCCTCGTTCATCTGACATTCCATTTCATTGTTCATCGACCCATTGATTGTTCCATCACCATTTTTCTCGTTTCATGTGTAAATGTTGTATGTGTATGAGTGTGTGGTATGAATGAATAAATAGCTTGAAAGTTGTATATATTTTTGTTGTGTTTTCATCCACTTCCGTCTGCGGGAAATCGCCATTCTTTCTGGGTTGTCTGCGTGTGGAAGTTGTCTGTTTGTGGTGTCTGCTCAGGGGGAGTCGTGGCGGTGACACCCTGTCAGCTCTGAGGATGAGGTCCGCTACAGCAAACACCATCAGAAGACAGCTTCACGCAGCCAGCAATGTTAACGTCGGCGACCAGACAATTCGCAACCGTCTACACGAGGCGAACCTGCGATCAAGACGACCAGCAGTACGGCCTTTGCTCACCCCAGCTCACCCTGCAGCGCGTTCGGTCTGGGCTCGGCGTCATTTGGTGTGGACTAGGCAACATTGGTCAAGGGTGCTCTTTACAGACGAGTCTCGGTTCTCCTTGTCTTTCAACGACCGTCAAGTGAATGTTTGGAGGCGTCCACGGGAGCGTTTTGCTGATGCGACGGTGCGCGAGCATGACCGCTTTGGTGGTGGATCTGTCAGGATGTGGGGTGGCTTCGCATTAAACTTCAGAAAACCCCTGCTCCAAATTCATGGCAACTTAAACGGTATTGGCTACAGGGATGACGTCCTACAACCTAGGGTTCACCTAGCTCTGCGGGCCATTGGGGAAGGTGCCATACTACAGGACGATAATGCCAGACCCCACCGAGCTCGTATCGTCAATGACTTCCTGCAGCAACAGCACGTCATACGGATGGATTGGCCGGCTCGATCACCCGATTTGAACCCCACAGAACATCTGTGGGATGTCTTGGGTTGACAGACACGGGCAAACCTCCCTCCAGGAGCTAACCTTGAAGTTCTGGACCAAGTTCTCCAGCAAGAGTGGTTGGCCATCCAGGAAACATCCTCCATAACCTGGTGCGGTCCATGAGACAACGATGCCAAGACTGCATGGATGCAAACGGTGGCCACACCCGATACTGACTCTATAGATGTTTGGTTTCTAAAGCTTTGATTTTGTAAATGAGGGGTATGTTCAGTTAAAATGAATTTACTCGAATTTTAAGCGACTGATGTCTAAACTCTTTTTTGGTTATTGATGCAGAAATTATTGCAATAAAATATTATGAACTAATAAATTGAATTCGTGTTTCTGATTTAAAGAGAGACCCATATGTCCAAGTGGCCCTTGTATTATTTTGAGTAGTATATTTGCCCTGGTTACGACCTTGTGAATGACGTAGTCTTGGGTGTTTTGTGGCTGCACAAATGAGAGGTCTTTGCACTGGTTATTACCTCGCGGAGAACATCAACCCCTTGTCGTGGGTACGACATCGTTATTGACACAAGGTCCAGCGGACTGCCAAGAGCCGAATCAGGACCACTGATGGATACAATAACCTGTTGCCGGGCAAAGACCTAGTGGCACCAATGTCGTTCCGAAGTTTAAAAGATCACAAAGTCAAGTACAGCTGTAAAATGTAATGTCCCAAGGAAACACAGCCCAGCGTAACAAATCCTTTTAAAATTAAAAATCACAGTTGTTCTACATGGATAAAACGCTATAACAAAAATAACCCTCTTTGATATAAATCGATCCATTCGTTTGCTTATGCACCTATTTATAGCAACAACATTGATTTTAATGATAGCTCCTCAGCAAACGCGACCCGGGCGGCTTGATTAATTTGCTGTATCAGCCAGCGCCTTGAGCAGCTCTAGAGCTATAAAATAAAAGCGCGATATAAGAACGCTTTTTTACCAAATTAAAAATAAATCGTCGCTGGATTACTTTTGGAAAACTTTTTGCCCTGGTTACGACCTTGTGAATGACGTAGTCTTGGGTGTTTTGTGGATGCAGAAATGAGAGGTCTTTGCACTGGTTATGACCTCGCGGAGAACATCAACCCCTTGTCGTGGGTACGACCTCGTTAATGACACAAGGTCTTGGACCAGAGTTTAAAATCTCGAAAAGAAATGCGAGATGACGCAAGGAGAAAAAAGAAGAAAAAGAAGAATGGGGGAAGAGGGTGGGGGAGAAGTAGGAGAAGAGCAACAACAACAACAACTTCAACAATGACGACAACAACAACTACTACTACAATGATAACAACAACAAATGTAATAAAATAATTTAGAATAACATCGTGATACCCCTTTGGGGCCAAGAAGTGGGCAAGGCATTCTGGACTATAATGTACACATTTCTAATTGTGTTGGAAAAGTAAGTTATAATCTTAATCTGGTAGATCCCCCCAAAAATTAATTTAAAAAAAAAACAAACCAAAAATGCTCAATGACGATGTTAGTCTAGCATGCATTATATAATGCAAAACTTAAGTTTAGACACCTAGCACAGAAATTTTAGTCACATAACAGAGTGGTCGTAAACGCGTAAACACCGATGAATAATAAGTATATTCTAAAGTGCCGGTCGTCACAAGTGAGACTCAAAAGCAAACTAAATAATTGGTTTTTGGTTCACACGCATCTGATCATGAGTGAGAGCGAAAGCAACATCCACACACATATTACATGACATTGCTATTGGTTTAGGTCCAGCGGAATCCACACACACACGCGCGCGTGCACACACACAGAAACACACGCATACACAAACTGTACACGCAGACTTTTAAACTGCTGGGAATGAACATTGATGTTTAACGCCTACACCCACCGTTGGCAATATGGCAGACGGGCATAACCATCCCAGGAAAGAGAGGATAAGGACCTAAATCAACACTGAACCGCCAGAGCACTTATACAGCAAAAACAGACAGTGAAATTGCCATAGGTATTGTTACACTCGTTTGATGTTGGTGTCTTTCTATCAGTAGTTGATTCAGCCCCAATGCTGAAGTCCTGATAAGGTGTTACTCGGAATCGTTTATCCATGCAACCCGTTCAATCAGCAACAAGGCACAGAGTCGTCGTATGAAGTTTTCAAACTTTATTCAGCGTTCATCAACAACTGCATACAATCGCCTTTTCACTTTTTCTTCCTTCACACAGAGCATCGAATATATAGTTTTTCTCTACTCCAGAACAGGGTGGAACGATCGAGTATGACGCAATTATAACCAATCACAAATAAATTCGTCATCACTGTCTTACGTCATACAACATTCTTTTCAGTCCAAGAATTTTCTCAGCTGTCTACATTTATCGCAAAGTTTCGATCGACAGTAAAACAAGCAAATCTAGAGAATTCTCCAATAATATCGACCAACTAAATTTACCAACGTTATACAAAGCTTCTTCTAACAACAATGCAAACTCAAATCAAAGGTAAATACACTCTATTATTGAATACTTTGCAAAGCGAAACTATTAGATCTATCGTGCGCGTTTCAGACATACTATCCTTCACGTTTCAACGTAACATAACCCCCCACTCAATAAGAAATTTACCCAATTTCTTTCAACAACGTTGAAACGTAATGCACAAACTAAGTCCAGAATTAAAACTTATTTCAGTCCGTCTGAATATTGTCAATGTGCTCAGTTTATCTATACAGAGTCAATGGTTTTCATCTTCAAGTCTGTCTGGATATTGCCAATGTTCTCAGTTCACCCAAACACAGAGTCAATGTTCTTTCATCCGCAAGGAAACAACGCCCTCGTCCGTTACTGTCGTCATCGGCCCAGGGTCAAAGACAGTGATCTCGTGGGCTTTCCTGGAGTCAGTGCATCCTCTGTTGTCTCCTTCTTCCATCGAATGTCCGACAAAGTCGACGTTGTCGGTTCCCAGAATGCACTTACTGGGTCTCACGGTCAGGTAGGCTTCTGTGAGACGGTAAAACAGCTCCCTCAAGGTCTGCATATGCTCCTTCCAGGTCTGGGTGTGGACTAGCAGGTCGTCCCAGTAACACACGACGTTGTCCATCCCTTTGAGCAACTTCCTCATTCCTCTCTTCAGGGTAGCTCCGCTGTTCACCACACCAAAGGGCATCATTAGGCACTCGTACGTCCCATCAGGAGTTATAAAAGCAGTCTTTGGTATGTCCTGTTGACGCACGGGAACTTGCCAATAACCCTTGCTAAGGTCAATCTTTGAGAAGATTTTACTCCCCGATAATTGGCGGAAGAGGTCTGCTGCAGTAGGCATCGGTTCGGGGTCGAAGACGGTGATCTTATTAACCTTCCTGTAGTCGATGCATACTCTGTTGCTCCCGTCCTTCTTCTTCACGACCATGACAGGGGACGCGTAGAGGGAACTGGACTCCCTGATGATGCCCATCTTCAGCATCTCGTCGATGTCTTTCTTCAAGGATTCTCGGGCCTTGAAAGGGATCGGGAAGGGTTTGGATCGAACGTTTTTTCGACTCGGGCAATAACACGGGGGTTTTCTCCGGGTACTCCGGTTTGCTCCCCCCTATCCTATCCTATCCTGTCCCGTAACCCGAAGGTCGTAGGGGCACCACAGATGATCGTTTAACCAGCATACTCCATCTTTCTCTGTCATCAGCAGCCCTGATGGCTTCGCTCAGTGTCAAACCAGTCCATTCTCGAATGTTGTCCTCCCACCTCTTTTTCGGTCTCCCTTTTCTTCTACCTCCTTGCACTGTGCCTTGCAGAATAGTCTTTGCAAGGCCTGATGATCTGGTGACGTGGCCATACCACCGAAGTTTCCGTTTCTTCACCACTGTTAGCAGGTCATCATGTTGTCCAATAGCTTGTGTGATGGTCTGTCGGACTTCGTCGTTGGTGATGTGTTGGGTATAGGAAATGCCCAGAAGTCTTCTGTAGCACCTCATCTCCATGCTTTGTATTCTTCGTTGGAGATCTGCTGTGAGGGTCCATGCTTCGCAAGCATATAGGAAGATGGAGATGACAAGGGAGCGCAGCAGTCTTACTTTGGAATGTAGACTGATGGTCCTGTCTTTCCAAATGGGCTTCAACCTTGTCAGGGCAGCAGTTGTTTGTGCGATCCTGGAGAGGACTTCCTGTCGGGACCCATTGTCTGATACAATGGCTCCTAAATATTTGAAGCTATGCACTGTGTCGAGGGATTGGCCTTGGACTTTGATGTCCGTATTGATGCCATTGGTGTTGTTGGTCATCATTTTGGTCTTCTCTGCACTTATTTCCATTCCATAGGCTTTGGAGGTGGTGTCAAGCCTCTGTACCAGCTGTTCAAGTTCTTGTTCCTCTCCAGCCAATCCATCAATGTCATCTGCAAAACGAAGATTGGAGATTGCTCTACCCCCTATGCTGACTGTGCCTTCATGGTCTGCAAGAGCATCCGACAGGATGCGCTCTAGGAAGATGTTGAAGAGTGTTGGAGAGAGTAGGCATCCTTGACGCACACCGATTGTTGTTCTGAACCAATTCCCGATGGCTCTGTTGTGGAGGACTGCACTGGTAGCCTTGTCATACAGGCTTTTGATGACTTCAATAATTTTTGGGCTGATGTTGTACACTTTCATTGTTGCCCATAGAGCTGCATGCCAGACTCGGTCAAACGCCTTCTTGAAGTCTATGAACACATGATATAGATGTTGTTGGTGCTGTAGGTATTTCTCACAGATTATTCTGAGGTTGAAAATCTGCTCAGTGGTACTTCGCCCTGCCCTGAATCCTGCTTGTTCTTCAGCTATGATTTGTTCAGCTTGGGGTTTCAACCTGTTGAGTATTATTTTCAGGAGGACCTTGCTGGGATGGCTGATGAGGCTGATGGTGCGGTAATTTTCACACTCCTGAAGGTTACCTTTTTTGGGAAGAGTGATGACAAGCGACTGGGTCCATGGTATAGGCCACTCCCCACTCTGCCAGATCTTGTTACAGATAATGGTGAGGGCATCAATCATCGCTTCTCCTCCTGCT
>CM072522.1:41911012-41983512 GCA_036898135.1 Oncomelania hupensis | reverse complement strand
GGTATAGGAAATGCCCAGAAGTCTTCTGTAGCACCTCATCTCCATGCTTTGTATTCTTCGTTGGAAATCTGCTGTGAGGGTCCATGCTTCGCAAGCATATAGGAAGATGGAGATGACTGTCACGTGACCCGTGCGATTTACGTGGAAAACATAAACACACAGACCTCAAGTACAACTACTCATAAATTTTACAAGACCACACCGTTTTGCTGAGTTTTTTGTTGATGTTTCACTATTTGAAGTATTTCTGTTCTTTCATACACATATATACAACATGCACATCAATGAGATGGAGTGAATGATGTCAAATGGTATAACGCATGCACATATATATATTGATGCTACAAAGTATTACTTATTACTGATTTATCTTAATATGAACTAATACTTGATCATTTTCCTAGACGATCCATTCAAGACATAATTAGCATTATGAATCTACTCACAGTTTGTCAGCTCCAGCTTCAACACGTAATAATCAAAGAATGAGTGTTTTCAGTCAGACAGTCAGGTCTTTGCATTTTCTTTCACACGTAGAATAGCTCCTTGTCGTAGATCTTCTGTGGATATGACTTCTCCGTAATGTCAATATGCAAACTCCTATTAGAGCCCAGCTTCCACTTCAATGTTATTCACACGTCAGGTTATTTGTTGATATCAGTAGTAATAGATAGTCTTTAGATAACATCGATGATATCATTTTGTCGTTACAGAATCTTCATACGAATAGTCATGTCACTGTAATCACACATGTAGATTCACAAAGTTCAGCATTTGGAATGCTGTCTTTGAATGATGTTCATTTCAAATGATCGAGGATCGTAGAATTCATAAAATTGCAAATGTCCATATCGTCCTCGATAAATAGAACTAGATCTTAAACTAAAACTAGAACTGAATCCCAACACTAAAATGAAAAGTAGTAAAAAACAAAAACACCTGAAACATATGATACATACGGAAATGATAGTGAGACGCCGCCATTTTCGCGCGATGACGTCAATCAGTCTCACCATCACTTCCGCCTACGCAATCCCCTAACTGCTAACGAAAGTATACATTTTTCTTGCTGAAAAACCGAATGAATAAGCATGCAACCATGCACGAAACGATCGGATTTACGAACCGTACAAATCATTCATTCACTCATTCGCAACTGGAAACCAATGCCACGCCCGCGCGATCATTGCCGACACAAATACCGCCGAAGCCGCATCTCGATCCCTCGTCCTATAGATAATCTATGACTTCACGGACGTTTCCAGCCACGAATTGCACGCAACCGACGATTTACATACCCAAACGGTGTCTGAATAAACTAGCTATGACACTCCTGCTATTACGGCTGCAGTACGCCTTTCACACAAATAATCTGTAGCATTGAATCGCTGCTTACATCGCCAACCATCTTATCGCTGCTGACAGAATTTGCCAAAATGGAAGTGTAGCTACCACAGCGTACTAAATCTTCCCAAGTTCGTACTAAACGTTCTTCACAGTTGTCCTATTTGAAACTAACATGTTTCCACATCAACATAGGCTGTGATCCATTTACGCCACAACGCTTTTTTAGTGGTAAAAAAAGTCGAAAAACCGTTTGTTAGGCCAGCGCCTATTGCACGTGAGTCATTCCTCTTCCAGAGTTTCCTGCAGACTGATTTTCAACCGTGAAAAATTTGCGTTCCTACGCGACAAGGCTTTTCCCTGCGAATCATTGGTCCTCGAAGAGACACAATACAAAATAAAAACAAATGACGAAAGCTCCAAAATGACGCATCTGCTACGTCATTCAATATTTGTGTGTTCGTCTCGGTACTTTACGAAACAGAATAATTATTGAAAACTTTTACCTTCAACAATATCATTTTTAAACAGCGTTATAATATACAGCTTATCAACGGATCTCAATGGAGCTTGTATCGTATCAAGCCCCCCCCTTTTGAAGCTAAAACTATCAGTTTTAGTTGACCTCATCGTGGTACATGCGACTGAGATAGTCCGCACCCACATTATCATTTCCTTTGATGACTTTCACCACGAAATCATGCTGTTGCAATTGTAGCGCCCACCTCATCAATCGGCCGTTTTCCGTTCTTGACTTCTTGAGGTAATGCAACGGTTGATGATCAGTTTCGAGAGTGAATTTTCGACCAAACAGATAAGGTTCGAATTTCTTGATTCCCCACACTGCACCAAGGCATTCCCGTTCAATTGTCGAGTAGTTTCCTTCTGCTTGACTCAGTTTTCTGCTTGCATATGCCACCGGTTGAAGTCCTTCACCGTGGTCTTGCATTAATACTGCTCCAACAGCTCTATCTGATGCATCCGTTCTCAACGTGTATGGGAGTGAGTTGTCCGGCAATAACATAACAGGTTTTGCAGTCAGATGTTCCTTCAGCGTGGAAAAGCTATTTTCTGCCTCTTCCGTCCACACTACCTTATCAGGTTGCTTTGCTTTGGTCATGTCAGTCAATGGTGTTGCTATCTTAGCAAAGTTTGGTACAAACTTTCTGTAATAGCCAGCCAAACCCAAAAATGCTCTGACTTCTTTCTTTGTTCTTGGTCTTGTTGCTTGCTGCAATTTCTTGATTTTATCATCTTCCGGTTAGATTTTCCCTTTCCCAATCTGATGTCCTAGATATTCAAGTTCATCAAACCCGATGAAACACTTGGAAGGTTTTGCTGTCAAGTTTACTTCCTCTAATCTCGTCTTTCCAGGTAGTTCAGTGAGTACTGCTGATCTGTTCTTGCATATTTTGTTAACTTGGTCTCTCTTTTTTTCCAGTTAGCTTATCGCAGATGTTTACATCTTTCGCAGATTCCTTGGGTTTCAAGGACAATGTTGGTAAGCTTGTCAGCACTGGGTTGAATTCATCCCCTTGCTCGTCATTATCTTCTTGAATTACTACTGCCACGCGTACAGTATCTGTTTTACGCTCAACATAGGGCTTTATTAGGTTAGCGTGATATACTCTCCCTAATGGTATTTTCCTGTTGTTTCCTTTGTTGAATGTTCGCTGGCATGTGTCGCACGAAGCGCAATATCGTCTGATATCTCCGCATACTCCAGGCCAATACAAATCTGCCCATACTCTTCCTCTGGTTTTTCTTGCGCCTAAGTGTCCGCCCATAGGTGTGTCATGTGCAAGTTTCAATACTTCATCACGGTATTGCTTGGGTACTACAACTTGGCTGAATTTGTTCCCATTTTCTTCAAACTCGCGTCGCAGAATTCCATTTTTCCACAAGTAGTTTGCTTTTCTCGCCTGCTTGGATTTTCCATGTCCAATTTCATTTGCTTCTTGACGTACTTTTTCTAACGTTTCGTCTGCAAGTTGCGCCTTCCTCAAATCGTCTTTTGACACGTTGATGATGTCTGCTTTAGTTGTTTTTAATTCTTTCATTTCCTTAGTCTTCGCTGCAGCCCTTGTTTTCACTTCTGCACAAATATCTCTTGTTGGATATACTGAGATGTGCCCCTTGTTTGTTGACGTTATATACCTTTGGTTTCCCACCAGAACTGGTATTACGGGTCTTGGCATCACAATCACGTCAGCTTCACCTTTAAAGAATGGTGTGTCTAGTTCAACTCTGGCTACTGGTACATCTTGAGTATCACTAGATGCAAACTTTACATTTCGTATATCTCCTGTGTACTTTTCTTTGGGTACAAGTTTAGTATCCACAACGCTGATTGTTGCTCCTGTGTCGCGCAGTCCTTGTGTTTTGACTCCCTCGACTCTCACTTGGCATAGTGGTTCATAGGTAATCTTGCTACACTCATCGCATAGTGGCTTGTTCACTACAGCTACGATGGGTTCTTCACTGGTTGGTACACTGACTCGAAGCGCATGGTAATCAATGTGGTCTGAATCATTTTCTTCATCTTCACTGCCGGATTCACTGCTGTTACGCGGTACGTAAACGCTAAACGCTCTGTGTTTCCTTTTCGGACAGTGTGCTATTCTGTGAGGTCCTCCACAATGAGCCAAAAAACTCCACCTTCGGGGAAGACAATCCGATAGAGTGCGCCTAGGGTAGCGTACTTCCGGTAGTAAATAGGCCTACGTGATCGAGCCCCTTGTAATAACTGTATACCGTGTTGCGTTACGCCATGTGGGGCCGGCTAGCTCAGTTGGTAAGAGCGTCTTGCTAGTAACCGAAAGGTCGCTGGTTCGAATCCCGGATTGGTCAACTTGTGATCATATTATTTTTCCCTTTACCAACAACTGGCCCGCTGGTGTCAGTATAAATCGGTCCAGTAGTCACCTATATGCGAAAGTGTCGTGTGACTATAATCTACAAACAACGTCACGCCATCTGCTGGAGTACCGAATTCTATAAAAATTTGTTATTATTAATATATATTATATGACTAGACTATTAAAAAAATATTATGTATGATTTCAGACTTGGTGAAATGTTTGGAGTGATTATGTACATGTTGTCAGTACTACAAACTGATTTATTTTGTGAAAAGTCTGTCAGGCCGAGCACAAAATAAATCGTTTGTAGCACTGACAACATGTACATAATCACTCCAAACATTTCACCAAGCAAAAAAACATTTGGGGTCGCCTATGAAAGCTGAAGATATACCGACATCAAAAAAGACTTAAAACTGTAGATTTTGATCCACGACCTGAACATGGAAGTACGCGACTATTGGCGCACCTATCGGCTGAACATTTGCATATTCAAGGGAAATAATTTTAATATTTTGGCCCATTGAAACATTCTAGTCTAGTGTGCGAACGCGATCTTTCCGGTTTGTCGGTCGATCTATGCTCCGTTTTTTCAGCATCCACTGACGTAGATGGTTCCTTATGGTTATATTTGTCATCTCTGCGCTGGTGGTGATCTTGATGTCTCGTTCTTAACTTGTCTTGGTGTCGCACTCGGAACTTGTCTTGATGTCTTTCTCCAGCTCTCGCTTGTTCATAAGCTTCCGCTGCGTCAACTGCTGTCTCTGATGTAGTAGGTCTCTTTTCCCTTACAAATCGGGCTTCATCTTGAGGTAGACCATCCAGAAAAATTTCTGTCACCAATTGGTCAAATAATTCGTCAAATGATTTTCTTCTCCCGGTCAAAGCAAACCATCTTTCCACCCACAATGACAATCTGCCGAACCAATCTTTTGCTGTTTCTTCTGGTTTCTTCTTTGCTGACTTGAATTTACGTCTGTACTCTTCTGACGTAAGTTGGAACTTTTTCATCAGTTCATGCTTTAAATCTTCATAATTCGCTAAATCAATCTGCTTCATTTGTGCCGTGGCTTCTCGAGCTTTGCCCTTCAATAATGAAAGTATGCGTATGCCCCATTGATCTTCAGAATATCCTTCTGCTGCCATGATCTTTTCAAACTGCCACAGGTACGCTTCTAAATCATCTCCATCTTCGTAGTATGGCAATTTGATTTTTGCTCCTTTATTTCCACCTCCATTCTGTTACACTCAGTTTGATGATGGTGTTTTCTATCAGTATCTGATTCAGCCCCGATGCTTGAATTCCTGATAGGGTGTAACTCAGATTCGTTTATTCACACAGCCCGTCCAAACAGCATACAAGTCACAAAGTCGACGTATGAAGTTTTCCACTTTTATTCAGCACACATCAACAACTGCATACAATTCTCAATTCAACTCAACAACTTTCACAGCAACTTTCCAAATCACTATCAACAACTTTACTCTCTCAACAGCGACTCGGCTCACGATTAAATAACCTCTCTCTTTTCTGGAACGATTTGGTACGTGGTAGAAATGACGCACTGCCACCAATCGAACTAAAGATCGTCATCACTGACTTACGTCATTCACATTTTCTCTACTTCCGGGAACATTCACGACCTTCGATATCCATCCGGAAATTTCTATCAAGAGTAACCACGCATATCCAGAAGATTCTCAAATAATATCGACTAACGCAAATTATCAACGTTATACAAAGCCTCTCCTAACAACAATGCAAACTCAAATCAAAGGTAAATAAACACCATTATTGAATACTTTGCAAAACGAAACGATTAGATCTATTGTGCGCGCTTCCGACATACTTTCGTTCACGTTTCAACATAACATAACCCCCCACTCAAGAAGAAATTTACCCAATTTCTTTCAACAACGTTGAAACGTAATGCACAAACAAAATCCTCAATTGAAACTAATTTAAGACTTTCTGAATACTGTAATTGCGCTCAGCTTATCTACACAGAGTCAATGGTTTTCATCTTCAAGTCTATCTGGATATTGTCAATGTTCACAGTTCATCCACACAGTCAATGTTCTTTACTCACACACTCTGCTGAGGAAGTCCGCTCCAACATTGTCCGATCCTTTGATAGATTCTACTCGCATGTTAAAGTTCTGCAAGTACATAGCCCATCTCATGATCCGACTGTTCACAAACTTGGCAGAGTTCAAGTAAGTTAGCGGCTTGTGATCAGTCTGTAGCACGAACTTCACTCCTTGAAGGTACAGTTCGAACTTCCGGATTCCCCATATGATGGCAAGGCACTCTTTCTCCATGGTCGAGTAATTTTTCTCAGCCCTGGACAGCTTCTTGCTTGCGTAACTGACCGGAAATAGTTTCCCTTCGTATTCTTGCATCAGTATGGCGCCGATGCCTTCGTCCGCTGCGTCTGTCCTTAAGACGAATTCCTTGGAAGTATCGGGCAGTCGTAGCACCGGATCCTTCGAAAGGAGGTCGCGCACAGTCTGGTATGCCCTCTCCTGAGACGGTCCCCACTGCACTTGGTTTGGACAGCCTTTCCGCACCAGGTCCGACAAGGGTGCTGTGATGGCGGAGTAGTTTGGTACAAACTCCCTGTAGTATCCAGCCAACCCCAGGAAAGATCGCACCTGCTTCTTGGTTTGGGGACGTGGAGCGTTCAGAATCTTGGTGACGTTTTCTAGTAGAAGCCCCTTTTGTCCTTCTTTCAGCGAATGGCCGATAAAGTCTACGTTGTCAGTCCCCAGAATGCACTTACTGGGTCTCACGGTCAGGTTGGCTTCTGCGGGACGGTGGAACGGCTCCCTCAAGGTCTGCAGGTGCTCCTTCCAGGTCTGGGTGTGGACTTCATGTTCGACCAAAGTTGTAGAGCCAGGGACATCGCTGAAGTTGTGGGGAAACTCGCCCATAAGGTCCTCGAGCTCCATCTTTTGACCTTCCGTCAAGCTTGGTCCTAGCTTAACATCATCGATGCCTTCTTTGCTGTGGAAGTCTCCCAGTTCCAACAGTTCTTCGCTGTCAAAGCTGTCGTCGGTCACAGCTGCTGTTGCTGCATGCACGGTCTCTGATGGCCTTTCCACGTACAGCTTAAGGAGGTTGGCGTGGTATATCTTGGAATGCGGGCCGACCTTCACCTTGTAGTCGTTGATTCCCACCACGGTCTCCACTTCGTACGGGCCTTTCCACTGCATCAGCAACTTATTGTGATCGGTAGGTAGCAGCACCAGCACTTTGTTGCCAGGTTTGAACTTCCTGCTCACGGCCCTGCGATCGTAATAGTGCTTTCCACAGTCTTGGGACTTCTTCAGGTTTTCTCTGGCTATCTCGAGAGTCTGCTCCAGCTTCTCCCGTAGCTCAAACACGTACTGGTAGCTGTTCTTCACCTCTGGGGTGTCCACTTCCTTCGTCCACAGTTCTTTTAGGATGTGCATCGGCCCTCGGATGGTTCTTCCGTACAGCAGCTCGAACGGAGAAAAGCCGGTGGACTCCTGCGGTACTTCTCTGTAGGCGAAAAGTAAGGCGTTAATGTAGCGATGCCATTGTCTGGGCTGCTCGCTGCACAGTTTCTTCAAGGTGGACTTCAACGTAGCATTGAACTTTTCGACAAGCCCGTTGCACATTGGATGGTAGGGTGTCGTAGTCAAATGCCGGATGCTCAGCAGTCTGTTCACCTCCTTCATGCAGTCGGAGACGAACTGCGTCCCGAGGTCTGTCAGGATCTCTTCAGGCACTCCAAGTCTACTGAACATGTCCACTAGCGCCTCTGCGACAGTTTCAGTGTCAATCTTCTTCAGAGGCACTGCGTCTGGGTACCGAGTCGCATAGTCCACTAAAGTCAGTACCCATCGATGACCTTCTTCACTCGGAGGTCTTATTTCGCCGATTAAGTCTAAGGCCACCCTCTTGAAAGGTCGGTCGATCAGAGGCATCCTCTGCATAGGCACTTTCGGGACCCTTCCTCGAGGTATGGTCTTCTGGCAAATGTCACATGATCGGCAGAAACGGCTGACGTCCGCATGAAGTCCTGGCCAGTAGAACACCGCCTGGATTCTGTCCGACGTCTTCTTGATGCCTAGGTGACCTCCCATAATTGAGTCATGCGCTACTTCCATCACCTGGCGCCTTAAGGGTAATGGTACCAGTACTTGACGTAGTGGTTTACCTCCGTTGACCCTCGGGTGCTGGAAGATTCTGTACAGGATCTTGGCCTTCACCTCAAAATAGATCGTGCCACTGCCCTTGGTCACGTGGTCTTGGCGGTTCCTGTACTTGTTTAAAGTGCTATCAGCTCCCTGGAGCTGGATAAGCTTATCTCTGTCCACGATGGCAGCTTTAGAGTTGTCGGCGACCTTCAGTGGCGTAGACGTCTTGTCTCTCTTGGCCTGGGCCCTGGTAGTAACGGCACCGACGATCTCTGGTCGGCAGGGCTGAGCCGGAGTAACCACATTGTCCCGTAGCAGCTCTGTAAGGTCTCCATCGGGAAACGGCAATGGATCCTCCTCCACAACTTCGACGTGTTGAGTTGAGGCAGGACTCCACTCTGGATCGGGGTCGTCGGGTCGTCTCGCGCCGTCGATGTTCCCGATCATCAAATCGTACAGCGGCTTCTTCAGGCAAACTGCTTCGACTTCGCCTATGTAGAAAGGGGTGTTGACATGAATTTTTGCAACTGGCGCTTTCACACATTTGCTGTCGGCCATAAGTGTCCATTTTGAATCGCCAGTGAACTGTTCTTTAGCGATTAGGTCTTCTCTGACGATGACCCCACTGCAGCCAGAGTCTCTTAAAACAGTCACTTCATGATTTCCGACGCGTCCCTTAGAAACAGGCATGTTCTGGACGGTCACAGCTGCGCTGGCGACGACGGGGATGGATTTTCCGTTGGCAAGGAGAAGTTGGCCATCGGTCATGCACTCTTGCACGTCCGCAGGGGTAGCTGTGCGCTCGGTCTCACTCGGAAGAATGACGCTCCCGCCGCACACCTGATGGTCAGATCTACTGGTTTGCCGTTGATTGGAGAAACGTCTCTGTCGGTTGCCCGCCGCTGCGTTGTCCGTACTGCTCCGCTGTCCGCTACTTTTGTTTTGAGGACAATTAGCTGCTCTGTGGTCTGTAGCGTTGCAGGTGAAACAGCCTCTTGACTGCCCTTCCCTGGAAGGTGGCGTGGAGTCAGTATGTCTCTGGCTCGTCTGACTCCCCTGGATCTGGTTCCCATGGTTTCCAGTCTTCTGAAAATGTTTCGTCGCGCTGGGTGGCCCCAGGGTCTTCCCATGAGCGATGAGATATCTTTCAGCAGCCTCAGTCACATCTTTAAGCGTCTGCAGCTTTTGTTCTTCTAAGTGGGTCGCTAGGTCCTTGTGACAGGCATTGAGAAATTGTTCCTTCACGATCAGGTCATGGAGACTGTCGTAAGACTTCATTTCGCCTGATAACTCCACCCACTTGTGTAGATATGACGACAGGCGCTCCACAAACTGCTTTGGCGTCTCGTCTGACTTAGGCCGGCATTCACGGAAGCGTTTACGGTAGCCCTTCTCTGTAAAGTTGTAGCACTGCAACAAGGCCTCTTTCAAGACGTCGTAGTTTTTGGCGTCATCGTTCGACAGTCTGGTGTAAACTTCGAGAGCTTGCCCCGTCAGAAGTGCACTCAGTCGAATTGCCCAGTCTTGAGGTTGCCAGTTAGAGCTTTCAGCGAACCTTTCGAATCTCGCCAGATAGCTGTCGATCTGGTCCTTCCCGTCGACGAAAGCTGGCAATTTTGGAGCCGTGTTGTCACTGATAACTTGTGGCGCATGCTGATTGTTTTGGATACGCGCCAACTCTAGCTGGTATTGACGCTCAGCTTCTAATCGTCTCTCTTCCATCTCGTCACGCCGACGCTGTTCCTCTAATTCTCTTTCTTGACGCCGGTCTTCTCTTTCTTCTCGGCGACGCTGTTCGTCCTTTTCTTCTCGGCGTCGCTGCTCCTCTAATTCTCTTTCTTCACGGCGACGCTGCTCTTCTAATTCTCTTTCTTGTATTCTCTCCTGGGACTTGACGTACTCCGTCAGCTGTTTGCCTTTGAGATTCAGTGCAATCCCTTTCTGCCAGAAGTCAGCCATCTTAATGCTTTTCTGGAAAGTTCTTTTCTGGAATGTTCTTTTTCTAGAAAGTTCTTGACTGTAGAGTTCTTTTTTTTTCTGGAAAGTTCTTGACTGTGCTGTACCTTTCTAGACTGTTCTAGAACAGCACGCTTTCTGCAGTAGCGCTGATGCTTGTCACTAGTCGCCTTCGCTGACGCAGGCCCCGCTGTCCTCGTCGTATGCGACGCTGCACCACGCTGGTGTTGATGTATACGCTCCTGTGCTGAAGTAGACGCGACGTCCGCTCGTCGCTCTCTGTAACACTGGCGATGTAGCTCCGAGACTGTTCCTCGACGTAGTCTTGCGGCAGCTACGTAGTCCCGATCTGTTATTCGCTCACGAAGCAACTCTCAGCGACTACACGCCCTTGCAGTCAACCCGAACCTATCGGTGATGTAGTCCCAGTATGTTGGCCCCTCTCGACGCAACTCGTTGGCGGCTACCCTCGATGACTGCCTCTCGTAACGTTGACTCGCTTGTTGTAGCAGTTGAACCCTTGGCTATGGCGTGAATCGCGGCTTGACCCCCAAAATGTTACACTCAGTTTGATGATGGTGTTTTCTATCAGTATCTGATTCAGCCCCGATGCTTGAATTCCTGATAGGGTGTAACTCAGATTCGTTTATTCACACAGCCCGTCCAAACAGCATACAAGTCACAAAGTCGACGTATGAAGTTTTCCACTTTTATTCAGCACACATCAACAACTGCATACAATTCTCAATTCAACTCAACAACTTTCACAGCAACTTTCCAAATCACTATCAACAACTTTACTCTCTCAACAGCGACTCGGCTCACGATTAAATAACCTCTCTCTTTTCTGGAACGATTTGGTACGTGGTAGAAATGACGCACTGCCACCAATCGAACTAAAGATCGTCATCACTGACTTACGTCATTCACATTTTCTCTACTTCCGGGAACATTCACGACCTTCGATATCCATCCGGAAATTTCTATCAAGAGTAACCACGCATATCCAGAAGATTCTCAAATAATATCGACTAACGCAAATTATCAACGTTATACAAAGCCTCTCCTAACAACAATGCAAACTCAAATCAAAGGTAAATAAACACCATTATTGAATACTTTGCAAAACGAAACGATTAGATCTATTGTGCGCGCTTCCGACATACTTTCGTTCACGTTTCAACGTAACACATTCATAGAAGATCTCGATGAAGTAGCTGTCGCATTTTGTTCTCTTTGAGCGTATACTTCCAATTCGCGCATTTTTAAAGCTAATTCTGCTTCATCTCTTCGTTGTTCTCTTTCTGCTTCTAGTCGTTTGTCTTCTCTTTCTGCTTCTAGTCGTTTGTCTTCTCTTTCTCTTTCTGCTGCTTCTCTGTCTCTTTCTGCTTCTAGTCTTTTGTCTTCTCTTTCTCTTTCTCTTTCTTCCTTCCTCCTCTCTTCAACATAATGGGCCAGGTCTTTCCCTGTGAAACCGAGGAGTTCGCCATCCTCTTTCCATACTTGCATGTTTGATTTAGTTTTCTGAGTTGTATTTTCCACAGCAGAATTATTAGAATCTTGAATTTGCTGGGCGTTACCATTTTTCCTTTTGCTTGGTGGTACCATCTTATTTTGGAAACGAACTATACGTCACGCTGTAAATTATTTACGCAAAGAAAAAATCGACGTCACTCCTAGCTGACGTCATACGTTCTGTAAACACCGACACGTGTGTTTATGCCGCACTCAAAACATTAACTTCACCGAAAACCCTACTGATTATAAAACAACCGATCCTTCTTATCACGACTCCCTCTTGTGATAATTTCTGCCTCTACAGAAATCGGAGTTGTCTTACGAACCTTCAGTCAATTTCAGTTTGAAGTTAATATCGCGAATCACTTACTACGTGTCGCCACTCCACGTGTACACGCTAGTGTTCGCAAATCGGCGTTAATAACCGATTTTATTGATCAACATCAATATGATACGCGAATACTAATAATCGCGTTTTGCTATACAACTATAGCTGGAAACACTCCGGAAATTCTCTGTTCTCGGGACATGCTAGAACTGATGGGTCTCTATTTGGTGTATGGTTGTAAAGGTCAGAGCAGTACTCTGTCCATCTGTCCAAGACTTCTTGTTCTTCTGTAAGGTATATGCCAGACTTGCTTTGGATCGTGGAGACGTTGGGCTGTTTGACACTTGTCAGCCGCTTCACAGTCTGGTAGGCCTTCGTGCTGTTGTTCTTGTTCGGACTGTTCTCTATTTCCTGGCATTGATCTTCTATCCAGGTCTCCTTTGCTGTGCGCATGCCTTTTCGGATGTCATTGTTGATTTTTCGGTAGACGTCAGCTCCCTGTGTGGTGTTCTTTTTTTTTTTTTTTTTATCTCTCTTCGTTTATCGCACAGATCCAAAAGTTCAGGTGTGATCCACGGCTTCTTCTTTGGTCGGTGCTTGCCAAGGATCTCAGTGGCGGCATCTTTCACAGCTGAGTTGAAGGTGGTGGTCATGGTGTTGACATCTACTTCACCAGCCCCCAAAATGAGCAGTGGTGCAAATTTCCCTCCAATTGTGGCCTGAAATAGTTCTGCCACCTCTGGGTCTTGCAGTTTGTCCAGGTCGAACTTCAGTCAAGTGCAATTTGCTGTATTTACTCTCTTCAAGTGGAGCCGGAAAGACATCTTCACAAGATCGTGGTCACTTTCGATGTCTGCTCCTGGAAAAGTGCGTGTCCTGCCAATTTTGATGCTTGATCTGAATCGTTTCTTGACCATAATGTAGTCTATTTGGTTGTGATGCTCCCCGCCGGGACTGTGCCATGTCCATCGTTTGGAGTTTTTGTGGAGACCAAGCGTGTTTGCCAGTACCAGATTGTTGTATCTGGCGAACTCCAAGAGTCTCAGACCCCTGTCATTTGTCTCGTTGTTGCAGTGGGGTCCACATGTGTCTCCCCAGTTGTGGTGCGCATCTTGGCCAACCTTGGCATTCCAGTCGCCTTGCACTATGACTGTGTCCTTCTTCGGCACTTGGTCAAGGACCGCCTGTAGATTTTCATAGAAATCCTCCACTTCGCTGTCGTCATAGTCTGATGTTGGGGCATAGGCCTGGATGATGGTGATGTTGAAAGGGGCTGCTCTCAGGCGGATAGTAATGAGTCTACTGGAGACTGGGCGGCAACCCATGACAGTGGCTAGAATGTTCTTGTGGACCAAGAATCCAACGCCGTGTTCGTGCCTGTCATCTCTACCGCTGAAATAGAGCTTGTGGCTTTTGTCGGTCGTTGTTTCACCTAGGCCTTTCCAGCGCAGTTCGCTGATGCCTAGAACGTTCCATCGATAGTGGTCCAACTCGTGGGCCAGTTCTTCTAATTTTCCTTCCGCAGTTAGGGCCCTGACATTCCAGGTTCCTATGACGATGTTGTTTCTCGTGCGGGTCTTGCTAAATTGTCACTATTATGATTGCAATCTTAGTTTCCTTCCTTGAATTTTCCAGTTGCGTTGTGACAGAAAGTGATTGGCCCTGTTTATCGGCACAACACTACACTAAAAGCGTCATCTGCTATTCTATTTTTAGCGCTTGAGTTGTAGCTATTAATAGGTACATACATTACGGATTTTTTTAAATTTATACAAAAAAGCTGTGCTTTCCGAAGAGTTTTGTGTTTGTTTGTTTGTTTTTATTTTTGTAAGCATAATTTATAATGGGCAACACTCACTGTGAATGTTAAACGGCTCTTTCGAAGGGGAGTGGTCAAAATCCATCCCTTTACAGTATCTATCACTTGATGAAACCAAATCAGCTGGGATGTCTGCGTGCGTATATGTACAGTGCCTTTGTGTGTGTGTGTGTGTGTGTGTCTGTGTGTGTGTGCGCATGTGTGTGTGTGTGTGTGTGTGTGTGTGTGTGTGACGTTGAAACGCGCACGATAGTTCGTGTGTGACGCGCACGATAGAACTGTTCGTTTTATTTTGCAAAGCATGCAATATTAGAGTGTATTTACCTTTGATTTGATTATGCGTTGTTATTAGAAGAAGCTTTGTATAACGATGATAATTTTAGTTGGTCGATATTATTTGAGAATTTTCTAGAGTTTGTTGTTTACTATTGATCGAAGCGTATGGATAATTCTAGTGGTAACTACAGAAGCTTCCATCCCAAATAAGGTTGTATGACGTGAGACAGTGATAACGAAATGTGTTTTGATTGGTTATAATTATGTCTTACCCGAACGTTCTTTATTTCTCTAGAGTTAGAGAGACTATATAAGTGCCGCACTGTTTCAAAGGAGAGAGTTGAAAGTGGAAAGTTTTTAGTTGAGAATTGTAGAGTTAAAAAAGCGATTGAGCGGTTGTATGCAGTTGTTGATGTGTGTTGAATAAAAGTGGAAAACTTTATATGACGACTCCTGACTTCTGGCTGAGTGAACAGGTTGCGTGGATAAACGAATCTGAGTTACACCTATCAGGATTTCAAGCATCGGGGCTGAATCAACTACTGATAGAAAAACAACATCCAGTGTAACAATGTGTTGTGTGTATTGGTGGATGTGTAATGAGTGCGTGTTTGTGTGTTGGTGGATGTGTATTGTTTGTGAGTTATTGGGTGTGTAGTGAGTGTGTGTATGTGGGTGTGTTGTGTGTATTGGTGGATGTGTAGTGAGTGTGTGTGTGTTGGTGGGTGTTTATTGTGTTTTGTTTGTTGTGTAGTTTGTGTGTGTTGGTGGGTGTGTTGTGTGTATGTGGGTGTGTTGGTGGGTGTAGTGGGTGTATTGGTGGGTGTGTAGTGCGTGTGTTGGTGGGTAAACAGTGTGTTGGTGGGTGTATAGTGTGGGTGTGTAGTTTGTGTGTGTAATGGTGGTTGTGTAGTGTGTGTTTGTGCTGATGTGTGTGTAGTGTGTGTGTGTGTTTGTGTAGGTGTGGGTGTGTGTGTGTGCGTGCGCGCGCGTGTGTGCGTGGATTCCGCTGACCCTAACCCAATAACAATGTCATGTAATGTGTGTGTGGATGTTGCTTTCGCTCTCACTCATGATCAGATGGGTGTGAACCTCAAACGAATTATTTATTTTGCTTTTGAGTCTCACTTGTGACGACCGGCACTTTAGAATTTGAGTGATTCTCCACTGTTGGTGACTAAAACCAGGAAAATGGTATAAATTTTCAAAATCCACAAAAACTTGTTTTAATGTGCTTGTTAGAAGCTGGAATACTATAGTGTATGGAAATGTATTCAAAATACCAGTGGCAAGCGTACTTTAAAAGAAAATCAAGACCAAAGTATCATTGATGTGAATGTGTGACTGCATGACAGTGTGACACCAGGGTGCAATTACATCATTATTTTGAATGACTACGTGAATCTAACATGTCTGTGGTGAAAGGTCTTAGCAAGCATGAATCATGTGATAGACAATAGAATGTAACAATTTTAATCAGTCTTGCACAATCAGAGCAAAACACTGTGACACCGTAATGCTGTTACGCCAGACAGGATATTTTATCTTAAACAGGCAACTCTGGACCTAGAAGTAAAATAATGCCTAAGAATGGTTATTATACAACTAAAGACAATGTTATAATGTTTGGGACAGATTGTACCTAAAGGGGTGTGTGCATATTACTTTTAGTTTCAGCGTAACAACATTACATGTGACCCCAAAATCTCAACTAACACAAAAGAGACAAACTACCTTTCATGTTTTTAAAACCATTTCATGGAGAGAAACAATATTTTGGTTTTAATTTAGCGTGAAACTCACAAAAAAATTATTTTTAATAAAATAGTGGAGTCTTAATTCCACAGAAGAAATCTCGAGCGCAACATGTGACACCGTAATGCTGTTACGCCAGACAGGATATTTTATCTTAAACAGGCAATTCTGGACCTAGAAGTAAAGTAATGCCTAAGAATGGTTATTATACAACTAAAGACACTGTTATAATGTTTGGGACAGATTTTACGTACAGGGGTGTGTGCAAAGTTATTTTTAGTTTCAGCGTAACAACATTACATGTGACCCCAAAATCTCAAATAACGTAAAAGAGACAAACTACCTTTCATGTTTTAAAAACCATTTAATGGAGAGAAACAATATTTTGGTTTCAATTTAGCGTGAAAATCACAAAAAATGTATTTTTTAATAAGATAGTGGAGTCTTAATGTGACAGAAGGGATCTCGAGCGCATCATGTGACACAGTAATGCTGTTACGCCAGACAGGATATTTTATCTTAAACAGGCAATTCTGGACCTAGGCGTAAAGTAATGCTTGTTATACAACTAAAGACACTGTTATAATGTTTGGGACAGATTGTACCTAAAGGGGTGTGTGCATAGTTATTTTTAGTTTCAGCATAACAACATTACATGTGACCACAAAATCTCAACTAACGCAAAAGAGACAAACTACCTTTCGTGTTTTTAAAACCATTTAATGGAGAGAAACAATATTTTGGTTTCAATTTAGCGTGAAACTCACAAAAAATTTATTTTTAATAAGATAGTGGAGTCTTAATTCGACAGAAGGGATCTCGAGCGCATCATGTGACGCTACGTGAAATTGGTTGTTAAGTGTAAGCTGCTCAACACATTCCAAGAATAAAATTAAAATCTGAATTTTACACTAAATGTAATCACACCCAAAGATATCAATAGTTAATGATAATGTTATAAATTGTATTTGTGCTCCCCAGAATCAATCGGAAACCTCTCAAATGATGACAAACACCATATTTAAAACACGTGTCGTATCGTGCGCATCCGGTTTGAATACTGGCAAAAAGTGTGACACTTCCACAAGTTTTGTGTTCTACGTCAAAGACTGCTTATTATTCAACATAAAACGTCACTGAATCTCGTGTAGTTAATAAAACCGGAACCGGAAACAATCGCAATCAATCGATAAAGTGTTTGTTTTTATTTAATTTTTGGATTTGAATTTTCCACATAACGTAGCGCATCATCGTGACCCCAACATATAAATCGGTCCCACAAAATTATTGAGAGGTGATAAATATAAAAATTTTGCACCAATTTACTTGTTGATACAAATGTCTTTGTCTGTACTGTTAACGTTTTATTTTTTTCGTCTGCTCGAAGGCACACACTAGGAAAAATCGGTGTTTACGAGTTTACGACCGCTCTGTTATGTGACTAAAATGTCTGTGCTAGATGTCTAAACTTAAGTCTTATATTATATAATACAGTCATGCTAGACTAACATCGTCATTGAGCATTTTTGGTTTGTTTTTTTTAATAAATTTTTTTTGTTGGATCTACCAGATTAAGATTATAACTCACTTTTCCAACACAATTACAAATGTGTACATTATAGTCCAGAATGCCTTGCCCACTTCTTGGCCCCAAAGGGGCATCACGATGTTATTCTAAACTATTTTATTACATTTGTTGTTGTTATCATTGTAGTAGTAGTTGTTGTCGTCATTGTTGATGTTGTCGTTGTTGTTGCTCTTCTTCTACTTCTCCCCTACCCTCTTCCCCCATTCTTCTTTTTCTTCTTTTTTCTCCTTACGTCATCTCGCATTTCTTTTCGAGATTTTGAACTCTGGTCCAAGACCTTGTGTCATTAACGAGGTCGTACCCACGACAAGGGGTTGATGTTCTCCGCGAGGTCATAACCAGTGCAAAGACCTCTCATTTCTGCAGCCACAAAACACCCAAGACTACGTCATTCACAAGGTCGTAAACAGGGCAAATATTTTCCCAAAAGTAATCCAGCGACGATTTATTTTGAATTTTGTAAAACAATCGTTTTTATATCGCGCCTTTTGTTTGCCCTATAGTCTTGCAGTTTGTTAAGGTCGAACTTCAGTCTGGTGCACTTTGCAGTGTTTAAACTCTTCAAGTGGAGCCGGAAGGAAGGACATCATCGCGAGATCGTGGTCACTTCCGATGTCTGCTCCTGGAAAAGTGCGTGTTCTGCCAGTTGTTGCTTGATCTGAAGCGTTTCTTGACCATGATGTAGTCAATCTGGTTGTGATGCACCCCGCTGGGACTGTGCCATGTCCATCGTCTGGATTTTTTGTGGAGACCAAGTGTGTTTCCCAGTATCAGATTGTTGTGTCTGGCAAACTCCAAGAGACTCAAACCCCTGTAATTTTTCTTGTTGTTGCAGTGGGGTCCATATGTGTCTCCCCAGCTGTAGTGCGCATCTTGGCCAACCTTGGCATTCCAGTCACCTTGCACTATGACTATGTCCTTCTTCGGCACACAGAGAGAGAGAGAGAGAGAGAGAGAGAGAGAGAGAGAGAGGGGGGAAAGGGAGAGAGGGGGAGGGAGAGATAGAGTGGTTTAGTATCATTGATTTCTGTGTCTGCTAGCGAAAAACCATCTTTCTAATAACGTTTGGAGAGAGAGACAGAGAGAGATTTGGAGAGAGAGAGAGAGGCATCACCCTCTCTACCCCCTCTCGATTCTCTCTCTCTCCACGCACACACACACACACAAATCCACCGCTCCTCTTCCAACACTACCTTATCACCCTGCCTCGCCATGCGATGAAGGTAGGACCAAAGGAGTCGACGTGGCGGCGGTGCAGTGGTACAAACACTCCATATTGATTCATGGGCCACGGCTAACTCTGCCTTAGAGAGAACAGACTGGCGACGTGGGAGGGGCCTATAACACTATAAATGCCTATACGCTGTGTCCGGGACTTTAATCTATACAACGAAACGTAACGTTTGGAGAATTGTTTAACCTTTTCTGGAGACGAGACAGCCGGATCACAGTGACACAAGCGCCTGTTTGACCAATATTTGGTTCTGTCTTAAATCGTTTTGCTGTTCCTTAATTTCTCACAATAATGTACAGTAGCTGACTTCTGCTGCGTGAGCCGACAACACTATCGTGGAACACTTTCGGGTTTTTTTTACGCCATACTTCGACTTTGAGGCAATAGATCGAAAATAGTTGGAAAGGGAGAGGTGGGATGGGTGTGCAACGAAAAAAGAAAAAGTGCCTTGCGTGTTTTTATGTATGTGTGTATGTGTGTGTGCGCGTGTGTGTGTGTTTGTGCGTTTGTAGAGAACATATTGCACAGTTTGTTGATATTTGTTTTGTTTGTTTTTATAAACAGAAAAAAACAAACATCTACCAGTTCTGGGATTGTATGCCATTCGTGATAGATAACGACTGTCAACATTTAATAACAAACGTAAGTCTTTTTGATTTAAAAAAAATGTTTAATTTTGTATTTGAAATCAGTTTAAATATACTACTCAAACTAATATAAGGGCCACTTGGACATATGGGTCTCTCTTTAAATCAGAAACACGAATACAATTTATTATTTCATCATATTTTATTGCAATCATTTCTGCATCAATAACAAAAAAGATTTGAGACATTAGTCGCTTAAAATTCGAGTAAATTCAATTTAACTGGACATACTCCTCATTTACAAACTCAAAACTTTAGAAACCAAAAATCTATAGAGTCAGTATCGGGTGTGGCCACCATTTGCATCAATGCAGTCTTGGCATCGTTGTCTCATGGACCGTATTAGGTTATGGAGGATGTTTCCTGGGATGGCCAACCACTCTTGCTGGAGAACTTGGGTCAGAACTTCAAGGTTAGCTCCTGGAGGGAGGTTTGCCCGTGTCTGTCGACCCAAGACATCCCACAGATGTTCTATGGGGTTCAAATCGGGTGATCGAGCCGGCCAATCCATCCTTATGACGTGCTGTTGCTGCAGGAAGTCATTGACGATACGAGCTCGGTGGGGTCTGGCATTATCGTCCTGTAGTATGGCACCTTCCCCAATGGCCCGCATAGCTGGGAGAACCCTAGGTTGTAGGACGTCATCCCTGTAGCCAATACCGTTTAAGTTGCCATGAATTTGGAGCAGGGGTGTTCTGAAGTGTAATGCGAAGCCTCGCGCACCGACGCCTCCAGATATTCACTCGACGGTCGTTGAAAGACAAGGAGAACCGAGACTCGTCTGTAAAGAGCACCCTTGACCAATGTTGCCTAGTCCACACCAAATGACGCCGAGCACAGGCCCAAAGCGCTGCACGGTGAGCTGGGGTGAGCAAAGGCCGTACTGCTGGTCGTCTTGATCGCAGGTTTGCCTCGTGTAGACGGTTGCGAATTGTCTGGTCGCTGACGTTAACATTGCTGGCTGCGTGAAGCTGTCTTCTGATGGTGTTTGCTGTAGCGGACCTCATTCTCAGAGCTGACAGGGTGATGAAATGTTCTTGTCTTGCAGTGGTAACGCGAGGGCGTCCGGACTTTCTTGGTTCTTGGACGCTTCCAGTGTTATTAAAGCGCTCCCGCAGCCTTTGGACAACGGAGTGGGACACTCCCAGCCGCCTGCCAACTTCTCTCACCCCCACCCCTTTCTGAAGCCATGCAATAGCTCTGCCTCTATCCGCATCAGTCAATCGTCGCCTTGGGGGCAATGGTTAGAAAAGCAGTAAAAGCGTTGCCATTTATACCCAGAAAAAAGCGCCCAATGTTGAACTGAACTCAGAAAATGCAAAGCTTTCGCGTGCAAATCACTTTTTAATGTTGAAAAATTTGCTTTATTAGCAAGACAACAGTAAATTAGAGTCTTTTTGTTTTTTTAAATTTGGATTTGTTTTTCAACTCAAGTGCAGAAAGTTCAAAACTCACACAAGTGATTACTTGTCTGAATAAGATTGTCTTGAATGTTACTGTACAGGATAAGTTTTGAAATAAGCAATATTAGCGATATTATTGATAGCAGCAAAAACTAATTAAACTAAATGAAATATGAGAGTGGCCCTTCAATTATTTTGAGTAGTATATAAATCGCCTTTCTTGTTTGCTTGACGTGTCAAATCAACTTTGAACGGATATACAAATGTTTTAATGTATATTTTGTACTCTTATTGTTTATGTCTCTTTCCCTTCTTTTCATTAAAACAATCTTCTTATTCTCGTTGTTGTTGTTGTTGTTGTTGTTGTTCTTCTTCTTCTTCTTCTTCTTCTTCTTCTTCTTCCGGTCCTGATTTGGCTCGAAGAGTCCGCTGGACCTGAAGCAATAATCATGTAATGTCTTCTTGTCTCTCTTCTTTTTTTCTCTTCTTGTTGTCCAAATGTATCCAGGGTTGTTGTTTGTTACTACGAGAAATGATTTTCCATATATCCTTCTATTTTCTCTCTGATTTCGCGTTAATCCGTGCACGGGTTACTTGTAAAGACTTGTCTATCTTTTTTTTATTTTTCTTGTTTTCTTCTTTTTTCTTTTCCAGCGTGCGTACTCGTCAGATACGCTGAGTCGCTACAGCCAAAAGCCTTCTGGAAACTAACAAACATGGTTCAGCTGGCAAAAATCAGCCGTTTCGTCATCCTCAGCGTTTTCCTGATCTTCCCGTCAGCTATGATAAAGGTCAAAGTCTTAAATATGCCAATGTTGAGGGTTGTCGTAGTGTGTGTGTGTGTGTGTGTGTGTGTGTGTGTGTGTGTGTGTGTGTGTGTGTGTGTGTGTGTGTGTGTGTGTGTGTGTGGGTGGGTGGGTGGGTGTGTGTGCGTGTGGGTGTGTGTGTATGCGTGTGGGTGTGTGTATGAGTGTGTGCCTGTGAACGTGCGCGCGCGCCTGTGCTTTATCTTGTGACGTATTGTTCTATTTTTCTGTTTGTCCAGTCTCGACACACGAAAAGATCCGACCCCTACTTTTGTTTGGAGAACACGGATACGAAATTTTTGAATATCAGACCTTTTTTCTCGAATGTTACCTGGGTTAACGAGAGTATGCCTACCTTTCTCGAGTGCTGTGCCGACGGAAACCCCTCACCGACCATCCACTGGCTCAAGGACGGACAAAGGATCTCTCAGGTACTTAATTGTAAAGTCAAAGAAAGAACGAACAAACAAACTAACAAACTTCAAATTACATTATAGTATACACTGATTTTTATAATATTAATAAATACCTCACCCCCATTTTCATTCATCTCCCCCCCCCCCCCCCCCCCCCCCCATCCCGAAGAAAAAAAGGACATACAAAATATATTTCAATAATTATAAAAGATTGTAAAATACAATGAGTGTTTTGTTGTTAACTGCTAATTTTTCTTCAAACATCAATGTCCAAACATTAATTAGTACTAGTGTGTGTTGGTGGGTGTGTAGTGTGCTTGTGTTGACAGGCGTATAATGTGGGTGTGTGGGTGTATAGTTTGTGTGTATTGGAGGTTGTATAGTGTGTGTGTGTGTCGGTATGTGTTTGTTGTGTGTATTGATGGATGTGTAATGAGTGCGTGTTTGTGTATTGTTGGATGTGTATTGTTTGTGAGTTATTGGGTGTGTAGTGAGTGTGTGTATGTGGGTGTGTTGTGTGTTTTGGTGGATGTGTAGTGAATGTGTGTGTTGGTGGGTGTTTATTGTGTGTGGGTGTGTAGTGTGGGTGTGTAATGGTGGTTGTGTAGTGTGTGTTTGTCCCCCGTTGAAGTTGTTGTTGTTGTTTGTAGATTATAGTCACACGACACTTTCGCATATAGGTGACTACTGGACCGATTTATACTGACACCAGCGGGCCAAAATTGTTGGTAAAGGGGAAAATAATATGATCACACGTTGACCAATCCGGGATTCGAACCAGCGACCTTTCGGTTACTAGCAAGACGCTCTTACCAACTGAGCTACCCGGCCCAAAAGTGCCGGTGGTTTCAGTATAAATTGTATCCCCACTTTCTGGAAATTTAGTGCTTTAAATTCCCACTGTCGCTATCTTTCTCATTTGTTCTTTCTCATTCCTGCTCTGTTCTATCAATCTGCTATACTATCTTCTTCTTCGCTAGACCAGTCACCTACCTTTTTTCTTGAAAACTCTTCGGGGACAAGAATCCTTATTTGTGTGTGAGGTCTGTTGGATCAGCTTGGGAATATTGGACGCTTTCCTATGATGTTATTATTTACTGTAGCAATGTAGGCATTTTATATGTATGTGTTTTGTGGATAATTTATAATGATGTTTGTATTCTATTTTGTTTTTGTAAACGGGGGTTTGATAAATTAGAGTATAGCCTCAGCGTCCTCTGCGTGGGATGTCTTTATGGTAAAGTGACTGGCTGGTGGAGAGCCTTCAGTTTTACTACTAGGGTTGTTTCAGCAGATCTTTTGTCCGGTCCTGATTTGGCTCGGAAGAGTCCGCTGGACCTAAAGCAATAATAATGTAATGTAATGTAATGTAATGTGTGTGTTTGTGCTGATGTGTGTAGTGTGTGTGTGTGTGTATGTTGGTGTTTGTGTAGTATGTGGGTATGTATTTATTGTACATGTATATTATAAGCCACACTCCAAGTTTTCACTATATTTTTTGTGATTACAGATTTCTTGACTTGACTGGACTTGACTTGATCTTATTTTGTCTCTTTATAGCTCATTAAGATCCTTATTGAGTTCCTAGCTAAGTGACCCATTTTGCTGAAGAATAAACACTGTAATTTCACATGTGAAGGATTTTAAGGAGCCCATTATTTTTTCTCCATGATCTTCTGCATTTGAAAACAAACTTTTACCGAGTTTCCTGCTTACTTCTTTTTTGATTTTATGTTGTTTTTAATGGAAAATTATTAATATTGCAAATCATAATGATTAACATCATGAAACATGCAGAGGCGTAAGTTAAAGAAAAAGAATACTGGAGCGTCTTTTAGGGTTCCTTCTGTGTATTATAGATCACTGTGGGCAACCTAAAGAGAGAGAGAGAGAGAGAGAGAGAGAGAGAGAGAGAGAGAGAGAGAGAGAAGAGGGAGGCGTTACACTCCTATACACACACGAAAACGGGATAAAAAGGTACAGAACAATTTCACGATATCAGTTACATAATATTTAGATACAATAAAAACTTACCTTGTGAGTAAACTGAGCAAGTCCTTGCAGAATGGCAAATGGCGTATAAAATCTATATGTAAAATCCTTCCAGCGCCGGTAAAAGTTACCAGTGAGCAAAATTAATGATACCCTGTCCCAGTTGGCATTTTTATACCCAAAGCACAGTTTTGCATTTTGGTTGTTGTGCAGTACAGTTTGTCACGAGCATGTTACTGCATCATTGTTCCTGCTTTCTGCCCATAGGGAAGATTTGAAAACGAGACTGACAGCTTTCCTATCTACGAGGAGGAGGCTATTGCAGGACGAAACCAGAACCTGGAGATCTCCGTGACTAGGTCCATTCTGCACCTTGACTGCCCCACAAACGACACTGAGGGAGAGTACACTTGTGTGGTTAAAAACCGCTGCTCCGAAGTGTCCAAGTCGACGATGGTGCGTGTTGGTAAGTCAGCACTTTAACTGTTGGCCCATCATCTTTCTTTTTCTTGTTTATTTATTTATTTTTAAATAGAACTATGCATTGGACCGCAAAATGAGAGAACCTTCGTTTTGCGGATGTCATTGATGGATTGGCTGGAGAGGAACAAGAACTTGAACAGCTGGTACGGAGGCTTGACACCACCTCTAGAGCCTATGGAATGGAAATAAGTGCAGAGTAGACCAAAATGATGACCCAACAACACCAGAGGCATCAACACGGATATCAAAGTCCAAGGTCAATCCCTCAATACAGTGCATAGCTTGAAATTTTTAGTAGCCATTGTATCAGACAATGGGTCCCTGTGATGATATTCTGGGGAAGATACGTTTATCTTACAAGGTGAGTAAGACTTGTAGATAGATGGGGCGTTAGGCTACCTCTATCGGCTGTTCTTTTACTAGAATTCCAATGCGGTGTGAGAGACTAATCAAGGTGCTTGGTCACATAAATTTATATTTGTTTCTCCGGTTTCAAAGTATCATTTGGTTCACTTTAAAAAAATGCTTATTATATTAATCAAAGGTTTAGTTTACTTGGTCTCAAGAGAAGAAGAGCTAGTGGACACACAACAATGCAAATAGAATGACACCAGTCGTATGTATGTGATTTCAAAACAAATTTATATTGTGTGAAGTTTCGTCTGTGTATAAATATTGCAAAAACGGAAGTTATGATTTTCTTCTGCGGCAAAGTCAGAAAGTTGCCTGTTTGGGAATATAAATATTTAGGAACCATCTTTCATTATAACAATACATTTCAAAAGAACTTGAAAGCCCAGAGTGTCAGCTGAACGTGCGATGTATGCACTTTTAAGGAAGTGCAAAAAGTTAGATTTGCCACTTCATGTCCAGCTAGATCTCTTTGATAAATGTATCAGACCGATTCTATTGTATAATTGCAAGGTGTGGGCTCACGACAAAATTGAAATATGTGATAGGTTGCAACTAAATTTTTTGAAAATGATTCTTAATGTAAAAACATGCACGCCGACTTGCATGGTTTTTGGTGAGGTTGGCTGTATTCCTGTCTCTTTGGATGCCAAATGCAGGTTACTTTGTTTTTGGTATAAATTGTGTATTGATTGTTGTAACGATTCCACAAAAATGTTGGTGCTTATGTTTCGTCTGTTCTCTTATTTGTTTTTTAATAGTGAGTATAAATTATCTTGGTTAAATACTGTTCGTTCTCTTCTGGACGATCTCGGTTTGTCTTTCATATGGTTGTGTGGTTGTAGTTATTGTTTGAATTATTTTAAGAATCTAGTCAAACAACGCCTGAAAGACCAATTTTGGCAAATCTGGCATCAGAATATAAATGAGCATAACAGTGGTATTACTTACAGAATTTTCAAGGAAAAGTTTTGTTTTGAGGATTATTTAGTTAATTTGTCACCATTTGTTTTGAATAAATCTGTTAAAATGTAGACTCAGTTGCCACAAACTTCCGATTCAAACTAAAAGATATATAAATATTCCCAGAGAAGAAAGGTTGTGTTCTTTGTGTGATTTAAATGAGATAGGTGATGAACTACATTATTGTACTAATTCCCTTCTAAAAGACAACAGATTTTCCCTATTGCCACGGTATTTTAGGAATCACTCAAATGTCTTCAAATTAAATCAGCTAATGAACTCGAAATCGAAAAGCACACTGGCAAATTTAAGCCGTCCTATTGGAATAATACTTTCACTTTTTAAGTAGTACAACTTTTTTTTCCCTCCAATATTTGAATACTGTTTGGTGGTCAAGCATGTGTGCTTTACTGTTCTGGCATTCTTTCCCTTGTTCTTTCTCTTCTTTGATGACGGTTGTTTTTGTTTTATCTTGCATCGTTATGCCATTGTCCTTTTGAGTGCATGTATATTTATTATTTATTTTTATTTACTTTTTTTTTCATTCTTTTTCTTTTCTTAAGAGGTGTCACAAATGTTTGAACATTGTTGTTGCTTTTTCATTCAGTGTATGTGTTATTGTTTGTAGTTAGATGCTGCTGTGTCTTGTAATATAGTGCCGTTCTTGTAATCATTATGTATATATTGTGTATCCCTATCCCCCCATCTTTTCCCCTTGTCTGGCTATACGGCCCCCCTGGGCTAGGAGCCTTACTTGATATTTGCTGTTTCATCATTTGTTTGTTTAATAAAAGGACAAAGTTCCAAAGTTCAAAGTTCAACTTTTATATAGTCAACACAAATTCTAACCTTACTTCATTGAAATGTAAATTAATAATCATAATTGTTCAATGTGCTGGGTAATTTCTTTAGCAGTTCTTCTTCATCACTTGCTAAGCAATTCTATGTTTGGTGGTCAGAGGTGGTTTGACTTCAGTGCAGTTGAGGGGAACTTAGCTATTGCGTCGGCGCGTGCTGGAGTCTGTTGTTCTTCTGAGGGAGTCTTGACCCTCAGGTTGATCGGGTGAGTCGGGTAGCTACGGGGTCGGACGTGGTGAGGTAGATTCTAGATGATCTTTTTCTCTTCCACGGGAGCAAGCGTCATGCGTTGTCTCCACAAACTGTCCCAGAGCTGAACTGTAAAATTCAGAACTCTGGCTATTCTATTCAGATATGGGCAAGCGGTACCCTCTGCAAAGAGTCTATAGCATCAGACACCTGCCGAGTTTCTGATATGCATACTTCGATCCGAATCTTAAGGCTAAGATATTTCAATCAACATGCACACTGTGTCAGAAACAATAATCGGTTTCTGTAATTATATATACCCTGAAGATATTAATACATGGCAATCAATACAATATATATAAACATACATATATCAACTATTAGTGTTAACTTACTTCTAGTCTCTGGGAATCGTGACCGTCTCTAGTCTATCACTTTTCTTGATGAGGTTGAGGCTTTGTGGTTCACGGCAGTTTGTTCCTTTGACCCTCGTGTCTTCGTACTTTGTATTCGACTGACTAACTAAGTTTTAGGGTTTCTACGTCCTCTGACCAATCATTTAAGTCTCGTTCTATTTAATCTCACTCCTACGGGATTACATGCGACTCTTCTTTTTGGAAATTCCTCTCACCTGTTCTACTTGAGAGACACACTCGGTTACGTCTTGACTTGGAATGTCAGAGACGAAACAGGGTAGTCTTGCAAAGACCATCCTGCAAGGCACAGTGCAAGGAGGTAGAAGAAGAGGGAGACCGAAAAAGAGGTGGCAGGACAACAGTCAAGAATGGTCTTGTTTGAAACTCTGTGGTGCCCCTACTACCTCCGATTTACTGGATAGGATAGGATAGGATAGGATAGGATACATCGGACGCTGTTTATTTTCTTTTCTTCGAGTTGAAAGCCAGCTGAGAAGGTAACCAATATTTGGCCTGTATGGGTGAGGACTAAAATCTTATACATACAAAAATGTACGATCGCAGCGCATCTGTCGTACAGTAACAAAATATATTCAATGTGTGATTGCAGATAGAAACCACAGCAATAGCAGCGAGTGCGCTGGATCTTTAGCTACTCGTGGTGGTGAGCCCGCTCGTTTGTTCATGTACACTTATGCTAAGCAGATATTTGAAGGAAGCACGGCTCAGCTTTACTGCAGGGCATCTGGTGACCCTACACCCAACATCACTTGGTACTACCGGGGTGATAACCCCTTTCAAAATAACAGCCACAGTACTATTCGTGTGAGTAACCTGTAAACAGACCTATAAATGTAGTTACTGGAGATTGGGATTAAATAAAGGTGTATTGATGAGACAAGCATCCATTACAAAGAATTGAGGTTTGATTTCATACTTCGTTGCAAGTACTATTGTGCAATCTGCGCTGCTCTGATGGAATTGACCTAATGGGAGGCATCGAGCATAAACTTGTTCATACAGGCGGGCGCCTATTTTGTTTACAAATTGAAACCTTTCTTGAAATTGCCACAAGTTGATTCATTAATCATGGTCAAATAACACCCAGGGCATCAACACGGACATCAAAGTCCAAGGTCAATCCCTCAACACAGCGCATAGCTTCAAATATTAAGGAGCTATTGTATCAGACAATGGGTCCCGACAGGAAGTCCTCTCCAGGATCGGACAAACAACTGCAGCCCATTTGGAAAGACAGGACCATCAGTCTACACTCCAAGGCAAGGCTGCTGCGCTCCCTTGTCATCTCCATCTTCCTATACGCTTGTGAAACATGGCCTCTCATAGCAGACCTACAAAGAAACATACAAAGCATGGAGATGTGATGCAACAGAAGACTTTTAGGCATTTTCTTTACTCAGCGCATCACCAACGACGAAGTCCGACAGACCATCACACAAGCCATTGGACAACACGATGAAATGCTTACAGTCAGTGGTGAAGAAACGGAAACTCCGATGGTATGGCCACGTCAGCAAAGCATCAGGCCTTGCAATGATCATCCTGCTAGGCACGGTGCAAGGAGGCAGAAGAAGAGGGAGACAGAAAAAGAAGTGGGAGGACAACATTAGAGAATGGACTGGCTTGACCATGGGCCGAAGCCATGAAGTTTGCTCAGGACAGAGAAGATGGAGTACGCTGGTTAAACGACCATCTGTGGTGCTCCAACGACTTCCGAGTTACGGGATAGGATAGGATAGGAGGATAGGGGGATAGGCATCAATCTTCAATTCAATCCTGTGAAAACTGCCGTTTGACCTAAATGTGACGTCGTCTTCTGTTTATTTATGTAATATTTTAACAAATGTTTTTGACCTAAAAGTTGAAATATTTTAATCTGTTGCTTGCGCAGGTTGCGGATAATGGAGATTTAGTAATCGCCAACGTATCGCGGGATCTCCACTCAGGATATTACGCATGCCAAGCAGAAAACGATTTCGGAGTCAATAGTGATTGGATCCCGCTTGATATTCATGGTAAGAGTTCATCCGATGCAGCCTTGTTTCTGATAGTCAAGTCTTAATTTAGTGCAATTTCAAATGCATGTCCATCTCTCACAAGTAAGCTCCAAGATGTATATATATATGTGTATGTGTGTGTGTGTGTTTTTGTGTTCACATGTTTCTTATCTTCGCAGTGATGGACAGCTTCCAAATCCTGTGTATTTAATAGCATACAGTTAATGAATTTTGCTCTCTTGGATTATAGATTTAGATCTAGTATTGATTAGAGAAGGTTTGTATTTCTTGATAATATATGGCTCGCTCTGAATCACGTCTTTTTTTTTTTTTTAATTATATTTAATGTCGTTTAACATGGTCCAATTAAATGAATCAGTGTCGTTGATTGCTGTTCAGTCCATCATTTGAAGTGTGAATTGTCTTATAATTGTGTTTTGTTTTGTATTTTTCACAGAAAACTGAAAAATAAAGTGTAAACGAGAGCGACAACTCTTGCTCGGATGCCTCTGCTTCCGGCCTGGACCAGTGTAACTTGTCATAGTGCCATTGACCTTTATCACCGTCATCACTATATGACCTTTGTCACCGTCATCACCGTTTGACCTTTGTCACCGTTTTGATCCCTTTTTTTGTCGTCTTTTTTCGACCGTAGATTTCCTTCTTCTGACTTTGTTTGGGCGAACTTCTTTCTGAAGTACAATTTTATGCCTGTAGTTTGGTGCGGGTTGAGTTGGGGTGTATATCTTGGAATCATTTGTCCACGCATATTGGGTAGACGCATATTGGGTAGACGGATATTGGGTAGACGGATTTATATGATTTTGGTGTATCTTAGTACGACCTCTCCTCGCCACCCCTAATTAATTAAGGTTTTGAGATAGTGGAGACTTTAAAAAAATAACAAATATTTTTTAGAACAGCGAGCTAATACAAATGAAATGTTGAACAGGGTGCTGAGGTCTGCCTTGTACCAACAGTACTGTTTGGTGCTGACTACAAACTATAGATGCAAATACTGCCATTCATATTCTGGATGGCGGTGTCTATTGACATGTCTGTCATCAAAGAAGGTGAAGCTGCATAGATGTACGTTCTTTGCTACACACTACACTACTCTACTCTACCTTACGCTGTGCTACACTGCACTACACAACATTGCAAACTACACTACACGCCACCACACGACACGACACTACGCTGCACTGCACTACACTACAATACACTGCACTGCACTACTCTTCACTGCACTACACTACACTACATTTCACTTCACTACACTACACTACTTTTCATTATACTACACTGCACTACACTATACTACACTTCACTACACTGCACACTAAACTACGCTACGCTACTCTACACTACATTACACTCCACTCCCAAACGTCAAACGAGACAGTTTCGGGAGTTTGCTACGAGATTGTTTAGTTCTTCCTACCAAATAAAATCATAGAAATTTTGCCCATCAAAAGTAGTTACAACAGTTACAGAAATATAATATTGAAGCGTATTACTTGACTTGCTCATCAGTAAACCTTTGACTTTCGATGAATATAAATAATTCATGTCTCCAATGTTGACGCTTTTATTTGATGCGGCGATGGTGAAACTGAATGCAGGATGATATTTTAATGAGATCAGTGTAAAGTAATTATTATTGTTTACCTCTAGACTATGTTCAGTTAATGCGTGACTGTCTTATTCATAACTTTTGACTTTACAAAATTATTGCAATCAAATAAAATTATAGTGCGGTTCGAAGTTGGATTGTTCTTCGTAAGTTTAATTAACGTCTTTAATCCTTCGTCTCTCTCTCTCTCTCTCACTCTCTCTCCCTCTCTCTCCCTTCCTCTCTTTTGCGTAGTGCAATAGAAGGGAAGTAATTAACACAACGCAAAATTACTTCCCCTTCTAACGATGATTGAACCCATACAGCAATTATATGTAATGGCCACGATTTCCGGTGTTGGGACGCTATTTTAATTTCTGGTGACCCAAAATAAAATTGAAAATGTTGAAAATAAAATACAATTGTTAAATATATTGGAGAATTTGCAGTGGAAATAAACGCATTGTAGAAGGGAAGTAATTAACATAACGCCAAATTACTTCCCTTTTTAACGATCCATCAAGCTACACTACATTACATTATTATTGCTTTAGGTCCAGCTGACTCTTCCGAGCCAAATCAGGACCGGACAACCCCTGATCCGCATAAAAGATCTGCTGAAACAACCCTAGTGGTAAAACCGAAAGCTCTCCACCAGCCAGTCACTTTACAATAAAGACATCCCACGCAGAGGACGGCTGAGGCTTCACCCCAACTTATCGATCCCCCCGTTTACAAAAACAAAATAGAATACAAACATCATTATAAATTATCAACAAAACACATACATATAAAATGCCTACATTGCTAAATAATAACATCATAGGAAGCCCTAGTGACCACCTGGCAGAAAGCGTCCATTTAATATTCCCAAGCTGATCCAACAGACCTCATACACAAATAAGGAGTCTTGTCCCGGAAGAGTTTTCAAGAAAAAAGGTAGGAGACTGGTCTAGCGAAGAAGACGATAGTATAGCAGATTGATAGAACAGAGCAGGAATGAGAAAAAGCAAATGAGAAAGACAGCGACAGTGGGAATTTAAAGCACTAAATTTCCAGAAAGTGGGGATACTATTTATACTGAAACCCCCGGCACCCCAACGGGGGTAGATCCATCAAGCAATTATATGTAATGGCTAGAATTCCCGGCATCATGACGTAATTTTAGATTGATGGCTGTGAACCGGTCAACGTTTTAAGTAACAATAAAAATAATGCTGAAAATACTTATATATACTTAAGTTTACTGGTTTTACTCTATGCAGATAACACTTATTCTATCAGAATCAAAGAACGTTTACAAAAACACCATTTGATGTTTTATTTATTATTGTTGTTTAAAAGGGATTTTAGAAGTCAGTGTTTCAAAACAAAGGTTATGAATTTTATTTTGAACAGAAAAACAAAAACACATTTTACTTTTGGTTGTGAATGTATTGAAATTGTTTATTCTTTTAAATATTTAGGAGTTGTTTTTATTAGAACCGTAACATTTTGTAAGGCCAAAAAAAAATGTTTATGATCATGTCTTTCCAGAAATATGTTCATTAGTACAAAATGCAAGACGACAAGAATTATCTATCAGTGTCACATTTGACTTATATCAAAACTGGTTCTTCCAG
Source organism: Oncomelania hupensis (assembly GCA_036898135.1). Lineage (NCBI taxonomy): Eukaryota > Metazoa > Mollusca > Gastropoda > Littorinimorpha > Pomatiopsidae > Oncomelania > Oncomelania hupensis. The sequence goes on along the minus strand of CM072522.1, from coordinate 41,950,827 downwards.
TTTTATTATATGGTGGTGAACTTTGGGGATTTGAAAGTATAGCTATATTAGAAAAGTTACAAATACGTTTGTTTTTTTAAATGCTTCATTTAAATTGTTGTACGATGAATAATGTGATATTGGGAGAAACTGGTATATTTCCCTTATCTGTTCATGTCAAATGTAGGATGAGTCGAGAATGTTCAAGCAACATCTGCTAAATTTTCAGGTCGGATGTATAAAAACATACATCAATTGTGTTCAGATTCTAATGTTTCATTACAATGGTTACATTACATTAAGACCATCAGGGATGTATAAAAACATACATCAATTGTGTTCAGATTCTAATGGTTCATTACAATGGTTACATTACATTAAGACCATCAGGGATGTATAAAAACATACATCAATTGTGTTCAGATTCTAATGTTTCATTACAATGGTTACATTACATTAAGACCATCAGGGATGTATAAAAACATACATCAATTGTGTTCAGATTCTAATGGTTCATTACAATGGTTACATTACATTAAGACCATCAGGGATGTATAAAAACATACATCAATTGTGTTCAGATTCTAATATGTTTCATTACAATGGTTACATTACATTAAGACTATCAGGGGTGAATAAATGGTAAGGCAGGATGTGGGGTGAGGGGGGAGGGCTAGAGGGAGGTGGTCAAAATTGTGGCCAGGGTCCAAACCCCAGTGGTGTCCAGGGGCAGGGGCAAAGGCCTTGACTAAGAGAGAGGGTGGGGGATGGTGGGTGGAATGGTGAAGACACCCCGATGCTGAAGGCAACATAGCATTATACACCTATCCTAAAAGATATTATGGTTTATTATACTATCCTATCTTTCCTATCCTATCTATCCTATCCCATAACTCGGAGGTCGTAGGGGCACCACAGATGATCGTTTAGCCAGCGTATTACACTAGAATCGATGTTGGTGTTTTTCTATCAGTATCTGATTCAGCCCCGATGCTTGAAATCCTGATAGGTGTAACTGATTCGTTTATCCACGCAGCCTGCTCACTCAGCAGCAACAAGGCAAAGTCTTCGTATGAAGTTTTCCACTTTTATTCAGCACACATCAACAACTGCATACAATCGCTTTTCCACTCTCAACTTTTTACTTTCCAACTCACTATCAACCCCCACCCACACACAGGGCATCCATTTTATAATTTTTCTCTCGTTCGAGATGACGACAGAATGTTCCCGATGACGCTTTACCACCAATCAAAATAAAGTTCATCACTGACTTATGTCATACATCTTTCCACACATTCCAAGAACGTTCTCAAACTTCAACATTTATCGGGAGGTTTCTATCGACAGTAAACACGCCAATCTAGAGAATTCTCCAATAATATCGACTAACGAAAATTATCAACGTTATACAAAGCCTCTCCTAACAACAATGCAAACTCAAATCAAAGGTAAATATACTCCACTATTGAATACTTTGCAAAGCGAAACGATTAGATCTATCGTGCACGCTTCAGACATACTATACTTCACGTTTTAACGTAACACAGCGTACTCCATCTTTCCCTGTCCTCAGCATCCCTGATGGTTTCGCTCAGTGTCAAACCAGTCCATTCTCGAATGTTGTCCTCCCACCTCTTTTTGGGTCTCCCTATAGCTCTTCTTCTACCTCCTTGCACTGTGCCTTGCAGGATGGTCTTTGCAAGACCTGATGGTATGGTGACGTGGCCATACTATCGGAGTTTACGTTTTTTCACCACTGTGTGCAGGCCATCGTGTTGTCCAATGGCTTGTGTGATGGTCTGTCGGACTTCGTCGTTGGTGATGTGTTGGGTATAAGAAAAGCCCAGAAATCTTCTGTAGCACCCCAAATAACCTTTAACATTAACTTGGAAATCCTAGAAATCACACACACAAGCACTCACACACATGCACATACAATCACACCAACATCTTCATCATTATCTTTAAACAATTTTAGGCAACCACCCTACTCCCTATCCCTCACCCTCATAATAATAATAATAAAAATAGCTATAATCATAACAATAACGATAATAACAATAATAATAATAATAACAACATAATAATTTTAATATAATTTTTTCAAACGGAGAAATGACCTTGAAATTAAATGTATTGAATGCATCTAGCTGGAGGTCAAGCCATATAAAAGTATGCCTAACCTTATAGGATTTATCTACAGAAATCCTGCCAGCAACTGCGACTGGTTCAGTAATTTCTTACAAATGATGGAAAAAGTCAATGCTTGCAATTTAAACTTTATTATATTAGGAGACTTTAACATTAATCTTTTACAGTCTCAATCACACCACACTGGAACACTATCACAAACTTACTTGGTATAACTCAGTTTATAATAATAATTTATTTTGTATAGCGCAATTCAAACATAAAATGCTTCACAAAGCGCTTGATCACACGCAGCCACACACAGATACACACGCATAATAAATCTATTCTGCATTTAAAAACAAGACAACATGTAAACCTAGTAAAGGTAACAAACCAACAAATAAAAGTATAAAATCAGTCAATCAATCAATAAACTTATATAAAATAAATGAATAATTTCACAGAAAAAAATTAAGAGAGGGACGTAAATACCAAAAGAGGCAGATCAACAATGCCTCATCTAAGATGTAAAGTGTAAATGGTGGTGAAATACAGCAGTTTTTAAAGTAGAATAATCGTTGAATAACTAAACATCGTTACAACGTATGACAGGCCAGATGAAGAGAATAAAAGCTTGTGTAATGGCATCAATCTGGTTTAAAAAGAAAACATATTTGTGATTCACATAATAATAGTAACAACACCAATAACAATAATAATAATAAATAATAAAAATAATAAGATTAAAAAAAAAAAATTATTCAGGAACCGACAAGAGTAACTGAAACAAATTCAACTCTTCTTGATCATATATACAGTAACAATCATAATATAATGTCTGCTGCTTTCACGTCATTACCGCACCATCAGCCTCATCAGCCATCCCAGCAAGGTCCTCCTGAAAATAATACTCAATAGGTTAAAAACCCAAGCAGAACAAATCATAGCTTAAGAACAAGCAGGATTTGATTGATTGATTGATTGATTGATTTATTGTTGCTTTAGGTCCAGCGGACTCCTCCGAGCCAAATCAGGACCGGACAACCCCCGATCCGCATAAAAGATCTGCTGAAACAACCCTAGTGGGAAAATTGAACGCCCTCCACCGGCCAGTCACTTTACAATAAAGACATCCCACGCGGGGGACGGCTGAGGGTTTACCTCAACTACGCGAACCCCCGGTTTGATTGATTTATTGTTGCTTTAGGTCCAGCGGACTCTTCCGAGCCAAATCAGGACCGGACAACCCCCGATCCGCATAAAAGATCTGCCGAAACAACCCTAGTGGGAAAATTGAATGCCCTCCACCGGCCAGTCACTTTACAATAAAGACATCCCACGCGGGGGACGGCTGAGGGTTGACCTCAACTACGCGAACACCCCGGTTACAAAAACAAAATAGAATACAAACATCATTATAAATCATCAACAAAACACATACATATAAAATGCCTATAATGCGAAATAGTACAATCATAGGAAGCCCTAGTGACCACCCGGCAGAAAGCGTCCAACACTCCCAAGCTGATCCAACAGACCTCATACACAAACAAGGAGTCTTGTCCAGGAAGAGTTTTCAAGAAAAAAGGTAGGTCATTGATCTAGCGAAGAAGAAGAAAGTATAGCAGAGTGATAGGACAGATCAGGAATGGGAAAGAGCAAATGATAAAGACAGCGACAGTGGGAATTTAAAGCACTAAATTTCCAGAAAGTGGGGATACTATTTATACTGAAACCCCCGGCACTCCAACGGGGGGAGACCCCCCGGTTACAAAAACAAAATAGAATACAACCATCATTACAAATCATCAACGAAACATATACATATAAAATGCCTATATTGCTAAATACTAACATCATAGGAAGCCCTAGTGACCACCCAGCAGAAAGCGTCCAACACTCCCAAGCTGATCCAACAGACCTCATACACAAACAAGGAGTCTTGTCCAGGAAGAGTTTTCAAGAAAAAAGGTAGGTCATTGATCTAGCGAAGAAGAAGATAGTATAGCAGAGTGATAGGACAGAGCAGGAAAGCAGGATTTAGGGCATGGCGAAGTACATGTACCACTGAACAGATTTTCAACCTCAGAATAATCTGTGATAAATACTTACAGCACCAACAACATCTATATCATGTGTTCATAGACTTCAAGAAGGCGTTTGACCGAGTCTGGCATGCAGCTATATGGGCAACAATGAAAGTGTACAACATCAGCCCTAAAATTATTGAAGTCATCAAAAGCCTGTATGGCAAGGCTACCAGTGCAGTCCTCCATAACAGCGCCATCGGGAACTGGTTCAAAACAACAATCGGTTTGCGTCAAGGATGCCTATACTCTCTCCAACACTCTTCAACATCTTCCTAGAGCTCATCATGTCAGATGGCCTTGCAGATCTTGAATGCACAGTCAGCATAGGAGGTACAGTAGAAAGAGAAATGACAGCAACGAGTGTGTTTAGCTATCTCTGCTGTTTACAAATATTTTAGTGGCATTTGCAATAGTAAACATTATGACTGATCGTGTTGGGCTGACTTGTTTTAACATGTGGTTTCATTTGGTTATGATTACACCTACCCATCTTTAAATTACTGTGAATGATGTCACACATCATCTAAAGAATGTCCATATTCAGTCAAATTGTGTCCTTGGTTTTTACATAGTTTACATACATTTCAAATAAAACTGGACATTCAAATAAAACATGGTATACTGATATACTTTTGATGATGATCTGGTGACGTGGCCAACTCCGATGGTATGGCCACGTCACCAGATCATCAGGCCTTGCTAAGACCATTCCGCAAGGCACAGTGCAAGGAGGTAGAAGAGGGAGACCGAAAAAGAAGTGGGAGGACAACGTTCGAGAATGGACTGGTTTGACACTGAGCGAAGCCATGAGGGTTGCAGAGGACAGAGAAAGATGGAGTATGCTGGTTAAACGATCATCTGTGGTGCCCTACGACCTCCGAGTTACGTGACAGGATAGGATAGGATATACTTTTGCAACACATACACTAAATACTTGCAGAATATTTTGTGTTCGACTCATTACTTTTTCATTTGTTTAAATTAATTTTCACAAGTCTTGAACAATTCTGTAAAGTAAATTTTTTTAATATAATGTTAGCATCTTAACATACTGTTCTAATAAAGAATACATTAAATGACAACATTGACATTGTTTACAGAAAAGAATGTAATGGTCTTAGTGCTCCCTCTTTGGTTACTTGTCACACACTTCATTGCAATGAATTCCACAACATGAATTCAATTGATTGATTGATTGATTGTTGCTTTAGGTCCAGCGGACTCTTCCGAGCCAAATCAGGACCGGACAACCCCCGATCCGCATAAAAGATCTGCTGAAACAACACTAGTGGGAAAACTGAATGCCCTCCACCAGCCAGTCACTTTACAATAAAGACATCCCACGCAGGGGACGGCTGAGGCTTTACCCCAACTAATCGAATCCCCGGTTACAAAAACAAAAACGAATACAAACATCATTATAAATTATCAACAAAACACATACATATAAAATGCCTATATTGCTAAATAATAACATCATAGGAAGCCCTAGTGACCACCCGGCAGAAAGCGTCCAATACTCCCAAGCTGACCCAACAGACCTCATACACAAACAAGGAGTCTTGTCCAGGAAGAGTTTTCAAGAAAAAAGGTAGGTCATTGATCTAGCGAAGAAGAAGATAGTATAGCAGAGTGATGGGACAGAGCAAGAATGGGAAAGAGCAAATGAGGAAGACAGCGACAGTGGGAATTTAAAGCACTAAATTTCCAGAAATAGGGGATACTATTATACTGAAACCCCCGGCACTCCAACGGGGGTACTGTTGCCGCAGTGAATCGGTCATGCCTATAAAGGAAAGACAAGTTTTCAACTGGGGCTTTCACTTTTCCCTTTATAGGTTAGAACAATCTATAGTGGCCGGATTGCTCATGACCCCAAGGGGTAATGAATTCAATTATCAAAGGATTTCAATACATATATTTAGTCAAAGAAGCTTGTTCATAGTTTAGTGACTATTGAGTTGCCACGTCACCAGAGCATCAGGCCTTACAAAGACCATCCTGCAAGGCACAATGCAAGGAAGCAGAAAATGATGGAGACAGAAAAAGAGGTGGGAGGACAACATTGGAGAATGCACTGGCTTGACACTGAGCGAAGCCATGAGGGTCGCTGAGAACAGAGGAAGATGAAGTAAGCTGGTTAAACAATCATCTATGGTGCCCCAACGACCTTTACGGGACGCGAACTTGTTTTTTCCAACCTAGTTCCAGTCACTTTCCCGAAAAAGGCAATTACCGAAGTCGAACGAAGCTCTCCGAGTCGAGCGGAGCTATCCGATGTTTTACGAACGAATGCTGGCAGGACTATGTGAAACCACAGGCTGGGAATTCTCGTCTTTCGTAGGCCTCAATTACATACTATACTACGTACGTATTTAGGAGTTTACAAAGACAAAAGAAAAGACTTCAGAGACTGTGGTGAAACATCCGTGCATAAAAATAGCCGCTGCTAGATCTAATTCTATTTTGATCTGCACAGCTTCAAGCTCAAGTCGAGATTTGCATTTTGAAGCAGTTAGTATTATTATTAGTATTATTATTATTATTATTATTATTTTATGATGAATAATATACTGACATAATTAGTAATAAGGAGTAAAAGTAATACATAACACATAAAGCACACATACAATGATTTCACATCTATATCAACAATAAAACCATGACAAAACTTTAAAGCGCTATGGATACGTTGATGTCACTTCAGCACAACAAGGCAAAGCAAGTTTATAATGGTATCAAAAAACAGTGACATTTTTATTGCTAGCACCAAAGCAATTATTTATTTAACTAATATTATTCTTTTTAACTGATACAGTACATTTGTTATATGTATCTCAATGATATGTATTTTAATGAGAAACACGTATTAAAAACATGTTGCGTGGCGGGCGGAAATTTCTATAAATCATCTGAAAACTTTGGTAAATCTATAAGAAAAAATAACCAGTAACACTATCTGAATATTTCGGGTTACACCCAACTTCAGCAAAAACAAACAAAATGTCACTGACCATATTTACACCATTGAGCACGCACAGCAGCACACTATTCTTTTTTTTTTAAGTAGGAATAATAATAATAATAATAATAATAATAATAATAATAATAATAATAATAATAGTAATAATAATAAAAAGAAACAAATAATAATAATAATAATAATAATAATAATAATAATAATAATAATAATAATAATAATAATAATAACACACAAACAAAACAAATAAATAAATTAAAGATTTAACTAAATAACTATGCTACTACTACTACTACTACTACTACTACTTGCGAAGTTGTGGTCTCGATTTTGTGGTCCTGATTCGGCTCTTTGCAGTCCGCTGGACTCTGTAAGCAATGAATAACTATTAAGCTTTTAATTTAACTGATCTCGAGTTGTCTTGATTTTGTGGTTCTGATTCAGCTCTTTGCCATCCGCTGGACCCTGTAAGCAATGAATAACTAACTATTAATTTAACTCTGATCTCGAGTTATTAAAAAAAAAATCGCTTAGCCTACTCGTCCTTCTCCGGAAATTTCAAGATTCGAATATTATAAAGTATAGGCCTAAATATTATTAATTAGAATAGATATACTTTATACATTTATGTACGTATAAAACAAACAATACAAGTCTAATAATTATATTCAGCTAGTGAGCTTCTTCGCTGCGCGGAGACTGACTTATAATATGATAATGTAGATTAAGCCTATGTATACTGTATAACAGTGTCTACTTGGTTCTAGGCAGGAAATGGGCAATGCTATTATTAGCCTTTACTGCTGAGAACTAACAAAATGCAAATCAAGGAACGCAACTATTAAATATGGTCGATAATAATTGTGCTCATATTATGCTCATATTAACAAAGTATACCGTTGCGAAATGCTAATTCTGTGTAAATCGAACAGAATTAGAAGCAACAGCGATCATTTGTAATGTCAGCTAGTCGTAGCCATGCAAGCATCATTTCGTAACACATCGGAGAGCTTCGTTCGACTTCGGTGATTGCCTTTTTGGGCGAATGACTGGTTTGATTGATTGATTGATTTATTGTTGCTTTAGGTCCAGCGGACTCTTCCGAGCCAAATCAGGACCGGACAACCCCCGATCCGCATAAAAGATCTGCTGAAACAACCCCAGTGGAAAAATTGAATGCCCTCCACCGGCCAGTCACTTTACAATAAAGACATCCCACGCGGGGGACGGCTGAGGGTTGACCTCAACTACGCGAACCCCTGGTTACAAAAACAAAATAGAATACAAACATCATTATAAATCATCAACAAAACACATACATATAAAATGCCTATATTGCTAACTAATACAATCATAGGAAGCCCTAGTGACCACCCGGCAGAAAGCGTCCAACACTCCCAAGCTGATCCAACAGACCTCATACACAAACAAGGAGTCTTGTCCAGGAAGAGTTTTCAAGAAAAAAGGTAGGTCATTGATCTAGCGAAGAAGAAGATAGTATAGCAGAGTGATAGGACAGAGCAGGAATGAGAAAGAGTAAATGAGGAAGACAGCGACAGTGGGAATTTAAAGCACTAAATTTCCATAAAGTGGGGATACTATTTATGCTGAAAACCCCCGGCACTCCAACGGGGGTACTGTTGCCGCAGTGAATTTGTCTTGCCTACAAAGGAAAGACAGGTTTTCAACTGTGGCTTTCACTTTTCCCTTTATAGGTTTGAACAATCTACAGTGGCAAGATTGCTCATGACCCCAAGGGGTGCGAATGACTGGAACTAAGTTGGAAAAAACAAGTTTTAGGATAGTGAAGGAGTTGACTTTCTTGACTATGAGTTGACTTCCCCCGACTACGAGTTGGCTTTGGAAGCTGCATTGTTGTCCCATTGAAAGATAATAATTATAATGTGTAATCATTGCTCAAACTCACCACTAAGCTTTGAAATGAAGGTCTCTTTTTCTTGTTGTTTAGACAAGCGACTATGCCTACCATACACTATTTGGCAAGCAGGGCAATCTTTAAAATCAACCCTGACGCTGTTAAACACTAACAGACCCATAAACACAAACATCTATCCAATGTCTATCACAACCATACTTTTCAAAGATTTTTTTTTGGTGGGGAAGGGGGGAAGGAGAGGGGAGTGGGTGGTGAGGGCGTGTTGCTTAACCTTTTCACCTCCTCGCATGAATGCGACTGTAGGGTCGAGGGTGACTGCAAGGTCAAAGGTGACTAGCTGTTATATCATCCTCTGTTCTTTTCCCTAGCTTTTTGTAATCTCCTCCCCCCCCCCCCTCCCCCCCCCCCCCCCCAAAAAAAAAAAAGAAAAAAAAAAAGATGGCTCTACACCAAAAACTGACCGAGTTATATAGCTTGTCAAAGTTTGGTGGTGGTGCCCAGTTTTGCTGCTTTTCCAACAACAACAACAAATGGTCAGTGACTGGGAAAAGCCTAGGTGAAAAGTGTGCAGTGTGCGGAAGATCAACACCCACATACTGATTTTTTAAAACAAACTTCTTGTTGGGAGTGCTCGGCTTTCGGGTTCTTGTGATCTTGACTATGGCCCAATCCTCTCAGTGTCGGCGGCTGTGGAGGACATGCGGCTACACACAGCCTTATGCTTACTGGATCACCTGCAATCAAGCTTGCGCCAAGGTCGCCCGACTAAGTAATAACTGCCCTAACTGAAAAGGAAGAATCTGTGGTGCCAAAAAAACCAACAAAACTTTAGCATGGTCTTGCCTTGGAGATCTTTTACATTTACGATCAACACACACACATACACACACACACAAAATAATCAAACAAGGAAAATGCAAAAAAGTCCAAATGCATAATTCTTATTATTATTAATCCACGAAATCTTGTAGCTTTTACTCGCCAACATGTATACAGAACAACTTTAACTATAGAACATAAAAAAACTCATGAACTGAACCCTTAACAGTTTAACTTGTAAATATAAACACTAATATCTCTAACACACAAATATACTCTTCCTCACTCATGAGCGCACACACACACACACGCACCCACAGGCACATACATACACACAGGCACACACACACGCATACCTGCATGAATCTATGACTTTGCAGATTTGTTTCATTCATGTCAATGGGTAAAATTACATTTCAATCAACAACACTAAAAACAAGGCAAGCAAAATATCCAATGCCTATCAATCACATGATGGGGATGCTATCACCTTCTGCTGTCCTTTGGATAGAAGCTATTTTAGAGGGGACAAGAGGGGCAGCCCTGAAAATGAAAAAAAGGTCCCACTAGCCTTTGGCTAGTAACTTTAAAATTTTACTAGCCAAACTAAAAATTTTACTAGCCAAACTAAAAAAAAGTTCATTTTAGCGCACTCGCATTTGGCGACTAAAGATTTTTTTTTTTAGTCGCCAATTTGTTTTTTTCACTAGCCATGGCGACTAAATTAGTCACCATTTTCAGGCCTGAGGGGTCGTCTTAACCTTTTTATTTTGTGATGAGGCCACCAAGCTTATACCAAAGTCCCACAGCACTAGCTGGCAGACAGGTCTCACTTACTGTATATACTTCCTATCTCCCAAGGTCTATTTCTTCTCGTTTTCGTTTCAGCAACTTTCCCCCAAACAAACAACTTTTATACTCTTTTGTATCTCCACTTCAAACTCAAAAGGACGAATCACAAACACAGCAACACATTCGAATCGTTCAGATCCAAATTCACAGCAAAATTCGTTCGCAAAAACGCAGGTCCTAGCACAGAACCCCTTTGTTGGAGACAAGTTTCTTGTGGTCTCATTGGTCCAGATTGTCTGTAGCATCAAATCGGCCAAGGGTTGGCTGGTCTTAATGATAAAAACAAAGGATTGTTTTGATTGATTGATTGATTGATTGTTGCTTTAGGTCCAGCGGACTATTCCGAGCCAAATCAGGACCGGACAACCCCCGATCCGCATAAAAGATCTGCTGAAACAACCCTAGTGGGAAAACTGAATGCCCTCCACCGGCCAGTCACTTTACAATAAAGACATCCCACGCAGGGGATGGCTGAGGCTTTACCCCAACTACTCGAACCCCCGGTTACAAAAACAAAATAGAATACAAACATCATTATAAATTATCAACAAAACACATACATATAAAATGCCTATATTGCTAAATAATAACATCATAGGAAGCCCTAGTGACCACCCGGCAGAAAGCGTCCAATACTCCCAAGCTGATCCAACAGACCTCATACACAAACAAGGAGTCTTGTCCAGGAAGAGTTTTCAAGAAAAAAGGTAGGTCATTGATCTAGCGAAGAAGAAGATAGTATAGCAGAGTGATAGGACAGAGCAGGAATGGGAAAGAGCAAATGAGAAAGACAGCAACAGTGGGAATTTAAAGCACTAAATTTCCAGAAAGTGGGGATACTATTTATACTAAAAACCCCGGCACTCCAACGGGGGTACTGTTGCCGCAGTGAATCGGTCATGCCTATAAAGGAAAGACAGGTTTTCAACTGGGGCTTTCACTTTTCCCTTTATAGGTTAGAACAATCTACAGTGGCAAGATTGCTCATGACCCCAAGGGGTAAGATTGTTTGAAGCAATGAAAATGCAGGAGACTAGCTGTAGGAAGCCTGTCCAGACCCAACAATGGGGCGCTGTACTCAAGGCCTGCATTATTGTGTTGGATAATTTTGCAGTGAATTTGGAGCTGACATGTCTTGAGGTTATAAGGATGTGTTTCTATCTGCGTTTGTGATGTATCAGCACACTCTGTTTCAGTTTGGAAGTGGAAACAAAAAGGTAGCAAAGGCGTTTGCTTGGGGGTAGTGTCTGAAACCAGTGCTCAGGAGAGAGGTATTACATTACATTACATGATTATTGCTTTAGGTCCAGCGGACTCTTCCGAGCCAAATCAGGACCAGACTTTGCTGAAAGAGGACTCACCCCTGATCCGCATAAAAGATCTGCCGACACAACCCTAGTGGCAACACTGAAGGCACTCCACCAGCCGGTCACTTTACAATAAAGACATCCCACACAGGGGACGCTGAGGCTATACTCTAATTTATCGAACCACCATTTACAAAACCAAAATAGAATACAAACATCATTATAAAATATCAAAACACACACATATAAAATGCCTATATTGCCAAATAATAACATAGGAAGCCCCAGTGACCACCTAGCAGAAAGCGTCCAATATTTCCAAGCTGATACAACAGACCTCACACGCAAATGAGGAGTTTTGTCCCAGTAGAGTTTTCCAAAAAAAAAGGTAGGTGACTGGTCTAGCAAAGAAGATAGTATAGTAGATTGATAGAACAGAGTAGGAATGAGAAAGAAAAAAGGAGAAAGACAGCGACAGTGGGAATTTAAAGCACTAAATTTCCAGAAAGTGGGGATACTATTTATACTGAAACCCTCCATTTTGAAAGAAAGGACATCAGAGTCTGTGCTTATAAAGTCAGCCGACCCAAAAGTGACGCTGACCCTGTCGGAGTGTCAAAGAGTGGAAACTGCACTATTTGAAAAGGATCTGCAGCGTGCTCACACACCCACAAAAGAGTGGTCTTGCCTGAGGGATCTTTTAAAATTAAGTTCACCCCCTTCCCCTCCCCCTCCATAAAAAATAAAAAATAAAAAAAAAGATTGCTCTTTTAGAAGTGCACTTACAAGCTCATTGAGCTTCTCAAAGCGCTGGCCACTACTATCCAGCAATCACACAATAGTTTGCTTAAAGTCAGGATTCAAACCCACATCGCCCAAGATCCACATCCACAAGTCGTGCGCTCTGACCACTGAGCTATTCCTGCCACCGGGCAATACAAAACTTTTTTTTTTTAAATTCATATAACATGATGGTCAGCCACCACTTCTTCAGGCCAGTACTGGTCGTCCAGAAACGATCTGACGTCCTCTTCCTCTCTGGTAGCCATCTTGACAGTTAGAGGGTTGCTAGGTGAGGCACGGGCCTCCCTGCGCTGCATCTTGGCAAGGAGCAGGGGCTCCCAGTCCTCCTGCACCAGGCGGAACAAGTCCATGCAGGCTCGAGCATCCGTCACCGAGCAGTGCTCTTTTTGTTGGATGGTCCGCCCTGAAAATGATCAATATAATTATTAAATATAAACACATTACATTTATTATTACTATAATTAAGTAATTCATAATCTAATTTCATTTTTATTTACTTAATCAATCAACCACAACTGGGGAGACACATGTGGACCCCACTGCAACAACGAGACAAATGACAGGGGTCTGAGACTCATGGAGTTTGCCAGATACAACAATCTGGTACAGGCAAACACGCTTGGTCTCCACAAAAACTCCAGACGATGGACATGGCACAGTCCTGGCGGGGAGCATCACAACCAGATCGACTACATCATGGTCAAGAAACGCTTCAGATCAAGCATCAACATTGGCAGGACACGCACTTTTCCAGGAGAAGACATCGGAAGTGACCACGATCTCGTGATGATGTCTTTCCGGCTCCACTTGAAGAGAGTAAATACAGCAAAGTGCACTAGACTGAAGTTCGACCTGGACAAACTGCAAGACCCAGAGGTGGCAGAACTATTTCAGGTCACAATTGGAGGGAAATTTGCACCACTGCTCATTTTGGGGGCTGGTGAAGTAGACGTCAACACCATGACCACCATCTTCAACTCAGCTGTGACAGATGCTGCCACTGAGATCCTTGGCAAGCACCAACCAAAGAAGAAGCCGTGGATCACACCTGAACTTTTGGATCTGTGTGATAAATGAAGAGAGATAAAAAAGAAAAAGAACACCTCACAGGGAGCAGATGTCTACCGAAAAATCAACAATGACATCCGAAAAGGCATGCGCACAGCAAAGGAGAACTGGATAGAAGATCAATGCCAGGAAATAGAGAATAGTCTGAACAAGAACAACAGCAAGAAGGCCTACCAGACTGTGAAGCGGTTGACACGTGTTAAACAGCTCAAAGTCTCCCCGATCCAAAGCAAGTCTGGCATATGCCTTACAGAAGAACAAGAAGTCTTGGATAGATGGACAGAGTACTGCTCTGACCCTTACAACCATAAACCAACTGGAGACCCATCAGTTCTGGCATGTCCCGAGAACAGAGAAGAAGAAATCCTCCCAATTCTCCGGGAAGAAGTTGAGGCAGCAGTGCAATCGCTGAAGAAAGGGAAGTCAGCAGGAGTGGACAACATACCCGCGGAACTGCTACAAGCAGGAGGAGAAGCGATGATTGATGCCTTCACCATTATCTGTAACAAGATCTGGCAGAGTGGGGAGTGGCCTACACCATGGACCCAGTCGCTTGTCATCACTCTTCCCAAAAAATTCAGGAGTTTGAAAATTACCGCTTCATCAGCCTCATCAGCCATCCCAGCAAGGTCCTCCTGAAAATAATACTCAACAGATTGAAACCCCAAGCTGAACAAATCATAGCTGAAGAACAAGCAGGATTCAGGGCAGGGCGAAGTACCACTGAACAGATTTTCAACCTCAGAATAATCTGTGAGAAATACTTACAGCACCAACATCTATATCATGTGTTCATAGACTTCAAGAAGGCGTTTTACCGAGTCTGGCATGCAGCTCTATGGGCAACAATGAAAGTGTACAACATCAGCCCCAATATTATTGAAGTCATCAAAAGCCTGTATGAAAAGGCTACCAGTGCAGTCCTCCATAACAGCATCATCGGGAACTGGTTCAGAACAACAATCGGTGTGCGTCAAGGATGCCTACTCTCTCCAACACTCTTCAACATCTTCCTAGAGCGCATCATGTCAATGCTCTTGCAGATCACGAAGGCACAGTCAGCATAGGGGGTAGAGCAATCTCCAATCTTTGTTTTGCAGATAACATTGATGGATTGGCTGGAGAGGAACAAGAACTTGAACAGCTGGTACAGAGGCTTGACACACCTCCAGAGCTTATGGAATGGAAATAAGTGCAGAGAAGACCAAAATGATGACCAACAAAACCAATGGCATCAACACGGACATCAAAGTCCAAGGCCAATTCCTCATCACAGTACATAGCTTGAAATATTTAGGAGCCATTGTATCAGACAATGGGTCCCGACATGAAGTCCTCTCCAGGATCGCACAAACAACTGCTGCCCTGACAAGGTTGAAGCCCATTTGGAAAGACAGGACCATCAGTCTACATTCCAAAGTAAGACTGCTGCGCTCCCTTGTCATCTCCATCTTCCTTTATGCTTGCGAAGCATGGACCCTCACTGCAGATCTACAACGAAAAATACGAAGCATGGAGATGAGGTGCTACAGAAGACTTCTGGGCATTTCCTATACCCAACACATCACCAACGACGAAGTCCGACAGACCATCACACAAGCCATTGGACAACACGATGACCTGCTCACAGTGGTGAAGAAACGGAAACTCCGATGGTATGGCCACGTCACCAGATCATCAGGCCTTGCAAAGACCATTCTGCAAGAAGGTGGAAGAAGAGGGAGACCGAAAAAGAGGTGGGAGGACAACGTTCGAGAATCGACTGGTTTGACTCTGAGCGAAGCCATCAGGGCTGCTGACAGAGAAAGATGGAGTATGCTAATTAAACGATCATCTGCGATGCCCCTACGACCTCCGGGTTACGGGACAGGATAGGATAGGATAATCAATCTTATATAGCGCCTGTCCAGCTCAAAAGCTGCTGAAGCCGCTGGTCAATACAGGATCTAACTCAAGCATGTGATGGAATGCGTGCGTTCACCGACTAGACCTGGGTTTATACTCTCGTCCAAAGGTACCAACTGCCGTCTGAACAAGGCGGCTAACAAATGCCGAGACCTATTTCTGACAAACCATGGTGCAAACATGGCAAGAGAGTGTCACTGTAAAAGCTATAGTTTTTGAAGTGGTGCTGTGATGCTATCAAGACAACCTTCAACTTCACACTGCAGTTAATGCTTTGCCCAAAAAAACTTTGTTGAAGGGTGGGATCTTGTCGGGGGACACTGAAACAACAGTTGTTCCCCTTTCACGCTTGTTTAAAATGTCCAGGCAAATCTGGAAATAATTTGTTTTACGTTTGAGACATGACAGATCCAATCATTTTGTTTTGCAAAGCATGTAATAACAGAGTGTATTTACCTTTGATTTGATTTTGCATTGTTGCTAGAAGAAGCTTTGTATAACGTTTATAATTTTCATTGGTTGATATTGTTGAGAATTTTCTGGAGCTACTAACGACTGAAGCTTCGAGAAAAATCTAGTACTAGCTAAGCGATTCTTCTATCCTAAGTAAGGTTATATGACGTAAGACAGTCCATAGTTCCGGTGACAAGTTTAAATTTGAGTGGGTGTTATTGCGTCATGCTGGAATGTTCTAACTTTTTCTCCATTGCAGAAAGGTTATATAAGTAGCGCGCTGTCTGCTTGCCGGAGCGAAAGAGAGATTTGAGATTTATGATGATTTTTGATGACGGTCTTTGAAGTGATTTTCGGAAAGTGATCTTGTATGCAGTTGTTCATGTTTGCTGAATAAAGTTGGAAATCTTTATACGAGGACTCCTCCCTTGTTGCTGAGTGAACAGGCTGCGTGGATAAACGAATCAGAGTTACACTTATCAAGATTCAAGCTTCGGGGCTGAATCAACCATTGATAAATAACTGACGCGTAACAATTTGAAATAGGGGAGTCAGACTAAACCAAACATCTGTCTGTTGGTCGGTCTGCACACTTATTGCACCTTATTTTGCATCTTCCACCCTGAAAATAACACCAACATCTTTATATTTGTAATTCTATTTTGAGTATTATTATGAATGGAATTACTGGAATTTTTTTTTTTAATTTAATTACCTGTAATCATGGCATCGTTTCTTATAAACTGGACTGTTTTTCGCTGACACAATGCGCTGCTTGACCAGATCATCTCCCTAACTTGCAGACAGACGAAGGTAAACCAAAAAGAACTATTCACATTGACTGAGACGATAAAAACTTTGTACTAACCTAGCAAAGCAAAGGTCAGCTTCCTCAGTGCGCACGTGTTGCCACCAACGAGGCCGGCTCTGGCACGCAGCTGCTTGCAGCTTGCCGTGTCGCGCAGCTGCTGTAGGGGATGTGGGATCCCCATCACGCGAAAATCATTGTGCACGGCGTGGCCCACCACGACCTTATCCTGCACAGCAAATAACAATAGGATTCAATAATACGACTAGTAATAAAATTATCATAGTAATAATTAACAATAATTTAATAATAATAATTATAAATAATAATTACAAATAATAATAATAGTAATAATAATAATAACAATGAATAGAACTAATAATAATATTTATGTAATTGTTCTTATTTAGCAGGATTTCAAGCTCAAGAGCTGACTGATACAGTATCTAACTCAAGCTGCCCGAAGGCTAGGTACCCAATGAAGCCTCAAATGATATTGACATTGAGAAGACTAGAAGAAGAAGAGACTAGAAGAAGAAGAAGAAGATTACATTACATGATTATTGCTTTAGGTCCAGCGGACTCTTCCGAGCCAAATCAGGACCAAGAAGGAGAAGAAGAAGAAAAAGAAGAAGTTTTGATTGATTTTTGATTGATTGATTGTTGCTTTAGGTCCAGCGGACTCTTCCGAGACTAGAAGAAGAAGAAGAAGAAGAAGAAGAAGAAGAAGATTACATTACATGATTATTGCTTTAGGTCCAGCGGACTCGTCCGAGCGAAATCAGGACCAAGAAGGAGAAGAAGAAGAAAAAGAAAAAGTAGAAGAACAAGAAGAAGAAGTAGAAGAAGAAGAAGTAGAAGAAGAAGAAGAAGAAGATTACATTACATGATTATTGCTTTAGGTCCAGCGGACTCGTCCGAGCGAAATCAGGACCAAGAAGGAGAGAAGGAGAAGAAGAAGAAAAAGTAGAAGAAGAAGAAAAAGTAGAAGAACAAGAAGAAGAAGAAGAAGTAGAAGAAGAAGAAGAAGAAGAAGAAGAAGAAGAAGAAGAAGAAGAAGAAGAAGAAGAAGAAGAAGAAGAAGAAGTAGAAGAAGAAGTAATATGACCCATGCTTCACTTAAGACTCCTTGACCTTTGGCAGCTGAAAAACTGCACTCGCCCTCTTCTGACAAGGATGGGTAATGTTAGGATTGTGCAGTGAGGGCTGGAGCTTGAGGGGGGAGGGGGGGGGGGGGGGGCTGAATGTTTAGTTTTGTTCTTGTTTTGATGGAGAGCATGAGAGGTTGTGGTTGTATGGAGAATGTGTGCATTGAGATGCTTCTGATTACGTTTTATACATTGATGTTTTATCCTATTCCCAGGGTTCCCTAGTTATGCCCAGGTCAGGCATAGACCCTGAAAAACATGTGGCATTGGTGCTGAGAACACGCCTTGAAAATCCATCTACTGCGTGAGAGGATAGGGAACGAGAAGTTGAGTGAGGCATAATAGCTTTTTTTCCAAGCAAGTGTCCAACAAACGGTTGCTTCTTACAAGAGTGTTTACTATTTCAGAAATATTCTATCTAAAATTAGCACAGCCATGCAACTAAAAAGGGTGGCCTGCTTGTTCATTAGTTTACTTTCTGCACTATCAACCAATCATAAAGCTTCTAATTTAGGAAGTGACGTCATAGTTTGATGTGAGTGTGTGTGCACATAAATAAGTGGTGTGAATGTTTGCATGGCGTGTATGTGTTGACTTATAAATCAGTGGTGAGAATGCTTGCATGGAGCATGTGTGTTGACTTATAAATCAGTGGTGTGAATGTTTGCATGGCACGTGTGTTGACTTAAAAATCAGTGGTGTGAACGTTTGCAAAGCGTGTGTGTGTTGGCTTATAAATCAGTGGTGTGAAATGTTTGCATGGCATGTGTGTTGACTTATAAATCAATGGTGTGAATGTTTGCATGGCGTTTGTGTGTTGACTTATAAATCACTGGTGTGAATGTTTGCATGGCGTTTGTTTGTTGACTTATAAATAAAGCTTAGGCCTGACGACGAACGTTTTGATTGCAATCACAATGACAGTGAATGTTTCGAGTCATGATTTGAAAGGGAAGATTGACGCTTTGAGTCGCCAGTAGTCACACTAAAACGTTTGATTTTGGTAAACATGCGCAGAGTCACTGTGCATAAACAAAAGCACAAGAGCTGTGCCGAAAGTCAAAATGTGTGAAAAGCAGCGGCAAAGAATGTTTGCATTACACCGTAGCATATCATTTGTGAAGTTCAGAGAAAAAGATGACATCCTATAAACATTCAAATGACTGTGCCATCTCTATTACTTCACAGGTATTTTTCACACTCAACATTCCTATCGGACTGGTCTTAGAAATACTTGCCATTGTCTCAAAATCATGTGAACAAAGAAGCGTGTTTCATTGGTTCCCATGCTGAATGACTGGCAATCAGTTCATTGAAATTAGGGCATGTTCTAAACGTGGGAAATCATCACAAATCATGCTGCGAACTGATTTGACCGAGATGATTCGATGATAGTCTCACGAAATCAGTGACTCAAGTCATGATTTTCCCTATGATTGAAATCAAAACGTTCGTCATCAGACCTAAGCTTAAGTGGTGTGAATGTATGCATGGCGTGTGTGTGCGTGTGCTGACTTGTGAACAGTGTGTACGTACACTTTTGTCCATCGGTATTTATCCCACTCCTTAAAACGCTTAACAGGGAGTGAACAAAATGTCTTAAAATTGTAAAATAGAAGAAGAAATGACCAGTGCATCATGCAAACCTCTTTGCACTTTTGTCTGCTGAGAAACGGCACGCGCAGTCTTCTGAGGGGTTTATAGGATAAGGATTGCACATTATCTGTAACAAGGTCTGGCAGAGTGGGGAGTGGCCTACACCATGGACCCAGTTGCTTGTCATCACTCTTCCCAAAAAAGGAAACCTTCAGAAGTGTGAAAATTACCGCACCATCAGCCTCATCAGCCATCCCAGCTGTCCTTTTGAAAATAATACTCAACAGGTTGAAACCCCAAGCTGAACAAATAATAGCTGAAGAACAAGCGGGATTCAGGGCAGGGCAAAGTACCACTGAACAGATTTTCAACCTCAGAATAATCTGCGACAAATACCTACAGCACCAACAACATCCATATCACGACACGTGTTTGTAGACTTCAAGAAAGAGTTTGACCGAGTCTGGCATGCAGCTCTGTGGGCAACCATGAGAGTGTACAACATCAGCCCTAATATTATTGAAGTCATCGAAAGCCTGTATAACTAGGCTGCCAGTGCAGTCCTCCACAACAGTGCCATCGGAAACTGGTTCAGAACAATTGGTGTGTGTGTCAAGGATGCCTACTCTCTCTGGCACTCTTCAACATCTTCCTAAAGCACATCATGTCAGATGCCTTTGCAAAATCACCAAGACACAGCCAGCATAGAGGGCAGAGCTATCTCCAACCTCCGTTTTGCGGATGACATTGATGGATTGGCTGGAGAGGAACAAGAACTTGACCAGCAGGTACAGAAGCTTGACACCACCTCCAGAGCCTATGAAATGGAAATAAGTGCAGAGAAGGACACAATGATGACCAACAACACCAATGGCATAAACATGGACATCAAAGTCAAAGGCCAATCCTTCAACACAGTGCATAGCTTCAAATATTTAGGAGCCATTGTATCCCGACAGGAAGTCCTTTCCAGGATTGCTCATTTTCCTATACTCTTGCGAAGCATGGACCCTCACAGCAGATCTACAACGAAGAATACAAAGCATGGAGATGAGGTGCTACAGAAGACTTCTGCGAATTGCCATTGGACAACACGATGACATGCTCGCAGTGGTGAAGAAACTGAAACTCCGATGGTATGTCCACTTTACCAGAGCATCAGGCCTTGTAAAAACCATCCTGCAAGGCATGGTGCAATGAGGCAGAAAAAGAGGGAGACAGAAAAAGAGGTGGGAGGACAACATTTGATGTAATGTTCAACTTGTATACTCTTCAACCAGTTGGCCATTGTACCAAAACATATTCCTAGTTTTCATAATGTATACTTGCCAATAAATTCAACTTGAATTTAAATGCTTCCGTTGTTGCATTTTCTAATGACTGAATTTATTTAGTTCCAATTATTTTTATATGCCTGCCTTTCACTTAAATCTCTTGAGTTATTTTTATTTTATTTTTTTAAAAATGTTTTTTTGTTGGGTGTGTGAGTGGAAACATTCCATCCAAAACAACAAGAATTGTAATTCAACAGCACAAGAAACTACGCCCAGAGAAACATGTCAAGAGAAAAAGAGAGGGAAGGTGGGCGAGAAAAGGGAGAATAAAAAGAAAAAATATTATTTTATAAGACGCAAAACCAAACTAAAGTCTGCTTTAAGTTTAAGCGCTCACATGCATAAACATGTATACATTCAGATTCACGATAATAAATATTTAAACAATATAAAAATCATTATTTAAAATGATGGTGGAGGATGTGATGAGAAAGACAGGAAAAGTTGGGACACAAGGAGAGAATGTTGGAGAGTGAGGTTCTTAATTAGCATCATGTTCAATATAAACGTACACAACAAAGTTCAACCAACTATGGAATGAATGTGGCAATGTGAATTGTAATATAATTATCAACAAGAGCTAAAATACTTAATAATTACGCATTATACAACATAAAATTTCAGTCAAGTGGTCTGAAACAAAGCTGGTTTAGGCTTATACTAGGTAGCGGCAGGCAGGCACTATTTTGACCAATCAGCCTAAAAAACTGCTTACCCCTACCTTCTTCAACTTGTCATAACTCACTGATGCATGCGCCTACAGACTTTAAATTTATATCAAAATAACACATAAAGATTGATTTAAACATTGATGTTTGTTGTTTGTAAGTAATTTGAGTATGAATGCTGAAATCCGATGATCGAAAATGAAAGAAATCGTGATTGCTATGCAGCCACCTAAGCGCCGAGGTGTGCGCCATTTTTTGACATCTTCGGGAAATCCCTTGACGATATTTCCCCAGGCAGGCAGGAAAGTTAAAAATAGCACCATTGCAAAGCTGAGAGAACAAGCTTTCTAATGGTGTTTGCTTTTTTATAATATGACTGAAAATAATGGGTACAAAGTCGATTTTTCTACTTTGACATGATTTTTTGCTTCGAACTTGTAAAAAAAAAATATCTGCCGTTATATCATTGGAAACCTCGTTCAATTCCCTTTCAAATGAAATATGAATGACGTCATACAAACATACGGGGCTTATACAGTTTCACTTTTAAAGCGACACCCGATTGGTTCATGTCACATGGCTTCGGCACGGTATCCGTCGCTCGACGATTTGACATAATTTCGGCCATATTTCGGTAAGTTTTATTCTTAATCAACTGTGATTTTTGTTTGCAAGTGTTTATTTTACCATGCGATTCACGATTTGTCTACATATTTTAAGTAAATGTGAGACAATTGAGCTGAAAGTGACTAGATACAAATCGGCCGATCATGTGTTACTGCAGTAGGCCTACTAGTGCTAGCTCATTGCATGTAGAGTTGTCGATACAAATATGCTTATAAAGCTGCTCAATTGTGACATACTTGTACATGATTAACAGAAATAGATACCAATCTGCCTTAAAAAATTTTTTTAGCAAGATTTATACTTTAGTTTTAATGGATTAGCTCAAAATAAATCGCTTGTTCCAGTCGAGTTTAACGAAGGAAAGGTAACTCTCGCAAACTTCCAAATCATGATCTGTTATGATTCCTCGGAAATCGTAAATAAAAAACAACGCAATAAATAAAATAAATAAATACGTAAATGTGAAGAAGATAATAGATTATCGTTTTAGCTTTTTTTTTCTAGTGTAAGCAAGCAATTTCACAGCGGCAGTTTGGGACTAGCACAGACCAACAATGAGAATGCTGTCTAGTATCTTAAGTAAAATAGTAGGCCTATTTTTAAAAAAAATGAATTAGCCTAACAATAGTATTATAAAGAAATATATACTTGTACAGTCACTGGCTATTATCAGCTGACAAGGTTACTGCAACTTGGTACTTGGACAATTTGCCAGTTTTAATTTTAGAAACTTTTTATTTGAAATGCTACTTTATTAATTATTACTGCACATACTCAATCCCCACCATCCAACCCAAAAAAAAATGCTGGAGTGTTTGTCTTATATTATTATTTTTTTTAATTTGTGTTATTCTTTTACAATAACATTTTGACATTGCCAGGGCAGTCACTTAGTTTTGTTGCATCTTTCTTTCAACATACCAGCTTAAAATAATAGTGCCAAATATTATAATTATTAGTATACTACTGTTTTTTGGTTGCAGATGATGATGCTTATGCAGTGCTCAGAGGATCTTTTGCTGTCCTCGGCCCAGGAGCCAGAAAGAAAGTGATTGGTGTCGAACTCACCAAAAAAAAACATGCTCCAAATGTATGTTTTAAAGCTGGAGCATTCCTGCCCACCTCATAACAAGACGTGGAATGATGCTGAGGATTTCTTCACTCAACTTTTTTTTTTATAAATTATTTAACCAGTTAATTAAACATATATCTGTAAAACATACTAATGCCTGATGGTGTTTTATATGAAGCACATTTACATGTGGAAGTGTTCTTCCAAATGTAAGCAAACTCTGTGAAGAAAGCAAGAAGTAACAGAGATTTAAAGTGTTATAATGTTGTGCATCGTCAAGTTTTGTTATGTTTTTAACACCCATAATCACATTTGTTGGATTCTGGAACATGCTCATGACTTCAGATGGTTTCTTATGAAAGATGTTGATATTTCACAGCTTTCCTCCAAATTTTATCACAATCGGTCAAGAAATGAAGAAGTTACCATTTTTTTACATTTTCTGGCGTTCACGGCCCTCCGGAATGGAGATTTTGAACATTTTGCCAAGTTTGAGCCCATCCTATGAAGAATTTTATGTATTTACTGCAGAGAATTTTTTTTTCCATTATTGCATTGTTCAATACCTTTTAACTAGCCTAGTATGTTTAGTCATTCATTAAATCTGTCTGTGTTGAAATTAGCCAAAGTTGGCCTCTCGTTCAAATTGCAACAAATAGCTGGAGTGATTTTTTGTATTTTGTTCCTCTTTATGCCACGACATGATATGTTTTTGTGCTTTGGTTGCCTATTAATTACAATCAGCTGGTTGTAATAAATGAAATATTATAAAACAAGATGTGTCTCTCTATTCTTCATGTTCCTTTTTGCTCTCTGAACTTTTTTTTTTTTAAGCGTTTTTACGTGTGCGCAACTAGTGTAATCTTTAAATACTCATAACTTTTAAAAGAAAAGAGATATCCACTTACTTTTTTTTTTTTTTCATCATTTATAAAGTTTTTTATGGAAATTCCAACATGGTACTTAAATTCTGACAAACAAAATTTCACTGCCGCTACCTACTTATACAATATGAGTAAACACAGAATTTACATTTTTTAAGATATCTTTGTAAAGGTTGTGCTTTGCTACATTTTGGATCACAAACACCATTCTTTTGTGTTTTGGGGAAAGCTGCATAAAGTAGCAAAGCCTCAATTTCTTTTTTTAAATATTTTTTTTAACAAATCTTGCCATTTTTGTTTTAACAAATTACTGCAAAAAAGAATTTTTAAAGCTGTCAAAGCATTTAACCCACATTTTTCCTTCTGGGCGTAGGCTTTTTTTGCACGGATAGAATATTTTGCAAATAGCATGCAATTGTAAGTTATTATCACACATAACATGATTTGTTTAGCGGACAACGAAAACAAGAGTTCTCTTTGCCACTGAAAGTGTACACATTATGGCGATGCCATGCAGTGATACTCTCCTGTCTGCGCTTCACTGTCACAGCCGCCATGCGCCACTATGACCCCTAATCAACCTGTTTTAAAGGGACGCAACTCTTGTAAAAAAAGGCACCGCAAAATGACGGGAGTTTTCTGTCTGGGTATAGAGTCTGTGGTTTCAATCAGGCTGCTATGTAGGGTATACAAGGCCAGAAAAAATAATTAATGGTAATTTAGTCATATTCATTAGCAATAACAGTAATAAACTAATAGATGAGAGTATAAACCGAGGTCTGGTCTGTGCATGCACGCATTCCATCACAGGGACTTTAAAGATCCTGACACTCATGTCCCAGACAGGCGAGTACACACTACAGCACGCAATAGGTCCCATCCCCCAATCTTCGCTCGCCCAGAATTGTGTTCAGTCGTCTGACTATGCGCCCAAATGCTGCAAGTGGGCGCCTTGTAAAACTCCAGTCAGATCCTGTATCGGCCAGCACCTTGAGCTGCTCCTGAGCTGGAAAAGCGCTATACAAATTTAAAACTGTGAAATAAAATAAATAAGCGTCAATGTTTGCACCAGCCTACCTACCACATCACGAGGACGATAAATGAACTGGTCATGAAAGATAGACAAAAGATGGTTTTGTTACCTTGATAATGTCGGCGATTTGTTGCAAGGCCGCGTGAATGGGGATGCCTTGCCGTATGTGTCGTGGGCGCAGCCCACTCCATCTGGTGCGATAGTCGGTCACCAACTCGGCCGGCCTTACGAATCTATCAAACAACACCCGGCCGCGGTAGTCCACGATACTGCAGCGACCTTTTAAAACAGGACAAACCATGAAATACAACGGTGGCCACGGTAGTCCACGAAGCTGCAGCGACCTTTTAACACTGTAGGACAAACCATGAATTAACAATACAAAGTATTTACAGAGGTGCCAACCCCCTCTATGGTTTTTCAGTAGTAATTACACAAATTTTCAGTAGTTTTCAAAATTTTTCAGTAGTAATAGTATATATCGCTCAAGGTGCACAACGAGAAGCCGATGGAATTTAATACCCATGTTATACAAACAAATATCAATAAGAGTTTGTAACCAAATAAAAATTTAAAAAATTTCACAAGGTCTCTTTTGGCAGAAATGTTGATTTTAATGATTCAGATTGCAACACAAACACACATTTGACACTGTCTTGCTTCCCATTATACTGCTTGTTCATGCAGTGTAACAGCTTCAAAACATGTTCATACACACAGAGAAAATTATTTACAGCAATGTGGCCCTCTAGAAATTATTCTTTGGTTAATTGTTGAGATGTTGCTGATTTGCATTTCTTAAGCAGACGGTCACTGAGGACAGTGTCATAGCAAGGACATGTTGTTCTGGATTTAAGAGTCAAGATTGCAGACAGGGTACTGCTTCCCATCGTTCCACGGAAGTCAGTGAAGTTTTTTCTGACAAGGGAGAAGACTCTCTCACAGGCGCTGTGGGAAACTGGTATCAGCAGATGCTGATGGATCACTACTGCTTGTCCGTTTTCTTGGCCGTCCTGCACCCCTAGCACTCACGATTCTTGTAAAGAAAGAAAAAATACAGTGGCAGAGAAATCCCACACAATGTAAACTTTCATCAGACTTTGTTTACGCAGCGCAGCGGAAGTTGATTGATTGATTGATTTATTGTTGCTTTAGGTCCAGCGGACTCTTCCGAGCCAAATCAGGACCGTAGCGGAAGTGAACTATATACATTTTCTGATTGGCTGATTAACTTAAGTCATGTGACATGGCTTGTGCATCCGCGATGGGTTCCGCACTGTCAGTGCCTCGACCGTTGCGCATTGCGCTAGGTGTGAAAGATAAATGTAAAAAAAAAAAAAAATTCAACTGCCCAATTTTTCCCGTAATTATTTCGGCAAATCCGTAATTCCGTAGTTTTTCATTTTTTGCGTAAATTACTACGGGAAAACCGTAGGGGTTGGCACCTCTGTATTTATAAATTATATTTGCGGTGGCTGCTATAGTCCACGTTGCTGCAGCGACCTTTTAACACAGGACAAACCATTAATTATAATACAGAGTATTTATTTCTATTTGTGGTGGTTCGCTAGATCAGTGGACAGTGTGCCAGTTCCTTATGCTTAAGGTTGGGTTCAAACCCCGCGTGCAACGAACTTACATGACTTTTTCAGGACACTGAGGGTTTTCTCCGGTTTCCTCCCTGGATGGCACAGTCAATCTAAAACTTCCCACAGCAACTCAACCAAAGCTTTTTAGTTTTGAGGTTAGGTCAGCCAGGCAAGCTTAAGCTTTATAGCTTCGCCGATGCTATCTTTCCTTTCACTGGAAGGGAGGGTGCAGGCAATCTATAAATAGCCCGCAGCCAGCAAAATGTGGAGGCAATAAATAGTGCTGCTCACATAGCCTAGGCATTGAGCTGGTGTGTTCTGTACTAGCGATCTCTTCAGATCGCCGCGTTTTGAGTCCCATTTAAGAAAAAATCCATTATTATTAAATTATTAAATTTATTCGTTCTTATAGCGCTAAAAAGGATCTAACTCCAGCCGCCCGAGGCGCCTACCTGCAGCGTCTGTTTTGGTGGTCAACCAGACAGCTGAGGTTGGAGTTATGAGAAACGCTAGGTACCCACAGTCAGAGTCAGACGATGTTCAGTTTGGACGCCAATGATATAATACAGTCAACCGAGCTGTGCCGCCTACTGGGTCCGGGGTATTACTATGAGTATGAGCGTGCGATTTGGAAGGACTCACTCAACCTGTTCCATAATTAATTTAG
Organism: Oncomelania hupensis; assembly: GCA_036898135.1. Classification (NCBI taxonomy): domain Eukaryota; kingdom Metazoa; phylum Mollusca; class Gastropoda; order Littorinimorpha; family Pomatiopsidae; genus Oncomelania; species Oncomelania hupensis. The sequence goes on along the minus strand of CM072522.1, from coordinate 41,923,111 downwards.
CACTATTGGTGCTATCAATCCCATCGCCTCCTTTAAAATATGCTGGAGACTGGGCAGGATATGTAAAGAAACTTAACTGATACTTCACACTGGAAGCTTGATTTCTTTCGTTATTTTTTTAAAAATTAAAACGGCATTTTACTGGTTGTGGTTGGTTTCGTCTTTCGATCTCCTTGCTATACCAGTGATTCAAAACTTAACTCTTAAGAAAATATCTAGATAACATAACTTTATAATTTTTTTTTATTTCTTACCATTACTATTAATATTATTAGCATTACTAATTATCTAAAATTTTTAAAATTAAAAATTGATTTCTAATCCAACTTCCATAATAGCACTCTCTTCAGTCCACAACGCTCTTACTCAGTCTTAGCGTGATTGAAGAAAAAGCGCATGATACTATTGATAGCATCTTGACTAGTATTATTATTGGGACTCTTATTATTATTCAATGTTGGACTCACCTAATGCACTTTGGTTGTTGGGCCCCACACCCACAAACTCACAATCCAAAGCTACGTAGGCTGAAAACGGTGCAGCATCTTGATCGGATATGTCCGGTGACGGATACTCAGCACAAGATTTGCACCCAGTCAAACAGTCCTCTGATGACTGCTGAGGACTGCTTCCATTACGATATCCAGGCACTTTTCTTCTGGGGCTGTAGTCTGGTTCATCAAAATCAAGGTAATTAGACCCCCACAGATGAGATTTGGCAATTTTTCTACATTTGGAGTTGGGATTTGTTGCAAAATCAGCAAGCGCGTTTGCATTACAAGAAAGTCTCTGTGTTGTGGTATCAACCTCCTGAAATCGTTGTCTGCTCTGCGTTGGTGCTGGTGTTTGACTGGATTCCAGTTTATTATCGTCAGGCAAAAGTCTGTCCGAAAAATTGTCTAAACATTCGCCTGATGCGACAAGTCCATTTCGTTCAGTCAAGCTGTTTACTGAACTCGCTGATGCAGCATCACTGTCCTGATTTGGAGATGAAGCCAGCGACGACGATGGTTTGGCCTTGAGCTTGCCATTCTCTCCTTTTCTTAGCAGTCTCTTCATTTTCTTCTTCATCAACGTCTTCAGTTCCTTTTCGTCCACATCGCTGTCCACAAATACAAACAACCCATCCATTGTAGTTATTGACTGAAATGTGTCTTTGACAAAACAAAAAAAAATGTCTAACGTTCTCTTAGTTTTCCCACATTCGCCCTACACGGCAACAGGCTACACTTTAATCCAAACCGAACTGAATAATTCAATAATAAAAGCATGGATCCAAATCGCTGATCGCTGAACTAAGCCGGCTTTATTACTCTAAAATAGTCCTCACTCAGAATTATTAATAGATTTTAAGAATATTGCGCTGTTAAAGAAAATATGTTTTGCTGATACAATGCTTCACAATGAACGAAAAGCCGAAAATATTTAGCACATTCAACACAAAATAATGTTGTCCCCATGTCATGTCGTTGTCGCAAGTTAGAACAGGAAGTAATGAAAGTTCCCTCCCTTGGATATCTCAAACGTTTACTTTTAACAGAAATGTTTTAGAATTATATTTATTTATTTATTTATTTATTTATTTATTTATTTATTTATTTATTTATTTATTTATTTATTTATTTATTTATTATTGTTAATAAATTTTCACGTATTTATGGAAAAATATAGAAATTTATTTTATTTTGATTAGATACTGATAAATTTAATCTCCCAAAATACTACTTATTATGCACAATACATAAAGCAAATTAATTGAAAATAAATAAATAAATAAACAAACAAAAATAAATATATAAATAATCTAAGTTCATATCCTATCCTATCCATTAACTCGAAGGTCATTGGGGCACCATAGATAATTGTTTAACCAGCGTATTCCGAACAGTTCGCTTCAGTTCCACTTTCATCCCTACTGCAATTATCCTTTTCAATTCAACCAACAAACGCTGATGGCTCTGCTCAGGACACCTCACCACCATCAAATTAATAACCCCATCATTTATCTTTATCTGATTAATTGCTTTTACAACCAAATTTGTATGTTTTACTTCACTACCCACATGTCCATTGATAATTATCGTGTTTGTGAGTGTGAGTGTATTACCTTTATTTATCAACGACCAGTATCGTCTTATTTTTACTTTAGAAATGTGCAATATTCATCAGTATGCGATAGACTTGTCTGGTATTTTTTACCTTGTTGTCATAATTATTTATAATATATTCTGTATCAATGAATGCACAGCTGTAACGATGAATGAGCTAATGTAGTACGTGAATGTGTTGTGACTACGCGAGGCTTTTATGACTGAAATTTTAATGCCTATTCTTTTGGTCCTACTTCTTACCTGTAATATTTTTACCTGCACTAGGCGTTCGCTCAATCAATGCATAGTTAATTTATGTACGGATGATGTGCGTACGGATCTTATGTTGTCTGAACCTTTTATATCAGTCTGTGTCTTAATTATTACTGTTCATTATAACTTGTCTTGATGTGTGATACATTTTTTTATATGGAGCCATAATATTATGTGATGAGACTTGTACAATATTTCCATTCCTGTGGTAATAAAGATGTGTTGAATTAAATTGAATTGTATTCCATCTTTCTCTGTCCTCAGCAACCGTCATAGCTTCGCTCAGTGTCAAGCCAGCCATTCTCGAATGTTGTCCTCCGACCTCTTTTTCTGTCTCCCTCTTCTTCTGCCTACTTTCACCGTGCCTTGAAGGATGGTCTTTACCAAACCTGATGCTCTGGTAACGTGGCCATACCATCGGAGTTTCCGTTTCTTCACCACTGTGAGCATGTCATTGTATTGTCCAATTTCTTGTGTGATGGTCTGCCGAACTTCGTGATGTGCTGGGTATAGGAAATGCCCAGAAGTCTTCTGTAGCACCTCATCTCCATGCTTTGTATTCTTCCTTGTAGATCTCCTAGCTGTGATCGAGGGTCCATGTTTCGCAAGCGTATAAGAAGATGGAGATGACAAGGGAGCGCAGCAACGTTACCTTGGAATGTAGACTCATGGTCCTGTCTTTCCAAATGGACTTTAACCTTGTCAGGGCAGCAGTTATTTGTGCGATCCTGGAGAGGACTTCCTGTCGGGACCCACTGTCCGATACATATGGCTCTTAAATATTTGAAGCTATGCACTGTGTTGAGGGATTGGCCCTGGACTTTGATGTCCGTGTTGATGCCATTGGAGTTGTTGGTCATCATTTTGGTCTTCTCTGCACTTATTTCCATTCCATAGGCACTGGAGGTGGTGTCAAGCCTCTGTACCAGCTGTTCACGTTTTGTTCCTCTCCAATCAACCCATCAATGTCATCCGCAAAACAGAGGTTGGAGATTGCTCTACCCCTTTTGCTGACTGTGCCTTCGTAATCTGCAATGCCATCTGACATTATGCGCTCTTGAAAGATGTTAAAGAGTGTTGGAGAGAGTAGGCATCCCTGACGCACACCGATTGTTGTTCTGAACCAGTTTCCGATGGCGCTGTTGTGGAGGACTGCACTGGTAGCCTTGTCATACAGGCTTTGGATGACTTTAATAATTTTAGGGATGATGTACACTCTCATGTTTGCCCACCGAGCTGCATGCCAGACTCGGTCAAACGCTTTTTTGAAGTCTACAAACATATAATATAGATGTTGTTGGTGCTGTAGGTATTTCTCGCAGATTATTCTGAGGTTGAAAATCTGTTCAATGGTACTTTTTCCTGCCCTGAATCCTGCTAGTTCTTCAGCTATGATTTGTTCAGCTTGGGGTTTCAACCTGTTGAGTATTATTTTCAGGAGTATGGCTGATGGTGCAGTCATTTTTACACTTTTCTGGGAAGAGTGATGACAAGTGACTGGGTCCATGGTGTAGGCCACTCCCCACTCTGCCACATCTTGTTACAAATAATGGTGAGGGCGTCAATCATCGATTCTCCTCTTGCTTGAAGCAATTCCGCGGGTATGTAGTCCATACCCGCTGACTTTCCTTTCTTCAGCCATTGCACTGCTGCCTCAACTTCTCAGAGAATTCGGGGGATTTTTTCTTCTTCTCTGTTCTGGGGACACGCTAGAACTGATGGGTCTCCGTTCGGTGTGTGGTTATAAAGATCAGGGCAGTACTCTGTCCCTCTATCCAAGACTTTTTGTTTTTCTACAAGGCATTTGCTAGAGGGTGTGGGATAGTGCAGTGGTTGGAGCACTCGCTACTGTGTCGAAAGTGAAGCACCGTCCGGTGCGGTTAGCACTTGGATGGGTGACCGCTAAGGCGTGCGTGAAGCGACAAATAACAACGCCCCCAGTTGACTCAACTGTGACTGAGTACCTACCCTCTTGAGGGTGGGGAAGGCAAAGGCAGCGAGGGAGAGAGTTGGGCATCGCCCTCATTACGCTGGCCCAAGATAAGTGTGATCTCCAACATCACACTCCCCTACGGCCACAAGGCTATGGGACTACCTTTACCTACCTTTACCTTTTTATTTGCTAGACTTGCTTTGATTGTGGAGTCCTTGGGCTGTTTAACACTTGCCAGCCGCTTCACAGTCTGGTAGGCGTTCTTGCTGTTGTTCTTGTTCAGACTGTTCTCTATTTCCTGGCATTGATCTTCTATCTAGTTCTCCTTTGCTGTGCGCATGCCTTTTCGATTGTCATTGTTGATTTTTCGGTAGGCAGCAGCTCCCTGTGAGTTTTTTTTTTTCTTTTCCATCTCTCTTCGTTAATCACACAGATCCAAAAGCTCAGGTGTGATCCACGGCTTCTTCTTTGGGCGGTGCTTGCCAAGGATTTCAGTGGCGGCATCTGTCACAGCTGAGTTGAAGGCGGTGGTCATGGTGTTGACATCTACTTCACCAGCTCCAAAAATAAGCAGTGGTGCAAATTTCCCTCCATTTGTGGCTTTAAACATTTCTGCCACCTCTGGGTCTTGCAGTTTTTCCAGCCTAGTACACATTGCTATGTTTACTCTCTTCAAGTGGAGCCGGAAAGACATCATCACGAGATCGTGGTCACTTCCGAAGTCTGCTCCTGGAAAAGTGCGTGTCCTGCCAATGTTGGTGCTTGATCTGAAGCGTGTATTGACCATAATAAAGTCGATCTGGTTATGATGTTTCCCGCCGGGACCGTGCCATGTTCATCGTGTGTTCAAATGCTTGAGTGTCGTGTGTGTATGGTCTTTATCATCTTGATGGGAAAAAGACATTAATAAAACAACCAAGCAACTAAAACACTTTGTTCATTTCTTTATAATTATTTTAGTTTGATTGATTAATTAATATCGTCGCTGTCATTTTTTGCTGTTTTGAGAAAATCGAGAAAAACTGTTCAACCAGTCGGGTAACGCCAAACCAGTGACTTTTTTTTTTACTTCAAAGGAACTATGAAAAGTCTAGAAATTTGGCAATATGGGATAAAAAGTCGAAGAAGTGTTTTCCGTTGAGAACTGGAAGCAAATGAAGAGTTACGAGGTTTTCGACTTACAACTTTGTCAAAAAAGTTTGAGTTACGAGGTTTTTGAATAAAACAAGAGACCCTGGTACAACACAAAATCAGAGGAATACAATACAATACAAGGTTATTGCTTTAGGTCCAGCGGACTCTTCCGAGCCAAATCAGGACCAGAGAGACGTTATCTTAAAATATTATAAAATGATTTAAGTCTTAAAAAACAAGCCTGTTACTCTTAAATACACAAACAAACTTTCACATGACACCTCTTTAAGAGACTTCTTTAAAACTGATGTATTAAAAATATATTCTCTTTCTTCAATCAAATCACTAAATTCAGTCCTAATAAAATCCAAACTAAACAAAACATGTCGATACAATTTATATGCGATAGAACAAACCAACATCATGTAAAAATTGAAACAGATGTTGACCATTACATACTTTAAAAATCTCTTTGAAAGGTATGGAACCAAAATATGTTTCCCTTTCCTCAATCAAATCAGCACATTCAGACATAAAATGGCGAACAGAAAAAGATTGATCACATGCAAAGCACCATGGTGGTTCTTCTCCTTTTAAAAGGAAACTGTGGGTGACATAAGTATGCCCAATATGAAGGCGAGATAACACTGTTTCCTCTCTGCGAGTGGACGCAAAGTTAGGCAAAGAAGTGGACAAATCGGGAAGAATTTGAAATAATTTGTTGTTGACATGGTTAGACCAGTCAATCTGCCACAGTCGTTTACAATAAGATCCAGTCATACAACGTAGGTCAGAGTAGGGCACAAACTGGAAAATCTCTGGAGGGAAATCGAGATGTAGAGCATCTTTAGCCGCCCTGTCTACTGCAATATTGCCGCGGATGCCCATGTGACCAGGGACCCACATAAAAACTATCTTTTTACCCTCAGAAACAAGTTGTGTATGGAGGTCATGGATCTCTGCCAGAAAAGGGTGTGATATCTTTCTCGTGGAAAGAGCCTGAAGTGCTGACAATGAATCGGACATGATTAAAAATGAGGTTCTTTTGGATTGATAAACTTGTTTCAGAGCTAAATGAATTGCCTTGAGCTCAGCTGTATAAACAGAACAAAAATCAGGTAAACGCTGTTGCAAAGGCTGGTCCAAGTGTCTCCCGGAGACAGACGCAGCAGCAACTGAATCTCCTTTCTTTGACCCGTCTGTAAAAAGTTGTTCATATCCTGGGTATAAAGCACACTGTTCTAAATAAAGTTGGTTATATACGGTTTCGGATGTATTGTTTTTAAGGAAAGCGGACAACTGCCAATTAATGTTTGGGGTACCTAATTTCCATGGGGGAGCTTCAGTCCGAAGTTCATCGTCGTTGATGGAAGCAACATCAATGCCTGCTTTTTCCAGATGAGCTTGCATTCTGATGCCAAACGGAGGAATTGTGTTAGGTTTGGCTTCAAATTTCTGAACAAAATCTGGGTTGAAAACACAGTCATAAGCAGGGTTCATAGGATCAGTTTTTAATTTTAAATAGTAATTCATTGACAATTTTGTACGTCTCAGCTCCAGCGGAGGTTCGTTAGCTTCCACGTAAAGGCTTTCACAAGGGGAAGTGCGAAACGCACCCAAAGCAATGCGTAGTGCCTGATGGGCAACTGGATCTAGCATCTTAAGATAAGATTTTCTAGCAGAACCATAGACAATGCAACCATAGTCTAACTTGGATCTAATTAAAGAACGATATAACAGCAATAAAGTTTTCTTGTCAGCACCCCAGTCTGTACCACTGATAACCTTGAGCAAATTGCAGGCCTGTTGACATTTAGTTTTCAAAATTTTCAGATGAGGAATGAAAGATAGCTTTTGATCAAAAATAACACCCAAAAATTTGACTTGTTGGACCGCCTTTATTGGAGTTTTATTGAGGAGAATAGTAGGGTCTTGAATAATTCCCCGGTGCTGGGAAAAGTGAATACATTCAGTTTTTGCTTCAGAAAATTTAAAACCATTTTGTAAAACCCAGTCTTCAACGGCCTTGACACATAACTGTAGCTGACGTTCTGCAGATGCCAAAGTTTTACCTTTGGCTACCAATGCAAAATCGTCGACAAATAAAGAATTGTCAATTCCCCGTTTAACGGAACGAACAATGTTATTTATTTTAATATTAAACAGCAAAGGAGACAATATGCTACCCTGAGGCACTCCCATCTCCTGTTCTCTCATATCTGACAAAGATCCCCCAACCTTAACCTGAAAAATTCTGTCTGTTAGAAAATTGGATATAAACAGAGGTAAATGTCCCTTCAAACCCATTTCTTGTAAATCTGAAAGAATACCATATTTCCATGTGGTATCATAAGCTTTTTCCAAATCAAACATGATGGCAACGACATGTTCACCCTGGACGAACGCGTTACGGATAAAAGTTTCCAGTCGCACCAGGTGGTCAACAGTACTTCGACCACTTCGAAAGCCACACTGAGTGTTGGATAAAATATTATTGGTTTCCAGATACCACAGTAAACGAGAATAAACCATTCTTTCCAGTGTCTTGCATAAGCAAGACGTTAAGGCTATTGGTCTATAGTTTGTCGGGTTAGTATGGTCTTTGCCAGGTTTAGGGATGGGTACAATAATGGCCTTTCTCCAGGAGGGAGGAAAGGTGCCAAATCAGAGGAAAACGTTGTCAAAGATCGCAGGAAAGCCATATTTATTGGTGTCAAAAACTGGCATGCAGCTGTCAAACACAGAAATACCGTATCTTCCGGCAATTACTATCCTATCCTATCGCGTCCCGTAACTCGGAGGTCGTAGGGGCATCACAGATGATCGTTTAACCAGCATACTCCATCTTTCTCTGGCCTCAGCAGCCCTGATGGCTTCGCTCAGTGTCAAACCAGTCCATTCTCGAAAGTTGTCCTCCCACCTCTTTTTCGGTCTCCCTCTTCTTCTACCTCCTTGCACTGTGCCTTGCAGGATGGTCTTTGCAAGGCCTGAAGATCTAGTGACGTGGCCATACCATCGGAGTTTCCGTTTCTTCACCACTGTGAGCAGGTCATCGTGTTGTCCAATGGCTTGTGTGATGGTCTGTCGGACTTCGTCGTTGGTGATGTGTTGGTTATAGAAAATGCCCAGAAGTCTTCTGTAGCACCTCATCTCCATGCTTTGTATTCTTCATTGTGAATCTGCTGTGAGGGTCCATGCTTCGCAAGCATATAGGAAGATGGAGATGACAAGGGAGCGCAGCAGTCTTACTTTGGAATGTAGGCTGATGGTCCTGTCTTTCCAAATGGGCTTCAACCTTGTCAGGGCAGCAGTTGTTTGTGAGATCCTGGAGAGGACTTCCTGTCGGGACCCATTGTCTGATACAATGGCTCCTAAATTTTTGAAGCTATGCACTGTGTTGAGGGATTGACCTTGGACTTTGATGTCCGTGTTGATGCCATTGGTGTTGTTGGTCATCATTTTGGCTTCTCTGCACTTATTTCCATTCCATAAGCTCTGGATGTGGTGTTAAGCCTCTGTACCAGCTGTTCAAGTTCTTGTTCCTCTCCAGCCAATCCACCAATGTCATCCGCAAAATGAAGATTGGAGATTGCTCTACCCCCTATGCTGACTGTGCCTTCGTGATCTGCAAGGGCATTTGACGTGATGCGCTCTAGGAAGATGTTGAAGAGTGTTGGAGAGAGTAAGCATCCTTGACGCACACCGATTGTTGTTCTGAACCAGTTCCCGATAACGCTTTTATGGAGGATTGCACTGGTAGCCTTGTCATACAGGCTTTTGATGACTTCAATAATTGTAGGGCTGATGTTGTACACTTTCATTGTTGCCCATAGGGATGCATGCCAGACTCGGTCAAGCGCCTTCTTGAAATCTATGAACACATGATATAGATGTTGTTGGTGCTGTAAGTATTTCTCACAGATTATTCTGAGGTTGAAAATCTGTTCAGTGGTACTTCGCCCTGCCCTAAATCCTGCTTGTTCTTCAGCTATGATTTGCACGGCGATCTGAAAACTATCATCGGAAAGGAACTGAAAATGAACACGTGTTGTTTTTTTTGTGTAGATCTCCGACCTAGATATTTTGTATTTATCCGCATTAGTTTGATGTTAAATATTTACGTAATATTTGTGGCCCTTAAACTTCATTTCTAAGTAGAATACAATTTAAATAACTGTCTCAATATGTTTTAAGATAGCTTTTATTTTAAAATATTATTAAAGTATTAGTAATTAATATGTAAATATCATTATGAATGGCGAATCATGGTAAGAAAAAGTAGTTCTGAATCGTCCTTAATGTTATGATAAGGTTATTTCATGAATGATATTAAGTTTAGTAGTGGTAGTTTTCACTAATTATTATTAATATTATTACTAATAAATGCAAGAAATATTTAATTTGTGCACGTCTCAAATTGTTTTACATACACATTCTTTTCCGGGTATAATTTTTACGTTTATGGAGCGGAATATAGCAAACGCACGCACATTTGCTCGAAGTGTTTGAGCAAATGCGCGTGCAAGTGCGCGATCATTTGCTCGCGCAAATGCGCAAACCGCGCGCCTTTGCGCGAGAAAGTGCGCGAGGTTTGCGCATTGGCTCGTGCAAATGCTCGCGCAAATGCTCGCGCGTTTGCTATATCTCGCCTCCCATACACAAGGCTTCAGGTGAAATGGAAAGTACTATAGAAACACAAGGGGTAAGGTGTGGGGTGGGGGAGAGGGCAGGGGGAGGTGTATGAGGGAGAGTGGTGGGGGAGGGGTGAAATTACTTTAACAGTGGGGATGGGTAATTAAGTCTATTGGTGTGATTTGTTGAGCTTGAGCTGAAAAAAATCGACGACTGTCGTTCGCGCGTTCCGCTCTGTTCGTTTCACTGTTGACAGTCTTGAATCTTCAGTTCTCATTCTCAGTCATTGCGGGAAAGAAAATGAGTTAGAAGCTTTTGTTTCGTCGGTGCATTCAAATCCGTTGCGATCGCGAGAGCGGAGACTATTAAAAAAGACAAGGTCGCCAGTAAATAAGCTAAGGTCTCATTAATGCGACTGATAACTAGTGACATAGGTTTGACCCAGTGACTTACATCAGATAGCCTCGGCGCTCTCTCTCTCTCACCCCTTGGGGTCATGAGCAATCTTGCCACTGTAGATTGTTCAAACCTATAAAGGGAACAGTGAAAGCCACAGTTGAAAACCTGTCTTTCCTTTATAGGCAAGACGCTTCACTGCGGCAACAGTACCCCCGTTGGAGTGCCGGGGGTTTTCAGTATAAATAGTATCCCCACTTTATGGAAATTTAGTGCTTTAAATTCCCACTGTCGCTGTCTTCCTCATTTACTCTTTCCTATTCTTGCTCTGTCCTTCACTCTGCTATACTATCTTCTTCTTCGCTAGATCAATGACCTACCTTTTTTCTTGAAAACTCTTCCTGGACAAGACTCCTTGTTTGTGTATGAGGTCTGTTGGATCAGCTTGGGAGTGTTGGACGCTTTCTGCCGGGTGGTCACTAGGGCTTCCTATGAATGTACTATTTAGCACTATAGGCATTTTATATGTATGTGTTTGGTTGATGATTTATAATGATGTTTGTATTCTATTTTGTTTTTGTAACCGGGGTGTTCGCGTAGTTGAGGTCAACCCTCAGCCGTCCCCCGCGTGGGATGTCTTTATTGTAAAGTGACTGGCCGGTGGAGGGCATTCAATTTTCCCACTGGGGTTGTTTCAGCAGATCTTTTATGCGGATCGGGGGTTGTCCGGTCCTGATTTGGCTCGGAAGAGTCCGCTGGACCTAAAGCAACAATAAATCAATCAATCAATCAATCAATCTCTCTCTCTCTCTCTCTCTCTCTCTCTCTCTCTCTCTCTCTCTCTCTCTCTCTCTCTCTCTCGTTATTTATTTATCGTTAGGACAGCTCGGCCCTCTCTCGTTATTTTGAAACCTTTTTTTTTTCTTTCTGTCTCTTCTTGACTCACAAGGTTGCGTGTGGAGGAAGGGTGATGTTAGGGTGGTGGTTGGGAATGGGGTGGATGCGTCATCATCATCATCATCATCATCATCATCATCATCATCATCATCATCATCATCATCATCATTTTGTCAACAAAATTATAACCATTTTCAGCCTTTACTCATTAGATTAAATAAATTAAAGCTACCTATGTCAAACTCAAGTATTATATATCCAGAAGATCATTCTGATTGGTCATTGAGCTTAATGCTCATAGATTTACTTAGAAGTCATGAATTATTCAATTTTTTCTAAATATCTTCTAACAATTAGTTTAGTAATTGTCTGTTTATTCTTTGTACATAATTTATTTAATTAAGCATTATTAGTTTCAATAAATATATGTTATTTATTTATTTATTTATTTATTTTTGGATGGAAGGGAGGGAGGGTGGGAGGAATTATTTATGAATTTGAATTTGTTTTAGTTTTGATTGATTATTTTATCATTGTTTATGGGGTGTGCGGGGTGGGGGGGAAGGTTGGGGGGTGGAAGGGGGAGGGGGGTAAGGGCCTGGAGGCCTAATTTCAACTTTCTGTAAGACGCAAAATAACATTTATAAGTACTTCGTTCTTCACAGGTGAAGTTGAAAGTTTTTATTTTTTTTTTCCTTTGTGTATTTCTTAATCAATTAATTGTTACAAGGGAATGAATGTATG
>CM072522.1:41876012-41906012 GCA_036898135.1 Oncomelania hupensis | reverse complement strand
CCGATACAGGATCTAGCTCAAACCGCACGAGGCGCCCACTTGCAAACTTTGGGCGCGTAGCCTGACGCCCAGACGACTGAGAACTCTCCTCCCACCACCCTCCCCCACCCTACCTCACCAACGCCATCCATTTACCCCTTCCCTTACGCCCTCCCTCTCCACCATATTCACGCCTACAACCATCAACCCCCATCTTCACTGACCCACACCAACCCAGCTTATCGCGCAACCTTGTCTCCATTGTGAAGGTCTATCTTTCCCGTCGTCTTCTTCGCCAGAGCCGGAAGCTACGCCTCTAAAGTGTATAAGATGATCACAGGACGTCTCACCGTTTCTGATACCATGTGGTAGATTGCGCAGTGCAGTGCAGTTGGCTATCGATAATAAAACAGATAGGTCCTGCATAGCCCATTATAGGTCTGCAAGTACTTTAGCGGTAGAACGATATTGGTGGGTGCGTTTGTTTTGGCTGGGTCCATAGTTTATACAGGATTTACTTCAAGCTCTGGCCTTCGAACATTAATACAGTAAGTTAATTTATTTATTTATTTATTTATTTATTTATTTATTTATTTATTTATAGGTGAGCATACAGCGCTTTTCCAGCTCCACAGCAGCTCAAGGCGCTGAGCAATATAGGATCTAATTTATGGAATGCACTGAAACAATCAATGGTTGACACCGAAACTGTCAACCAGTTCAAGAACCGCCATGATAAAGAGACACTTAAGGGGGTTAAAATAAGGTCTCAAACTTCCTACCCCGTCGGCCGCGCTCAGTGGCCACTCAAGTACTTTCTTGCCCCCTCCACCCACCCCACCCACTCCCAGGTGCCCAGTTGAAAGCTTTGGGCGCATAGTTTTGCGACCAGACGACTGAGCACAATCTGCTGCGAACGGGGATGGGAGAGAACGGATTTACAGGTAGTTCTTGTTGGTGTGTTTGGGTAGCTGTCACCTCGGCTTATGCTCTCCTCCGAAAGATTACAAAAAAAATTAAATAAGTAAGTAATTAAAATTGTTTGGTAAATACAAATACTGTCAGTTTATTAATTAAATAATTTATTTATTTATGCATTAATTAATTTTTTTTATATTTAAAATGCAATAATTTTTTTTTCTTTTTGGGGTTAATGTTGGTCGAACAAACTAAGTAACTTACTAAATAAGTTATTTCCAAACCACCGTATGAATCGAGCAAGAAATTCAAATATATATCAAAAAGCTTGTCTTCATGGTAACCGTCAGGAGTGTCAAAACTACCGCACCAACATCCTCGTCAGCCATACCAGCAAAGAGCTCCTGAAAATAATGCTCAACAGGTTGAAACCCCAAGCTGAAAAAAAATCATAGCTGAAGAACAAGCAGGATTCAGGGCAGGGCGAAGTACCACTGAGCAGATTTTTAACCTCAGAATAATCTGTGAGAAATATCTACAGCACCAACAACATCTATATCATGTGTTTGTAGACTTCAAGAAAGCGTTTGACCGAGTCTGGCATGCAGCTCGGCGGTCAACTATGGGAGTGTACAACATCAGCCCTAACATTGAAGTCATCAAAAGCCCGTATGACAAGGCTATCGGTGCAGTCCTTCTCAACAGCGCCATCCGGACCTGGTTCAGAACAACAATCGGCGTGCGTCAAGGATGCCTATTCTCTCGAACAATCTTCTACATCTTCCTGGAGCGCATCATGGAGGATACACTTGCAGATCATGAAGTCACAGTCAGCATAATGGGGTAGAGCAATATCCAACCTCCGTTTTGCGGATGACATTGATTGATTGGCTGCAGAGGTACAAGAACTTGAACAGATGGTACATATGCTTGACACCACATCCAGAGCCTTTGGAAAGCAAATAAGTGCATAGAAGACCAAAATGATGACCAACAACATCAATGACATCAACACGGACATCAAAGTCCAAGGCCAATTCCTCAACACAGTGTACAGCTTCAAATATTTAGGAGCAATTGTATTGGACAATGGGTTCCGACAGGAAGTTCTCTCCAGTATTGCACAAACAACAGCTGGCCTGACGAAGTTGAAACCCATTTAGAAAGACAGGACCATCAGTCCACACTCCAAGGTAAGGTTGCTGCGCACCCTTGTCATCTATATCTTCCTATACGCTTGCGTAACATGGACACTCACGGCAGATCTCCAATGCAGAATACAAAGCACGGAGATGAGGTACTACAGAAGACATCTGGGCATTTCTTATACCCAGCACATCACCAAAAACGAAGTCCGACAGACTATCACACAAGCCATTGGACAACACGATGATATTGTAGCACGCGCTGTGGATGGGACTTTCTTATTATTTTCCACAGAGCGTTAACTTGTGAGAGCTAAACTAACGAAACTACTTTCCTATCTGTACGGGGATTGGGCCAAAAGAAAATCATAATCTATAAAATGCACAAAACAGACTAGATCTCACTGCCATCCAAAGACACTACCATTTAAACAAAGAAACGAAATTCAATTCCATAATGCATTCATTTTGACTGTCTTTTAATAACCTATACTCAAAACACTACAATAATCAAACATAAAATCTGCATGCACATATACCCCCCCCCCCCCCCCCCCCCCTCTCCCCAAAAAGAAGATTTAATAAGGTTTGTTCTTACCTCATCTTCGAACCTTCGTTCACTTCACTTCTTGAAGGATCTACCTTTACACTAAGTCTCAAAATAAAACTTAAGAATTAGCATTAGAACACTGCCAGACCTCTGGCATACCTTCAGCTGAACCTGGCAGGATGCAACCCGGTAGGCTGGACCCGGCAGCCTGGTCCCCGCAGGACCCTCATCTTAGGACTGCATTTTTAGGACTCTCCTCAGACTATTCTATTCTATGTTAGATTTGCTGTCCCCGGACACAGTGGACGCGTAATTAAGGTATCAAGATAAAATCTCAGGACCACCATAAAAACTAGATACATAGCTTTCGGTCAAAACAACGAAGTAGAATAAAAGACAAGGTTAAAATTCATGAAAAATTGGTTCCCAAAAAACCAAGACTGGTGACGGCCACAAAGTGGGGCGCGCGTATACCGATGCCATTACTACAATGATTAAAATTCGGAATTAAAAATAAAACACAATAAAATAGTTAAGATTCACGAGGAGTAGGTTCACAAAGAACCAGGACTGGTAATGGTCACATAGAGGGGCCCACGTACACCAATGCCATTACTACAATGACTCTCCTCAGACAAATTTGGTCGCTCTTTTATAACTCTAACCTACCCTGCTCCATAGTCCAATCGCATGCTACCAGTGGTCACTGCCCTCTCCACAATCCACCTAGTCTACGTCACTGACTAGTTTCTTTGTCTAGCAGTTTGCACCTATCCCCAACCCGCACGCTGCAGGCTCAAGGGCAAGTACCGCTTACCGTATTTTAGTTTATCGATACCGTCCCCTTGCTGGACCTTAGTTGACATATTTATTCATTTTAACACAAGAGAGAGAGAAAGATAAGATAAGTAAAGATAAGATAACAATTTTATTTTGCAAGGGTAAAAGAATAAGCGCTGGATGCGCTTGTTTACATCTTGCCCTTGGGGCTTTAACAATAACTATTAAATACAACTCAAGGTTATAACATTCACATCATGGAACAATAACAAATAAACAAAGTCATCATTAGATACAATCCTTTACAAACAATTGAAATCAAATTAATGTTGTTAATCTCAATCAACAACATTAACAATTAATGTGTATTTAATTTTTAATGTGTTTTAGGAGACGTGTTCTAAATGAAGTAAATTTAGATGCTGGAGTGCGGAGATCTTCAGGAAAGTTATTCCACAAAGTGGAACCGGAATAAGCTAGACTAGTTTTGTAGAGATCAATTCTTGGAATTGGAACATTTAATTTTGTGGACGATCTGGCAGGTGTTTTTTTTAAGGAGAAGAAAGATAAGAAGGTGCATTGCCAGAAAGGACCTTGTGCATGAAAACGCTTTTATTAAATTTTTGTCGGTAAGAGGTTGAATATTATTCCGTTTATAGTCATCTGGAGAGATTTTTTGTTTAAGTATAATTTGTTTAATTGTACGTTTGTGAATTCTAATTAAAGGTTTCATTGCATTGCCACTAGCAGAATCCCAAATAGTAGAAGAATAATCAATAAATGATTGAATATGACTGGAATAAAACAGTTTACGAGAATGTAAATTTAATAAATGCTTTATCCTTCATAATTTCTAAGTCCTTTTAGAAATAGTTTTACTAATATTTCAAATATGTTTTACCCAGGACAAATTATTGTCTCTAGTTACTCCAAGAAGCTTATGACATTGTACTTCAGCAATTATTGTATTGCCAATTTTTAATGGAATAAGTTTTATTGATACATTTTGTCTTTTCTGTCTTGTTGTAATTAGCATGAATTTGGTTTTGTCTGGATTGAGGGCCATGTGGTTGTATTCAGTCCATTCCTGTAGTTCACTAGCCCCTTTTTGTAATGAGGAGGAGAGTTTATTCAAGTCTATATTTTAATAATGTAATCTAGTGTCATCAGCGAAGAGTTCACAAGAAGTAGAAATATAAAGGGGGAGATCATTTATGTAGATAGAAAATAACAACGGTCCTAAAACAGATCCTTGCGGTACTCCAGCTGTAATAATTTGAAATTGTGACTTTTGGTTATTTACATAAACACAATGTTCTCTGTCAGAATAAACGATTTAAGAAACTCAAGAGATTTGGAATGAAGGCCATATTGTTTTAGTTTACGTAGGGAGAGAGAGAGAGAGAGAGAGAGAGAGAGAGAGAGAGAGAGAGAGAGAGAGAGAGAGAGAGAGAGAGAGAGAGAGACATACAGAGAGACAAAAAGAGAAAGATAGACAGAGAGAGAGAGAGAGAGAGAGAGAGAGAGAGAGAGAGAGAGAGAGAAAGGGGAGGGGGAGGGGGTCAATGAATGTATGTATGCACGAGGGAGTCGTCATGAGGTTTGTTAGCGCATGTGACTGCTAGCGTTTGACCACAGGCAGGGATGGGCAAACTACTACTTTTGAAAAGTAGTCCGCTACACTACAGTTACATTAGTCTAAAAAAGTAGTTCGCTACTTTACAATTATATTTTGAAGGACTGTAGTTCGCTACTTTTACGCTACTTTAAAAAAAAGTAGCTAACTACTTTTCAAACTACTTTTTTTTTAAACTCTAATCACAACTGGGACTGCTAAGTATTTTTTAAATGTAAGTAAAGTTTTTTAAAAAAATGACAAGAAGAAAAAAGAAATACTTTTAATGATATATGCTCTTCATCAGATTACAAAAAAAAAAAGATACAAAATATTTCCTTAGACTACAAAATTTGTTATTGATAACATTGCAAGTCAATCTATATATATAAATTGCTTAGCCGCAAGTCCTTCTTCGACACTACTGTAAAGTTTGTCCGGTATGGACGCTGATCTGGGCAAGTGCTGGGTGCTGGGTTTCGGCCTGTTGTGCGCTCAAAACCTGCGAAATCGTTATAGCCGACATTTCCTTACCGAACGTTTAACCGTTTCTGAGATAAATAAATAAACAAAATGTCCACAAACTGCAATAGCCTCATTCCGCGCGCGGTTTCCATTCAACCCGTGTCAAGAACTTGCCGTTCCGTAATACCGCAAATTTTGTTTTATTTCCATTCAAAACACTTTTGCACTCATGTCACCAATCTTACAAAATTTTATGTTTAACTAATTAAATTTGATTAATTAAAAATCGAATCGAGGTTTCAGCATGTTTTCTCATATAGACCAAAAAATTGATATTCTTTGCATGAAAGCTTGGTAGCTCAGTTGGTAAGACTTTTGCCTGCCGTGCAGGGGACCCGAGTTCAAATCTCCGGTTGGCCATATTTTTTTTTTAATGTTTTTTTTTTTAACACTACAATATGGATATTTTGCTTTTTAATTTAGTCTTTTTGCCTTGAACTTTATTATTATTATTATTATTATTATTATTATTATTATTATTATTATTATTATTATTATTATTATTATTATTATTATAAATATTATTATTATTATTATTATTATTATTATTATTATTATTATTATAATTATTATTATAATATCTTACATCAAATTTTATTCTAAAACCCTGGTGTTTTTTATGATTTCTATTTGCATTATTCTATATTCAATATTATTATTATTATTATTATTATTATTATTATTATTATTATTATTATTATTATTATTATTATTATTATTATTATTACCAAGGATTGGGATGGGGTGGTACGTGTAGGTAAAAGGGGGTTACGGGTAGGTTTAAAGGGGCATGGGTAGGCATAACGGGGATACGGGTATATATAAGGGGGTATGGTGATGGTCGATTCCTTTCATCCATACCTGCGAAACGATCAACGGGAAGTATGAAGCAGGGTACAGGTAGGTTACAAGGGGGGTACGGAAGGTATCAAGGGGGTATGGGGAGGTATCATCGTCCAAATGAAACTCGCAGACAACAGTTGTCTCTGTCTACATTTTAAACAGCAACCTGTGTACTATGACGCGGTCAGCTCATCGCCTTCACGTCCGGGGATCAACTATAGCATTCTATGGAGACAATGTTTTACACAGACAACTTGAGAGACAGTTTTTCGAGAGATTTAATTTGCTAAACCACAACTCTTTCATTTTGTTTTTCTAACTATTTATTACTACTTAACTACTTACAACATTAGATATTAAATAAAACTAAAAACATATTGACACGTCTACGTCAACACAAACAACACACTTAAGAAAAAAAAAGAAGAAAACATTGTTTGGCAAATTCACATTCAAATACATAAAAATACTAACAAGCCAAAATAACAAAGTGTTCGCATTTAACACAATACATCACAACAACAACAACAACAAAATTATCAATTATTAAAGTGATAGTGTATCATGAATTAAATTTATCGTCAAATAATTAACAACACGGAAACGCTACAATTAACAATATTTCCGTGAAATAATCAGCAGTTATTTATACAACAATTATAAAACATTTAACTCTGAAAAAGTACATTCACTGATATATTAAATAAAAGCACTGAAATTTGTAACTCTTCAAATTGAGTGTTTTTGTTCACTGTCTAATGACATATTGAGTAAGAGAGTCTGGTTATGTCCCTTTTTTTTTTTCTTTTCATTGCTGTTTTTTTTTTTCTCGCTGATTGTGTTCCGTTGAATGAAGATTTTGGAAGACCGCACTTTGTCATTCGTGTTGGGCTGCCAATGTTTTTGAATGTTTCTTTTGTTTCTTTTTTTTTTTTTAATAGTTTATGTGGGGCTGTGGGTCTCAGGAAATAAACGTCTCATTAAGATCCCAGCTCGCCACAAGATCACAATCAAACGTGCTTACAGCAACTCATCAGTGACGTCAGTAGCCAAGGCCATTCAGGGAATACTGATGTGGGTGCCCCTCTTGTTGCTGAGGTGGCGCCGCCCCGAGGTCCGGCTTTTTTCCCAATCGTCACTTGCCATTTTCAGTACTCTCAGGCTCATGTCACCAGACAGCGAAATTGATCTGAAACTGACAAACTTTTATTAAGTATGTTGGATCAGTGAATGAACAATAACAAAGTTAACCAGAAATACAAATGTTCAGCTCCCAGTATTGGCTGAAATATAAGTACATGGTCAAAAATTACTGCTTACAATAAAAAAACATTTCATTAAAAAAACGATTCGTTATTACAGTAAATATATACATAAATGGATACAAGTTACAGAAAAAAAAAACAATTATGTATAAAAACAATCATTATTATAGTTCACACAATGTAACTTTATACCATTTTCAAAAATAATATACACATGTGTATAATACTCTAACATAGAGCATACACATCAGTGCTATAACGTTGTAATGTTCCACTTACACACTATAAAGGCTGTATAGTGTGTAAAAAAATAAATTCTCATTGCACCCAGTTAGCAGTGTACTATAAAAGTACTACATATTAATCCACCGAATGCAAAGAATCCGGGTTCGATGGTTGCCTCATATGATCTGGGTTTGATGGTTGCCTCACTGATCGTGCTGCTACCCTGCGATTGTCTATGTGATCTCTTCCCAAAACTGTTGGGTAGTCATTGCGATGACAGGTGTACATGCCGACTACATTATCAAAGTGGTCTTTAGACACTCTAGCCAGATATATTGCTCTGCCTCCGTGAATCAATTTTAAATTCACGACGTAGTCACCATTCTTAATTATTTTCTTAATTCGCCAAGATTGCCAGTAAGTCAATCGGACAGTGGTTGGAAACTGTAGACGTTCTTTAGAATCTCTGTTTGTAATATGAAATGAGGACCACACTATCTGTAAATCATTAGAAGACCAGACATTTGTAACTAAGTTTAGAGATCTCAACCACGTTCTCATGATGGGAAAATAATGACAAGGGCAGTTGGGAAGTGTCAATAAATAGACATCAACAAAGGTGTGTCCATCACTGAGTTCAAGGACAGCGTCGGTGCGATAAATGGCTGTCTTTAGCATTAATCCCGCCGATCGAATAAGAACCATCAACAAAAGACACAAACTAAAAAGCTCAATAGTCAGCAAAACATGATCAGCAAGGGGTTGTTCGCATTCAGGTTTAGTGGTTTGGTGATTCCCATTCGATCCTGACTGCGAGAAAATAAGTGGGGGGTTTGTAGGACCTTGAGGAACAGTTGCAGCTTTCTGTGCCTGTACCTGTGGCCCAGTACTAAGCATGGCAACAATCATCCACAAAACACGTAAACGACGATATGTGAATACCATTACAACAGACAATACAATAGTCATGCCAAATGCCAAAAGACCGAGCAGTGTAGGCCACTGCGTGATGTTAATCTCTTCCTCCCATTGATCCTTAAAAGAGTATGACGATAATTGTCGAAATACTCGCTCGTTGCTTTTCATTTTCTGTGCCACGGTTTGCAAATCCGCATCCAACTTAGAACCACGTTCTAAGTCGTTTTGAAATTCGTGTTCATCTATTTGTAAATGGGGAACAGTATACTCGACCGGTTGAGTATATGTTGTGGACGTCATAATGTGTTTGATTTCTGATGCATTAAAAAATTGTTGCAACAAAGCGACATTCACTGGATATTTTATAAATTCATCAATATCTGATAAAGCAATACATGCCGACAAACGTGCTGACAATCGGAAATCATCTGCCACTAAGGAGCATTCACATGGAATCTGGATTAAGCAGTATATGCAGCCTGGTTTTTTAACAACTTCATGACGACACGTTAGTATTACTTCAGAAATGTTAGACAACAACGCCACTCCTGGTTCTACTTCTAACAAGTGAGGTTTAACAGCATGCTCTTTCACCCGAAATTGACAATATTGATCAGGCTTGTCTTCTACCAATAATGCTATTGCACAGGTAGGGTTTTCAACTACCTGGAGACCTTGTGTTATGGGACAAAACTTGATAGAATCTCCGTTGCATAACGAAAAGTCAGTATTCGTCATTTCCAGGTACGTGGATTTATCATCAGTTATTGCTACATAATCTGGCATTCCTGTTAGTTGTGTGGCATGCGTTGTAGAATGATTCAACGGAACTGGTTGGGTGATGACTTGGTAAACCTGAAACAAAGCATTTCGTGAAGAAACAGGTACATTAATCGTAATCCAAATGGAATCAGGGTGTGATGAAAACAAAACTGGTTGCGCCAAGTAGTAAAATGCTGGGTGTCGATTTACAATTTCGAAGTCAGGGTAATTATATCTGAGCTTGCGTTGGATTGAAATGAGTGCTTGTCTAAGAGTACTTTCAGACACCAGAGTTGGCGACAGGCGTCGTTGGACCAACTCGTGTATTCCTTGCAAAAATGATTCTAACTGACGTTCCAAACGCACAGCATAATGGAACTTATTGATTAGTCGCACCAGTAAAACCACAACTTCGTGTTCCAGCTGCCGTAACTCCAAAATGTTCTTCCGAAACATTGTATTCATGTCTTCCATCATCCGATGGTTTTGTTGAATAGACTGATAAACATTGTGGAAATTTTCGCTGGTCTTGTTGACAAAACTGTGCATTAGTTGGAGTTCTGCATCCATTCCTTCACTTATATTCTTCTGATACTGATATAGTTGGTTAATATGTGTCTTTAAAGTCTGTACCTCTCCATGTGTAGCGACGCCAAACAGTCCTGATGCCAAATCGCCTACAAAATCGAAAAGCCCTCGTTTAGATCTTGATTGTAATTTGAACTCTGACTGCTGCACTGGAAACTCAACTTCTGAAGGAAAAAACATGCCGTGTCTTTTTGTTCGTTTTTGTGGTTGTTCCGTAATGACAAAAGAGGTACTCAGAATTTTCTTGGCAGTTCGCATTGTTTCTCTCATCTTTTCCTGAAGGATAGAGCTCTGATTATTGTAAGCAAGCGCAATGGTGTTAAAAATATCTCTGGATTGAAGAAAACAATGATCTTGCCTGTTTTCGTCACATTGTAGCAACGTCAGTGGTGCGAACGTCCATCGTGGGAATTTGAGTTGGAAGGTGTGTTGCCAGGATTGTGTACCCGTAACAATCTTGGTCACAGCGCGAAAATGAACTCCATAGTTCAACCTCGACTCCTGCGCTGCTCCTTTAGTAGGCCCAAGGATAATGAGGGTGGTGGCGAAGATTACTATTGTTATGAGCGCCATGTCTTCCTGTAAAAATTCAAACCATAATATAACGTATACATATACGTTTTAAACTATATTTATTCTACCAACTACCAATGGAGTGTGCACCCTCCACAAGTAGGGAAAAAAAAACTATTACATCTCTCTTGAAACAAGACTGGCCAGGTCAAGATTCTGAGAGAATAAAGGTCAACCCATATAGCGCACAAGTTTTCACACCCGAAGGCGTACGCATTGCGCATAATAACAACTAACTTATTCATCCACAATTACACTTATTCCAATCTTAATACTATTTATTTATATCTGCAGCACGTGACTGCCTTACCGTTTAACCTTTGCTTCCTCTATACTTTCCTGTAAGAAGAAACAAAATATAATACACGTCATTCCATCATTATATATGCACTCAACACGTTCAATGGTGAGCACAACCAATGTAGCTGTTCCCCTTTCTTTACTGTCATGCACAGAATGAAGACAACTTATCTGTCACAAAATATGCAACAAACGCAATAAACCCAGGAGGCACACCGTACAACACATCATGTTCACATGCCTATATGAAATGTATTTAACAAATTTTAAAACAAATCCCGTCGTAGCTTCAGCAACAACCATCAAATGCACGTCCCGTATCGCGATGCATCACATCACATCTTACAACGTGGTACTGCCATGAAACGCAAAAAAAATCGTTTTAAAACCATCAAAACATCGCCACTGATCATTAATATAATTAAACAAGAACACAAATTCATTTGTGAGTGCAACCCCACAGCACAAATAAGTAAACCTCGCAAACTTTTATGTAGACATGGCTCCAAACATGTCTAAAATTGAAAAATAGAAAAAAATAGTTAATTCAAGAGAATTAATACACATTCATAAGTCGCATACAACAAACGACTTCTCCCCGTCAGAAGTGTGTTTGCATCATTTTCACTTATTTGGGATCCTCGCGTTTTCATACTGCAAAGAAAAATGTCAAGTTATTACATCCGCATGCATATGTAGAACAAATTCTAATAATGCATTCAACCAAAAAATACTTCTCAACTGTATTGGTCATATACAGTTACTTACAATGTCACATCACATTTCAACTGAAATAACAAAAAAAACATTCATTTATTTTATACACATTATTTGTAATAAAACACCATTAAAGTAAACCATGTCAAAGTCGCACCGACTTATGTCTGTCTCTTATTTCATTTCAGTAGATACACATTGTTCGTGTGTGGGGACGTCGTCTCCGCCGACCTTGATGTGTCTTCTTGATGTGAAAATCTCTAATCAAATTATCCGGAATATTGTGTAGAGGTTCCCACGTCGTGTTGGGATAGCCTTGCCACTTTATCTTGTATTCTTTCCTGCCGTTTTTGTTACGACAGGCTACAACACGTTCTACTTCATAGAGTTTGTCAGTATCTGACGATTCAGAATGACTGTCACTGTCAGCTTTGTCTTTGACTCCGATTTCATCCCTGTCTTTCTCCAGGTCTACCGTTTGTTTATGTTTCGCCTGAAGGTGACGAGCATCCCGTACATTTTGTTTCACTTCACCAGGAGCTTCGCTCTCCACCCTATCATTTTCATCAGCATCTCCTACCTCACTGCTCGTTTCTATCTCGGAATCCGACATTTCTACTTCAGACAACACGGGTTTTACCTAAACGCAACTCTGCCTCACACCCCTGACACAAGCTTTGTGAAGCTTCTCTAAATAGTCTATGCAAGTTGACACCCTTGCTGTAGTAATCATATCATAGAAATTATCACAATTTCTAAAATAGTCATACAGATCTCCTGCACGTGCATCATCCGGATGCGCCGGACTCTCTGTTGGGTCAAAAATTCTGTCAATGAGAATGTTTTCTATTTCAGTTAAAAGTCCTTCCTCTTCTACATACATTTCCCACAAAACTTCCGAACTAAGATCCTCCATTGTAGTAAATGTGTTCTACAGGTATTTCTTCTACTCTTCTTTTCTTTTCTTCCTCTACTCTTTTTTTCTACCTTTTTTTTTCTCTCTAACTTTTTTTCTACCTTTTTTTCTAACTTTTTTCTCTACCCCGCAGGGTCCACCAAGTATGACGCGGTCAGCTCATCGCCTTCACGTCCGGGGATCAACTATAGCATTCTATGGAGACAATGTTTTACACAGACAACTTGAGAGACAGTTTTTCGAGAGATTTAATTTGCTAAACCACAACTCTTTCATTTTGTTTTTCTAACTATTTATTTATTGCACAACACACATCAAACATCAAAATACAAAATCTTCATCCTACCTTTCTAGTATAATTCCATCACTTAATGTGGAGGCAGAGAACAAAGAAACTGAGAGCTGAGACAGAGAGCGGTGGCTAAGTAGATATTCTTTGGCGGTCCTTGCTCCCTTCTCTCGTGCATCATCTTATATATATAAAATGGGTATCCAGCCTCAACATTTCGCCTCCCAACTTAATAACGATTGGTCAACTGTGCAATTATGAATATTTATAACAACACCTATATGGACATGCGTTCTTTCTCTTATTAATATTAATTTCCAGACATTTTCCCAAACCGTCTCACTATCTCTTATCATCCTTACACCATTCTGTGGAGTTTCTTTCGCCACCTAACCGCTACGCGATGTTAAAGGTGAAACAAAACTACATTAACCACACTCCACGTCTTTCCTCTAACTTTAATAAAAATTTACTTTCCCAGACCAAGACATCTACTCACTACCTATCTTATCACTTTTAAACACTCTCCTAACCTCTAAACCATTATTTATAAATTACTAATAGTGCATCTATACTTGTAATCACCTCCACATCTCTTAATATTTACAAATATATTATACAATAACACTGTATTGCTGAATAACCAAACCTATCAATGTCTTTATTTATATTCATGCTTCACAAATTTCCTTTATAACCCACTCCCATAATCAACAAACATATTTATTGTTTTACTTCTTATTTCCTGTTTCTTGTTTTAATTTCACAAAACCCAAAACAATTTCTGACATTTCCACTACCCCTTTTAACCATCTATCTCAACAATTCATTTATCTTCCGCTTCCTTAAGGTTTGGATAATTTCGGCGCTAATGACGTTTTCGTTTGTATAACCTCTTATTATCAACGCTAACACAGACTTCTTTAGATCAAAGCTAAGCATTTCCAGCAACTGTAATACGCTTCTAAAATTTGTTAAAACGTTACATCAATTCCAACAACTGTGGTACACTTCTAACATTGTATTAAAACCATAATTTGGACTCTGTCATAGTACCCTGGCTTGCCAGGGTACAAAAACCACTAGTATTATTATATAGGAGCACACGTAATACTAAAAAATATTATTAATAATAAATTAATAATAAAAGTAAAAAAAAAAAGTTATATGTACTCTGTTATGTCTGATACAAAACAAAAATACAGCCATAAGATTGTACAGGCAGTTGAGAATAAATGGGCCAAATTAGTTTTAACAAAATAAATACACACAGACTGCAGTCCAACTAATCATTCAATGAATCAAGAAAACTCTGACACTTCCTTAAAAACCTTTCTTAGAATTGTACTTAACCAACACTTTTGCCTCAAAGTTAGAATCAGTAACTCTGGTTCTGATCTTAGTTAAAATAAGTCCAGCCTGACTAAACAAACGCTCAACAAGCTGCACTGCTGGGCAATGAGGTGTTCGTCCTCAGGAAGACAGCCTTGACACCAGGGTACTTGTCCAGTTCATCCAGAGATTTGGCCAGTACCTCTGTCAGGTAGGCTGTAGACTCGGCCACGTCAGCGACATTATCAAAGAGGAGAAAGTCCTCATCAGTTTGAGACTTGACCGCTGCCTGGGCTCGTGGCTTGATGGACATAACTTCATTTGTCAGCAGCATCTTAGCTGCTTCCTTAAGCTTTAAATTTCCTTTTCTTGCTCGCTGAATACTCATTGCATCCGTACTTGCATTTAAATATAAATGCATTGTCCGTTTCTTCTTTAAAATGAAAAAAATTCTATGTATGGTTTAAACAAAGTTGGAAGTTTCTCCATCTTCTGCGGTCTAAAATTTGTGCGTTCTGTGCTTGATTTACCCGAACAAAGACTGAGATGACTGACGCGCGCTTTTGAAAGTCACGTGGCTGGCTTTTGCTTTCAGCCTATCACAATCATGCTTCCGTTGACTGAATGTGCAGGTCACACGGCAATGAAAGTAGCGTAGCGAAAAACACATTTTCGCTACTTCGCTACTGACAAATTAGTAGTTCGCTGCTTTACAACTACTTTTTTATGTAGTTTGGATCGTTACAAACTACTCCAAATAGTAGCGAAACTACAAAATGTAGTCGCTACTCTCGCTACTTGCCTATCCTTGACCACAGGTTAAGCAATCTACAATGGTGTGGGACATGTGTAGAAAGCAATGATGGATGGATTTTGTGCCTGTGGTGTTGTGCGTGCTAGCCAACATGGGGACAAATTGCCTGTGGGACGTCACTTGCTGGAGTACATTTTGTATTGTTTATTTTGTTTGTCAGTTTGTTTTCTTATTTATTTACATACTGCCAGTTCTCTATAGAATGGCCTAAGACGAAGGCACATGATGATGATGATGATGATGATGATGATGATGATGATGATGATGATGATGATGATGATGATGATGATGATGATGATGATGATGATGATGATGATTGTAAAGACACCCTCATCCTCCGGCATCTGCTCCTCGTCCTCCTCATCCACTTGATCATCATCATCCTCTTGATCATCATCATCACCTTCGTCGTCGTCGTTGTCATCATCATCATTGCAACAAACGCAATTTATATATGTTTGTATGAATAGACGTTATGACGTCACTAGCGTAAGTGAGGAGTGCGCATGTCTAAATTAATTATTAGATTGAGTTGAATTTAATCAGAGATTACATACTAGTTGAAGGAATCAGAAATAGCGAAAAAGAAGGGCAAAGAGAGGTAACTGTGTAGACTTTGTCCTTGTTTGTAAGCACGTGTGTGGTGGTGGATGAAAATTTAGAGTAAACAGAGACAGAACATGCATCCTGAAACTGGAAGTCAGATAAACACACGCACACACTCATCTCATTAGTTTATTTAGATATACGTATATAAATATTTCATTTAACGCAAATCCACACGTTACAATCATCATCATCATCATCATCATCATCATCATCATCATCATCATCAACAATAACAACAACAACAACAACAGCAGCAACAGCAACAATCATATCAATAGCAATAATATTACCACCAAAATCAACATCACCACTTCCACCAAACACCAACTGCCACGATAATGTAATGTAATGCAATGTAATTTGGGTTACTTTAATTTAATTTAATTTATGTTTAGTTTAATTTAATTTAATTTCATCTTTCTAATACCTAACTTACAGACTTTCGCCTGTGCCGATACCAACTCAAGAACGACAACCATGCCTAACAACTTCTCGCAAGCTCATGTCGGCTATAAAGCAGGAGTTATCTGCCTTTTCCTGGCCACCGCCATGGCTATTTTTGGCGTCATAGCACCAGGATGGCTGCAGTATGCAGAAGCTTTCAGCACAGCTCGCTCTGTCCATTACTTGTAGTGGAGGTGTTCGAAGGCATACTCAGACTGCTTTCGTGTGCAACTTTACCTTGAAAAAGGTCTTTATTTGCTTATTTATTAATTATTATTTATCCTTATACTTCATATCATTAATACCTATGATGATGATGATGATGATGATGATGATGATGATGATGATGATGATGATGATGATGATGTTGTTGATGATGATGATAATGAGCAGTAGTAGTAGTAGTAGTAGTAGTAGTAGTAGTAGTAGTAGTAGTAGTAGTAGTAGTAGTAGGCTTATTATTGTAGTGGTGTTGGTGGTGTTTGGAGAGAAAACAAAGTGAAGTGATGGATGCTAGGGTGATGAAATATCATTTGCACATTTTCTCTCTCTCCCTCTCTCTCTCTCCCTCTCTATCTCCCTCTCTCTCTCCCTCTCTCTCTCTCTCTCTCTCTCTCTCTCTCTCTCTCTCTTTCACGAACGCCAGTCCGTTGATGACCCTTTAGTTTGTCTTTTATTGGAAGTGCATCATATTTAGAGGGCAAAGGCAGTGCTCGTGGAGATAACAGCGTGTTCTACCCTGTGCTCTGCTGTGCTGTGTTCTGCCCCCAAAACCTTTCGTTATTTCTTTACTAGATTATCGTCCCCGAACACAATGCGTACAGAGGACAGTAAATAATGGCTGGTTGCAAGAATAGGCCCATTCGGGCTAATTAAAAATTAACACAGGAATAAAAACCTACAACATCCCTAAAACCTCACAGACAAAATGGAAAAAAAAAACAGTGTTAAAATCAAGTAAAAGCGAGGGGAGGAAGAAAAAAAAAAGAAGAAAAAAAGCTCAAGGGCTATAAAATTGAATCCACCAAGTAGGACTAATGATTTAAAAATTAAAACCACATAGAAAGGAAATAAAATCTGAATTGTAAAATTTCTACAAGCCAACAATTTGCTTGACAGGTTACAAAGGATATAACAACTACCGGGAAACATTTACTCACACAGACACTCGCAGTATAAAATCAATTCAACCTTAATGAACTGACATTACAAGGTAAGTAATGAAAGCTGTTTAAGAAAAAAATTAAGACCCATAAAAAGAAGTGGGCCATAGACTAACCCCCGAAACTGTTGGTTGGTTTGGTTGGTTGTGTAGATTAGTGTCCCCGGACACCTGAGCGTATAGGGGACGTGAATACGAAGTTCCGATGAATAAGATGTCCAATAGCGCGGATGAAAAGCAGACGCGCAAACAGCAGGAGGAAGAAGGCTCGCCGATGATGAATAAGATGTTCCAAGTGATGAAGGCATGCAGCCCAAGGGATCCATCAAGAAGGCCGTGTGGAGAGGAAGGAGACGATCACGATGGAAGCGCTGGCGGCGCAACTGCGCCTGCAGTCCGGAGGCGCCACTCTCCACAGTGAATCCAGTGACGTCCGATCATAGTGAAAGAGGGTGGACTACCAGAGAAAGGAACGGCGGGAGCAATGCGAAGAGGAGCCATTGACGAAAAGCAGCCACCACCCAATCAATGGTGTCCAACTGGTAGAAAATGTAGGTAGAGGGTTGAAGTGGAGGGTCGGATCGGAATCACCAATGGGTGCTGGCCGCCGCCTCCGTCCTCGGACTTCCAAAACTCAACCTCAGGTATGGAAAGCAAAAACAGAAGTCCACTCAGACAAGGGGCGGATAGCGCACCCATGGGTCTGACCTCCTCCTAGAACAGGACTGGCACCCCTGCTCAACTCGCTGCCACCGAGTGACGGCCCGAAACTGAACATGGAGGTTTAACGTCTACACCCACCATTGGCGATATGGCAGACGGGGATAACCATCCCAGGGAAAGTTGGGTGGGGACATGAATCAACACTGAACCACCAGAGCAATCATACTGCTAAAATGGACAGTGAAAATGGCCACATTTTATATCGCCCACCACGGGATTCGAACCTGGGTCATCGGTGTGCCAGGCGAACGCTCTACCACTTGAGTCACGGCGGTGGGACAGCCCGAAACTGTTGTTGTTTGTAGATTATAGTCACACGACACTTTCGCATATAGGTGACTATTGGACCGATTTATACTGACACCAGCGGGCCAGTTATTGGTAAAGGGGAAAATAATATGATCACACGTTGACCAATCCGGGATTCGAACCAGCGACCTTTCGGTTACTAGCAAGACGCTCTTACCAACTGAGCTACCCGGCCCCATTTCCGAAACTGTTGTTGTTTGTAGATTATAGTCACACGACACTTTCGCATATAGGTGACTATTGGACCGATTTATACTGACACCAGCGGGCCAGTTATTGGTAAAGGGGAAAATAATATGATCACACGTTGACCAATCCGGGATTCGAACCAGCGACCTTTCGGTTACTAGCAAGACGCTCTTACCAACTGAGCTACCCGGCCCCTCTAAGTCTGTTTGGCATCCAGTCCACAGCTCTCCGTTGGTTCTCATCGTACTTACAAGACCGTTCTCAATATGTATCTGGCAACAGTTCTTCCTCTGCTTCTTCTCCTCTCCTTTTTGGTGTCCCGCAGGGCTCTGTCTTGGGTCCTGTTTTGTTCGTGCTTTACACCACTCCACTATCCTTTGTCATCAAGCAACACTCTGTTGATCATCATCTTTTAGCTGATGATGCACCACTTCAAAAGTCTGCGAAACCTTGTGGCATTGACTCTGTGACGGACACACTACGTGACTGTACTACTGATATTAAGACATGGATGACAAACCACATGCTCAGACTGAATGACGACAAGACAGAAGCTCTCATTTTCTCAAGTGCAACTCCTATCTCTGCCCCTTCTCTTACCATTGGATCTTCCACTGTTCTCTATTCTGACAAGACCAGAAATTTAGTTATCATTGATTCTGAGCTCTCAATGAATGATCACATTTCAAAAGTATGCCAAATGTGCTATTGTGAATTAAGGCGAATCAGTTCCATCCGTCGCTTCCTCACTGTAGATGCCACAAAAACACTAGTTACTTCTTGTGTACTGTCCAGAATAGGCTATTGCAACTCTTTACTTATTGGCTGCAATGACTCTACCCTAGCACCCCTTCAAAAAGTTCAGAACGCCGCTGCGAGGTTTGTTTTCAATCTATCCTATCCTATCCTATCCTATCCTGTCCCATAACCCGGAGGTCGTAGGGGCACCACAAATGATCGTTTAACCAGCATACTCCATCTTTCTCTGTCCTCAGTAGCCCTGATGGCTTCGCTCAGTGTCAAACCAGTCCATTCTCGAATGTTGTCCTCCCACCTCTTTTTCGGTCTCCCTCTTCTTCTACCTCCTTGCACTGTGCCTTGCAGAATGGTCTTTGCAAGGCCTGATGATCTGGTGACTTGGCCATACCATCGGAGTTTCCGTTTCTTCACCACTGTGACCAGGTCATCGTGTTGTCCAATGGCTTGTGTGATGGTCTGTCGGACTTCGTCGTTGGTGATGTGTTGGGTATAGAAAATGCCCAGAAGTCTTCTGTAGCACCTCATCTCCATGCTTTGTATTCTTCGTTGTAGATCTGCTGTGAGGGTCCATGCTTCGCAAGCATATAGGAAGATGGAGATGACAAAGGAGCGCAGCAGTCTTACTTTGGAATGTAGACTGATGGTCCTGTCTTTCCAAATGGGCTTCAACCTTGTCAGTGCAGCAGTTGTTTGTGCGATCCTGGAGAGGACTTCCTGTCGGGACCCATTGTCTGATACAATGGCTCCTAAATATTTCAAGCTATGTACTGTGTTGAGGGAGTGGCCTTGAACTTTGATGTCCGTGTTGATGCCATTGGTGTTGTTGGTCATCATTTTGGTCTTCTCTGCACGTATTTCCATTCCATAAGCTCTGTAGGTGGTGTCAAGCCTCTGAACCAGCTGTTCAATTTCTTGTTCCTCTCCAGCCAATCCATCAATGTCATCCGCAAAACGAAGATTGGAGATTGCTCTACCCCCTATGCTGACTGTACCTTCGTGATCTGCAAGGGCTTCTGACATGATGCGCTCTAGGAAGATGTTGAAGAGTGTTGGAGAGAGTAGGCATCCTTTGACGCACACCGATTGTTGTTCTGAACCAGTTCCCGATGACGCTGTTATGGAGGACTGCACTGGTAACCTTGTCATACAGGCTTTTGATTACTTCAATAATTTTAGGGCTGATGTTGTACACTTTCATTGTTGCCCATAGAGCTGCATGCCAGACTCGGTCAAACGCCTTCTTGAAGTCTATGAACACATGATGTAGATGTTGTTGGTGCTGTAGGTATTTCTCACAGATTATTCTGTTGTTTCAAGTCAAATCGAAAACAACCATGCACCCCTCTCTTGCGCAAACTTCACTGGTTACCTGTTTTAGAACGCACAAAGTATAAATCAGCCTGCATTTGCTACAACATCAACACTGGATCAGCTCCCGAATATCTTAATGAGTTAGTTGCTCTATACATTCCTTCTTGCACCCTCGACTCCTCCGCCAAGGCCGCTACAAACGGAAATCACATGGTCTCCGCTCTTTTTCTCTCTGTGGACCTCAGCTCTGGAACTCTCTTCCCTCCGATGTCAGACACTCTCCTTCAATTCAAAGTTTAAAAGCAACATGAAAACCTTTCTCTTTCAGCAGCACTTTACACCATTTAAATTCTTTCCTCATTTAGTATTCTTGTTTTGTGTGTGTGTGTGTGTGTGTGTGTCGTGTGTCTGCGTGTGTGCATGCATTTCTATGCTGTTCAGTATTATTTATAAAACATGAATGTGTGATTAGATGAATGTCGGTGTGTGCACGCCTAGATCCGCAGGGTAGGCGCCTTACAAATGCTAATTATTATTATTATTATTATTATTATTATTATTATTATTATTATTATTATTGGTACTTTCTCAGGTCAAGGTCATATTTTTGCTTCACCATTTTCTAAAGACGTCCTGCGCTGTACCTAAAAAAATACCTCGCTGATTCGATTTTGATAATATTTTTCCCCGCTTGTAAATTAATTCAGTTAGTGGTCTATCACTCCATGCTTTTCTCTTTTGCTTCGTTAGGATCACGCCAAGTCACAATACGGGACGGAGGAAGGGGGGAGGTCTGATGTCTTAAATTGTTTGGAAAAACATTTGAATGGCTTTCCATCTTTGTTTTTTTTAATTTTATTTCTTTCAGTCACGTTTAAAGTGGCGTTGGTGTTGCTGTGTTCGGGAACCTTCGTTCTGTTGGTGTCATCCATCGCCAGCTTCCAGCAACAGTTTTGCTCTTCACTTCCCGCCGGGCGCAAGGGTCACTATTTCATTGTCTTCGCAGGTGAGTGCTTGATTCCTTGGTGGGTTGGTCGCTTGGCTGGTTAGGTGTTTGAGGGTTGGTCTTTTCGATTGGACACGCATGTTTGGTTGGGTGAGCGTTTTAGTTTTGGGGTTGGGTGGTTTAGATAGCTGGTTGGTTATGATTGATGATGATGATGATGATGATGATGATGATGATGATGATGATGATGATGATGATGATGATGATAGTGGTGGTGGTGGTGGTGGTGGAGGTGGTGGAGGTGGCGATGATGAAGAGGCTGATGCATCACTTTTCTTTTTGACATCGCAGTTCCGTTGTACTTGGTAATGCCCTGTGGATAAACAGTGAACATTTTCCAGTGTTATCTTGAGATATCGCGGTATTCGAACCTTGGTCATCGGCGTAGTAGGCGAACGCTCTCTCCACTTGAGCTCCTGCAATGTGTCGGAGATTAATTGTTTGATTGCTGAGAATCATACGTTGCTGGCTTGTTTGAGCATGTGAACCATTGAGTGGTTTGATTTGATGGCTTGATCAGTTTATTACTTGTTCACGCAGGCGTCAAAATCTTCACGGGCTGCATGCTGTTTGTCAGCGATACGTACAAGGGCGTCGGCGTCGTCTTTTCCTACGGGCCGTCCTTCGGGCTGACCTTGACCGCGTCCTTGATGGCTGTGATCTCTGGAGTGCTCATGCGAGTGTCCGCGGACCGCGCCAATGCCCCTCCGACCTCCACCACCTACAACAATCCAACCGTCTCCGTCGTTCACCAAAGTCAAGGTCACTACGGACTGTCGAATGCCGCAGGGTCAGGGGCGTATGCAAGTCCAGGAGGCTACCTGAATTATTCATTGGCTGGGGGTCAGGGGAGTGTCCAATATAACGTGGCCGGTTACCAAGGACAGAAAACGTATTAACTTCTCAACACAAAAAACACAACCAAACAACAACAACAACAACAACAACAACAACAACAGCAACAACAACAACAACAGCAACAATACCCTTTCCAATTGGTTGTGTAATTAAATTTTACCTATGCCCGACCTCAGTTTTGAAAGAAGCCCAAAATTTCCATGAGGCTGAAACGCAGTTTGGATGAATGACTGAATAAACATTGAATTATTGATTAATTCGATTGGATTAATTTGATTTAGCATTTGCTGTGCTGAACAGCTTGATACTTTTTGCTATATTGATTTTTATTTTGATATGGCCTTTGCTGTGCCGATTAATGCAATTTAAATTAATTGAATTCGCTTTAAGTGGTGTTGCAGTTGCTGCTGGTCAGATTAAGATTTGTTGTTTACCACGCGGACTTGAACTTTGATCTTGTTTTAGTTTTGTTGATTAACTTCATTATAGTTGGTTTTACCATTGCTGAATATATCTACGTATTTCTGATTTTGTTGTGTTTAGTAATCTGATTCTGATTCATCCTGTTGATGAATCAAATTTTGATTGACTTAAATGTTAAATTTAAATGTTGATTTTGCTTTGTTGACGTAATGTGATAATTCCTGAGATCATTTCTTTACTGTCTAGCACGCGTGTTTTGTGTGTGTTTGTGTGCGGGTGTGTGTGTGTGTGGTGTGTGTGTGTGTGTAGGTGTGTGATACTGCACCTAAACTGCTTGCTTTTCGACCCAATATTTATTATTTCTTTCACTTTCGTTATTTACTTTTAGTTGTTTGATCTAATTCCTTTTATTTGTAATTCATCCTTAGTTTCTCAAGATGTAGGACACGGCTCGGACTTAGATAATGTTCCTAAAGACAGAAAGATAGGTGGCTTCTTGAAATTGTTCGTCCGACCGCCGCTGTTCTGCATGTGTAATTTTGATTCGACGAGTGGCACGGGCGACAACCTCTGCTGTCGGTCGCACTGACTCTCTCCATACTCGCCTGCACATAAGTTTGGTTTTTGTTTTCTTTATCCGTTCACATTCATTTAACTTTACAATCTCGTAAACACCCTTTATTTTCATGTTTACGTTTTTTTTCTTTTGTTATTTTTAGAGTGGAACCCTTCAGCCAAACGACAGGGTACTCAATTTAGTCAAAATTTGAAGTTTATCCATCCTGGTCTGCTTCTTGTTTTACGTGCTTTGGAACGCCATAACTTGAAGAATGAGTTGTGAATTGAACGTCTACAGAGCCAGTATAGGTCTTTTCTATACAAAAGCGGCCAGAAATCGAGATATTGTAATTGCAAACCAATCACATCTTACTTTGCTTACTACTCTTGTCACACAAAGAAAATCATAATCTTCCAATGGCCTTATTATTACTAACATGTGATGACAGCGAATCAAACCCTGGGCCGAATACTAACAACGATATAACAATTATCTATTTAAACGCCAGAAGCATTCCCAATAATACAAATCTTATTGAAGGGGAAAGCAATGAATATAATATTATTACCAGTTACTGCAAGGCACAGCGCAAGGAGGTAGAAGAAGAGGGAGACCGAAAAAGAGGTGGGAGGACAACATTCGAGAATGGACTGGTTTGACACTGAGCGAAGCCATCAGGGATGCTGAGGACAGACAGAAAAAGATGGAGTACTGATGGAGTATGCTGGTTATACGATCATCTGTGGTGCCCATACGACCTCAGGGTTACGGGACAGGATAGGATAGGATAGGATAGTTTGTTTGTTTGTTTCCACACCTCGTGGAAGTTGCCGCGTAGGCGGAAGATCTACAGGATCCTTCATGGTGGGCAGGAAAGTACATGAAGAAAACTCTTTTTCAAAAAGCCGAACACGTCCTTTGCTGACCGAAATTTCGTCATCATTTTCACAGGAAAATAATATTGCACAGCAGCAATAACATGGATTCTCACTGGTCCACTTCATCTTAAGGCGCTTTCTCATTAGTCGGGAGGACTTACTTTTCTTTGTCAGGTTATTATAGAAAATGACGTCATCATGCCAACTCGAGCATCAGCCAGAGGATCGCCGAAACAAAATCGCAGGGGACTTGCTTGGTTTTATCAGCTTATTCCCCCACTTAAATTTTTTTTAACAAGGACTTACTCTATGATATCTCCAAATCTAAACATAGTTCGGATTTGATTTTTACAGGTAAGATTCGTCATTCTGTTGCAAGTTTGATGGCGCAAAAAACTCATTTTCGACCTTAGGTGGACTTACTCGGCTTTGTCAAATCACGGCAGACTGCGGCTGGTTAAGCGATCATCTGTGGTGCCCCTACGACCTCCGAGTTACGGGATAGGATAGGATAGGATTACCAGTTCCGAAACCTTTTGGAACGCCACACACACAAGTAACGAAACAGATTTGCTAAATGTTCACACATTCGTCCCCCACCCCCACCCCCACCCCACCTACGCCACACCTGTTAGGCTAAGAACTGATCAAGGTGGTAATAGCTTGGCTATCCATTTGAAGTCAGCTACTTTGCAGACACCGGTCAGACCTTCAGTTACCTAACCTAGAAGCGATATGGATAAAAACCCAAATTAATGAAGATACTCTATTAGTAGGATCCTATTACCGTCAACCAAGTTTTCCGGTTCATTATTAGAACTTAGTCAAAAACAGCCTTAGGAAAGTGAATAATACTGGATGTAAATTTTTAGTTTTAGTGGACTTTAATGAGGATTTCAACTACCCGTCCAAACCCTTATTAGATACGCATTAAATACGCGTATCTAATAAGGGTTTGGACGGGTAGTTGAAATCCGCAAATGACGTCTTGGAATGAGTGACGTAAATTACGATTTTGTTTAGACGTCATTTGAGGAGCAACCCCCAATGTGACTGTGACTACCCAGCACAAACTGCTGAACATTTCCTACTTTTTTGTCCATTATTTAACAGAGACCAGACTATTGATACTCTTAATGCAAACCATCAAGAAATTACTACTTTACTAAATGGCAGGAAAGATTTTTTTTCTGTTCAAAGTAATGCATCAATATTTGCTACAGTACACGATTTTTTTGCGATTGTGTGATCGCTTGTAATGTATCATACTTATTGCGCATGGGATTTGTAACGATTACGGTAATGACTACGTTGTCGCCCAGGTTACCTCTCATTCGCGTTATCGTGCATGGTATTTTTGTATAAAGGCGACACTGCTAGTCTGCCTACCAAATACTATCAAACCTGCGCTTCTCCTCCTTCTGGCAACAACTTTCTCCTCCATCTGGCAACATCTCTCCTCCATCTGGCAACTTCTCTCTCCTCCATCTGGCAACAACTCTCTCCTCCATCTGGCAACATCTCTCTCCTCCATCTGGCAACAACTCTCTCCTCCATCTGGCAACATCTCTCTCCTCCATCTGGCAACAACTCTCTTCTTCCATCTGGCAACAACTCTCTCCTCCATCTGGCAACATCTCTCTCCTCCATCTGGCAACATCTTTCTCCTCCATCTGGCAACAACTTTCTCCTCCACCTGGCAACAATTTTCACCTCCATCTGGCAACAAATTTCTCCTCCATCTGGCAACATCTCTCTCCTCCATCTGGCAACAGCTTTCTCCTCCATCTGACAACATCTCTCTCCTCCATCTGGCAACATCTCTCTCCTTCATCTGACAACATCTCTCTCCTCCATCTGGCAACATCTCTCTCCTCCATCTGGCAACAACTCTCTCCTCCATCTGGCAACAACTCTCTCCTCCATCTGGCAACAACTCTCTCCTCCATCTGGCAATATCTCTCTCCTCCATCTGGCAACAACTCTCCTCCATCTGGCAACAACTCTCTCCTCCATCTGGCAACAACTCTCTCCTCCATCTGGCAACAACTCTCTCCTCCATCTGGCAATATCTCTCTCCTCCATCTGGCAACGACTCTCCTCCATCTGGCAACAACTCTTCTCCATCTGGCAACATCTCTCTCCTCCATCTGACAACAAC
This sequence comes from Oncomelania hupensis, assembly GCA_036898135.1. NCBI lineage: Eukaryota > Metazoa > Mollusca > Gastropoda > Littorinimorpha > Pomatiopsidae > Oncomelania > Oncomelania hupensis. The sequence goes on along the minus strand of CM072522.1, from coordinate 41,879,567 downwards.
TCTCTCCTCCATCTGGCAATAGCTCTGTCCTCCATCTGGCAACATCTCTCTCCTCCATCTGGCAACAACTCTCTCCTCCATCCGGCAATAGCTCTGTCCTCCATCTGACAACATCTCTCTCCTCCATCTGGCAACAACTCTCTCCTCCATCTGGCAATAGCTCTGTCCTCCATCTGGCAACATCTCTCTCCTCCATCTGGCAATAGCTCTGTCCTCCATCTGGCAATAGCTCTGTCCTCCATCTGGCAACAACTCTCTCCTCCATCTGGCAACAGCTCTCTCCTCCGTCTGGCAACAGCTCTCTCCTCCATCTGGCAACAACTGTCTCCTCCATCTGGCAACATCTCTCTCCTCCATCTGGCAACAACTCTCTCCTCCATCTGGCATCATCTCTCTCCTCCATCTGGCAACATCTCTCTCCTCCATCTGGCAACATCTCTCTTCCATCTGACAACATCTCTATCCTCCATTGCAAAGTTGTAACTTTCTTATTTTATTTTTTTTGTTTTTGTGTGTTAAATATATTGTTATAAGTCTTGCCATTATCTAGTTATAAATTACATGAAACAATCCTTTCGAGTGCCATTATATAATCTAGGCATGCATTGATTTAGTTTTTTCAACAGTCTGCCTTAATTATCTATTATTATATTTATTATTGCATATGTGACACTTAATTAAGCTTCGGCTTTTGTGTTTTCCTATAAATTCTCAATTGTCATTATTATCATTGTCATGTTTATTGAAATAAATCAATGTTTAGAAAAGAAAAAAAAGAAGCATTGTTCATTACTACTACTACTACTACTACTACTACTACTACTACTACTACTACTACTACTACTACTACTACTACTAGTTATAGACTCCGCTCATATTGCAATATTGGCGCCTGTGTGTCGCAATAAGATGTAGGCCTATGGTGAAAAGCACAGACTCTGGTATCTTATCTCGTATGACAGCGTCCTCTCTATAGAACGTTCTAGAGAGACAACGCTATCGTATCCAGCCAGATACGAGCGCCTGTGGTGAAAAAACCAAGCAAAGCGATTCGATCAAAACCTCTTTCTGCGTTAGCGCTAAGGAAAGGGCCAAAGCGGTACAGGTATTGAATAGGCGATAAATCGATTCTGTACACGACATGAACATGCTGCTAAGCTCTTGCATCAACAGTATTACGTTGCGCGTGTGTGCGTACGTTGTTGTGGTTGTTTGCGGTGATAGTATGTCTATGCCTGTGGTTGTTCTGTGAAGTACTGAGTTGGTGTGTTAAGTCCTGATGAACAAGCTGTTTTTCAGCGAAGTACAGGTGTAGACAAACAACAAAAAATTCTTATTCTTCAGGCTGTGGTCGTCTCGCTTATGAAAGGGGAGACGGGAGCTTTGTGACAGTATCATGGACATAGTTTTACTGGAAGCTATTCTCTTGGGTTAAAGATGAAAAGGGGACAGATCAATCGCCCTGTCTTCTGCTGCCAAATGGTTTATATAGTGGTGACATTGCGCCTATAGATGTACAGAGGGCAAATTTCGAGGCTGCGTTCTAAGCTCGTCAGTGTATTTCAGCTGGGTTTGTTGACACTGGAATGTCAGGTTCCTATTAGCATACACAGACGCTTGAGTGACGTCTGGCGGTAAAGGTTTAGAGAAGACAGGTAATCTTTTAAAGTAAATTCCATGTATAGGGAATATAGATATACATATATAAAAATCTATAAATATATATATATTTTTTTTAATTTTTTTTTTTTAAAATCGAAATATATGTGTGGATATTCTTTCCTCGTAGGCATTTGTTCATTTCTAACGTAGTTTTACCGCGCTTTTCCAGCTCAAGAGCTGCTCAAGGCGCTGGCTTAGTGTGGGCTGGGTGGGTATTGTGTGTAACCGGCACTCACTCGCCTGGAACACGAGCGTCAGGATCTTTTTTAAAAAAAAGTCAATGCGATGGAATGCGTGCGTGCACTGCCTAGACCTCAGTTTATACTCTCATCCGATAGGAGTAGGGGCGCAGTGTCTCAAGGTAAAATTATTTTTGGGGGGGTAAAACTGCAGGCCGCTCACAAAGTTTGGACCATTGTCTGTACTGGCCTCAATGTTATGGCCTGATGTTCCATCGTACTCAGCATACAACTGAATCTTTTCAGGGAAATACCTGTACAGTCTTTTATTTAGGGAAATTCATGAACAGAGAATCTTCACCTCTTTTTAAAAACAACAACAACTTGTCTTCCATGAGTATATTGATAGATAGAAGATAGAGATATAATCTATCTATCTATCTATCTATCTATCTATCTATCTATCTATCTATCTATCTATCTATCTATCTATCTATCTATCTATCTATCTATCTATCTACCTACCTACCTACCTACCTGTCTGTCTGTCTGTCTGTCTATCTACCTACCTACCTACCTACCTATCTATCTATCTACCTACCTATCTACTATCTATCTATCTATCTATCTATCTATCTATCTATCTATCTATCTATCTATCTATCTATCTATCTATCTATCTATCTATCTATCTATCTATCTATCTATCTACCTACCTACCTACCTACCTACCTACCTACCTACCTGTCTGTCTGTCTGTCTGTCTATCTACCTACCTACCTACCTACCTACCTATCTATCTATCTATCTATCTATCTATCTATCTACCTACCTATCTATCTATCTATCTATCTATCTATCTATCTATCTATCCACCTATATATAACCTGTCAACGTCTGAAAGTAAGGTAAAGTAAGGTAAGGTAAAGTAAGGTAAGGTAAGGTAAGGTAAGGTAAAGTAAGGTAACAGAAAGGTAAAGTAAGGTAAAAGTAAGGTAAGGTTAGGTAAAGTAAGTTAATAGTAAGGTAAGGTAAAGTAAAGTAAGGTAAAGTAAGGTAAAAGTAAGGTAAAGTAAAGTAAGGTACAGTAAGGTAAAGTAAGGTGAAGTAAGGTAAAAGTAAGGTAAGGTAAAGTAAGGTAAGGTAAAAGTAAGGTAAGATAAGGTAAAGTAAGGCAAGGTAAGGTAAGGTAAAGGAAGGTAAAGTAAGGTAAAGTAAGGTAGGCCGCAGGGACAGGCTGAACTAGATGCTGTATCGGCCTGCGCTTTGAGCAGTTCTTGAGCTGGGGGAAAAAGCGCTATATAATTAAGACGGACGAAATAGAATAATACTAATGAGCTCACTGAAGGAGGTATGTTTCTACTCTGCTGATCTGAAGGCCAGTTTGGATTGTTTGTTTATTTTTTTGGTGGGATTTTCTTTGGTCTACTTTCTTCTTAGCCCGTTTAACCTCATCCACAACTCCAATCCTTACTTCTTTAGGCTAGACAAGTTACTAGTTAACGTTACCTGTGTCCTTTCTACACACGTGTTTGCATTTGCCTCTCTCTCGCCGGAACCTTTTAAATATTTTTTTTTAATTTTTAGTTTTAAGGTACACCAGTTTTTGTTTTTCCCTAATGATCTGGGAATACTTCAAAATGGTCGGTGGGAACAGAACGAGACAAAAGTCGGTCTTGTCAGTCTGTTAGTCTGCCCGTCCAATGGAAGCCAT
>CM072522.1:41826012-41871012 GCA_036898135.1 Oncomelania hupensis | reverse complement strand
TGCAGAAAGCTCCTTCTTATAATTGTGCTCAAATCTATTATCTGCTGATTGTTACTTTTGAAATTCCAGTGATGAATATTCATATCCAAAACTTTCAAAGACGCATGCAAGCCATCCGTGAAATAACAACATGTCTGCCTCCATTTCTGTGTGTGTGTGTCTCTCTCTCTCTCTCTCTCTCTCTCTCTCTCCCTCTCTCTCTCTCTGTCTTTTTCTCCTTAACCGAATAAAACAATTTCAATCTCTCTCTCTCTCTCTCTCTCTCTCTCTAGCTCCTTAATGGAGAGAGAGAGACAAAGAGAAAGGGAGGCAGAGAAAGAGAGCGTCTGCGATTGATTACTTGAAAGAGAGACAGACAGCCATATAGATAGACAGACAGAGCGTCAGAGACTGATAACGAGAGAGAAAGAGACGGAAACAGACAGACGTAGACAGAGATCGCTTTTATACGTTGATTGAAAGACAGACACAGACAGACACACAGAGAGCGTCTGGCAGCGATTGGGTGTACAGATACAGACAGGCAACAAGAGACATAGATTGACAGACCGACAGGCAGACAGAGAGTCCCACAATAAGACTCAACACACAAGCTTTTGTTGAGGGCTGTCTACTCCCTTTAGCTAAAGGCAGTGTTGTGTGGACACAGACGCATTCAAAAAAAGGTTTAGAACGCAACCCACCCCTTGGGGTCATGAGCAATCTTGCCACTGTAGATTGTTCAAACCTATAAAGGGAACAGTGAAAGCCACAGTTGAAAACCTGTCTTTCCTTTATAGGCAAGACAGATTCACTGCGGCAACAGTACCCCCGTTGGAGTGCCGGGGGTTTTCAGTATAAATAGTATCCCCACTTTATGGAAATTTAGTGCTTTAAATTCCCACTGTCGCTGTCTTCCTCATTTACTCTTTCCTATTCCTGCTCTGTCCTTCACTCTGCTATACTATCTTCTTCTTCGCTAGATCAATGACCTACCTTTTTTCTTGAAAACTCTTCCTGGACAAGACTCCTTGTTTGTGTATGAGGTCTGTTGGATCAGCATGGGAGTGTTGGACGCTTTCTGCCGGGTGGTCACTAGGGCTTCCTATGATTGTACTATTTAGCACTATAGGCATTTTATATATATGTGTTTCATTGATGATTTATAATGATGTTTGTATTCTATTTTGTTTTTGTAACCGGGGTGTTCGCGTAGTTGAGGTCAACCCTCAGCCGTCCCCCGCGTGGGATGTCTTTATTGTAAAGTGACTGGCCGGTGGAGGGCATTCAATTTTCCCACTGGGGTTGTTTCAGCAGATCTTTTATGCGGATCGGGGGTTGTCCGGTCCTGATTTGGCTCGGAAGAGTCCGCTGGACCTGAAGCAACAATAAATCAATCAATCAATCAATCAGAACGCAACCCTGCAGGCACTGGCGTGAAGCATTGAAAGGGGAGAGAGAGAGAGAGAGAGAGAGAGAGAGAGAGAGAGAAAGAGAGGGAGAGAGAGAGAGAGAGAGAGAGACTTCCGTACCTAGTAACGGAACTGTTTACATGTTGTGACTGTACTGCCTATGGTAGGACTATATTTATACACTTACTAATTTTAAACCCAAAGCTTTTTACTGCCTAAATAGTTTATGGCTTTGGCAGTTGAAAATAAAATTACTGCTACTGCTGCTACTGCTACTACTACTACTACTACTACTACTACTACTACTACTAAGCCTACTCTTACTAACAGTCAGCAGAGACGGGCATTTGCTATCTCCACCTCCGAGGCGAGTTTGTGTTTGAGAAGATTGTTGTTGTTTGTAGATTATAGTCACACGACACTTTCGCATATAGGTGACTACTGGACCGATTTATACTGACACCAGCGGGCCAGTTGTTGGTAAAGGGGAAAATAATATGATCACACGTTGACCAATCCGGGATTCGAACCAGCGACCTTTTGGTTACTAGCAAGACGCTCTTACCAACTGAGCTACCCGGCCCCTCATTGAGAAGAACTGGGCCAAGGGTATTTAAACAGTGCCACCCCATAGACCAGCCTTAGATCTGTCTCCTCTCTGAAAATCCTTACGGGAAGAGAGGGGACTATAAACTGATAAACAAGACCAGCCTTTACAAAGGTTTATTTGGCCGTTAGAGCATTAAGGGTGTAGTATGATGTTGGTTTGTTTTATCGCATATCAATCATATCGACATGTTTTGTTTAGTTTGGATCTTATTGACAGGACTGAATTTAGTGATTTGATTGAAGAAAGAAAACATATTTTTAATACATCAGTTTTAAAGAAGACTTTTAAAGAGGTGTCATGTGAAAGTTTGTTTGAGTATTTAAGTGTAACAGGCTTGTTTTTTTGAGGAATTGAGACATTTTCTAGTATTTTAAGATAACGTCTCTCTGGTCCTGATTTGGCTCGGAAGAGTCCGCTGGACCTAAAGCAATAATCTTGTATTGTATTGTATTGTACTGAGCTGGCTGATTTTTGTCTTGCTGAGTGTGCTGTTTACACTCATCAGTATTGATCAATCACCGCTTATAATAATTATAAAACCATTACTACAAAGACAATATTGCACGTTTGTGAAATTCATCGAATTTTGTCTCGATAACATTTCTTACAATATTTTCTACTGAGTAGTAACGTCAGTAACTTCTGTTATGAATTGTAAAAAAATTAAAAATAATTTTAAAAATACAGGAGATTTTGTTTGTGAAGTTCATCATATTTATCTGAATAACTTTTTCTGTTTACAAGTTTTTGTCAGAAACTACTGATTTGGACTATAAAACGTTAATGCAAGAGATTTTTGTGTTTGAAAATTATCAAATTTATCTGGATAATTTTTTCTACAACGTTTTTTACTCAACAGTATACGTCAGTAACAACTCTTCTGGATAACAACAATCAATACAGGAGATTGTGTTTGTTTGTTCGTGAAAAATCATCACATGTATCTGGATTTTTTTTTCTAGAACAGTTTCTACTCACAAGCAATTGACAGTAACTACTCGTCTGGATTTTAAAACATCAATGCGAGAGTTTTGTGTGAGTTTGAAAGTTATCAAATTTATGTGGATAACTTCTTGTACAACTGTACTCATCAGCATTCGCCAGTTACTACTCTTCTGGATAAACTATCAATACAAGAGATTGTTGTGTTTGTTTTGTGAAAAATCATCAAATTTATCTGGATAACCTACAGCGATTACTATTCACGAGCTTTGAATCAGTGACTGCTATTTAGTCTGGATTATATACAATCAATACTGACGATTTTGTGAGCTTTGTGAAGTTCATCACATTTATCTGGATTCTTTTTCTACATCACTTTACGCTCTCCATATTCATCAGCAACTACTATTCTGGATAGAAAACAATCAATATATGGAGATATTTGGTGTTCGAGAAATTCAGCACACATATTAAGATAACCTTTTTCTTCTTCTTTTTTTTATTTTTATTTTTTATTTTTTACACGACGACTTCGACTTAACCAGCATTCATCAGTCACTGCTGATCTGGATGCAAGCAGGACATACAGGAGCTTTGTGTGTGTTTGTGAAATTCGAAGCGTCACAGTTATCTGGATTACCTTGCTTCAACACGCGCACCAATCAAGACGGGTCTGGATGTACTAATAACAATCAGTTGCCTTTGTCAGCATTGTTATAAGGTAAGTCTTCTTTTTTAAACGCTTCAGTGTTCCAGTAGTTTAGTATGTGCACCAAAGCGTGAGAATGCGCTTTGAGTTACTCTTTTTTGTGTGAGATAGGTGTGCTATATAAATCTAGGTAAGGTAAAAGGTAAAGGTAGTCCCATAGCCTTGTGGCCGTAGGGGAGCGTGATGTTGGAGATCACCCTTATCTTGGGCCAGCGTAATGAGGGTGATGCCCATCTCTCTCCCTCGCTGCTTTACCTTCCCCACACTTAAAAGAGAGTAGGTACTCAGTCACAGTTGAGTCAACTGGGGGCGTTGTTATTTGTCGCTTCGCGTTTTGCGGCCATCCATCCAAGTGCTAACCGCACTGGACGGTGCTTAACTTGTGACACAGTAGCGAGTGCTCCAACCACTGCGCTATAGTATTGTTCTCATTATTATCAAATTGGTGAAGTGTGTGTGTGGAGGGGAAGGTGCGGCTGGTGTGTGTGTGTATGTGTGTGTATATGTGGGTGTATGTTTGTGGAGTGTGTGTGTTTCTGTGTGTGTGTGTTTGTTTGTGTGTGTTTATGTGTGTACGTAGAGGACGTGTGTGTGTTGCTGCTATTGTTTGTTAATAGATGTTATTTATTGAGGGTCCTGTTCTTTGCTATTGTTGTTGTTGGTGGTGGGTGGTGGTGGGGGTGGGGGTGGTTGTGGCGGTTTTATGAGTTTTATTAATGTCGTTATTTTGATCAGTCTCTGTGCGAAAGCGATGTACTGGATCAAGCGTGTAAAGTATACGACATATTGATGATTCTGTTCGCTAAGTTATTTACGATCTGTGCGAATACTTAGGATTGATTGTACAAGGTGTGATTGATTTTATTCCATCCTATCTTAATGCGTGTGTGTTCACTTTCATTTACTTGTAATGTTCAACGACTCTTACGGATTTAATCCTTGCGACTGCAACCCGACTTTTAATTTTTTTAATGTCAATCGATCAGGCTGTCTGTCTCTTCCTTTGTCTTTGTCTCTGTCTTTCTCTGTCTCTCTGTCTGTCTGTATATATCTCTCTCCCCCTCTCTCTCTCCACCATTTAAAAAAATTGTAGACGTCGACTTTTTTTTCATGTTTGGAAAATGTGTTTTAAAACATGTCTGAGGGTTGCATTGTTAAAGACATCATTGTTAAACAACCAATGTATTGTTATCTTTGTCTATTCACCAACAGACCAACAGAATTCATTAGGTAGATCGACAGCCCAAAACTTCCACTCTCTCTCCGTCAGAAACCCTCTCCCACCTCCTTCCAGTCTGCCCTCAAGACTTACCTTTTCAAGCAGTTCTAACACTATGACCTCACTACGCACCCCATCGCCAGCTGTCTCTTGCATATAGTGTCTGGTCTGTTTGTGGTATGAGTATATTTGAGTGAATGTATTTTTTGCGTAATTGTTACATGTGTCATTGTCTAAAGCGTGCACATGCGTGCGTGAGTTGTGAGTGCGCGCTTAGAGTTATAATTATTATAAGATAAGCGCATTATAAATACAGTAATTATTATTATTATTATTATTATTATTATTATTATTATTATTATAAAACTAAGATAGTCAAAGTTTACCCGTAACGATCAGCCCCTGTTGAGCTTGTCAACCTTTTTAAACAAGCTTCTTCTTTTAAAAGGCTTCAGTTCGAAAGTCTTTGCTTATTTTGGGGGGCAAAAAACAAAGTTTACCCACCCCCTCTCCCCCCCAAAAAAAACCCAAAAAACCTTATCGCATTTTTGTGTGTGTTGTTGTTGTTGTTTTTTAAAACATTAAACGATGCTAAAAGGGTTGGCTTGACACTGAGCGAAGCCATGAGGGTTGCTTTGGACAGAAAAAGATGGAGTACGCTGGTTAAACGATAATCCCAAAGACCTTCGAGTTACGGGATAGGATAGGATAGGCTAGGATAGAATGATAAAGTGGACTTTCGTGGCTCAAACCAAAGGATAGGATAGGATAGGATAGAATGATAAAGTGGACTTTCGTGGCTCAAACCAATCGCTAAAAAAAGTCTTAATTTTTTTTATTCGGTTATGACCTGGGAGTTATTTCCCCTGTTTTTAACGGCACAGCAGTGTGACCTGTGACCCTATTTCAGAGTGAACCACGCGTCTTTTGGTATCGTAGGTAGAGTAGGGAAGGGTAGTGTATGGTAGTATAGGGTACGGTAGTGTAGGGTATGGTATGGAAGGATAGAGTAGTGTAAGATTAGGTAGGATGGGGTAGGGTAAGATAAGGTAGGGTAGGGTAGTGTAGTGTAGGGTAGGGTAGGGTTTTGTAGGGTAGAGTAGTGTAGGGTAAGATAAGGTAGGGTAGGGTAGTGTAGGGTAGGGTAGTGTAGGGTAAGGTAGGGTAAGATAAGGTAGGGTAGGGAAGGGTAGGGTAGGGTAGGGTTTTGTAGGGTAGGGTAGTGTAGGGTAAGATAAGGTAGGGTAGTGTAGGGTAGGGTAGTGTAGGGTAAGGTAGGGTAAGATAGGGTAGGGTAGTGTAGGGTACGGTAGTGTAGGGTAGGATAGGGTAGCGTAAGATAAAGTAGGATAGAGTAGGGTAAAATAAGGTAGGGTAGGATAAGATAAGGTAGTGTTGGTGGGGAAGTGTAGGGTAGGATAGGGTAGGGTAAGATAAGATAGGGTAAGGTAGTGTAGGGTAGGATAGGGTAGGGTAAGATAAGGTAGGGTAGGGTAGGGTAGGATAGGGTAGGGTAAGATAAGGTAGGGTAGGGTAGGATAGGGTAGGGTAAGATAAGGTAGGGTAGGGTAGGGTAGAGTATGGTGGGGAAGTGTGGGTGTAGGGGAGGGTAGAGGGTACGATAGAAAGTAGGGTAGGGTAAGGTAGGGTATGGTCTATTTTATCAACCTAAAACCAAAAAAAAAAGACAATTTGTTTTTACGGGTTCTGTCTTCTGCCGGTTTTGATAGCGGCTATTTTTAGCTCCAGAACGTTGCTGGCTCGTCATCGGCTATTGCTATTAATAGTTTTTTTAAGTGCGGCAACACTCATTGTGAATGTTAGGAGATTTTGTTTTGTTTTAAGCTTTTTCTCAGTGCAGCATGTGACGGTGGGTTCTATTGTTGCTGGGCTCTGCACAATGGAATGCTATTACCCACTCGTCTTTCGTTTGCGGGAATTGGCTAGTTAGATCGCCCTATGACTAATATTAATACATTTATATGTTTAGTCCGGTCTGTGTGCGGATAGGGTTACAGAGATAAGGAGAAACGTGTAAAAGATTCCCTGACACACTAGCTCTCACATGGCTATGAAACATAGGTAGTCTAGCCACTTGTTAACAGTAAATATCACACATTTATTTCCTCTACTCTATATCTATTTCTAATCTCTACATTAACTTAAATGTCCAAAACGTAATATAACCAGAATTAACTTAACAGTCCGAAAGTCACTTCGAGTGGTTCGTAGAATGGGTAGATCTTTGATGGATCTATCCTGCTACTGTTCTCGATATTTGCTACTGTATCACCACTGGGCTTTGCTCTGGTTTTGCCTTCTGTTCAGGAAGAGTGGACTATCGCACAGTCCCTATAGATCAGTGTTCGTGCACTTCTTCTAGAGCACTTACATGTAGCTGTATCGTTGAGGTACGGTGCTGTGGTCTCTTCCTTGTTTGTTGATTATTGGGCTATCGGAGCTCAATGCTCGATGCTCAAGTGCAGGCCGTTTGTCAGGGTTGACACTCTGTGGGGTCTATCTCCTGCCGCGGACCAAGCCTGCTCGTCTGCAAAACATAACACGAGTTTCAGCAACGCCTTGTTTACAAAGGGTGTGCAGAGTGTCTCACTGATGGCAGAAACAGCCCTCAGTTGAGATCGCATCCACTTAAACAGATAAGAGACGAACAATCTTCTAAGTCCGTGGTCCACTGGAATCTCCAACATAATATATATATATATATATATATATATATATATATATATATATATATATATATATATATATATATATATATATATATATATATATATATATATATATATATATATATATATATATATCATAACTAAACTAAATACAGGAAGAAGTAATTAATAATATACACTTTCTCCAGCACAGCCACTGGTCTGCAATAATACAAATAGGAGAAACAACAGTTGGATAGTGGGGCTACCTCGTGGTCTTGAAAACCAGTTGCGTGTGTCAGCCACGTGGTCAAGCAAAGGTTTACTAACATTCACAATTATAAAACATGGCAAGACTTCACAAGCATAATCCAACAATATTATCAATAAATCGCAGTAAATGAAAAGATCGACCATTTACCTTTTTGACAATGTCAGGCTATGGCTATACGGCGATGAATGAATTTCACCCGTCACCTGCGTAGTCTTCTGCGAGAGATCTTTCAGCGTGTGCGTCCTTCTCGGGTGAGAATCTAACACAGACTGATGTATTTTCATGCTGTGCCAACTAAAGCGCGCGATCTCCCGTGATACCTGAGCGCTCTCGCATGGGGGTTCATGGACATAGTTCAGCGGGATGAGGTCACTGTCTACCTAGTGAGAATCGTTCCTAGATATGCTTAGAATAAACCTTACTTTTATCGTCTGCTAGACCTCGAATTTAAATTACAAAGGCCAAAGAAAGACGAACTATTTGAGGCGTGAAGCCTTAGTGCAGGGTCTAAACTAGCCTATTGTGACACAGCAAAACACTCATTGTGAGTGTTAAAAGCATGTGCCGAGGGGCTGTGGTCAAATCGGGTCTCTTTAAAAAATCAAATCTTTTCTCAAGGGCTGTGCCCCCAGCAGAATTCATTTAGGTAGGTTGAGAGCCAAGTACTATTTGCATTGATAGAAGAATCAAGGTGCACCCGTAGGGATCGGCCACTGTTTACCTAACAACCTCCCAAAGCAGACGCGTTCTTTTTAAAGGCACCCACTAACGGCCCACGCCCCGTCGACAGATGTTTTAACATTCACAGTAAGTGTGGCCCCACTGAAACACAAAAAGCTTACCACCACCCCCTCCCCCACCTCCCCACCCACCCACCCCCACCCAAAATAAAAATAAAAACTTTTTTTAACGAATAGGTATTGGTAAAACGAATACATTCTGTAGTGCTTATAAATAGCAACAGCTGTTGGCTGGCCAACCAACGTTTTGGAGCTAAAATACAAATAACAGCTATAAAAGATACAAGAGACCTTTACCTTTTTGACAATGTCAGGCTATGGCTATACTGCGATGAATGAATTTCACCCGTCACCTGCGTAGTCTTCTGCGAGAGATCTTTCAGCGTGTGCGTCCTTCTCGGGTGAGATTCTAACAAAGACTTGTAAGAGACAAAAACCGTTTATATATACATATATATGCTTGTAAGGTTTAAGGTTTAAAAATTAGTCCCTATACTACCCTTAGACACCAAAAAAAGCATTCTTCAAGTCGCGTGATGTACTTTAAAATTAAAAAAAAGGGGGGGGGGTCAAAGGTCAAAACGGCTATAGTATCATTGTACCGTTAAAACAGGGGAAATCATTTCCTGGTAAAAGCACACAAGGAAACATTCAAAATGTCGTGCGTTTGTTTGAGCAAACGCGTTATGAGCGTAATATTTTCTTCAAATTGTCCTTGTTTTGTCTAATAAAAGGACTAAGTTACAAAATTCTATAAAAGTTACAAAAGTTCCGAAGTATAATATTTATCGAACCCCCGTTTACAAAAACAAAATAGAATACAAACATCATTATAAAATATCAACAAAACACATACATATAAAATGCCTACATTGCTAAATAATAACATCATAGGAAACCATAGTGACCACCTGGCAGAAAGCGTCCAATATTCCCAAGCTGATCCAACAGACCTCACACACAAATAAGGAGTCTTGTCCCGGAAGAGTTTTCAAGAAAAAAGATAGGTGACTGGTCTAGCGAAGAAGAAGATAGTACAACAGATTGATCGAACAGAGCAGGAATGAGAAAGAGCAAATGAGAAAGACAGCGACAGTGGGAATTTAAAGCACTAAATTTCCAGAAAGTGGGGATACTATTTATACTGAAACCCCCGGCACACCAACGGACCGTTGACATCAAGTTTTCAGACTGGCGAGGTATTATTTAGAAATAGAGGGCGAAGTCTACGTTTTCACAGACTCGAACGTGCCAGTTATTCACCTCAAGACCTAAGTGTAGGCTTTGGCAGGACTAAAGAAAATCAAGCCTGTCAAAACTGTGTTTGCGTTGGAGTGGTCTGTTAGCACACTTGCTTTTAAAGGGTACCGAGGTAAAGACTTTGTTAATGTTTGGGGCCAAAACGGGGTTTTACACTAAAATTCGCATTGTCATTAAAGAAGGATAAAAATTGGGTTTTCCTTGCTCAAAACAACCGCTAAAGGGTTGAATTCTCCCTGTCTGTTCTGACAAGGGGGTGATTTTGTTTATCTTCTCGTGTTTAAGATTCGTTCTTCTAAGATTCAAAATCATGCCGCCCGTCTCATTCTTCGCATTCCAAGATCTGCCCATATAACTCCTCCTCTTAAACCCCTACACTGGCTTCCCATCGAATAAAGAATTGAGTACAAAATTGCTTGCCTCTGCTTCAATACTCTCTCTTCATCCGGCCCTTCTTATCTCAAAACCATGGTAAACCTCTACATACCCTCTAGAACCCTTCGATCTTCTCCTGCCCAAAATCTCTGCATTCCACGAGTGAACAAATCCTTTGGTGAACGCTCATTTTCATTTTCTGCTCCCACCGTCTGGAACTCCCTTCCCATGTCTCTCCCTTCTTCCCAAACATCTGCTGCCTTTCGTTCTGGCCTCAAGACCCATCTGTTCAAACGTTCCTTTGATGACACCACAATGTAAATTTGTGTTGAACTCTGTATAAGTGTGTGTATGTGTGTATGCGTGCGTGCGTGTTCATATTATCTAATGAAATTTTGTATGTTTTGTTTACCATGTTTTATATTGTTATTGCTTAGCCATTTTAGTTCTTAGAAGTGTCTTATATGAATGTATAGCGCTCTGAGCTTTCATTAGAAAGGGCGCTATATAAATGTTAATTATCATTATTATTATTATTATTATTATTATTATTATTATTATTATTATTATTATTATTATTTAACGGTATATCAGTACCATAGCAGTGTAACCTTTAACCCTATTTCTGCACGGACCAAGCGGCTTCAAGAGCGCGTGTTTGGTGTCTCGGTGTAGATAAGGGTAGGACCTATCGTATCAACAACCTAAAACGAAAAACCCTTACCTAGAAACACTTGATTAGTTAGTTATTCATGGCTTACAGGGTCCAGCGGACTGCAAAGAGCCGAATCAGGACCACAAATTCAAGAACACAACTTGGCTGAAAGAGGACTCACTCCTGATCCGTATAAGAGATCTGCTGGAACAACCCTAGTGGTAACACAAGGCGCTCCACCAGCCGGTCACTTTACAATAAAGATATCCCACGCTTGGGACGCTGAGGCTATACTCTAATTTATCGAACCCCCGTTTACAAAAACAAAATAGAATACAAACATCATTATAAAATATCAACAAAACATACAACAATGCCTACATTGCTAAATAATAATATCATCGGAAGCCCTAGTGACCAGTTGGCAGAAATCGTCCAATATTCCAAAGCTGATCCAACAGACCTCAATCACAAATGAGGAGTTTTGTCCCGGAAGAGTTTTCAAGAAAAAAAAGGTAGGTGACTGGCCTAGCGACGAAGAAGATAGTATAGCAGATTGATAGAACAGAGTAGGAATGAGAAAGAACAACTGAGAAAGACAGCGACAGTGGGAATTTAAAGCCCTAAATTTCCAGAAAGTGGGGATACTATTTATACAAAACCGCCCAACACCTCCACGGGTGTGGGGAGGGGAGGGGGAGGTAGAAACAATTGAATGGATTTCGCCTCTTACCAATTTTGGTAGATACAATTATTAGTTCAAGAGCGCTAAATAGCAGTTACTATTATTAGTCACTAAAACAAATGGAATGTACTGATTTAAAAAAACCACAAATATACGTTCAAAAGAGTTTGTGGTGGTGTTGTTGTTGTTGTTGTTGTTGTTGTTGTTGTTGTTGTTGTTGTTGTTGTTGTTGATGATGTTGCAAGCTAATTGTTTTTCCAGAAGGGGGAACATGATTGTTAAACGGATCTAACGAGGGGTGCGTGGTCGACGTGTGTCCCTTTAAGCAAGTTTACGCTAAGAACTGGTACTTGATCAGTAGCGTTGTGTGTACATTTCGGCAGACAAATGAAGCATTCATATCTGGAGTATGCCGAGTAGGCATTCAGTACTCGTCTAGTGGATCTTCGACCGCACAGCGGTAGTCGATCGTCGATGGCACAGAGATAGTCGATCGTCGATAGCGCAGCGGTGATGGATTGTCGATGGCACAGAGGTAGTGGATCGCCGATCGCACAGAGGTAGTGGATCGCCGATCGCACAGCGGTAATGGATCGTCGATGGCACAGAGGTAGTGGATCGCCGATCGCACAACGGTAGTGGATCGCCGATGGCGCAGCGGTTTGCAGCTAATACATTTTCCCTACCTTGCTTTTTTTTTGTTCTCCTTTCTTTCCTTCATTTGTAGTCTGTTGCCGTGACCCCATCACCGTGGCTCAAGTGGTAGAGCGTTCGCCTGGCACACAGATGACCCAGGTTCGAATTCCGTGATGGGCAAGATAAAAGTGATCATTTGTCACTGTCCATTTTAGAAGTATGCTTGCTTTGGTGGTTCAGTGTTGATTTAGGTCCCTACCCCTCTTTCCCTGAGATGGTTATCCCCGTCTGCCATATCGCTAATGGTGGGTGTAGACGTTAAACCTCATTATTCATTCATTCTGCTGCCGTCTATTTTCCTTTGAGGTATTTCGTCTTCCGATAGTGTTACACTCGGTTTGATGTTGGTGTTGGTGTTTTTCTATCAGTATCTGATTCAGCCCCGATGCTTGAATTCCTGATAGGCGTGTGTAACTCAGATTCGTTTATCCACGCAGCCTGCTCAATCAGCATACAAGTCATGAGTCTTCGTATAAAGTTTTCCACTTTTATTCAGCACACATCAACAACTATTCTCTACCCACACACAGGGCATCCATTTTATAATTTTTTCTCTCATTCGAGATGACGACAGGACGTTCTAGAAATGACGCATTACAACCAATCAGAATTAAAGATCGTCATCACTGACTTACGTCATACATATTTCTACACATACCCGGAACGTTCTCTTACTTCGACATCCATCGGGAAATTTCTATCGAGAGTAAACACGCAGATCCAGAGAATTCTCCAATAATATCGACTAACGCAAATTATCAACGTTATACAAAGCCTCTCCTAACAACAATGCAAACTCAAATCAAAGGTAAATAAACTCCATTATTGAATACTTTGCACAACGAAACGATTAGATCTATCGTGCGCGTTTCAGACATACTTTTCGTTCGCGTTTCAACGTAACAGATAGATAGATAGATATTCATTGTTTATAGGGTCCAGCGGACTGCCAAGAGCCGAATCGGGACCACTGTCTTCTTATATTCAAAGCGTTTGTAAATAAGGTCAATAATCTTTAATCTTCTGTACTGGTTCTGAATATAGATATGATTTTGCTAAATTCCTTTCCACTACCGGAGGAGAGAGAAAGAGGGGAGAGAACAAGTTGCTGTGACAGAGAGAGACAGAGAGAGAAAGAGAGGGGGAGAGAGACAGAGAGACAGAGAGAGAGAAAGAGAGGGGGAGAGAGATAGAAAGAGAGAAAGAGAGGGGGGGAGAGAGACAGAGAGAGAGGGTGGAAAGAAAGAGGGACAGAGAGGGAGAGAGATGGAGAGAGATAGACAAAGAGAGAGAGGCAGAGAGGTGGAGATGGGATATCGAGAGATGGAGAGAGAGAGAGAGAGAGAGAGAGAGAGAGAGAGAGATGGGAAGAGAGACAGATGGAGAGATAAGGGGAGAGAGATTCGGAGAGAGAAGTCGAAGTCGAAGTCGAAACCTTTAATAGGATAATAGCATTAGGCCCTATGGACCTGTCTTACAGCTAGTCCTTAATAAAATTGTAAAATAACAGAAGTCAAAAATTCAGAACAAAAATAAATAACATAAAATTGATTTGAAACTAACACAAACCTTAACAATGGTAAGAATAAAAAAAAATACTAAGAAAATTACTGTACCGAAATGCACATACTCCCTCCCCCCACCCCCCTCCAATACCCCTTCCCTACTCCCACTCCCCCTCTCCCCCCACCACCACAACCACACACATACACAAGCTAAATTCACACCCCAACAAATTAAACTGACGCAAGATCGGAAGAACAAATGTATACATCCTATCCTATCCTGTCCCATAACCCGAAGGTCGTAGGGGCACCACAGATGATCGCTTAACCAGCATACTCCATCTTTCTCTGTCCTCAGCAGCCCTCATGGCTTCGCTCAGTGTCAAACCAGTCCATTCTCGAATGTTGTCCTCCCACCTCTTTTTCGGTCTCCCCCTTCTTCTACCTCCTTGCACTGTGCCTTGCAGAATGGTCTTTGCAAGGCCTGATGATCTGGTGACGTGGCCATACCATCGGAGTTTCCGTTTCTTCACCACTGTGAGCAGGTCATCGTGTTGTCCAATGGCTTGTGTGATGGTCTGTCGGACTTCAACGTTGGTGATGTGTTGGGTATAGGAAATGCACAGAAGTCTTCTGTAGCACCTCATCTCCATGCTTTGTATTCTTCGTTGGAGATCTGCTGTGAGGGTCCATGCTTCGCAAGCATATAGGAAGATGGAGATGACCAGAGAGCGCAGCAGTCTTACTTTGGAATGTAGACTGATGGTTCTGTCTTTCCAAATGGGCTTCAACCTTGTCAGGGCAGCAGTTGTTTGTGCGATCCTGGAGAGGACTTCCTGTCGAGACCCATTGTCTGACACAATGGCTCCTAAATATTTGAAGCTGTGCACTGTGTTGAGGGATTGGCCTTGTACTTTGATGTCCGTGTTGATGCCATTGGTGTTGTTGGTCATCATTTTGGTCTTCTCTGCACTTATTTCCATTCCATAAGCTCTGGAGGTGGTGTCAAGCCTCTGTACAAGCTGTTCAAGTTCTTGTTCCTCTCCAGCCAATCCATCAATATCATCCGCAAAACGAAGATTGGAGAAATGTATACAATCAACTTAAATATTAGAAGCAATGGAAAATAAAATTTGTGGAGTCTACAATGTTAATGATTTACTTTCCTTGATCTCTGGTGGTAGAGAATTCAACATACTTGGACCAGAATATGACAGAGATGTTTTAAATATGTCTAAGCGTGGCTGTGGCAAGGTTAAATTATGTCTGAAAGAGAGAGGGAGAGAGAGTGGGAGAGATGGAGAGACAGATAGACAGAGAGACAGAGATGGAGAGAGAGAAGAGAGAGAGAAACAGACATGGAGAGAGAGAAGAGAAACAGAGAACATTGAGGTTTAACGTCAACACCCACCATTGGCGATATGGCAGACTGGGAAAACAATCCTATGGAACAAGGACCTAAAACAACACTGAACCAACAGAGCAATCATACTGCTATAACGGATAGTGAAAATGGCCACTTTTTATTTCGCCCATCCCGGGATTCGAACCCGGGTCATCGCTGTGCCAGTCGAAGCTCTACCACTGGAGCTACGGCGATGGGACGAGAGAGAGAGAGAGAGAGAGAGAGAGAGAGAGAGAGAGAGAGAGAGAGAGATAGAAAGAGAGAGAGAGAGAGAGAGAGAGAGAGAGAGAGAGAGAGAGAGTTCTGCGTTATTTAAAAGTGCGGATTAAATATGCGCTGGATTAGCTTATCTAGCATGTAATTAACGACAGCAGCCACCGGATTAGCTGGATTAAGAGGCCATAGCGTGCCGGGTTTCGTTCCGCGCGGATGAACAACGCGCTGTAGTATTGATCCGCGCTTGACACGCTTTGGTGAATGTAACTCTAGTCTACTCATTATTCTCTTTTTCACTCCCCCCCCCCTCCCTCTCTCTCTCTCTCTCCTCTTTCTCGCTTTCTCGCTCTCTCTCTCTCCTCTCTCTCTCTCTCTCTTTCTCGCTCTCTCTCTCTCTTCTCTTTCTCTCTCTTTCTCGCTTTCTCGCTCTCTCTCTCTCCTCTCTCTCTCTCTCGCTCTCTTTCTCTTCCTCGCTCTCTCCTCTCTTTCTCTCTTTCTCGCTTTCTCGCTCTCTCTCCTTTCTCTCTCTTTCTCTCTCTTTCTCTCTCTCTCTCTCTCTCTCTCTCTCTCTCTCTCTCTCTCTCTCTCTCTCTCTCTCTCTTTCTCGCGTTCCTGCTTTCTCGCTCTCTCTATCCTCTCTCTCTCCCTCCCCTCTCTCTCTTTTTATCGCTTTAATGCTCTCTCTCCTCTCTCTCTCTCTCTCTCGCTTTCTCTCTCTCTCCTCTCTCTCTCGATCTCTCTCTCTTTCTCTCTCTCTCGATCTCTCTCTCTTTCTCTCTCTCTACTCTCTCTCTTTCCTCTCTCTCTCTCTCGCTTTCTCGCTCTCTCTCCTCTCTCTCTCTCTCTTTCTCGCTTTCTCTCTCCTCTCTCTCTCTCTTTCTCGCTTTCTCTCTCCTCTCTCTCTCTCTCTCTCTCTCTCTCTCTTTCTCGCTTTCTCTCTCCTCTCTCTCTCTCTCTCTCTCTCTCTCTCTCTCTCTCTCTCTCTCTCTCTCTCGCTTTCTCGATCTCTCTCTCCTCTCTCTCTCTCTTTCTCTCTCTCTCTCTCTCGATCTCTCTTTCTCGCTTTCTCTCTCTCTCCCTCTCTCTCTCTCTCTCTCTCTCTTCTCTCTTCTCTTTCCCTCTCTTTCTCGCTTTCTCGCTTTCTCTCTCTCTCTCTCTCTCTTCTCTTTCTCTCTCTTTCTCGCTTTCTCGCTTCCTCTCTCTCTCTCTTCTCTCTCTCTCTCTCTATCTCTATCTCTCTCTCTCTTTCTTTGACAATTAAGACAAGCGAGCGTTGTGGCCAAGTGGGCAAAGGCGGGACTAACTTGCCTTGTCCACAGGTCAGATACCAATGGCGCCTGACAAGTTGTGGGTTCGAGCCAGCATCTGGGCGTTATGTTTCTCCGAATATTAGTTTACTTTCGACTCGGGGGTTTTCTCCGGGTACTCCGGTTTGCTCTCCCAGCAAAATGATTAAAAAATAACAATTAATGTTAGGTAGGTTGGGTTTGGGCGCACCACAGGCTGCGACTACGCCTTCCCCAGGGGAGGTGGCCCAGAATTTCCTGATAAAAAGGGACAATAAAGTGTTAAAAAAAAGTTGTAAGAATATGCTTTAGAACGTTATCTGTCTCTCCCTGTCCCCCCCTCTCTCTCTCTCTCTCTCTCTCTCTCTCTCTCGCTCTCTCTCTCCACTCCCCATTTCTTCCCTGTCCTTTCTGTACGTGTACATTCACACGCAACTGTATCTTGAATTAGGCCTGATAATATCTTTACTCAAAGACTCGACGATGTTCCACTCATTGTTTTATGAGAACTTGTCCTCTGAAATGGGATCACTGCTACATGCGAAATGCGCGTATCTTGATATAGGCTTAAATCTAGATCCCACACGACAATCTTTATGCTAAGTTTGCAGGGTTTAGCCCGTCGTTTCCGAGTATTAGGCCACCAAATAACAGCATAGGATGCAAAGGTTATAAAGAAAAACAACAAATGTAAGGTCCTTCACATAGGCAAAAACAACCCCCAAAATGATTATTACATGACTGTGAACAATGTACAGGTATTAGTTACTAAATGTGATAGCGAAAAAGATTTAGGAATAACATTTGACTCCATGTTAACTTTTGACTGTCACATTAGTGAAGTAATTAATAAGGCAAATAAAACTCTCGGAATTATACGGCGATGTTTTTTGTATCTAGATAGATCATCATTTGTACAACTTTACAAGTCCTTGGTTAGACCTCTTCTAGAATATGGCAATATTATTTGGTACCCTTTATTAAAGAGACAGTCCGCTGCTATTGAGCGAGTACAAAGACGAGCAACTAAAATGGTTCCAGGACTGAAAGATATTTCTTACAGAGACAGACTGGAATCATTATGTCTGCCAAGCCTAAAAGCCAGAAGAGTGAGAGTAGACCTAATTCAAGCTTATAAAATTTTAAATAACATTGATGAATTATATACTAACAAATTTTTTGAACTAAACAAATTTGATATAACAAAAAACTCTGTTAACAAATTATTAAATTTTATTAAGCATAGCCGTACTAATTTTCGAAAACATACTTTTAGTAATAGAGTTGCACCTCTATGGAACAAACTTCCACAAAATATTAAACAGGCAAAAACTTTAAACAGTTTCAAAAATCTTATTGATGAACAAGAAATTTTAAAATCTATAAAATATGATTTTGATAGTTGAGCGTCTTGAGCCGGCTTATATCAGACCTGAAATATATGTGCTAAAGATGGGACATTAAATAAGCCGTGATAATGATCACCATGATCTAGTCCCTACACTACTACTACTACTACTACTACTACTACTACTACTACTACTACTACTACTACTACTACTACTACTACTACTACTACTATTTTATTACAATGACGTCAAAACAAGAAAGGGAAAAAAATGTCATTGACGCATTTCCTCAAAGAATTGCGTCACAAGTCTGTTCCGCACGAAACTCGATAAGAGATTTTAATCTCTGGCTCCATAGTGTCGCAGCGGGAAGAATAATTCACTTAAAATCATTTAGAGAGTGTGCCAGGACAAGATCATCGGACCTGAAAATGACGGATTTTTATTTTCTTCTTGGAATCGGCGAACCACAATCGGTGTGCGTCAGGGATGCCTACTCTCTCCAACAATCTTCAACATCTTCCTAGAGCGCATCATGTCAGATTCACTTGCAGATCACCAAGGCACAGTCAGCATAGGAGGAAGGGCAATCTCCAAACTTCGTTTTGCCGTTGACTTTGATGGATTGGCTGGATAGGAACAAGAACTTCAACAGCTGGTACAGAGGCTTGACACGACCTCCAGAGCCTATGGAATGGAAATAAGTGCAGAGAAGACCAAAATGATGGCCAACAACACCAATGGCATCAACACGGACATCAAAGTCCAAGGCCAATCCTCAACACAGTGCATAGCTTCAAATATTTACGAGCCATTGTATTATACAATGTGTCCCGACAAGCAGTCCTCTCCAGTGGCCGAGGTCTTGACGAATACGTAGCTGCGCAATGACTTACGAACGCGCAAAGCCTACGTCTATCGTAGCTGCGCAAATGCTTATCTTGGTGGTCACCACGCATGCTTTGTCGTTTGCGGAGTAACGTATTACGTTGGGATAGTTTTGGCGCAAATTCGGGAAAACCCGGTAAAACACGGTATTCTCCTTCTGTCGTGACGTAACGAGAAAAATAGAAGACCACAAAGATGGAAGGAAAAACTAAAGTATCCCAGCCAAGGTCCGCCAATTTTACAGAAGGAGAAGTTCACTGCTTGCTTGACCTGATCAAGCAACACTCAGATGACTTGTTCAGCAAGCTCAACAACAAAATTACGGCAAAAACAAAGCAAACCCTGTGGAATGAAATAACCATGCGTGTAAACGCAAATGGGACAACACAGACAAAAACTCCCCAAGTGAAAAAGAAATGGTCAGATTTGATGCAGGCTGTGAAGCACCTTCAGAGCAAAATAAAACACCCTCCGACAGGTGGAGGACCTCGCGATACCATGGTGGCATGATTTTGTGCTGGATATTCTGGGACAAGAAATATGCCTTCTGGAAGGAATTACAGGCATGCTTCTCTCTCTCTCTCTCTCTCTCTCTCTCTCTCTCTCTCTCTCTCTCTCTCTCTCTCTCTCTCTCTCTCTCTCTCTCTCTCTCACTCTCTCACACACACACATGCGTGAGTCATGTACTGAACCCGGCCAGCGGACAACACAGTTTGTGATGAGCATTTCTGCATTGCAGATGAGTTGTACATTGATTGAGTACTTGCCTTTGCAGTTGACATATTCAAATTCATTGATGACAGGTGCAATTATCTGAACATGTGTGCAATCAATGCAGCCCAGTACGTTTGTGAAACCTGCGAACTGGTAAAAACTCTCAATCAAAACATCTGCTTTCCTTTGGGTGGCTGGAAGCTTAACGTATTCCCCCAGCCTTCGAGACAGAATTGAGGAGAATCGGGCAATAATTCTACCTACTGTTCGTCGGTCTGAACAGGTCTCCAATAGTTTGTTGAAATGCTCCTGATTGAAAAAAACGTAATGCGATCAACACTTGCATCAATGGAGGCAGAGAACTTCCCCTCGGGAGTGGGTGTTCCAGCTCGTCTCCGGACAAATAATAATAATAATAATAATAATAATAATAATAATAATAATAATAATAATAATAATAATAATAATAATAATAAATTGCATTTATACAACGCATTTTTCATTAGAATAACAACTCAATGCGTTTACACACATCGTCCGTACGCATCGTCACAACATTCGCACTACATCATGTACAGATCTACAAGAGTAATGATGTCTCCTCGCCGAAAACGAAATCTAGCAAACAGTTCCACATCATCATATACATCAAATGGGTTGGTTCTATCTCGAA
The DNA here is from genome assembly GCA_036898135.1 of Oncomelania hupensis. NCBI lineage: Eukaryota > Metazoa > Mollusca > Gastropoda > Littorinimorpha > Pomatiopsidae > Oncomelania > Oncomelania hupensis. Next base: position 41,850,751 of record CM072522.1, on the reverse strand, counting down.
GGATCCGTTGGCACCTGAAATTCCTCCTCAGTAGCATACGAAAGAATAACATGTCCGCCTTTGTTCATGTTACGCAAAGGTTTACGACAGGAGGGGAGCAGTCGTAACTATGCGCTGAACGTCGCAGCTAAATTTAGCCTACGCAAGCGTCATGACCAGCATGTTTCGGAGTTTACGTTGTTCGTAGGCTCTACGCATTGCGTAAAGATGCTACGTATTTGACAAGACCTCGGCCCCAGGATCGCACAAACATCTGCTGCCCTGGCGATGTTGAAGCCAATTTGGAAAGACAGGACCATCAGTCTACATTCCAAGGTATGACTGCTGCGCTCCCTTGTCATTTCCATCTTCCTATATGCTTGCAAAACATGGACCCTCACAGCAGATCTACAACGAAGAATACAAAGCATGGGGATGAGGTGCTACAGAAGACTTCTGGGCATTTCCTATACCCAGCACATCACCAACGACGAAGTCCGACAGACCATCACGCAAGCCATTGGACAACACGATGACCTGGTCACAGTGGTGAAAAAATGGAAACTCCGATGGTATGGCCACGTCACCAGATCATCAGGTCTTGCAAAGACCATCCTGCAAGGCACAGTGCAAGGAGGTAGAAGAAGAGAGAGACCGAAAAAGAGGTGGGAGGACAACATTCGAGAATGGACTGGTTTTTAAAAAAAATAAATAAATAAACAGAATACCTCACAGGGAGCTGATGTCTACCGAAAAATCAACAATGACATCCGAAAAGGCATGCGCACAGCAAAAGAGAACTGGATAGAAGATCAATGCCAGGAAATAGAGAACAGTCTGAACAAGAACAACAGCAAGAAGGCCTACCAGACTGTGAAGCGGCTGACAAGTGTTAAACAGCCCAACGTCTCCACGATCCAAAGCAAGTCTGGCATATGCTTTACAGAAGAACAAGAAGTCTTGGACAGATGGACAGAGTACTGCTCTGACCTTTGCAACCATACACCAAATGAAGACCCATCAGTTCTAGCATATCATGAGAACAGAGAAGAAGAAGAAATCCTCCCAATTCTCCGGGAAGAAGTTAAGGCAGCAGTGCAATCGCTGAAGAAGGGGGTCAGCGGGAGCGGACAACATACCCGCGGAACTGCTACAAGCAGGAGGAGAAGCGATGATTGATGAACTCACCATTATCTGTAACATGATCTGGCAGAGTGGAGAGTGGCCTACACCATGGACCCAGTCGCTTGTCATCACTCTTCCCAAAAAAGGTAACCTTCAGGAGTTTGAAAATTACCGCACCATCAGCCTCATCAGCCATCCCAGCAAGGTCCTCCTGAAAATAATACTCAACAGGTTGAAACCCCAAGCTAAACAAATCATAGCTGAAGAACAAGCAGAATTCAGGGCAGGGCGAAGTACCACTGAACAGATTTTGAACCTCAGAATAATCTGTTAGAAATACCTACAGCACCAACAACATCTATATCATGTGTTCATAGACTTCAAGAAGACGTTTGACCGAGTCTGGCATGCAGCTCTATGGGCAACAATGAAAGTGTACAACATCAGCCCTTAAATTATTGAAGTCATCAAAAGCCTGTATGACAAGGCTACCAGTAAAGTCCTCCATAACAGTGTCATGGGGAACTGGTTCAGAACAACAATCGGTGTGCGTCAAGGATGCCTACTTTCTTCAACACTCTTCAACATCTTCATAGAGCGCATCATGTCAGATGCTCTTGCAGATCACGAAGGCACAGTCAGCATAGGGGTAGAGCAATCTCCAATCTTCGTTTTGCGGATGACATTGATGGATTGGCTGGAGAGGAACAAGAACTTGAACAGCTGGTACAGAGGCTTGACACGACCTCCAGAGCTTATGGAATGGAAATAAGTGCAGAGAAGACCAAAATGATGACCAACAACACCAATGGCATCAACATGGACATCAAAGTCCAAGGCCAATCCCTCAACACAGTGCATAGCTTCAAATATTTGGGAGCCATTGTGTTAGACAAGGGTTCCCAACGGGAAGTCCTCTTCAGGATCGCACAAACAACTGCTGCCCTGAAAAGGTTGAAGCCCATTTGGAAAGACAGGACCATCAGTCTACATTTCAAAGTAAGACTGCTGTGCTCCCTTGTCATCTCCATCTTCCTATATGCTTGCGAAGTATGGACCCTCACAGCAGATCTCCAACGAAGAATACAAAGCATGGAGATGAGGTGCTACAGAAGACTTCTGGGCATTTCCAATACCCAGCACATCACCAACGACGAAGTCCGACAGACCATCACACAAGCCATTGGACAACACAATGACCTGTTCACAGTGGTGAAGAAACGGAAACTCTGATGGTATGGCCACGTCACCAGATCATCAGGCCTTGCAAAGACCATTCTGCAAGTGCAAGGAGGTAGAAGAAGAGGGAGACCGAAAAAGAGGTGGGATGACAACATTCGAGAATGGACTGGTTTGACACTGAGCGAAGCCATCAGGGCTGCTGAGGACAGAGAAAGATGGAGTATGCTGGTTAAACGATCATCTGTGGTGCCCTTTACGACCTCGGAGTTACGGGTTAGGATAGGATAGGAATCGGCGAAGAAACGTGCACTATTGTAAGTGTGTTGCCATGATGGACGTGTGTCGACAAAGGTCCCCCTTCTCCCCTCTTTTCACCTTTCTCCCCTGTTTCTTCCACTATGACAACAAAACTTGACCACGTTGCATCCATGTTTACGGGATCTGGCCCATTCAAGAAGGAGATCGGCCAACCACTAAGGACATGGCTTGATAGAGATTTGAATAAAAATCGAAATATTGCCTCGGACCTCAACTTGGGCGTTGCTGTTTGTCTTGTTCACCCCCTCTTTCTTTCTTTATTTATTTAATCGTTCTTATATAGCGCTTTTCCAGCTCAAGAGCTGCTCAAGGCGCTGGCTGATACAGGATCTAACTCAAGCCGCCCGAGACGCCCACCCGCAGCCTTTGGGCGCATGGTCTGACGCCCGGACAACTGAGCACAATCCTGGGCAGCCAGGGATGGGGGAGAAGGACCTAGGTGCATGCTGGGTGTGTTCTTGTCACCGGCACTCACCCGTCTAGGACATGAGCGTCAGGATCTTTAAAGTCCGTTATGATGGAATGTATGCGACACAGACTAGACCTCGGTTTATACTCTCATCCGAAGGATCAAGATTTGAACTGATTAGACGAGAGATGAGACCTGCAAAGGATCAGCACGTCTCAAACGATGAGGCAGCATTGCATTGACTCTAGTTATGTTTGAAACCCCCGGCAGTAAGTAAAATGGCGCTTGGGCTAGAAATACATTGAGGGGTGTTGTTGTTTTTTTGTTTTTTTGTGTGTCTGTATTGTTTTAGGCTGCGTTTTTGTTCCTCCCCGCTACGGGTGTCCTCGACCTTCCACGCCGAGTTTAGCATTGCCGGATGACCGACAGCCTGAGACAGCGTGATGTATTCATCTCCGTCGGTTTAGCTCATGATCAGCGCAAGAGGCAGTCGCAAAGCCATTCGATTCAGCAGCAAGGATAGTCTGAAGCCTAAGTTTTAGGGCCAATATAATATGTTGTTTGTTGATTTTTGTTTTTTTATCCGACAATAAAGTTGCGTTGTATTGTAAGTTGGATTGGATTGTATTGTGTTGTATTCAGTATTGTATTGCGTTGTATTCTGTTGTGTTGTATTGTATTGTTTTGTATTGTATTGAGGTGACCTGGAAACAGTTGATGGGATGCTGGTTTTCTAAGCCGAAGGTCGCGGCTTTGAACCTAGCATGAAACGAACTTGGTACGAAACCTTTCAGGACACCGAGAGGTTTTTTACGGGTACTCCGGTTTTTTCTTCTCTTCCTTGAATAAGTTATATAGATACAGTCAATCTAAATTACATTTTTACGAAAAATTAAAATAAAAGAAAACGATTTTAAAAAATTAACAAAACAAAGCAACATTGAGTTTTTTCAAGTCTTGGGTAATAGCGATATGTTCAAATCGCCGCACTGGCGCGATAGCATCCATTATTATTATTATTATTATTATTATTATTATTATTATTATTATTATTATTATTATTATTATTATTATTATTATTATTATTGGAAACAACCCCTCTTGGTGGTGCCGGGAGTTTCAGCATAAATAGTATCTCCACTTTTTTGACATGTAGTGCTTTAAATTCCCACTGTCGCTGTCTTTCTCGTTTGTTCTTTCTCATTCCTATACTGTTCTATCAATCTACTTTACTATCTTCTTCTTCGCTTAGACCACTTACCTAACCTTTTTCTTAAAAACTCTTCCAGGACAAAACTCCTCATTTGTGTGTGAGGTCTGTTGGATCAGCTTGGGAATATTAGACGCTTTCTGCCAAATGGTCACTGGGGCTTCCCAGGGCCGGATCTGGGGGGGGGGTTCCTGGGTTCCGGAACCCCCCCTGGCCATTCGATGTACCTCACTCAGTCAGAAAAAAAAATATATATGGAGTTTTTTTTAAAGCTCTTAATTTAGTTGACACTGTTGGTAAGTAAAACGTTCCTCATTCTACTCAAGTTCCTCGAGCGGACACGTTTTTGTCACCCCTAACCCCTTAAAAAATTTTTTGAACCCCCCCCCCCCTCCAAGAGTAAGTGATCCGGCCCTGCTTCCTATTATGCAATGTACGCATTTTACTCGTATATGTATGTGTTTTGTTTATATTTTATAATGATGTTTGTATTCTATTTTGTTTTTGTAAACGGGGGGTCGATAAATTAGAGTATAGCCTCAGCATCCCCTGCGTGGGATGTCTTTATTGTAAAGTGACCGGCTTGTGGAGTGCCTTCAGTGTTACCACTAGGGTTGTTTCGGCAGGGTTGAGTCCTCTTTCAGCGAAGTTGTGGTCTTGATTTTGTGGCCCTGATTCTGCTCTTTGCATTCCGCTGGACCCTGTAAGCAATGAATAACTAACTATTGAAAACAAAAAGGCACAAACCAACTTGTCGCGAAACGAAACGCTCGCGAGAATTTTTATTTTCCAAGTGCAAATTGTTTTATAGAGTGCCTGTGCTAGATTTAGAAATATGACGTCAATTTTGCTGCGTGTCAATCGCCATTTTTTTAATTCCTGGAAAAGAAGAATAAAATGGACGATTTTTTTCGATAATTCTTTTGTGTGAAAGATTGTGATTAATGCCAATAATAAAATTTTAGGGAAAGAAAAGAGGTTGTGAACTATTAATTTTATAAAATATAATATTTGAGGTGATAGGTCATTTGTTTGCGTTGGGAAATTTTCATTGGTTGTTTTAATGATAAAAGTATGGTAACCTTAGTAAAATGAAACAGAGGCGAAATCGGTTAGGAAAACTGTCAATCAGTTGGGAAAGAGATCTAGACTGGACAGGGAGGATTCTACCCAAGCTCCGAGGCAACTTATTCTGTGGGGTGCCAACGACAGTTTAGCTGGAGGCTGAATGATGTCAGATGTGGTTGGGCCAGGAAGATAGTTGTTCCTCGACGTTTGATCAGCTTTAGCTGAAATTCTGGCACCGTAGGGTGTTTTTATTCTGTGGTATGAATCGTCTTGGATCTACGTGACGATGTCATCTTTGAGACTGGCACTGGAATCATCACTGACGTCTTGCTTATGATCGGAGTGACTAATTCTACGATAGAACTGTACGTTAACGAGGGCTACAGAAGTCACTGGTGGGTCATGGACAGCCTTTAGATCTAACGGCGACATCGACGTCAAGTTCCAGCTCCTATTAACTTTTCTACAACTCATCTAAAGACTGGTTTCTTCATTCATCAACGATTTCAACGAGGACGAAAACTAAGATAAGTTTATAGAAAAAAAAAGTGAACTTTATTTTCGGTAACCACGACGAAAAGTATCGCCAAATTATCGTTCCGATTTCGAAGAAAAAAATGAACGGAATATAATAAAATAATCGAACTTGGAAAAACGTGTTATGTGTTTGTGAAGTGTTGGAAGTAAATGGTGTACCTTAGGTTTTTTTATTGAAATAAAACCATGTTCTGGGGTAAGTCATGAAAGTCAAGGTAGTCCTTCATCAGTAGTGATCACCCAGTAACACCCAGGTTTGCGACATTCTGGGGGCTCGTCCGGGATTAGAATTTCTGGAAAATTCTGGGGGTAACGAGCCATTCATTTTTTTTAATGTCAGAGGTGCACCATTAATCCAATACTTTACAAATTCAACACTTCACTTACGAGTTTTCGTAATTTTTTCCATAATAATAAGTTCTTGCTTCAAGTTGTGGTTACCTTGATGTAATTGTTGCACGTCTGCATGAGCATGATTAGAGAGCAGTATAGGTAAGATATTGTTTTATGTTGTTGCTAGTCATTGCTTACATAAAATGTGCATTATGTCTGCTAACATGTTAGTGCATCAGTGGGTACATATTGTATGAGAACCCAGCTGTGCAAGTGTCTTCAGGGAAATCATCTCGTTTGAAATTATTTATTTTGGCGGTTGAGCAGTGAAGACCGGTATTATCCGTAGTAGGATTAAAGATATTTTGGGTATAAGTTTTACTTTTCCAAAATTTCGAACCTTGAATTGCAGAGTTTGCAATAGCTATTGTACGTAGGTACTAGTGTTTTGGTCGAAGGTATACTTAGGCTGAACAGTTTCTGCAACCTATGACGTTTATTATCCTGATGGAGTATGTAGGGTAAAGTATCGGTCATAGATTGAAAGTAAGTTTTCCAGCTTAAACTTTAAGTAAGTTGGATGTTCCGAAAACATTGTATAGTTTCAGTGTTGTTCGAAGACAGGCTAGAGGTTATGTATTGATCGGTGAGGCGGTCAACCTAATTAGCTCTGTGTTGCTTAGTCTGGTCAAACCTCTAACCAAGAATTATTTCTAGTTGAGGGTCTGAAAGTCAGATTCGGTAGTGTCCGATTGACAGTTTAACCAATTGTGGTAATTGGTAGTGCTGGTTAGTAAATGTGGGTCTAGTTAGACGTTTTACTTAACCAGGAGACTAAGTGTGGATGATAATCTGGAAGGTGGTGGATTATCGTCGGTGATCGTGTTGTTAGTGTATAACCGTTCACGTAAGGATAGCTGTGACAGAAGAGCCGTTTGGGGCTAGAGCGCAGGCGTATCCGTTGTAGTACTTTAACCTTTGGAAAGGCGAGTACGTTTGAGGCCTAAATAGTCTGTGGTTTTATCTACCAGGGTTACGTGTAGTAAAACAGGATTAGTTTAGGGAAAGTTTGGCTAGGAGGATGCCGAGGCAGCAACCAGTTCAGATGGAGACTGAGTCTCCGCTGCTAGCCTACAAGCAGGATGGGATCATCCTGGGTCTGACAGATAAGGATCTGGCAGAGTATGTGGAAAATAGAAGGAAAGAAGCGGAAGAGAAAGCGGAGAGGATAAGGGAGGAAGAGAAAGCGGAGAGGATCCGAAAGGAAGAGGAAAATAAAGCGGAGAGGATAAGGGAGGAAGAGAAAGCAGAGAGGATACGGAAGGAGGAGGAAGAGAAAGCGGAGAGGATACGGCAGGAGCAACGGGAGGACCAGCTCCGACGTGAAGAACGAGAAGAGCGCATTATGAGAGAAGAAAGGGAGGCCAAGGCAAAATTGGAACAAATGGCCATGAGAACGAGTTTGAGTTGAGAAAGGCGCAAGAGTGGACTGCGGATGATGGGGATCAAAATCAAAATTTTTATCCGGAGCCCAGGACAGCGAGGAGCTGTTTGAATGTGAATTTACCTTATTTGGATGATAAGGACGATGTAGAAGTCTACTTGAAACAGTTTGAACGTATCGCTACCTTGTCAGGTTGGCACAAGGATGAGTGGGCGATAAGACTATCTGGTCAACTACGAGGCCAAGCGCGGCAGGTCTACACTGAGATGTCTGATGAGGAAATTATGGATTACGACATGGTCAAGGCTGCGATCATGAGGCGTTTTCAACTGACCGCTGAAACATATCGAAAAAGGTTCAAAGAATTCAAGCGGGGCAGTCATGAAGGCATCAGGGAGTGTAGGAACAGGATGGGGATGTATTTGGACAGATGGGTGGATTTGTCTGAGAAAGAAGGAAAATCAGGTGAGCTGAAAGATTTAATTCTCATGGACAAAATGTTGGAGATAGTGAGTGTCTCAAGAGGAGGCGAGATTTATTAGGGAGAGAAACCCTACGTGTGTGGACGAAGTGGTGGTCCATGCTCAAACGTATGAAGATGCGCAGAATGCTGGAGGTCCGATAGCAACGAGGCGGCCCATTGGACCCAGTGCTAGAATGGATAACCGTCCCAGGGTTAACCAGCAAACGCAGAATTCGAACATGGGACAACGACGTAGTGGAGGGATGAGTGGTCAAGCGACATGTCCTGGTAACGCGGGTGCGTCAGGAATGAACAAGACTCAGCAAAACTTCAAGGGATGTTTTCGATGCGGAGGTCCACATTTGATGAGGGATTGCCAAAAGGTAAATGTGAATAGAAACAGACCAAACTCAAACCTAGCGTCAGCTGTTGTGAATGCGGTCAACGTGACCCAGGAACAGAAACCGTGTAACAGATGTAGTGAAGACGGCTATGAACCGAACTGTGAATTGAAAGTGGATGGAGTAAAGGCTCAAGGTATTAGGGATACAGGGGCCAGTAGCATATTGGTGGATTCAAGTTTAGTTTCCCCAAGCAAGTATACGGGTGAATATCAGAACGTGACACTTGCAGATTCATCCAAGCGAAAGAAAGTGCCCATTGCTGTGGTGAATTTGGAAACTCCGTTTTTCGTTGGAGAAACGCGTGTTTTGGTTTTGAAGACACTGGTACATCAAGTCCTGATAGGAAATAGCAGAAAGATGACAGACGGGACTGAGGTCAAAGTTCCATTGTTTCCGTTGGTAGAGCAACCGGAGGAACAAGTTGTAGCACCAGTACAAACCAGGTTGCAGGAGAAGCAACAAGCACAAGCCAAGCCGTGGATTCCCAAGCAGATTGACTTAGGGCAAGTACGTCCTGAAGATCTATCTAAGGAACAGAAGGCAGACCCGACTTTAGGAAAAATTCGGGAAAGGGCAGAGCTAGCGCTCAAGCAAGAAACCCACTACGAGTGGAAGAAAGACATTTTGTACAGAGTTTACATGAGTGAAGGTAAACCATGTAGACAAGTGGTAGTACCAGAACGGTACCGATCAGATGTGCTTAAATTGGCTCATGATACACCGATGGCAGGACATCAAGGAGTACGTCGAACTCGCGACCGGATATGGCGTGATTTTTATTGGCCGGGTATATGTGGTGACGTCAAACGTTATTGTGCGTCATGTGACGTGTGTCAGAGGAGCACGAGGAAGGGAGCAACAAGGAAGGTTCCGATGAAAAGCATGCCGCTTATCAGCACACCTTTCGAGCGAGTTGGGGTAGATATCATTGGTCCGATACTACCAGCGTCCAGCAGGGGTCATCGATACATATTGACCATGGTTGACTATGCCACGCGGTATGTGGAAGCGACACCTCTGAAAGATATTAGGGCAGAGACAGTGAGCGAGGCGTTGTGGATCTATTGGACCAGGATGGGAATTCCTAAGGAAGTGATCACAGATAGGGGTACCCAATTCACCAGCGAGATCATGGAGAGAGTGAACAAGCTTCTCAACATAAAGGGGATCCACACTACACCCTTTCACCCGCAAACAAATGGTTTGACAGAGAAGTTTAATGCCACACTCAAGGACATGATGAAGAGACTTTGTCAAGAACAGCCCAAGGACTGGGACAAGTTTTTGCCAGCGTTATTATTTGCTTACAGGGAGGTACCGCAAGAAAGCTTGCAATTTTCGCCTTTTGAATTGTTGTATGGGCGTGAAGTACGAGGGCCTATGCAGGTTCTACGTCAGGTGTGGACAAACGAGGATGCAGGAGAGGAAGTGCGATCCACGATTAGTCATATCACGGATCTCACGAACAAAATCGAGAAAACTTGTGAGATTGCCAAGAACAACCTCAGCAAGGCAGCGCTCAGGTACACGAGGGTGTACGACAAAAAGGCCAAAGACAGAAAATTTGAGGTCGGAGACAAAGTTTTGCTTTTGTTGCCAGCAAAACACAACAAGTTGCAGCTAACGTGGAAAGGTCCTTATCCAGTTGTGGAGAAAGTGGGCAGCTGCAACTACAGGATCAAGATAAGGGGACATGAAAAACTGCTACATGCGAATTTGCTGAAATTGTACGTCGAACGTGACGGAAAGCAAACAGGAACGGATGAAGCACAGCCAAACGCGGTGGTCGTGGAGACAGATGAGGAGGAAGTGAGCGTTGTGGTTGACGATGTGTACGATGAAGAGATGGGAGCACTAGGCATAGATCGTTTTCCCATGCTTACATTGCATGCAAAAGAAGGTCCCAGAGACGTGAAGATCAACCCTGAGTTGGACGAGCACAGGCAGGCTGAAATCTTGTCTATTTGCGACAGGAGAGAAAATGTGCTTAAAGACATACCAGGGAAATGTAAAATCGAAGAATGTGAATTCAAACTTACATCACAAGAGCCAGTGCATGTGAAGCAATACCCGCTACCATTTGCGCAGGTAGAAACAGTGAAGAAAGAGGTCATTGACATGTTGGAGTTGGGGGTCATAGAACCAACCAGTGTCGCCTTACAATAGTCCGATTGTGTTGGCGAAGAAGAAGGATGGTGAAATACGTTTCTGTATTGACTATAGAAGCCTCAACAAGCAGGTAGAGTTCGATTCGGAACCTATTCCTGATGTGCCTCAAATCTTTGCAAAATTGCAGAAAGCACGCTATTTGTCAAAGATAGATTTGACGAAAGGGTATTGGCAAATACCAGTCAAAGAAGAGGATAAACCGAAAACAGCGTTTAGTACACCCATGGGACAGTACTGTTTCGCTTATCTGCCATTCGGAATCAAGACTGCGAGTTCTATTTTCACTCGAATGATGCGCAAGTTACTTGAACCTCTGAAGCGTGATGATATTGAACATTTCATTGATGACATCATCATTGCCACTGAAACATGGGAACAGCATGTAGAGGCCATTGATGCTGTGTTGAAAAGGTTGGAGGAGGCTGGTCTTACAGCGAAACCCTCTAAGTGCTACTTTGGTTTCGGGGAGTTAGACTATTTGGGTCATCATGTGGGTGGAGGCACAGTCATGCCTGATGATGACAAAACAGAGAAAATCAGGTCAGCCAGCAGACCGATCACAAAGAAAGAAGTCAGAGCATTCCTAGGACTAGTGGGGTTCTACAGGAAATACATCAGCAACTATGCGGAAATCAGCGCTCCGTTGACTGATTTGACAAAGAAAGGTCTACCAGAAAAAGTGGCCTGGGATGAAAAATGTGAAGCAGCATTCGTCAAACTCAAAGATTGCTTGGTAAGCAAACCAGTGTTATTGCTACCTGACGTCAGCAAACCATTTACTCTGAGGAGTGACGCATCAGATGTTGCAGTGGGAGCAGTTTTACTGCAAGATCAAGGGCAAGGGTTACAGCCAGTAGCCTATGCAAGCAAGAAGCTCAACCGTGCAGAGAAAAACTACTCGACCATCGAAAAGGAGTGTTTGGGAGTGGTATGGGCTGTCAAGAAGTTTGAACAGTACCTGTATTCAACACATTTCACTGGAGACAGACCACCAACCACTCACATATTTGCAGAAAACCAAGACTGAGAATGGTCGACTGATGAGGTGGGCTCTCCAGCTGCAACAGTATTCTTTCACAGTCAAAGTTATCAAAGGGAAAGACAACGTTGGCGCAGACTATTTGAGTCGACTGCACTTGTAAAAGAATAGCTTAAACATGGATGTTTCAGCTCAAGAGGAGGGGCGTAATGTCGCGAAACGAAACGCTCGCGAGAATTTTTATTTTTCAAGTGCAAATTGTTTTATAGAGTGCCTGTGCTAGATTTAGAAATATGACGTCAATTTTGCTGCGTGTCAATCGCCATTTTTTTAATTCCTGGAAAAGAATAAAATGGACGATTTTTTTCGATAATTCTTTTGTGTGAAAGATTGTGATTAATGCCAATAATAAAATTTTAGGGAAAGAAAAGAGGTTGTGAACTATTAATTTTATAAAATATAATATTTGAGGTGATAGGTCATTTGTTTGCGTTGGGAAATTTTCATTGGTTGTTTTAATGATAAAAGTATGGTAACCTTAGTAAAATGAAACAGAGGCGAAATCGGTTAGGAAAACTGTCAATCAGTTGGGAAAGAGATCTAGACTGGACAGGGAGGATTCTACCCAAGCTCCGAGGCAACTTATTCTGTGGGGTGCCAACGACAGTTTAGCTGGAGGCTGAATGATGTCAGATGTGGTTGGGCCAGGAAGATAGTTGTTCCTCGACGTTTGATCAGCTTTAGCTGAAATTCTGGCACCGTAGGGTGTTTTTATTCTGTGGTATGAATCGTCTTGGATCTACGTGACGATGTCATCTTTGAGACTGGCACTGGAATCATCACTGACGTCTTGCTTATGATCGGAGTGACTAATTCTACGATAGAACTGTACGTTAACGAGGGCTACAGAAGTCACTGGTGGGTCATGGACAGCCTTTAGATCTAACGGCGACATCGACGTCAAGTTCCAGCTCCTATTAACTTTTCTACAACTCATCTAAAGACTGGTTTCTTCATTCATCAACGATTTCAACGAGGACGAAAACTAAGATAAGTTTATAGAAAAAAAAAGTGAACTTTATTTTCGGTAACCACGACGAAAAGTATCGCCAAATTATCGTTCCGATTTCGAAGAAAAAAATGAACGGAATATAATAAAATAATCGAACTTGGAAAAACGTGTTATGTGTTTGTGAAGTGTTGGAAGTAAATGGTGTACCTTAGGTTTTTTTATTGAAATAAAACCATGTTCTGGGGTAAGTCATGAAAGTCAAGGTAGTCCTTCATCAGTAGTGATCACCCAGTAACACCCAGGTTTGCGACACAACTAGTGGCATTAACCAAGAATTATGGATCCCCGACAGCTCAGAGGTAGTAGTGGTCTGCAGATCTTTTCGATGAGAAGGTAAACTAGATACCGTACAACTGCTACAGCTAGTGCTGTGCGGAGGGGGGGGGGGGGGGGTGGTTTATTACGGCTTTTGCTAATCGAGGATCCACTCTGCTTGGTCGATTATGTCCCCTTGTGCATACAGCGACTAGGCAAGAGAACTTCTAGCCGTAAGGGGAGTGTTTTCCCTTGGTCCTGTGTCATCGCGTCAGCGCTACCATCACAATCCTGCGCTTACAGTGGTCTGTTTGTGTGTCTCTCTTCCTTTCATTTGCCTTCTAGATTTATCGTCTTAAGCCCGGTCGGTCACTTTTTATCGCGTCTCATGTTTGTACACATTGAATCAGAGATTCTGTTTAAATCTGTTATACTGTTATTTCATTTTATTTTATTTTATTTTATTTTGCTTTGTTTGTGGGGTTTTTTTTTTTGTTTTTTTTGTGGGGGGGGGGGGGGTGAGTTTTGATGTTTGTTGTTTAAAGATCACCCTTGAACTTTGCCCTGACCTAAACCAGATAATTGGTTAAAAAAAATCAAACAAGGTAAAGGTAGTTCCATAGCCTTGTGGCCGTAGGGGAGCGTGATGTTGGAGATCACACTTATCTTGGGCCAGCGTAATGAGGGTGATGCCCATCTCTCTCCCTCGCTGCTTTACCTTCCCCACCCTTAAGAGAGTAGGTACTCAGTCACAGTGGAGTCAACTGGGGGGCGTTGTTATTTGTCGCTTCACGTTTTGCGGTCACCCATCCAAGTGCTAACCGCACTGGACGGTGCTTAACTTGCGACACAGTAGCGAGTGCTCCAACCACTGCGCTATCCGACACCCCAAGAGATAACTGATATTTCGTATATAATCGTAGATGCTTGCGTGTGTGAGTGTGTGTGTGTGTGTGTGTGTGTGTGTGTGCGCGCGCGCCCCCTACGTGTAACGCGTCAGTTTTTAGGACGTTGAGGCACGGCAGCAACCCATCACCATTAGGAAGTGCCTGTTGCAATCTAGTTAATGACGTCCCGTTGTCCTGTCGTTCATTTCACACCACGCCCACATGTAACAGGCACCACTTCCACCACCACCACCACTACATTTCCTTGTCTCTCCCTCTCTCTCTCTCTCTCTCTCTCTCTCTCTCTCTCTCTCTCTCTCTCTCTCTCTCTTTTCCTTTTTCCCTTTCTGTTTATCATGGTTCAGCTTCGAGTTGGGCGCTTGTTCTCTGTTTCTCTGCCTGTTCTCTCTGTCTATCTATGTTTCTCTCTCTGTCTGTCTGTCTATCTCTCTCTTTCTCTCTCTCCTTGTCACCCCCTTCTCTTTCTATGTCTATGTTTCTCTCTCTGTCTGTCTGTCTATCTTTCTCCTTCTCTCTTTTTCTCTCCTTCTCTCTTTTTCTACTCTCTCTTTGGCTCTCTTTCTGTCTCTTTATCGTTTCTCTCTGTGTCTAGACAAATACAGATAAAGACAGATATCTTGACAGACAGACAAAGAAAGAGACAGAAAGAGAGAGAGAAAAACAGAGGGACAGAGAGAGAGAGAGAGAGAGAGAGAGAGAGAGAGAGAGAGTGAGAGAGAGAAACAGAGAGAGCCGAAGAGGGGAGAGAAAGATAAATAGAGAAGCAGGGAGAGAAACAGAGATAAGATATCATAAGATAACAATTTTATTTAACAAGGGTAAAAGATGAAGCACTGGGTGTGCTTTATAACACCCTGCCTTTGGGAACTAGAGACGAACGAACGAACATTGAGGTTTAACGTCTACACCCACCATTGGCGATATGGCAGACGGGGATAACCATCCCAGGGAAAGAGGGGTAGGGACCTGAATCAACACTGAACCACCAGAGCAATCATACTGCTAAAATGGACAGTGAAAATGGCCACATTTTATATCGCCCAACACGGGATTCGAACCTGGGTCATCGGTGTGCCAGGCGAGCGCTCTACCACTTGAGCAACGGCGGTGGGACGGAACTAGAGAAATTAGAGAGAGAAAAAGAGACAGAGAGAGAGAGACAGTGATAGAGGAAGAGACAGACAGAGACGTAGATATATGTAGACAAATATAGAAACAGAGGAGGGTTACAGCTATGGTCCATTGATCACAACGTAAAATACGACACCCACACACAGTGTCATCATGTCTTCCGCTTGATCGCCCTTGTCCCTTTGAAGTAACCATTTTTCCCAATGTACACTCTTCCATTCTGATACCCACACACCCCCACGCCTACGCACACACGCACACAAGCACACACACACACACACACACACACACACTCATAGCGGTGCTGATACGCGGCAGACTCCAGCTGATGAAGTCACCATTAAAGCAACAATTCTGCTACAGAGTTTCGACAACATTGTTTAGAAACTTTGTGTGAAAAAAGTGTATTAACCACGCGTGTAGTTACACGATAAAGTAATGTGTCTGAAACACCTGCGCCAAAATAGTGCGTATTCCGCACATTTCTTCTTCTTCTTCTTCCTCTTCTTCTTCTTCTTCTTCTACTTCTTCTTCATCTTATTGTTGTTGTTGTTGTTGTTGTTGTTGTTGTTGTTGTTGTTGTTGTTCTTTTTTTTCTTCTTCTTCTTCTTCTTCTTCTACTTCTTCATCTTATTGTTGTTGTTGTTGTTTTTGTTGTTGTTGTTGTTGTTGTTGTTGTTCTTCTTCTTCTTCTTCTTCTTCTTTTTCTTCTTCTTCTTCTTCTTCTTCTTCTTCTTCTTCTTCTTCTTCTTCTTCTTCTTCTTCTTCTTCTTCTTCTTCTACTTTTTCTTCATCTTATTGTTGTTGTTTGTGTTGTTGTTGTTCTTCTTCTTCTTCTTCTTCTTCTTCTTCTTCTTCTTCTTCTTCTTCTTCTTCTTCTTCTTCTTCTTCTTCTTCTTCTTCTTCTTCTTCGTCTTATTGTTCTTCTTTTCCTTGTCCTTTTTGTTCTTCTTCTTATTCTTCTTCTTCTCCTCCTTCTACTTCTTGTTGTTGTTATTGTTGTTGTTGTTGTTGTTGTTCTTCTTCTTCTTCTTTTTCTTCTTCTTCTACTTCTACATTAAGGCAACATTACCTTAATATAACGTAATAACCTATTCTGTCAATTGCTTCCCAATGTGCTACTTGAGTATTTGGGGCAGGGGGGGGGGGGTAGAGAAACCTCCCAGTGGCGAGACAGGCTAACGTAAACGTTCTCGTTTGAGTCTCGGCCACTTCGTGTGTTGTGTGTGTGGTGTGTGGGTGTGTGTGTGGGTGGTGTGTGTGTGTGTGTGCGTGTCAGCTACTTCGTGTTATGTGGTGTGTGTGTGTGTGTGTGTGTTTGTGTGTGCGTGATGAAATGAAAAAACACAGGGTGTCTGAACCTTCACTGTCGACTGACTTTTAATAGCGAGAAAGTCTCAAGACGCTAAAGAGATGTCGGCGAATCTCGGATAACTGCTGTGTGACGTGAGCGGGCGATCGTGACTTTTTGCTGGAATGGAGGACGAAATGGAGAATTATCGCAGGACGTGACATCGCATGCAAAAGTCATCATCATCATCGCCATATTCAACAGCGATGGTGTTGTTGTTGGTGGTGGTGTTGATGGTGTTATTGTTGTTATTGCTCGTGTTGGTGGTTTTTAAGGAAGAGACGAGTTTTCAAGTTGGACTTGAAAGTGGCTATGCTCGGAGAGCTGCGAAGAGAGAGAGAGAGAAAGAGAGAGAGAGAGAGAGAGAGAGAGAGAGAGAGAGAGAGAGAGAGAGAGAGAGAGAGAGACAGAGAGAGAGAGAGGAAGAGAGTTCCAAGTTGAAGGACAAAGCACTGAGAAGGGTCGACGGCCTTCAGAGGAGAGTTTGTAGCGAGGTCATTTTAGCATGAGGGTGTCAGAGGAAGAAAGAAGATTTCTAGATGGCTTGTAAACGTGAATGTTCTGGGTGAGGTAGGAAGGGGATATTCTTCCACTCCTCCTCTGCTATTTCTCCTCTTTTATTCCCCATCTCGCTCTTTATCTCTTCTTCTTTCTTTTGCACGTCGATACCCTCAATGACCTGCGTGTAAAGTCATCTGACCCAGGACAACAACATCCAACGCGAAATGACAAAACGTCAGTCACAAAGCTTCGCAATCTGTACCGTGAAATGCCAACGGCGACAGAAAACACAAAAAATGTCTAGACACTATCCTATCCTATCCTGTCCCGTAACCCGGAGGTCGTAGGGGCACCACAGATGATCGTTTAACCAGCGAACTCCATCTTTCTCTGTCCTCAGCAGGCCTGATGGCTTCGCTCAGTGTCAAACCAGTCCATTCTCGAATGTTGTCCTCCCACCTCTTTTTCGGTCTCCCTTTTCTTCTACCTCCTTGCACTGTGCCTTGCAGAATAGTCTTTGCAAGGCCTGATGATCTGGTGACGTGGCCATACCATCGGAGTTTCCGTTTCTTCACCACTGTGAGCATGTCATCGTGTTGTCCAATGGTGATGGTCTGTCGGACTTCGTCGTTGGTGTTGTGTTGTGTATAGGAAATGCCCAGAAGTCTTCTGTAGCACCTCATCTCCATGCTTTGTATTCTTCGTCTAGACACACAACGAAAAAGAAGAAGAAGAAGAAGAAGAAGAAGAAGAAGAAGAAGAAGAAGAAGAAGAAGAAGAAGAAGAAGAAGAAGAAGAAGAAGAAGAAGAAGAAGAAGAAAAAGAAGAAGAAGAAGAAGAAGAAGTACAATACAATACAAGATTAGTGCTTTAGGTCCAGCGGACTCCTCCGAGTCAAATCAGGACCAGAGAAGAAGAAGAAGAAGAAGAAGAAGAAGAAGAAGAAGAAGAAGAAGAAGAAGAAGAAGAAGAAGAAGAAATAATATATCATCATGAACAAAAACAAGAAGAAAGATAAAGATGTTGCTGTTGCTAATGTTGTTGGTTATTGTTGTCGTTTATGATGATGATGATGATGATGATGATGATGATGATGATGATGATGATGATGATGATGATGATGATGATGATGATGATGATGATGATGATAGCATAAAAATATTCATAACAATAACAATATTAACACAAACACCACCAGTAGCATCAGAAACAACAACAGCGCAGGGCAAATTTAACAACAATAACAATCAGACAATAAAAACACCAAGCAATAGCATCAGCAGCAGCAACGGTGGCAATAACGATAGCAACAAGTAACTAAACAACTACAACACTAAAAAAGACAACATCATCATCACCGTCAACAGCAACAGCATTATCACCACCGTCAACAAACCAAACATCAACAACCTCAAACACCACTACCACCGCCATCACCCCCATCAACAACAACAACAAATACCACCATCACCAACAAACCTCGCCACCAACCACAACAACACAACCACCAAAAACAACACCAACATCAACCAAAACCTAACAAACGAAAAAAAGCACGACCATCATCATCCACACAACAACATACTCCACTTCTCCATCTCCCCCCCCCCTATCGCCTTCCCCACCACCACCAGGAACAGCACTACCATCAACAACAACAAAAACAGCAGCAACATTGAGCACCCGTCATTTCACAAACGCTTTCGCGATTGCATCTATCCATCAAGTCTATTGAAATGGAAGTCACACTACGCAGTAAAGATTTCCCTTATAGGCTTACGATGTTCTCCAATAGGGACCGATACGTAACTGTATTCAGGTTCGGAAACGCGACGATATGGTATACCGGTGCGGGTGTCCAAGGTCCGGTTTACTGGGAAATCTCGACAACATATCACGCGACAGTGGGCGACATCTTGTCCGCCCAGAGAGCGTGCCTAAATCCCAAACACGTGGATAGGCAGCAGCTGTTCTTGAAGAAGAACTTATAAGAACAGCAGCTTATCCACGTGTTTGAGCATGGTACCAGTCCCCAATCCTTCTGAACTCTTAAAGTTCTTAAGGACCTTTCCCGTTGATTGTTTTTGTTTTAGTTTGATTTTGGGGTTTAAAGTTTGCTGATGTTCTAAACAGTGATTTATCCTAATTTGTTTTGAAGGCGTTCAAGCAAAACTTAAGCTTCAGTTTATATGGAAATGTGGTTCTTTGAAACTCTTTTGAAGTGGATGAAAATCTTTCTTTTGCGTCGGTCACTACTGTCAGTGCCATATCCCATTTGATACCCCTTGGGGTCATGGCAATCTTGCCACTGTAGATTGTTCTAACCTATAAAGGGAACAGTGAAAGCCCCAGGTGAAAACCTGTCTTGCCTTTGTAGGCATGACAGATTCACTGCGGCAACAGTACCCCCGTTGGAGTGCCGGGGGTTTCAGTATAAATAGTATCCCCACTTTATGGAAATTTAGTGCTTTAAATTCCCACTGTTGCTATCTTCCTCATATACTCTTTCCCATTCCTGCTCTGTCCTATCACTCTGCTATACTATCTTGTTCGCTAGATCAATGACCTACCTTTTTTCTTGAAAACTCTTCCGGGACAAGACTCCTTGTTTGTGTATGAGGTCTGTTGGATCAGCTTGGGAGTGTTGGACGCTTTCTGCTGGGTGGTCACTAGGGCTTCCTATGATGTTAGTATTTAGCAATATAGGCATTTTATATGTATATGTTTCGTTGATGATTTGTAATGATGGTTGTATTCTATTTTGTTTTTGTAACCGGGGGTTCGCGTAGTTGAGGTATAAACCCTCAGCCGTCCCCCGCGTGGGATGTCTTTATTGTAAAGTGACTGGCCGGTGGAGGGCGTTCAATTTTCCCACTAGGGTTGTTTCAGCAGATCTTTTATGCGGATCGGGGGTTGTCCGGTCCTGATTTGGCTCGGAGGAGTCCGCTGGACCTAAAGCAACAATAAATCAATCAATCATATCCCATTTGATTGTAACACTTAAAATCGCGGTATACCGGTACGAAATACCGATACGACCTTAAAAAAAATACCGTGGTAATACCGGTACGACTTTGACCCCCGGGACCCAGCTCTGCTCTCCAACATCTATGCCGCTGATCGCGAACAGGTTGCAGGTTTTCTTCAAGTATTGCGTCATCCCTTTCCCACGGTCCCGAACTGAAAAACCAAACAACGAAGGGCAAACTGTAGACAATTACGTGAACGCATAAACACAAATAACCTGACCGCTCTCTCTCCTACTTCCGGGCTCTGCACTCGTCGCGCAGGTGCCGGGGGTTTCAGTATAAATAGTATCCCCACTTTCTGGAAATTTAGTGCTTTAAATTCCCACTGTAGCTGTCTTTCTCATTTGCTCTTTCTCATTCCTGCTCTGTTCTATCAATCTGCTATACTATCTTCTTCTTCTTCGCTAGACCAGTGACCTACCTTTTATCTTGAAAACTCTTCCGGGACAAGACTCTTTATTTGTGTTTGAGGTCTGTTGGATCACCTTGGGAATATTGGACGCTTTCTGCCAGGTGGTCACTATGGCTTCCTATGATGTTATTATTTAGCAATGTAGGCATTTTATATGTATGTGTTTTGTTGATATTTTATAATGATGTTTGTATTCTATTTTGTTTTTGTAAACAGAGGTTCGATAAATTAGAGCACAGCCTAAGCGTCCCCTTGCGTGGGATGTCTTTATTGTAAAGTGACTGGCTGGTGGAGAGCTTTCAGTTTTACCACTAGGGTTGTTTCAGCAGATCTGTTATGCGGATCGATGGTTGTCCGGTCCTGATTTGGCTCGGAGGAGTCCGCTGGACCTAAAGCAACAATCAATCAATCAATCAATCAATGCCAGGGGGTCGCTAGGGCTTCCTATGATGTTATTATTTAGCAATGTAGGCATTTTAAATGTACGTGTTTTGTTAATAATTTATAATGATGTTTGTATTCTATTTTGTTTTTGTAAACAGAGGTTCGATAAATTAGAGCACAGCCTAAGCGTCCCCCTGCGTGGGATGTCTTTATTGTAAAGTGACTGGCTGGTAGAGAGCTTTCAGTTTTACCACTATGGTTGTTTCAGCAGATCTGTTATGCGGATCGGTAGTTGTCCGGTCCTGATTTGGCTCGGAAGAGTCCGCTGGACCTAAAGCAATAATCATGTAATGTAATGTAATGTACTCGTCGCGCAACTATTCTTGCGCCTTGGTCAGTCGATTCTTCCGGGTCCAGTACTTCGCAGAGCTTTTCACATGGATTGTGTTTAGTGAACTATGATTTCGCTTTGTGGTGCAGTTTGTAATGTGTATCTTGTGTCTTGTATTATGCCTGGTGCAAGTTGTACAGTTGTGGGTTGTGGGGCATGCAACGGAAAGCACAAGGGTTGTCGTTTTTCTCCATACCAAAGGACTCGAAGTGGGAGAGATAGCTTTGTTCACGCTATGAATTGCGCTGACAGCATTTTCAACAGACCCTGCAAATTAAAAGGCACACACACTTTAAATGGAACAACACAACAATGTGTAGTACTGGATGGATGAACCATTTGAAATGACGTTTTTCAAATACGGGCTTCAACACTGAAAATAACATCAATTTGTTAATATGCATCTAGTGGTGCAAGTCATACTTGAACAATAACAAGCACTGTGCAAGTCAGTACATAACACAGTTTATATAATGTATACTAGAATACCTCAGATAGTTACGAGCAGCATTCTGAAATCTCCAACAAGAAAACAAGGCGACGTTACTTTGATTAACACTTAGCTTATCACTGCAAGTATAGACTATATTAAGTAGGCCTATAACCCGAAATCAAGCTTTTTAGGATTTTTTGCAAATCTGTGCTAGATGAGTCCTAAATTGTTACACACACACACACACACACACACACACACACACACACACACAAAACATATGCACAAAATGTACTATGTGTATGTCTGTCAATCTGTAATCAAAATGTGTATGATGCGATCTATTTCGGGACCTCTTGCATATATTGTAACCAAAAGAAAGTAGCTGTAGCAAACGGACTTTTCGGAAGTACTCGGATTCGGTTTGCTACTTCATGCAGTGGAATAATAGAACGGAGGAGAAATCACAGGAGTATAAATAGCTGTCAATTCTGTTTATGGTAAATAAGTAGGTCCAAGCTAGAAAATCTTCAGTTCAAACAATGTTTGCTCCTCTTTACTTGCAAAACCGTGTCGACCTCCATTGCTGTTGTGTGTGGAAAGAAATGCGGTTGCCTAGGTTGACTTAGTCAACTGACGCATGCGCGGTGGGAGTTCTGCCTGCGGTTCGTCGGTTTCTCGGCAATGAGATGCTTGTCCGGTTATTTGTGGTCTACGGTTAACGTCACCGGGCGTAATAGGTAAGGCTATTCACAACTTTCCGGCACCTCTCATAAAAACTCGTGGGTATCGCCATTATAAATTAAAACGAGGTTATATGAAACCAAGTTCCGGTTTGGCTTGTTTTGCTTTTATCAACGCTTGATGCGTGACTTTTAAATATGGCAAATTGCCGAAAACGACGATTGTTAGAGTCAGAAAACGAGTGGGATAAGTATAAAAACGGTGTAGGAAGTACATGCTCAGTGAAAGGATGCAAAAGACAATCGTAGAGGCCTGTATTTGCGGCGACTTCGGAGGTACGTCGATCATCGACAGAAAGTAAAACAGGACCTGAAGACTCTTGTAGTTTTCCATAGCTTCGCCGTCGCAACCTTCACAAAACACGAAGTAGTTGACTATGTTAGGCGAGCGTTGTGGCCAAGTGGGCTAAGGCGGGACTATCTTGCCTTGTCCACAAGCCAGAAACCAATGGCGCCTGACAGGTGTGGGTTCGAGCCAGCATCTGGGCGTTATGTTTTTCCGAATATTTTTCAAAAATTCACAAATAATGTTAGGTAGGTAGGGTTTAGGCGCGCCACTGGCGATAGAAAGGGATAATAAACTGCAGCAAAAAAAATAAAAATATGTGAGGGTACGATACAGGTGGCCAGTGACACATGTTATTATTCTTGAATATTTGGAAATAACTCACTAAAACACGCGGAGAAAGAAACCGGAAGTATGTTTCACATGAGGGGATTCCCGTTGGCGCATAGGATAGCAGAAAAGTGTGAATACCACTAGCGGCAGAGATTGCTAGAATGCGACGTAAGGCACAGCCGGCCTCTCCTATGCAGTATGGAGCTCAGTTGGATGACTCTGTATCCATTATAAAACTGAGCTGCCAAAACAATTTTGGAGAGCACGTCTAATGACATAAAGAAGGGCGCTATTCAAGTTGGACATACAATTGGATTTAGACATTCTTATGAAGGGCGCCCAACCCATAACTCTATTCAAATAAAGAAACCTGGGATGTAGAAAATGGTTTTAAAGCGTCTTGGCAAATGCTGCAGGTTGGGATGGAGAAGGGGTTGGTGTAGATTGATGTGCTGAATGATATGAACTATATACTCATCATCGTCATCATTACCATCATCATCATCATCTTCATCATCATCATCGTCATCGTCGTCGTCGTCATCACCATCCTCCTCCTCCTCATCGTCGTCGTCGTCCTCCTCATCATCATCCTCATTATCTGCACCATCATCTACATGATCTTCTTCTTCTTTAACATCATCATCCTCATTCTCATTAACATCCTTCTCCCCCTCCCCCTCCTCTGCATCCTCCTCCTCATCATCATCATAATCATCAACATCAACAACAAGTTCTTTTTCTTCTTCTTTTTTTTTTCTTCTTCTTCTTCTTCTTCTTCTTCTCCTCCTCTTCCTCTTACTTCTTCTTCTTCTTCTTCTTTTTCCTCTCTTTCTTCTTCTCCTGCTCATCATCGTCATAATCATCATTATTATCACCATCATCATTATCATTATCATACTCATCATCATTATCATCAACAATATCTTGTACCACTACTTCTTCTTCTTCTTCTTCTTCTTCTTCTTCTTCTTCCTCTTCTTCTTCTTCTTCTTCTTCTTGGAGTGAGAAAGCTGAAACTGACAGAATTTTCCTGCAGCACTATTTCTTCAAAAAGATGCCAGTCGATACAAAATGGCGCGTAGGAGCCAACATTACAGGGAAGGGAAGTAACCAAGTGTTCTATTCATTGATATGGATTCTCTCCCCCTTTTTGAAGTATACCCGTGGCATGAAAAGACAACCCAGATTTGTGGAGGCATGTATTCTAGATTTGTCTTTCCTTTGAGTCAAGGAGGTTTGGGTGAGGATGAAGAAGAGAGAAGGACGAATTTATTTATTTATTTATTTATTGATGTTGTTGTTGTTGTTTTTGTTGTTTGTTTGTTTGCTTCTTATCTTTAAATCCTTCTTTTAAAGCCTGGAATCAGAACGAGCCACATTGCGGTCTGTCTGTCGGTTGGTGGCTCTGTCCGTCGGCCTTTTGGAAGCCATATCTTAAGACCCACCTAGCGGATTTTGACCAAACTTCATAGGAACATTACCAAAGAGGCCTGCCTTACGTGTCATCATATACAGGGTGTTCCAAAAATCTTGGGCACATTTGAAGTCCCCATATCTCAATTACTATGAATGGCAGTAAGATAAAAGTTGTGCCATTTTAAAGCTAATTACATTACGTTTTTTGTAAAGCTGTTGATTTTTTAAAATTTCTTTTCAGACCCATTAATGGCGTTCACTCAACCAGAAAATGCTGGGACGCGTTTTTACAAGAATTTGACTATCGGCTTGACGTGTGTCGTGTGACCAATGGTGCTCACATTGAACATCTTTGAACATTCCATGTAAAACATTGAGATTACAAGCTTTCTGAATTTACCAGATGCGTTTAAATATCCTTAATAGTTTCGGAAATATTCAATGTCAAAATGTGCCCAAGACTTTTGGAAC